>CM053627.1:194913260-195034898 GCA_028646595.1 Phalanger gymnotis
GAAGGGTCAAAGGCAAGGAGAAAAGATGGGAGGAAGAAGAAGAAGAAGAAGAAGGGGGAAAAGGGAGAGGAAAGGAAGGAAAGGGAGAAAGGAAATATGGGAGAAAGGGAGGGTGAATGGGGAGAGGCAGAAAGGGAGAGTGAAGGATTGAGAAGGGAGGAAGAAAGGGAGGGTAAAGAAGTACAAGAAAGAGTGAAAAAAATATAAGGCCAGTGATAGGGAAGCAGGGAAAGGGAAGTAGAGTGTGAGGAAGAATAAAAGAGGGAAAAATTAATCATAGAATGACAGAGCTGCAAGGCATCCTTAGAAGTAATAGCTTCTACTTACATTTTTACATTTTGAAAACAACCCCCTCACAAGCAACACTGGGAGGTAGGGAGGGCAAAAATCATCATTCTCATTACACAGACGAGGCAACCCAGCTCAAGGAGTTTAAGTGATTTGTCCAAGGCCACACAGTCAATAGATGGACTTGGGTCTTTTGACTCTAAGTCTACAAGAGAAGCAGAGGTCAAAAATGAGGAAAGACAGATAGAGACTGCACCAAGAGAGGGAGGAGGCAAATGGAAAGGAAGCAAGGAGAAGAGGAATGAGCAAATCCAGCCCCAAAGGCTATAGTGTTGCTGATGACTCTTATAAAGATTCGAGGGTATCAGGTCCCCAGAGAAGGTAACAGCCTCATTGTGTTGGATGTTAGCTATGGTGGCCACTGGGATTTTCCCAGGGAAAGTCCCCCAGAGACCATCCTTTAGCAAGGGAAGGGACAAGAAAGGGACCTGATATGAGGAGCAAAGAACAGGAACCCCACTGGGTAAGATAGAGCCTGGATCTGCTCCTTCTCCTCCCCCCTCCCTATTCACAGAGGGAGGGAGCAAGAGAAATACTCCCAGAGAAGTTCAATGGCTTCCCTAAAGCCATATAGCTACTCTCAAGTCCCAAATTTCAGAAAGAGCTAAAGAGCTAGGAATGCGAGAGGGAGGGGGAAGGGAAAGGGAGCAACCAAGACATAATGACACAGTCTGGTGGATGGAGACTCTTTCAGCCGAGCCGAGGCCTGTACCAGGCCAGTAAAGTTCTTTTAATTGCGAAGACCAAACCGGCAGAACAGGGAAGCTCCTGAGCCAGCTGGCAAGTCCTAGCTGGATTGTTAGACTTTCTGAAAGGATGGGGGCCTCCCTGATCCTAGAAGCACCTTCAGAGTGGGACATGGATCTGCAGCCGTTCTACCTGAGACCCTACCACGGAAGTCCTGATGCAGATGGCCTGTTTATGTTGTCTTCCCCATTAGAATATAAGTTCCTTGAGGACAGGCACTGTCCTTCTATTTGCTTATATTTGTATCCCCAGCTCTTAGCATGGTGTCTGGTACACAGTAAGTGGTTAATAAATGCTTGTTGTGTCCCTACCTGCCAAATCTGGGTGAAACGAAGGCTTTTGTTGTTATGGCAAAGGGAGATGAGGCAGGGACAAGCCTGGGGAGAGGAGCTACAGTGTAGAGGAAAGGGATTGGCTCTGGGGTCAGAAGAGGTAGGTTCAAAGCCCAGCTCTGCTGCTTACCATCTGAAGGATTTTGAACAAATTACTTAACCTCTCTGAGGTCTCAATATTGTTCTCTAAAAAGAGGGATAGGACTAGCTGGCTTCTAATGTACTTTACAACTTGAAACCTCTGATTCTATGATCCTTCACCCAAGATTTCTTCAGCGTCCTCCTCAGTCCAGGCTTATAAGCATTGGGTTCAGAGGCTTGGGAATGAACCCTGGAGATCAGAGAATCACAGAATGGGGAATTCAGAGGAAGGGACTTCAATAAACCACCCAAGCCCCTTCATTTTACAGAGCAGGAAGCCAAGACCCAAGGAATTGAAGTGACTTACTTGAGGTCACATATGTGGCAGATCCAAGATGTTCTGACTCTAAAATGAATCATTCATTCATTCACTCAACAAGTATTTATTAAGTGCCTATTATGTTCCAGACACTGTGCTAAGACATTGCTTTTTCCCCAACATCTAATCTTGAAGTTTTTATCTGAAGCCTCTTACCTAGTCTATTTTATTTTTTGCTGCTCACAGGAAGGCGTCAGCCAAGGAGCTGAAGGAGGCTACCAAAGGAGGCCTTAGGAGAGAAAACAATGGAAAACAGGCTTTGGAAGTGCCCAGGGGAGGACAGTCTCCAGAAGAAATGGCGAAGGATAGCTGGCTGATCCTTGAGGAAGCAGTACAAAGAGCAGAAAGCGACACTGGCCCTAACACCTCTGAGATATAGGAAGTAGAAGGGGAAGTCTCCAGGAACAACTGATGCGCAAACAAGAGTACTGCCAGAAATGGGGAGAGGACTCTGCTACTGAGATTCCAGGTAGACAAAGGTCAGTCTGCCTGGGAAGGAATAGAATTGAAAAAAATTTAAAATGGCCAGAAAAGAGAGACATTTTCAAGTGTCTACATTTTTCTCCTACCCATCTAAGAGACATCTATCGAAAGAGAGAAGAAAGAAATGCCTCATGATGCCCCATACATTTCAAGTTTTCCAAGAGTCCTGGCTAAGGTAGAGGAAAAAAATTCAACATAAAAATTACCTTTATGCTTTGATGTTTGAGTTGCTTGCAATGTCAGCTGTCTAAAGGGAGGGGTAGTCAGAGAACAAGGTGCCAGAGAGTACAAAATCATGAAGGACTACATTCTCTTCTCCAAGATACTATGTTCCAGGAAAGGATTAGAACTGAAGGGCTAGTTCTATCTTAGATGGGGATACTGAGGTCCAGCTTGTCCAAGGTGTGGCAGGTAATAAAGTAGCAAAGCAGAATTCGAACCCAGGTCCCGTGACTCCAAATTCAGTACTCTATACCTCAGTGCTTTGCCCACTTCTAACCTTAGCTCAGCATTCCAGTGCTTTTTCACCTCCATTCCTGTGGCCTCCTGCTCTGTGTCCACTTCTAACCTGGCTCAGTCCCTACTTGATTATTTTTCCACCTGGCTTTCCCAATTCATATGAGAACCTCTCCACCCCATTTCTACTCCCTTTATGTGTTGTCTTTCTTTATTAGAAGGTCCTACCCTTCAATATTACAAAGACAAGCAACTTTGAAAGACTTAAGAACTTTGATCAACATGAGATTAACCACAATTCTTGAGGACTCATGATGAAACATGTTGCCCATCTCCTGAATGACAGATTATGGACTCGGAGTGCAGATTGAGGTATATATTTTTGGGACACAGCTAGTGCGGGAATATGTTTTGCCTGATTATACTATTTGTAACAGGAGTTTTGGTTTTCTTATTTTCTCAATAGGGAGGATAGGAGGCAAGAGGGAGAGAATGTAGATCTAAAAATAAAATACAATTTAATTTAAAAATTGTTTTTTAAAGGAAGTAAACTCCTTCAGAGAAGGGACTGCCTTTTTGGGGCTTATATTTCTATTATGAATACTTAATACAATGCCTGATATGTAGTAAGCATTTAATAAGTGGTTTATCTAATATAATCTTGCTAAGAAGTAGTAGCTAAAGGTCTAGATTTGGCAGCTAAAGCTGTGGATCTGGCAGGCAAAGTTCTGGATTTGCCAGCCAAGATTCTGGATTTGCCAGGCAAAGTTGTGGATTTGGCAGCTAATTTTCTGGATCTGAAGTCAGAGGGCCTGGGTTCAAATTCCATCTCTGACATGTCCTAGCTCTGTGACACTAGATAAGTCACTTAATCTCTATGTTCCTTAGCTTCCTCATCTGTAAAATGAAGGATCTGAACTAGATCTCTCAGGATCCTTTCAGACCTAAGTCTGTGACTATGTGATCCTAGATAAGTTTCAAGCATTGAAAGGACCCTTCCTCTACTAATCCCCACATAGCCTGGACTGACTAGGAGTCCAGTCAGCTCTCCTTCCACATGGTGAATCACATTGAATTAGAAAATCCACCTTTAAATATATGGAGTGCAGGTGATACTTCTATCTTGATGTGTATATATGTGTACATAGCAGGAATTTTGGTTTTTTTGCTTTCTCAATGGGAAAATGGGGGAAGTGGTGGTAGGAAGGAGAGAATGTAGATCTGAAAATAAAATAAAACTTAACTTAAAAAATTCACTTTGTGGGAAAGAATTGGAAATTGAGGGGAATGGCTGAACAATTTGTAGTATATGGTTGTAATAGAATGCTATTGTACTATAAGAAATAAGGAGCAGGATGCTTTCAGAAAACCCTGGAAAGAATTACATGAACTGATGCAAAAGTGAGAGATTCAACAAGTAGAACCAGGAGAACATTGTACACAGTAGCAGTAATATTGTACAATTATCAACTGTGAATGACTTAGCTCTTCTCAGCAATACAATGATCCAAGACAATTCCAAAGGACTTATAATGAAAAATGCTATTCACGTCTAGAGAAAGAACTGATGAAGTCTGAGTACAGATCGAAGCATTCTATTTTTCACTTTCCTTAATTTTTTGTGGGTTCTTTTCTTGGTCTGGGTTTCTTTCACAACATGACTAATATGGAAATATGTTTTGCATGATTACACATGTATAACCTATATCAAATTGCTTACCATCTCAGGGAGAGAGAGAACTTGGAACTCAAAATTTTAAAAAACTAATGTTAAAATTTGTTTTTACATATAATTGGGAAAAATAACATACTCAAAAAATTCACCATGTCCACTAAGCCACAGAGGACTTTAAATCTTCAGTGGAAAATATCCATGGGAATGGAATCTTGGATCTTAACAGAATTGCCAAATTTCAGAGTTGGAAGGGACCCAAGAGGCCATCGAATTCAATCTATCCCTGATCAAGAATTCTCTCTAATACATCTCCCACCCAGTGGCCATTTAGTCTCTACTTGAAGACTTCCAATAAGAGGAGACCCATTACCTCCCAACACAGCCCATTCTACTTTGGGATGGCTCTAAGTGTTAGGCAGCTATTCCTGACATCAAGCCTAAATCAACCCCCTACAACTTCTTACCATTGCTTCTAGATCCTAGCTTGGCCTCTGGGTCCAAGAGAACAAGTCTAGTTAGACTCCATCTGAAGGCTGTCCTCAGTTCTGAGCACCTCATTTTAAGAAGGATATAGATGAAGCTAGAGAATGTTCAGAGAAGGGAAACCAGAATTATGAACATATGGCAAAACCCATCACAGAAGCAAGCATGAGTTGAAGACACCTGGGGCAAATTTTACCTAGCCCAGAAAAGACTTAGGAGCAACATATTTATAAGATTCAAAGCTGAGAGGGATCTCTGAGACCAGCTAGTCCGAATCACATGAGATGATGCTCAAGGTCACACAGTTAGTAGGCAGTGGAATTCAGGTCCCTTGGCTCCCAAAAGAGCCAGCACCCTTTTGATTGTACATAGGTGCCTCCAAGATGGTGATATGTCAAAAAGGGATTAGACTTGTTTTGCTTGGCCCCAGAGGATGGAGCTCATAGAAGCAATGGCTAGAAATTACAAGGAGGCCGATTTAAGCTTGATGTTGGGAAGAGCTGTCTAACATTTAGAGCCATCCCAAAGTAGAATGAGGTACCTTGGGTGGGGGGTCTCCCTTTACTGATGACTTCGAGAAGAGACTAAATAGCCACTTGTTTGGGAGACATTACAGAGAGGTCAGGGACGGTTTGAACTCAATGGCCTCTTGGGTCCCTTCCAGTTCTGAGATTTGGCAATTCTGTTAAGATCCAAGATTTCATTCCCATGGATATTCTCTTTCCCACTGAAGATCTAAAGCTTTCTGTGGCTTGCTGGACAGTTTTATGAGTTGATGTGGCCAAAACAATTCGTCACCCAGCAGGCAAAACCGTGGTGATGTCTCTCCATACTTGGATAGACTGGACTTCAGACAATAGACACATAGTCCATCATGCGGCCTACACCCAAAGCCTTTCCAGACTTGAAGGACAGGATACTCCGGAGTTTGTATTCTCTTGGCATGGCCTTGGAGAGTCCAAGGCCATCTCTACACCCAGATAAAGTATTGGGAAAGACTTTACTGTCTTAAAGGGTAGAATTTTGTATAGTATTTAAGTACAGGATGGTAGCATGTAAGTAGAAAGATCCCTGGAACAGGAGTCAAGAAATCTGGGGTTTGGTCTTGGCTCTGTTACTGACTCACTGGATGAACCCTCCATTGTAAAATGAGGGACTGTATGAGCTACAAGGTCACTTCTGGTGCTGACATTCTGGGGTCTATGAGTTTACAAGAAGAGAGAGAGAAAAGCAAAGCTGTTTTAGGGCAGAAAAGAGTACATGGGGCAAAGAGCAGAAAAAAGAGAGGCTTTTCAATTCTCCAAAGCTGTTTTCTGCTAGATGGAAGCAGGCAGATGGGGGCAAGTCTTGGGAATAAGGATCCCTGAGCCTTGAGGTTTGTACGATATAGACATAGATGCGAGTTAGTAGGAATGACCATCTTCAAAATGGACCCATCGGAAGAGTTTGGGCAAATCCGCCTCCTCTCTCCACACCTTTGACTGGCCCCCATGCTTGAAATGGACTCCACTCTTCATCTCTACCTGCTGAAATCTCTGGTTTCCATAGGATTCAGCTCAGGCATTACCTTCTGCATGACGTTTTTCGTAGTTCCCCCAGCTGCTATTTCCTCTGCTCCTCCCAAGGTTACTTTGTAATAATAATGATAATGATAATAACAACTTTTACATAGTGTTCACTATGTACCAGGCCCTATGCTAAGTGCTTTAGAAATACTACCTCATCTGATCATCACAACAACCCTGGGAGGGTAGGTGCTATTATCATCCGCATTTTACAGACAAGGAAACTGAGGAATACAGAAATTAAGTGACTTGCCAAGAGTCACTCAACCAGTAGATGTTTCAGTAGCAGAATACGAACTCAGGTTTTGCCAGCTCCAAGGCCAGATCTCTAGCCACTACACCATACTTTCTTTCATGTGTTCTATTTATACCCGTGCATGTATGTGTTGCCTCCCTGGATAGAACAAAGGCTCCCTGTGATCAGGAACTGGTTTCGCTTTTGCGGCTGAACTCTGAGCATCCAGCGCAGTGCTTGGCACTTAGGTGGCCTTAATTAAATGCTTGTTGATTGATTAAATTGAGAGACAGCCACTCAGAGCCTGAGAAGTTCCTACAGAAGCTAAGACCAGTTTCATGACCAGGCTGAGGATTAACCCATTCCCTGCCCTGTTTGCAATCACTTTGCTTGCATTCAGGGGCAGTTTTTCTTGTTGTTGTACAGCTGTGTCTGATTCTTTGTGACCCCATTTGGGGGTTTTTGGGTAAAGATTCTGGAGTGGTTTGCCATTTCCTTCTTTGGTTCATTTTACAGATGAGGAAACTGAGGTAAAGAGAGTTAAGTGACTTGCTCGGGGTCTCACAGCTAGTAGATATTCGAGACCAGATTTGAACTCAGAAAGATGAGTCTTCCTGAGTTCAGGCTTGGTCCTCTATCCATACTGCTAGGGGCAGCTAAAGTGCAGGGCTTGGAGTCAGGAAGACCTGAGTTCAAATCCTGCTTCAGACTCTTACTAGTTGTGTGATCTTGGATAAGGCACTTAATCTCTCTCAGCCTCAGTTACCTCATCTGTAAAATAAGATAATAATTGTGAAGGTCAAATGAAATATTTGTAAAGTGCTTTGCAAACCTCAAAATGCTAGCTCTGGGTATTATTATTACCCTGTTAAAGTCTTTGTTTTGACAGAAGGGTCAATTTTTAACTGCCAGTCCTACAAGACTCAGCTAACAACCAAGAAATGGAATGACCTCTGAGATAAGCCACAGAGGGAATTCTGTTTAGTTATGGGTTGGCTTAAGTGATCATTGTAATCCCTTCTAGCCCAGAGATACAATGGTTTTGTGAACTCATCAAGTTACAGGGTCAGGGGAAGGGAAGAAGGCAGAGTCTTATTTCTGTGTTATTTCCAAAAGGTTAAACTAGCACAGTGATTAGAGAAAAAAAAAAGGTCATAGCAGACAGTCATGTAGAATCCATATTGTGGACTAAAAGAAATGAGGAAAAACCACACCACCATCCCTTCATTGTGGAGGTGGAGGGCTATAGGGATAAAATGTTGCATACACAACAGACCAAGTTGAATTACTGGTTAGTTTTGCTGAACTACTTTCCCCTCCTCTCTTTCCTATTCTTTGTTCCCAGGGATAGCTCTCTGGGGAGAGGGAAGGACAAGAGCTGCATTTGGAAATAAAGTTGAGAAGAACCAAGAGAATGTTGTACACAGTAACAGCAATGTTGTTCTAAGAACAATTTTGAATGACTAAGTCATTTGAGGTATTGTCAATACTCAGATCATCTAGAGAAGGCCTATGAAGGAAGATGCTATCCCTATCCAGAGAAAGAACTGATAAATAGAAGTATGTATAGTATGGTTTTACATATATACACATATTTGCATCTAAAGGTAGCCTTTTCTAGGACAAGGTGGGGAGGGAGAAAAAAAGTGCCCAGCAGAGAGCAAAGGAAAACTTAGAAGGAAGCACAGAAAAGCAGGGTAGCTTTGAAAATAGTCTAGAATTCATTACATAGTTTTTCAAAAAAAAAAAGTAAACAATATGAAATGGAAATGAATCCCCTTTTTATTTTATTCTGTGTACATGGAAATATTCTTTTTTTGTCTTTTTGTATTTAAGTTCAAAATGAATAAAGAATTTTAAAAAGAAATAAAGGCGGTGTAAAAAGAAAAGATGTGAATAAAATGATAAAGGGGCAAAAAGAAAATCACAGAAGAGTGTACCTTTCAGTGCTGGGTGAGGGGAAGATGGAAGAGAAGAGAACAGGAAGCAGTTCCTTTCAAATAGCCCTAAACAATCTTTACCCAAGAAGTTAGGAAAGTTTTTGATAGTTGATAAGAATCTGCTGGCAAAAGCTCTTGACATAGCATCGGACCTGAAGTTCTGAGAAAGGAATTGATTCCAAATGAAAGATTCAGGATGAATGGAGGGAGGGTGGGGGAGTGGCGAAGCATTCTAATGATAAAATGCTGCATCGTGGGAAGGAAAGACTGAATCACTTGTAATCCAGAAGAGGCAAGTTCGAATCCTGCCTCAGATGATTACTGGCTGTGGGTCCTCATCTGTAAAATGGGGATAATAATGCCTGTTCATGCCTATCAAATGAGATGATGTATGTGAAGTGCTCTGCAAACCTTTAAGCACTATTTGACTGTCAGCTATGATTACTTTATTATTACACTACACAGTAATTATCTATTGCACCACATGGGAGCCTTGAGTTTTATGTCAAAGTTCTATGATGCACTTAGAGGCAGCTGGGTGCTGCAGTGCATAGAGCACTATGCCTATGATCAGAAAGATCTGACTCACATCCAACCTAGACACTTACCAGGCAAGTCACTTAACCTCTGCCTCAGTTTCCTCAGTTGTAAATGGGGATTAACAGTACCTACCTTGAAGGATGGTTGTGAAGGTCAAATGAGACAATCTCTACAAAGTGCTTAGCAGAAGGCCTGGTATTTAGTTTTTGTTGTTCAGTCATTTGTCTGATTCCTCGTGACCTCATTTGGGATTTTCTTGGTAGAGATACTGGAGTGCTTTGCCATTTCCTTCTTCAGATGAGGAAACTGAGGCAAATAGCGCTAAATGACTTGCCCAAAGTCACATAGTCAATAAGTGTCTTGAGGCTAGATTTAAACTCAGGAAGATGGGGGCAGCTAAGTGAGCCCTGGAGTCTGGAGGACCTGAGTTCAAATCTGACCTCAGACACTTGACACACTTACTAGCTGTATGACGTTGGGTAAGTCACTCAACCCCAATTGCCCTGCCTTTGCCCCTCCAAAAACAAAACAAAAAACAAATAAATTCAGGAAGATGAGTCTTCCTGACTTCAAGCTAGGAACCCTATCCACTGAGCCACCTATTTAGTAGGTGCTATATAAATGCTTATTCTCTTCCCCCACACCACCTTTATCAGGCATTATTTTTTCTTACAGATATCTATATGCATGTTCTAGCTCTCTACTGGTCTATAAGTTTCATGAGAGCAGGGACTATGTCTTTTAAACTTTGTGCCTAGGACTATGCTCTACATACTGTAGGAATTGAAGGTAGAGTTGGTGTAGGAGCCCCAGTGGTGAAGGGACAGACCAAGATGAGGACCACAAATGCCTAATGGGCAGAGTTAGGGCTCTGGGATAACCCCAAGATGGCCTGAACTTATAGGGAACCCCAATGGTGCCCAGCGATTACATATGAACATCCTAATTGTTAAAGACAATTCTTATGGCCCGGCCAGGCTTAAGGCTCAAGTCCAGGGGGACTGGCGAATATCCCATGTAGAATGAGGTCTGAATGATCTTGGCCTTCCAGCCTGGTCTGGACCAAGGTCAGGGCTGTGAGCCTCTCCCTCGAGGGCCCATAAATAGGTTCATAGATTTGAAGATGGAAAGGACTTTTGGGGTCTTCTAGTCCAATGTCTTAATTTTACTTTTGGCCTTTATTTTGAGGTTTCCCCCCCCCAAATTAAGTGACTTGCCTAAAGTCACATAAATGACATAGTGGGGCCAAGATTTGAACCCAGGACCTCTGATCCAAAACCAGTACTCCTTTCACTGTACCGTAAATAATAATATCATATTCAGCTTTAGGGATTTCCTCACAGAAATCATGTGAGGTAGATGGGCATTATTTATTGTTCTTGTTTTATAGATGAAGACAAGAGATCCTCAGAAAAGTCAAGTGATTTGCCCAAGGTCAGGGGCAGAGCTCAGGTCTTAGTCCATTGCCTTTTCTACTATTCCATGATGCCTCAGTGTGTCATGCAGTTCTATCTATGGTCTATCTTTCATTCCACTTTGGATGTTAGCTCCTCATGATGCTAGTGACTCTGTCCTCTCTACTTCTTCCTTCTAATGACCCCTTCAACCACTTAGAGTATGTCCTTAGAACTAGCTAGCTCTCTTGGGGCCTGAACTTGAACTCAGGTCTAAGACTAGTACTTTCCCCACTCTACCATTCTGCTTCTCAAATTCAGGAAAGCCAAGACATTATTTGGAAGTATGGTCCATGGGCTTAAAACTCAAACCCTGACTGAGGAGAGCTGGGCCTATAATCTTGGGAGGGTAAATTCTGGGTATCTAGATCCTGGAGATCACCTCCCTGGGAATGGAAATTTGCCATACCCCCCTCCAAATCATGGAGAACTCCTCATTGCTGAGTCCTCCTCTTTGGCATTAATTATAGCACTTAGTTAATTTCAGAGTAAGAAAAAAGGAGCCTCTAATTGGGGTGGGGTGAAGAGAAAGGGGACCTGGGATTTTGATTCCCTGGCTGGTTCAGGGTTGGGATTGGGGTAAACCCTGGGGAACCAAAGTGTTGGGATCAGTGTTTTGTCAGTCCTTTTGGGCGTGGGGGATTCTGGTCCAGGATTCAGGCGTCTGTGGGGTTTTGGCTGGGCCTCCTGCGGTTTGGGCTTCCTGGGCAGCTTGTTCGTTCTCCCAAGGCTTGGGCAGGCATCAGCAAAGCCAGCTCTTGTGCTATGAAAGCAGCATTGTCTGAGTCCATCTGGGGCTTGGGGAGGGGGCATATTTGGTTATGGGGGAAGAGGAAGGTGGGAGTGAACGGGAGGACTGTGGTCTGAGTGCTTCAGGTTGCAACTGGAGGCCTAACTCTGGGGATGGTTAACTCTGGTCCCCTGGCTCCTAGCCAGCCAGCTCCCTCTTCTTCCTGCCACCAAGTAAGTGGAGAAAGCAGCTCAGGCCAGAGGTGGGGGGTGAGAGGAGGTGGTCATAGAACATGGAGTGATGGGGGGAAGGGGAAGAGGGCATTAGAGTGAAAGGTGAAGGTGAGGCAGAAAGAAGGGAGAAAGGGAAAGTTATGGGGTGCTGAGAAAAAGGGTAAGAAGAGGACCAAAAGGAAGAAAGAGGAAAATGAGGGGAAGAGAGAAAGAGATGAGTGGAGGACAACTGGTGCCAGTCCTCTGGATAGGAATTCTTCCTAGCCTGGGAACCTACAAATTAAAATACTCTTCATCTTTCTCTTCTCAAGACTGAAGAGGTCCAATTCTTCAAATGTTTGTCTCCCAGATTACTTGATTCCAAATATTAGAGGCTCGGATCTGAGGGCCCAGGGAGAGGTAGAAAAATCACAAAATAGGGACCTTAGAAACGATCAAATCATAAGATCACAGGACTTTAAGCTGGAAGGAACCTTCAAGAGCAAACAGTTCAATCCCTCTCATTATTATAGATGGAGAAAGTGAAGTCAACCAAAATCACAGACAACAGGCAGGATTTGGGCTCAGATCTCATGACATCAAATCCTGGTCTCTTTCCACTATACTAAACTCCCTCCTCAACCCCCTCATTTCAAACATGAGAAAACCCGGGCACAGATAAAAGGAAGTGACTTGCCCAAGGTCACACCTCCAGTTACTGTCACTGCCAAGCCTAGAACCCAGGTCACAAGATCCCCAGGCCAGACCTTATTGAAGAGAAAGGAAAGGCCAGAGCTGTCAAAGTGGTGCAGAGGAAGGAAGGGCATGAGGAGGATTTCTTCGCAAAAGTGGAGGAGTGAGAATAAAAGCTCTGAATGGAAAAATTGGGTGTACATCTCTTTCCCACTCCCCTCTCAAAAACTGCTTTTTTGAGCAGGTCGCAAAAGTCTCACTGAAGAATCATTCGCATCCTGCCCTCCTCTCCCTCGGGTCACTTAGAAGTGGGGCAGCAGGTCACAAGGACTGTGGGACAAGGAATGTCCCTGCTTTGCAAAGAATCTATTCAGGGAGGGGCGCCAGGAGTGAGGACGGGTGGGGAGGGGTTGTTTGCGGAGGCGGAGAGGGTGCAAGCGAGGTGATCGAATGGTGGGTTGTGGCCGGGGTTTGGGGGGGGGGGCGGAAGGGAAGAGACACAAGCAGGCCGCCAGGGAAGAGAGGAGTGAGGGTGAAGGCGAGGGGGCGGGGTCCTGGGGCGGCTAGCGGCGGCGGCGGCCTCGGGGAGGCAAGGCAGCGAGAGCAGACAAAAGTTTTCGGGAATAGCTCGGCTCTAGCCGGGCGGGGGAGGGGAAGGGAGAGCCAGAGACTCAGACATACACACACCCCAAAGTGTTTACACTGGACAGGCACCGTGGGGACACAGACTGGGAGAGAGAGGCAGTAAGGCAGACAGAGACAGACAGACAGAGGCAGAAACAGACAGGCACAAAGAGAGGTCTTATTATCTCTTCCTTTTGGATGAATGTGTGCGTTTGGGGGAAGGAGGGGCGGGAGAGCGCGGGAGAGATGGAGAGAGCCCGATGCTGCCGGACCTCAGCTCTCCCTGGGATCCTCCCCGGCTTCCCGCCACCTCTCACGGAGCCCATAGTTTCCCAGCAAAGCGAACAGTCAGGAGGGAGCCCTCGCCGTCCAGCTAGGCTTCTAATTGTCCCTTTCCACATCTTCCCCTCGCCCCGAAATCTGAGCTCCTAGACCTCCAGCCCCTTCGAGGTCCTCTAGACCCTGGTCCCTGATCTCCAAGGAACCTCACCCCACCCCACTTCTCCTGAGCTGCCCTCCCCTCAACTCCTACCCCGCCCCCAAGGCTTCATTTTTCTCTCGTGCTACCCCCCCCCCATGCCTACCTGAGGCTGAATCCAGGACCGGACTGGGGGGCTGACCCAGCCTGGGGTCTCCATGGGGTGCGTCGTGACGTCGGGAGAGCGAGCCGTTCACCTGGGACATCTGCCCGGAACCTGCAGAAGACCGAGCTGGAGCAGCGGGCGGGGGAAAGCGGACGTCGCGTCCGACCCCAGCTCTTCCCTCGCTTCCCCCACCGCTCCCACAGAGCCAACCAGCCTCTTGGGGCGGGAGAGCGGGAGGAGGCGGATGGGGGGGGTCACAACATGCGGTGGGGGGGGGCGGGCGGGAAGCGTTTAGCAGTCAGCCCTCTTTTCCTCCCCCCCTTTCCTTTCTTCCTGAGTCTGTGGCAAACTTACTAGACCTCATGAAGCTCTGTGTGGCCACCCCAAAGGTTCAATGTCAGACGGGCTCCAAACTCTACCCACCCAAAGGTTTGGGCAGCCTTCTTTCTTTTGGACCACTTTTACTCCCTTCCCTCCCCTCTTCCCTCTTTTCCGTCCTCCCTTCTTTTCTTCTTTCTTTCCCTTCTACTTTCACCTCCTTTTCTCCTTCCTTTCTCCTCTCTCCTTTTATGCCTTTCCTCTTCTCTCTCTCTCTCTCTCTCTCTCTCTCTCTCTCTCTCTCTCTCTCTCTCTCTCCCTCTCTCCCTCCTTCTTCCCTCCCCCTCTCTCTTCTCCCCTCCTTTCTTCTCCCTCCCCACCCCCCTTACAACTCCACTGTCTTATGGTCCTTTCCCCTACTTGCCTTTCTGGCTTTCTTGCGACGATTTCCCTTCGGGTCCCCGGTTCGGCCCCTCCCCCCCGGCTCTCTTCCACCCGTCTAGGACCGGACACGTCTGTGCGCTGGGCCGGCCCCGGCCCGGCGGTGCCCCGGGCTCCCACAGGAAGCTCCACTAGGTCCGTTTCCTCCGCGCTGCGGAGAGAGGGGCCCCCGCCCCCCTTCCTTCTCCCCCTCCACTCCAACACACACCAGTCCACCACCGAGTCTGGGAGCAGAGCCCGGGTGGGGGAGGGGGCGGGTTGCTTTCCCCTTCCCCCACTCAACGAAAGTTTGCAAAAGAAAAAGTTGGGAGAGAGGGCGGGAAAAGGAGAGGGGGAGCAATGGAAGGGGGGGAAACCACCTAAAGAGAAAGAGTGACTTTGGACTTCTCTCTATGGATCATTTGTACAGGTAATTCAGGCTGCTAGACGATCTTGTCTATGGGACTGGGGGATTATAGTACGTTGCAGGTTTAAGTGTTTGAAATCTGTCCCCTGAAACACCCCCACTCTAATTCCCCTCCAGCCCTGGAAAGGATGCTCAGAGGCTGGAGGTGGGGGGGGGGGGGTGGAGGCGGCGGCAATAATGGAGTTGGACTGAAAAAATTCAAGTCAAGAAACAGAGGAATTCTTCAGTGTGGCTCCCACTTCCTACTCCCTCGCTAGTCCTTACCACTCATATATACCGTACCACACTCCCCTTACCCTCCAAGGGCTCTAAATAGGGCTCCTCAACTCCCTCTACTCGTAGGAGCTAGAGTAGATGGAGGCGGGGAAGGATGGACAGGTTTACTGCATTGGTACTTAGGTCGGTCACCAAAGGTATCAGCAACGAAGGTTTCTTTAAAAAGGAGGGGGAATGGGGGGAGAGGCAGAGCGAGACCCTGCAGTTTAGTCTGATTAAACGTAGCAGAGCTTTTCTAAAGATGAGGTTGGCGGTGGAGTGGGAGAGGGACCTTGGATGGGGTGGGGGAAAGGGGGCCAGAAGAAGACTAGGGTAGGGATAGGAGACGGGTAAGAAGGACCGAAGGGATCTAGCTCAAAAAGGGGCCAGTTATGGAGCTCATCTGGAATTGTGAGCTGGACCAATCCCCTCCTGGGGAGCCTTGGGTGGGGAGGGAGAGGAGGGGAGAAGGGTGTTTGGTGAGGTGGCAAAGAGGAGCATCGGTGCCCTGTAGGTCTGGGTTAGTCTGAGGACTGACTCTGGGTCAGTGTGACAGTCCGTACCTCCTGGGAGGGGTGTGTGTGTGGCGATGAGCGACACTCCCCTTTCTGGGAATGAAGAGGCTATTCCTGCTGGGTTGGTTGGCAGACGGAGGCGTCCTGTCACTATAGGGTGACCGTCTGGAGGTTCCAACTTACTGGGGGTTGGGGGAGGGGTGGAATCAGATCTTCTTTCAGCTCAGCACCTCGTGTGCTTAATTACAGTAGCCTACTCCCCCAGACTCCCAGACTTCAGAGCGTACTTAATTACTCCAGAGTAAACTCCTAGAATCACTCACCATTAACCTAACTTTGAGAATTCTAGTTAGGCTCGGCAGCTCAAGAATTCCAGGGTTTCTCCCTGGGACTGCCCCTGACTCTTGCTCATCCCCGGCTGAGTTTCTCCCTCCCAGGGTCACCGAAGGGACCTAGGTACTTACGGCGCTTGGAGATCTTCAGCAGCCTTTCGCCCGCAGCTGGCTCACCAGAGCTCTTTCCCAATCAGTCCGGAGAGACGCGGCCCCAGCAGAGTGGCCTGGGTGTCTTCAGCGTCTTAAGTGCAAAGCGGGGAAGGAGTCCGGGGGGCAGGAAAGAAGGGGAACCCCGCCCCGAGTCCAGGCAGTGCCAGGGCTGTAGGCGGCCCGGGGCAAACGTGGCCCCTGACCCCGGCGCCCTAGGACCCGGCCTGCCGGCAAGAGAAGGCTGCCCTGAATGAGGAGAGACTGGGGAAGGGGGGGCGGATCTTGGGCTTCCTGGCAGTGTCTGAGTCACCTGGGAGGCCCAGGCGCGCTGGGCTCGTCTGCTAGCGCATTCCTGCCAGCTTACCTGGGATACATGTGCTGTTCTCTCTGCCACTCCTCGCCCTTGAAGGCTCTCTGGCTGAATACTGCCGAAGGCTTGGTTTCCCCCGCAACTCTCTCACTCTCTCTGTCTGTCTCTGTCTCTGTCTCTGTCTCTGTCTCTGTCTCTGTCTCTGTCTCTGTCTCTCTCTCTCTGTCTCTCTCTGTCTCTCTCTCTCTCTCTCTCTCTCTCTCTCTCTCTCTCTCTCTCTCTCTCTCTCTCTCTCTGTCTCCCTCTCTCTGTCTCTCTCTCTCTCATCCCTCCTCTTCCTTAGAGGTGTCTTTCCCTAGGTTCACTTAACAGATAAGTAATCTAAGGTAGTAACTCCCCCTTCCTGGATCTGAGTTTACTCACCTGTAAAGTAAGGAAATTTGGCTAAATGATTTCTTTGATCCCTTCCAGTTAAAATATTCTATAATTCCCTCTTACAGCCCCAGGACTGACATTTTTCTGCTCTCCTGGCTCCATCAGCACTCGATCCTCCCACTTTTGCTGACCTCAGGGCTTTGAGTAGGGGTCCGCTGGCCTAGGCAAATACAAGTCACATTTCGAGGTTTTGCTATATCTCTTCCCTCCTCTCCAACAATCATTTGCCCTGTGAAACCTAGCTAAAATCTCAGAATTTCAGGTTCGGAATGTTAGAAACCATCTAGTTCAAGGGCTTTTAACCTAGAACCCATTAACTTTTAAAAAAAGTTTTGATAAATTATTTCAATATTATTGGTCTCCTTTGTGATCCTGTGTATTTTATTTTATGCATTTACCAGCCTGCCAAAAGAGCCCATGACAGAAAAGGGCCCCAAATCTTGTCCAGCCCTACCCCCATCCCCATTTTACAGAGGAGGAACCTGAAATCCCTGGAGAGGAAGTGTCCCATGGAGGTTATATAGAAAGAGACAATCTGAGCCAAGATGAGAAGCTAGATCTATTCTTGACTTCTGACCTGGTGCTCTTTCAGTCCAAAGGTGACCATTGCTACAAATTATCATTCTGCCTCAGGGATGTGTGTGAAAGTGTATGTGTGTTAGAGAGGGCTGCTGCCTGTGCTGCCAGGAAGAC
The DNA here is from genome assembly GCA_028646595.1 of Phalanger gymnotis. Taxonomy (NCBI): domain Eukaryota; kingdom Metazoa; phylum Chordata; class Mammalia; order Diprotodontia; family Phalangeridae; genus Phalanger; species Phalanger gymnotis. The sequence continues at coordinate 194,930,680 of CM053627.1, forward strand.
TCAGTCCTTTCCCTCAGCTTCCTTTATTCCATGGCTAGACAGGAGACCCTCAGGTCTTTAATTCAATTCAGTTCAGCAAGTATTTTACTGAACATTGTGTAGAAGCTACAAAGACAAAAAAAATTAGTCCTTGCCTTCAAAATGCTTACATTCCACTTAGGAAGGAGTGTGTGTGTGTGTGTGTGTGTGTGTGTGTGTGTGTGTGTGTGTGTGTGTGTTGGGGGGGATGGATATAACCTACACATAATTAAATACAAGGTGTTGTTTGTTCTTTGTTTTCAAAGAGGACCAATGACATAGGATGACTTGACTCCCTTGTGAATTGGATTTAAGTGAGGCAGGATTTCAAGAAGTGGTCAGCCTCACTCCAAGTCTAGTGGCAAGACAAAAATCAAGATGACTGAAGGTGGCTGGGGATGCAGTGAATGCCCTTGACATCTTCAATGCCTGACCAAGCTCTAAGATGGGAAGAAGGTGGCCTGTAAGACTACAAGATTTAGACTTGCAAAGGATCTTAAATTCATCTAACTATGGGTAGGGACTATGTCTTATACCTCTTTATACTTGGAATGGCACCCTGGGCACAGTAAATTCTTGGTGAATGAATGAATGAATATGTTGAATGAAACCCTAGGGTTGGGAGAGCTTTACAGGTCCTACTGACTTCTGACAAGTCGACTCGTGGTAGAGAGGAGAATCAGTTTTGTTCAGAGAGTCCTGGGCTTAGAGGCAATATATCTGTAGGGTATTCTCTAAGCTCTGTCACTCACTCACCAGGTAACTCTGGAAAGGGCACTGGCCCACTCTGTGACTCAATTTTCCTTCACTTCCCCGTACTGGGGATTTCATGCCCCTAATGGTTGCACATTCTTCATGATTTAACACAGTCTGGTTGGTTGTTGCCCTTTCTCAAAGAGGACCAAAATGACATCTCTATGTTAGAGTCAAGTTACATTGTGTCCAACTGTGGCTGATCAGACCAATACAAGCTCAGGATGCTCTACCACAGGTGGGGCACAAATAGTCCATGTGAACATTTGGGGTGGATTCTCTAAATTTGAGCATCTAGAGTTTCTTTTGAACTACTTTGCTCATAGAGCAAAACAGCTGATTATGAAACAAACTAGCTGATTGTGTAGTCTCTTCTCTCTCAGTCCTGCCCCTCCAGCTCTCTCTAACACATGTACACTTTCACACACATCTCTGAGATTCTCCCAGACCTTCCTCAAGTCCCTAAAGAACCACCACAGAAAGGAAGGATCTGAATATAAAAAAGTAAAAGTGGATTGGAAGAAGGTGAGACTTGTCCTCTGCAAATAACAGTACTAGCTGACCATTGCCTAGTTATCATGACCAAGTTAGCCTCAAAAAAGAAATGGAGAGGTGGGGGTCCATGGGCGTGGAACGTTGAGTATACCGTTAAAGTCGTTCAGTGTGTTATTTAGTCCTTCTGAATTAAAAAAAAAAAACAACCTTTAAAAAATTTTTTATATAAGAGATGGCTCTGTGATGGGGAGGGGTGGGGGAAGGATAAATTTGGATATGAAGGCAATGTAGCAACAACAGAAATCAATAAAATTTGGCTGAAGCCAAATAATAATACTAAGGATGAAACTACCTTGAGACAATTAGTTTGAGGCTGTAGGTAACTCCGGAGAACCAGGTGGGCAGGGGAAGTATTCCTGGGTACCCTGAGGGCAGAAGTCAAAAAACTCTTTTACAAGACTGGAAGGAACCTAAGAGATGATACAGTCTGGCCTCCTCATTTTACTGAGGAAGAGACATTTGGGAACAGAGAGGTGAAGTAACTTGTTAGTGCCAGATTTGGGACTTAGGTCAATCTCCTGAGTCTCAATCCAGGGCTCCTTCCACAGAACCAGTAGTTCCTTGTTCCCCTAGAAAGGCTGCCAGGCTGCAGCTGCCTTGTCTCTGGAATAAACAGCTCCAGAGAACTAGAGGGTCTCCCCGCCCCTCTCCAAACCAATGCTCCCAATTCTGGGCTCCTCTCCCCACCTCCTACCCTTGCAGTGTGGTTGTGGTGGTAACCCCCATCCTGGCATACTACCCACATGCCCTGGCTACACTCCAGACCAAAGGCCCTGGCCCTCAGCCTCCATCAGCAGTCTGCTTCCCCACCCCCACCCCAGCGTCTGGCCTGCATGCAGATCGTTTTCTTGCTTCCTGTCTTAGCCAGGCAGGCGGGTGACTGGGCTGCTACAGCTGGATGCCAGCTGCTGCCGCTGACTCCCTAGGGAATGATGGGGACCAGAGCCATGGCCAGGAAGAGGCCAAAAGGCAAGTTTCCTGTCCACCTCTATCCATCCTCTTTACCAGGGTAGCTGTTAGCAATACTACGGGTTCAGCCACCAGCAGTCCTCAATTTGACTCCATTCCCAATACAAACACAAATCATGAGGGACCCTAAACTTAGAGCTAAGAGAGACCTTAATGGCTGTCTAGTCCAGGGATGGGGAACCTGTGGCCTCAAAGCCACATGTGGCCAGCCGTCTAGGTCCTCAAGTTTGATTCTTTGACTGAATCCAAACTTCACAGAACAATTTGAGGACCTAGAGTGCCACATGCAGTCTTCAGGCTGAAGGTCCCCTACCCCTGGACTAGACAGCCCCTTCCTTTTGCAGATAAGAAAACAGACCCCAAGTGATTTGCCCAAGGTCACACAAATACTAAGTATTAGATGGGAACCCTGGTCCTCTAATTCTAGGCCCAGTGCTGTGGCCTCTCCAGAGTGGCCAGAGCTCTTCTGCCTACTTATCAAGTGGGATAGCATGGGCTGACTCTGGCGAGATCAGAGCCCCAAAAGAGGAAAGACAGGAGGCAGGATAATGTCATGAAAGGAGCAAAGAACCCAGAGCCAGAAGACCCAAGTCCTGGGTCAGCCCCTCACTAGGTCTGCTACATTTAGCGAAGTCACACAATTTAGTTTTCAGCCTCTTTAAAGTGAGGAAAATAGCATCTGCCTGACACACCCCACAACCAAATTGTAAGTGCAATAGAAATGTGAGTTACTGCTCCTATAAGGGGCCAAGGGGGCTAGTTCCAGTCCTTTATCTTTCCCCCTCCCCTGACAAAGAATTTCTTGGACACTGAGGACCCTTCTTTGCCCCTCCTCTACCCCCTGGTTCTCTTGAGTACCTGAGGAAGGCCAATGTCTCTAGAGCTGAAGACACAGCTAGCCTTGCCTTGTTTCCTTGGTGCACGGGATATTAAGACTTCTCCAGATGCCCTTCTCATGCAGCCAAATAACAGCAACTCATTTCTAAAACTCCTCACGTGTATTCTTTTGCTTGGTACTTCAAAACTCCTGTAAGGCAGGTGGTGAAAAAACTGTTATGTTCATCTCGCTAATGAGGAAACTGAAATCCAGAGAGCAAGGACTCACAGGATCAGTCAGTGTTTGACTACCCGTGTCTCTGGTCTCCGAATCCAGTGCCCTATCCGCCATCATTCTGCCTCAGCCACACACAGGGCTAGTTACACCCTTGATCTCATCATCACTCACGTGTGCCACCTCCATGACCCAAAACTATGAAATTCCTTTACCTGATCATAATTTCCTATCCTTCCACCTCTACTTGTGCCTCACCTTTCCTAAATCTAATTCCCTCCCACTCAGTGCTTCTGTGCCCTCAATCCTGAATACTTAAAACTCCACCTACCATGGCCACCCTGTTCAGTCCTTACTTTCCCTGGCCGCCTTCCAACCTTCTGGTTTAACAATGATGGCTCTCAACCAACTGTGTTGGAAAGGATGTGCCAGGCTAATTCACACTATAGTGGTAATGACAGATAATGGCTCAATATGTTGTATACCCAGGGGGGTTGTATTATGATAGAGTATCAAGCCTTGGTAGCCCTGGGTATCAAACTCAAAATATAGTTTCATTTTAAATTTATAGCACTTATCTATTTCATAAATCATGAAATATAGTATAGTCCCAAAAGTCTTTCAGTTTTAAGTCTTTAATAATATAAAGTTGCACTAAAACTTTTGGAACACCCAATATTAGAACTGGAAGGGATTGTAGAGATCATCCTAGTTCAGAGGTGGGGAACCTGCAGCCTCAAGGCCACACGTGGCCTTCTAGGTCCTCAGGTGTGGCCTTTTGACTGAGTCCAAGTTTTACAGAACAAATCCTTTTATTAAGGGGATTTGTTCTGTGAAGTTTGGATTCAGTCAAAGGGCTGCACTTGAGGACCTAGAAGGCCATGTGTGGCCTCTAGGCTGCAGGTTCCCCACCCTGTTAACCCTTTATTTTTAAAATGAGGAAACTGAAGCAAAGAGAGGGTGAGTGACTTGTTTAAGAGGATGCCACTAATTAGTCGTTGAACAATGCTTTGAACTCTGGCCTCCTGACTCCAAGTCCAATGCCTTATTGGTACTGGAGACTTCATGCCATACCTGCAACCCTTCTCACATGCAAATCAAATGAATTAAGGTAATATGAAAGCCATATCGATGTTTTCCTTTGGATGGTTTTCAAAAGTCCACTTCCCTTAAGCTTTTAAACCAAGTTGATGTTTGCACTATTCTAAAAGATAGGGCTCTAAACAGAGGCATGAAAATCTCTTGCTTTCTCTGAGCAACTCTGGAAATTTCACATCATAGAAAAAGAGTACTAGGCTGAAAAAGGATATCTGGTTACAAGAAAATGCTCCTATTCAAAGATAACTTTGTGCTAATTCCATGAAATTCCTGAGCAGCTATGTGATAAAGGCACTAGTATAGGAGTCAGAAGACCTAGGTTCAAATCCCAGTTCTGCCACTATGCTGCTGGTGTCTTCTAGAGCAAATCATTCATCCTCTTAGGGTCTCACTTGTTCTGCAAAAGGAAGTTGTTGGACTAAATGATTTCTAAGTTTCTTTCTAACTTTAAATCCTATGAGATACTATGATAAATACAAAACTTGCTCATTAAAATCCATAGCAATTGGAAAGAAATTGATTTTAATATCTATATTAGAAAAACAAAGTGGATGAAAAACACATTTCCAAGATTATCACTTGCAACTGGATAGAAAGAACATGGATATGCAATGTTGGGGCTTGCAAATAGCCCTATTTCATCTACAGGACTTGGGTTTAAGGTCTCTGCCTTAATCCATAGTTCTTTACTGCTGTCTAAAAACATGCTCAGATATATACTATCCTTAAGAACAAACAAACAAAAAACCCATCTCACTTGATCCTGTCATTTTCTCAATGTGATATTTCTCCTACATTTCACTATCAAACTCGTAGAAAAAGTCATCTACCCTGGCTGCATCCTCACCAAGGGTGTGCTAGAGCTAGTCTTAACATCTCTTGTTAAATTTTCAGTGTGAGCATTTACATGTCAGAAATCTGCAATAGCTACAAATCACAGTTTGATTTATTTATGAATTGCCTAGACTTAAGAAAGTGTTAATAATGCAAATTAAACTTAAAACCATAAGTGCATACATTTTCCCTCCTGGAAAGCCTGGTTGTTAAATATTTACCAGCACATCTCTGTTTTCCTCTAGAAATATTGCTTAAACTCAGCAGAAGTGTAGGAGAAGGCTCAAGGAATGAAGTAATCACCTTCTGGAGGCCTGGTAACTGTGTAACAGCAATGACAACAACTGGCATTTCTATAGAGCTTTAAGGTTTTCAAAGTGCTTTGCATCCATGACCTCATTTGAGCCTCATAACACTCCAGCTCAGCAACCTCATTTCTCAATCTCTTATATTTTGGCTTCCAACCCCAGAACTCTACTGAAACTGTTTTCAACCATCTCTTTCGGTTAAATCCAATGGGCTTTTCTCTTTTTTTCATATACCAGACATCATCATCATCCCCTCAGCTCCCCAACCCCCATCTTTTCAGCTACCTTTTATGTTTTATCCCATTTATGGGACATATATGTTTTATTATGTGTCCCATTTATGTGTCCCCCACTAGAATGTAAACTCATTGAGGGCAAGGACTGTCTTTTTGTTAGAATTTGTATCTCTAGCATTTAGCACAGTGCCTTGCACCTAGTAAGAGTTTAATAAATTCTTGTTACCTTGATTTATCGACTTGACTTGACTTTCCTCAGTCCTCACCTCCTTGACCTCTTTGGAGTTTCTGATATTTTGGACTACCCCCTCATTCTGGGCACTATTTTTATTCCCTACACTACTCTCTTATGTCTTCCTGCTCCTTCTAAGTCCTCTTTACTGGTTTTTCATCCATGCTTTGCCATCAAACTGTGAGCTTCCCCAAAGATCCTCTCACCTCCTCTCCTCCCTTCCATTCCTCTTCACCTCCTCACTCCTGCCTTTCCCTTCCCTTCTCTTCCTTTTCCTTCCTTTCTTTCCCTTCCTTTCCCTTGTCTTCCCATTCTTTTGTCTTCCCAAGTTTTGTCTTTTCTTGTCTTCTTTTCTCTTCCTCCTCCTCCCTCTCCTCTTCCTCATCTTCTTCTCTTCTTTCCTTCTCTCTCTCTCTCTCTCTCTCTCTCTCTCTCTCTCTCTCTCTCTCTCTCTCCTCTGTATTCTATACAGTGGTCAAAATAATCTTCCTGTGGTACTGTCTGCCCCCATATCTCTTGCTTGCTCAAAAATCTTCAATGGTTTTTCATTGACTATAGGATAAAATATCTGTTGCCATCACTTTTTAAACTCTTTAAGCCTACATTTAAAACTTTTCATAATCTGGATCTCTTCAAGGTGTCAGGGCACATGCCATCCTCTATGGGAGGTACCCTTCAGAAAAATGTACACACCCTGTAATCTCATGATGTTGATTGGGTCCACCTTGTCCTACCTGGTATATCACCTAGTCACTGGGTCCCAACAGAAAGTAGACTCCCTGAAGGTCAGGGAGGGTTTTGTTTTTACTTCGTATTCCCTATACCTAGAACAGAGCCTGACATATAGCATACACTTAATAAATTTCTCATGGATTGAATTGAATTGTGGCAATTAAAGAATCAATAGAGAGGGAGGAGAACCAATTAATTCAGCAAAGTGGCAGGATTTAGAATAAATCAACATAACTCATTAGCATTTTTGTATGTCACCAACAAACCCCAGCAGGAAGAGCTAGAAAGGGAAATCCCTTTCAAAATAACTATAGAAACTATGAAACATTTGGGAGTTTATCTACCAATATGTATCTATATGAATCTAACTATAAAAGGCACTGGGTATCTAGGTGGCATAGTAGATGGAACACTGAGCTTGGATTCAGGAAGACTCATCTTTCTGAGTTCGAATCTGGCCTTAGGCACTTAGCTGTGTGACCCTGGGCAAATCATTTAACCCTGTTTGCCTTGGTTTCCTCATCTGTAAAATGAGCTGGAGAAGGAAATGGCAAACCACTGCAGTATGTTTGCCAAGAAAACCCTGAAATGGGGTTATAAAGAGTTGGACATGACTGAAATGACTGAACAACAAATAAAAGAACTTTGAAGAAATATAGAACAAGGTAACTGGAGAAATGTCAATTACTCATGGGCAGGTCAAGCCAATATAATACAAATGACAATGCTACCTAAATTAATTTACTAATTCTGTTCTGGGTCAATCAAACTCTGACTTTGCCACCACCCAGATGCTCGCCCTTTTCACCTCACATTTGTTCCATTGCAATAGGCTGGTTGGTTTGTCAGTCTGAATCTCTCCCCACTCCAATCCATCCACTATTCAGCTGTCAAAGTGATCTTTTTTTTCTAAAGTCTGACTATTTCACTCCCACTATTCAATAAACTTCAATGGCTCCCTATCACTTCGAGGATCAAATCCTCTGTTTGGCATGCAAAGCCTCTCATAACCTGGTCCTTTCCAATTTTTCCAGTCTTCTTATACCTTACACTGCTCCTCCCCATAAACTTTACAATCCAGTGACACTCCTTACTTCAATTACAACTTTTTTACTGTTCCTTGAACCAGACATTCCATCTTCAGACTCTGGGAATTTTCACTAGCTGTACTCTATGCCTGGGCTACTCTCCCACCTTAAATCTATCTCTTGGTTTCCTTCAAGTTCCAGCCAGAAATCTCATTTTCTACAGGAAGGCTTTTCTGATTCCCATTATTTCTAGTGCCTTCTCTCTATTATTTCAAATTTATCTTTTACATAGTTTTTTTTAAATACTCGCTTGCATGTTGTCTCCGCCTTTAGACCATGAGCTCTTTGAGAGCAAGGTCTATCTGGCACTGGCTAAGAAATCAAGTGGTAGAATAGTGGAGTAGCTACAACATACAGCAGTAAATGGCCATAGCAATCTATTGTTTGGTAAACCCAATGATCCAAGTTCTGGGGGCAAGAACTCACTATTTGACAAAAATTGCTGGGGAAACTAGAAAGCAATTTGGCAGAAACTAGGTATAGACCAACATCTTACACTGTATACCAAGATAAAGTCAAAATAGAAGCATGATTTAAACATAAAGGGTGATATCGTGAGCAAATTAGGGGACTTTGGAAATTTCTACTGATCATATCTATGAATAAGGGAAGAATTTATGAGCAAACAAGAGATACAGAAAATCATAGGAAGTAAAATGTATAATTTTGATTACATTAAATTAAAAAGCTTTCATTCAAAATAAATCAATGCAGCCAAGATTAAAGTAAAGCAGTAAACTAGCAGGGAAGGTGGAAAATGTTACAGTAATTTTCTCTGATAAAGGCCTCATTTCTAAAATATATAGAGAGCTGAGTCAAATTTGTAAAAATAAGAGCTATCCTCCGTTTGATAAATGTTCAAAGGATATAAACAGACAGTGTTCACAAAAAGTAATCAAAGCTATCTATAATCATATGAAAAAAATGCTCTAAATCACTATTGATTGGAGAAATGCAAATTAAATATACTCTGAGATACCACCTCACACCTATCAGGTTGGCCAACATGATAGAAAAGGAACATGACAAATATTGGAGAGAATGTGAAAAAATTGGGACATTAATACACTGTTGGTGGAGTTGTGAACTGGTCTGATCATTCCGAAGAACAAATTTGGAACTATCTCCCAAAGGGCTATCAAAACTGTGCATACACTTTGATTCAGAAATACTACTACTAGGCCTATATCCCAAAGAATTCAAAGAAAAAAGAAAAGGATCTATAGGAGCAAAAATACTTATAACAGCAATTTTGTGATGGCAAAGAATTGGAAATTGAGGGGATGCCCATTAATTGAGGAATGGCTAAACAAGTTGTGGTATAAGATTGTGATGGAATACTATTGTACCATAAAAAATAACAAGCAAGATGGTTTCAGAAAAACCTGGGAAGACTTATATGAACTGATGTAAAGTGAAGTGAGCAGAATCAGGAAAACATTGTACACAGTAACAGCAATACTGTAATGATGATCAACTCTGAAAGGCTTAGCTACTTTGATCAAGACAATTTCAAAGGACTTATGATAAAAAAAATTGCTATCCACATCCAGAGAAAGAATTAATGAAGTCTGAGAGCAGATTGAAATACAATATTTTTCTTGCCCCCCCTTTTCGCAACACTGCTAATATGGAAATACGTTTTGCATGATCTCATATGTATAACTTATACCATATTGCTTGCCTTCTTCATGGGTGGGGGAGGGACTAGAGAGGAGAGAGAATTTGGAACTCAGATTTTTAAAATTCAAATAGGAAAAAAGACATCAGGGTCTGTCTTCCATCTTTCTTTGTATCTCCAGTGCTTAACACTGTACCTGACACATAGTTGGTGCTTAATAAATGTTTATTGACTGATGGACTTACTGACAAAGGAATATTTTATAGAGCCAGGGAAAAAATTCATCTGATAGAACACAATGTCAAGAATTTCAATGATAATAATGGGAGGGGAGGAGGGAAAAGGGCCTAGCGGTACCAAATCTCAAACTATACTAGAAAGAAATAATCATTAAATTTATTTGGTGCTGGTTAAAAACTAGATAGATTTATCAGTGGAACAGATTACGTATGCAACACACAAAATCATATAAACACAGTAGCACAGTATTTTATTAACCCCCAAGCCCCGGTTACTGAGGGAAGGACTCACTACAAAAAGTGCTGAAAATGTAGATCGCAGTCTGGCAGAAATTAAGTTAAGTCAGCACCTCATACCATATGCCAAGATAAACTCCAAATGGATGCATGAATTAAATATAAAAGGTCATATAATAAACAAATTATAGGAAGAAATTACTTTTCAGATCTATGGAGAATTGAAGCATATATGACTAAATAGGAGATAGATAAGATCACACAAAACAAAATGGTTAATTTTGATTATAGAAAATTTCAAAGTTTTTTGCAAAACAAGTCTAATGTAGTTAAAGTTAATATAGAAATAAGTAAATTAGAAAGATAATTTTGCGGCAAATTTATCTAAAGTCTCATATCTAAAATATGTAAAGAATTAATTCAAATCTATAAAACTAAGAGTGATTCTCCAACAGATAAATGGTTGTAAGATATTAATAAGTAGGAAGGAAGGAATCCAAGGAAGCAATCCAAGCTATCAACAACCATATGAAAAATGCTCTAAGTCACTAATAATTAGACAAGAGCACATTAAAGCAACTTTGAGATTTCACCTCATACCCACCAAACTGACTCAAAAGGTAAAAATTACACATGTTGGAGGGGCTGCAGAAAAAATGGCACACTACATCACTGTTGGTGGAGCTGTGAAGTGGTCCAGTCATACTGGAAAACAATTTGTTAATACACATATACACCCCAAAATTATTACACAGTGCATATTCTTTCACTATACAAGTACTATATTATGTGTGTGTGTGTGTATGTGTGTACATATTCTTTGACTATATAACATGACTAGGCCTATATCCCAAAAAGATGAAAGAGGAAAAGGATCTCTATGTATAAAAATATTTGCAGCAGTTCTTTTTGGAATAGGCCCGAACTGGAAACTAAAGACTGTTTTTTTTTATTGGGAAACAGCTAAACAAAGTATGTTATATAAATGTAATGGAATATTATTGTGTCATAATAAAATGACAGAATGGAAAATTTCAAAGGAAATTGAGAAGCCCTCTATGAACGGATACAGAGTGAAGTGAGAACTAGAGCAATTTATGAAATGACAACAATATTGTAGAGAAAAACAACTTTCTAATACTTTTTTATTTCTTTTTTTTCTTTGAGGGGGGAAGGTAGGGCAATTGGGGTTAAGGTCACACAGCTACTAAGTGTCAAGTGTCTGAGACTGGATTTGAACTGACTCCAGGGCCAGTGCTCTGCTTACTGCACCACCTAGCTGCCCAACTTTGTAGTACTTTTGAACTCCAATTAATATAGTGATAAATTATGAGTCCAGAAGACTGAAGATGAAACATGGCAACTACCTCCAATGTATCACTTGACTTTCAGTACCTGCAACCCTAGAGATCTAGAGAGGATCAAATGAGGTAACATTTGTAAAGTACTTCTTGCTGTGCCTGGCACATAGTAGGTGCTATATAAAAGTTTATCCCCTTCCCTTCCCCTTGGTTAAGAACACTTACCTATCCATGGATCATTCTCTTTCCTTAGTGAAGCCAAGATCTTATTTCACTTTCTCCAAGTTCATTTACTCTTGTGTATTCATTCATCGATATTAATGCATAAAACTTCTTTAATTTTTGCTCACTACTTGCTGTGATAAAGAGATTTATTGCTTATCAGCGAATTGCCTTTTGAGTAAACAAAGTTTAGTGAGAGGGAACTAAACTAGTGAGAGTAAGCTAAATGTCACCCTCCCCTTGAAAGTGAACAAGGAAACTGGTAATTATCTCAAACCCCAAAAGAATCATACCCCTAGACTACCATTATATCTGGCATGGTAGATAGACATAATTCTAGCTTAATTTCCCTCTTGGAGATAGATGAGTAAAGGAGTACACATTCATCCATGGCCATCTTCTAGCTGCCCACAAAGGTGGAAATCACAGCCTCTCATAGAGATGGAGTGGGTCACATCCTAGATCAGCCAACTCTGTGCCACATTAGGGCCAGCTATTTTATATTAGATGTAGCCACATCTATGCTGCATGTAGGTTGGGAGAATACGACTATGACTACCCAAGGAAGAATCACAAATGGTAAGGAACTGGGGCTTCTATAAGCCTTTTGAGCTTCATTTATGATTAAGAATCATAATAGCTCAATTTGTGTTATTCTTTTGGATTCCCAAAACTCACAGGAGAGTTATTGTGTATAGGTCTCAACCTTACTAAACTATAAGCTCACTGAAGGTAAGGTTTGTGTTTTATTCTAGTTTTGTATATTCAGCACTGAGTATGCAAATATATTTTTAAAAATGCTCCTTGAATTAAATTAAACAACTTTATGGGATAAGTGGGTCAAAAAATTGTTATTGTCACTTTATAGGTGAGGTAAGAATGTCAGAGAGGGGAAGTGGATCAGAATGGTGAACTTGAGTGTTACATGATCTGAGTTTGAATCCCTGTGTGACCTTGGGCAAGTTACTGAATTTCCCCATGTATAAGATGCACCTTAATTTTGGGGCCTGAAATTTGAAAAAAATGTATTATGTAAAGTTATTGAACTCGAGTTTTATTCATCATAAAATTCATACAATAATACGATGAAACTCAAGGACTTTCTGCTCACAACTTTCAGGCATCTTTTGGGCAAGTCTGGTGCATGTACGCATGCTTAGTCCATTCCATTTCATGAACCTGAAGCACCAATTGTGTCCTCCTTTGAAATCAGTAACTTCTTTTTCATCAGCAGTTCTTCTTGCCTCATGCTGAACCATCTTTGTGGACACAGGAATTCTGATTACTCTTTGCTCTTCAATCCATATCTTCAATTCCCTCTCTATATCAGGCCATTTCGCTCAATTGCCTCTCATGGCCTTCTTCTGCTGTGGCATTTTCAGTATGGTTTCTTCTGCCCATAGCCAGTCTTGGATTATTTTCTAAGTTGGAGGAGGACCAAACTTACGTTCTGCAAGTGAAAAAATCTACAACCACTGTATAAGACACATCCAGTTATTAGACTCCAAATTTTTCGAAAAGGGGTGCATCTTATACATGGGGAAATATGGCACTTAACCTCTCTCATCCTTCATTCTCTCTTCCTTAAACTGAAGAGATTGAAATGGATACTTCTAAGGTCCTCCCAAGACACACACACACACAACACACACACACAAACACACACACACACACACGCACACACACACACACACACACAATCGTTTAGATTGATGATTTTATGATTCTCTTAAGATCTTTAACACAGTCCATAGAGAGTGGAGTACAGAAGGGCCTGACATGATGTGGTCCATGGGGTTACAGAGTCAGACATGACTGAACAACAACATAGATATCAGTAACTAGAAAGGACTTCTGAATGAATTGTACCATGCTGCCTTGTGCTTGTCCTTTGCTCTCGAAGAGGACCATGACATCGGGGAAATGGCATGATCTGCAGTTGACTTTGATTGAGTGGGGGAGGGCTGTGCAAGGTCACCAGCTTCACTTTCTCCTCCAGAGCCACCTGGGTCCAGTGGCCTGATATTCACCAAGATGACCGGATTTGGCCCAGGATGCAACGGGAGACCCTGGTCCTTTCAGGCCAAGGTCTTTTCAGGTTCTCGCTTTGAGTGAGGCAACACTTATTCAGTGAATAGGCCTCTTTAAGAAGTAATCAAGGGATGACTGCTTTAATCAAAACTCAAAAAAAAAATCCAACTGGGAGGGGGAGACCCGCAGGGTCCTAGCCAAAAGAGAAACAGTTACTATTTAGTATTTACTATGTTGCCTAAATAATAGTGACTATTCTGTTGTTGCCTTTGAATAGTGGTTTGAACATTTCAGGACACTGAATGAATACATTAACTCATTTTATTCACAAGCCACTTGGTTAGTTCTGTGATCCAAATGAAGAAACAAAGTGTAAAGCCCAGAGAGGGCAGGGACAGTTTTTGTTTTTATTTTTTGGTCTGTGTCTGAAGACCCTAGCAGTATTTGTTGAATTGAATTAAGTTGTTTTCCAAGATCATACAGCAAGAGAAGGCTGGGATTAGAACTTTTTTGCATTCTAGTCCAGGGCTATCTCCACTGGACCCTATATCTTGAACATGACTTGGTATCTGAGCAGCAGGAAGAGAGTTAATGGATGGCTCAAATAGGGGCAGTCCCAAAATGCTAGTCTACTTTCCAAGTAAAAATCCTGCATAATGATTTCAGTAGCTCTTCTTTCATATCTCTGAAGGTTTCCTGGAACGCAGGACTAAGCCAGCTTGGGCCATCTTGGAGGGGAGAACCCAAATATAGGAATTATGTCAGATTTCAGAGCAACCTGATTAATTAAGAAAGCTTCTTCCATCAGGGTTTGTGAAACTGAGGCAAATGAAAGGGTTCCAGTTTAGGAAAAGAGTCTGATGAAAGAGCTCTATTCCTCAGAGATTTCCCAATTTGATGGAAGAGACACGGTCCCTATCAGCAAATTGTAGAAGCAAGAATAGACTTACACATACATTCTAATAGAATCTGAATTTCTTGAGGGGACCATGTTTTGGGGGTGTTATTTTGGTTTGTTTTTTGTTTCCTTATTTGCTAGTTTTTGCCTTGCATTTGACCACTCTTTATGTATCTTCATGTATTCACTTTATATAGTCTGCCCTGAGTACTTTTCTCTCTTAACACTTCTCCCATAAATTTCACTGCAGATGACTGTAAGGCTTTTAGAAACTTTATGAAGATAACTATATTTGAACCCACTTGGGTAAAATAAACCAAATGTCACAAGAACAAATTAGACGGGGCATGGCTAGACAGCTGTTCATCTGAAGAAGAAATGTGAATTTGGTGGACTATGATATGTGAGTATGGTGGACTAATTTGATGGGCCCAATATGAGTTAACAGTATGATATGGCAGTCAAGAAGGCTAATGCAGACTTAGGCTACATTAAGAGAGGCATAGTGTCTAGGACTAGGAAAGTGAAAGTCCTACTGTACTCTGCCCTGGTCAGACCACACCTGGGGTATTGTGTTCAGTTATAGGCACCATATTTTAGGAAGGCCTTTGATAAAGCTGGAGAGAGTAGGGCAACCAGGACAGCGAAGGGCCTCGAGATCATGCCATATGCGAGTTAAATGAAGGAAATGTAAATGTGTAGGCTGGGGATGAGAAGACTTGGGGGAGATCTGATAGTCTTCTTCACGTGTTTGAAGGGCCTTCATGTGTAAGACTAGACTTGTTCTCTGGTGTCAGAAGGCAGGACTAGGAGCAACAAGTATCAGTTGGTAAAAGGCAGACTTAGCATTAATATAAAGAAAAGCTTTCCAATAAACAGGAATATCCAAAAGGAGAGTGGCCTTTCATGATATGTAGTAGCTTCTCTTTCGTCGGAAGTCTTCATGCAAAAGCTATATGACTGTGGAGTCACATAGCTATGGTATGCTGTGAAGGCTATTCCTTTCTAGTATGAGTTGGAGTAGATGAACTCGGGAGATTCCTTCTGGCTTTGAGATTCTATGATGGTTTAAGGGAGTGAACTAGGTTCCAGAGAGGCAAAAAAAAAATGATTTTCTGTTTGCAGATGACTGTGCACTCAGTGCAGTTTCTGAAGCTGAGATGCAAGAAAGTATGGATTGATTCTCTGCTGCTTGTGCTAATTTTGGCTTAACAATTAACACCAAGAAAACAGGTGCTCCATCAGCCACCACCACACCGTGCATACATGGAACATCAGTTGGTTCTCCATCAAATGGAGAAGTTTTGAATGCTGTGGATAAGTTCACTTACCTTGGTGTAGTGTACTTTCCTGGAACGTACACATTAATAATGAGGTTGACCCAGCAATTGCCAGAGCTAGTTCAGTGTTTGAGAGGCTCCGAAAGAAAATATGGTAGAGAAGAGATATTATACTGATTACCAAACTGAAGGTCTACAGAGCTGTGGTGCTGACCTCACCTGGAGAGTCTACCAGCGCCATGCCAGGAAACTGAATCGCTTCCATTTGAATTGTCTTAGGAAGATTCTGAAAATCACCTCACAAGATAAGGTATCAGATACTGAGGTCCTCTCTCAAATTAAACTGCCAAGCGTTCAAACTCTGCTTCAGAGAGCCCATCTCCAATGGGCTGGCCACATTGTTGGAATGCAAAACATACACTTGCCAAAAAGACTATCTTAAGGAGAACTGACACAGGGCAAGCATTCACAAGGACACTCTCAAGGTCTCTCTTAAGAAATTTGGAATTGATTGTGTGACATGGGAGACATTGGCACAGGACCATTCAGCATGGTGTGTCCACATCAGAGAAGCTGCTGTGCACTATGAGCAAACCAGAATTAAAACAGCTCAAAGGAAATGCAGGAAGTGCAAATTTAGAGAATCGACCCCAAATGTTCACAGGGACTATTTGTGCCTGACCTGTGGTAGAGCATTCCAAGTTCATATTGGTCTGATCAGCCACAGTAGGACACACTGAAACTTGACTCTAGCACAGTGATGTCATTTTGGTCCTCTTTGAGAATGAAGGACAACAACCAAGCAACCACACTGTCTATATTTTCTTTGCATTTGTCTGCCCCATTCAAATGTTTCTTGCAATCAAAGACTGTTTCATTCGTTCATTCAGTTTATATCTCCAATGTCTAGTATAGTACCTGGTACCTAGTAGGTACTTAATAAGTACTTGTTGGGTTATTGATTAATTTGTATCCTCGGTGTCTAGCTTAATGTTCAATACATAAAAGGCACATAAAAACTTATTGAATGAAGAAATATGTAACAATAAAAATCCTCTGCTGGACCTAGGGTGGCTAAGGGCACTGTACTCTCTCCCTCTCTACAAAGGAATTTTTTTCTCTCAGCCATGGACCCCAAGTACATGAAGCCTGATTACCTAAAAGAAAGAACAGGCTGCTTCTCCTTCTCCTCATCCTCCTCTTCTTCCTCTTCTTCCTCCTCCTCTTTCTTCTTCTTCTTCTTCTTCTTCTTCTTCTTCTTCTTCTTCTTCTTCTTCTTCTTCTTCTTCTTCTTCTTCTTCTTCAAAAGCCATAGCCTTTGCCTCTTTACATCTCCCCAAAGTCCAGAGAAAGAATTTCTTAAAACTTAGGTTTTGGTTTACATCAAGGGTGTCTCCAAAGGAAGGAACAGAAAGATACTTAGTCTATTCTCAGCATCAGGTACAAGATATCTGTTTCCTCTGTATAAAAGAAATGATAAATGCAAAGATTTGCAAGTGCTTTTGACCGACTTAAAACAGGATGTAATAACTTAAAACTACTGCCATACTCTCCCAGGTGGTTAAAACTTAAAGATCTAAATATGAACAATTTATAGGACTACTGAATAGACATTTAACATTCCATCTTGGCTCTGTGCTGAGTAATTCCCTATGGGTTCAGATCTTCTGGCAAGCTTGATCAGAAGTTGGACCCATTCTCCAACCAGTCTTACCAGTTCCAAATATCCCTTCTGCTCCACCATTTGGTTGAGTACGGGGTGAAGAAGATAGAAATTGAGATAAAGCTAAGCCCAGGGGTCAAGGTCATTGTCTCTGTTTAATCTTTCACACATAGAGGTCAACCAAAATCTAGAGGTCATTGAGTACATACTTCTATAGGGAAGGGAACAAGCATATTTCGTACGTATTGTTTGTCAGGTACTATGCTAAGTGCTTTACAAATATTTAATCCTCACAACAATTCTGGAAGGCAGGTGCTTTTATTATTGCCATTTTACAGTTGAGGAAACTGAGGCAGACCCAGATTAAGTAACCGGCCCAGGATCACACAGCTAGTAAGTGTCTGCGGACTGCATTTGAACTCAAGGCTTCCTGACTCCATGCCCAGTGCTCTATCTAACCAGTGCACAACTCAAGATTGTTCAGTTACAGCAGTTGATACAATGTATTTGATGACTTATGTAACATTCTGTACCCAAAGTATCAAACCAAAGAAGGGAGATGTGTTTCCTCATTTTCTTCTCCAGGGCCAAGGATGATCTTTATAATTACACAGTATCCAATATGGGCTTCCTCTTATTCTTTTTGTTTACATTGTTGCAATCTTTGCATGAGCAGTTGTCCTCATTTGACTTATTTCACTCTGTATTAGTTCATACAAGATTTCTCACTCCGCCCCCAATTTCCTATAATAAATATTATTTATGGCACTTTACCTAAAGAAAGTCCAAACGTCTCGGTTACCAAGCTCGAAATGATGCATCTGGTAGCACAGGATAGAGTGCTGGGCCTGGATCCAGGAAGACTCATCTTCCTGAGTCCAAATTAGATATTTACCAGCTATGAGACCCTGGGTAAGTCATTGAACCCTGCTTGCCTCAGTTTCCTCATCTGTAAAATGAGCCGGAGAAGGAAATGGCAAATCACTCCAGTATCTCTACCAAGAAAACCCCAAATGGGGTCATGAAGAATCTCACATAAATGGGCCAGGTACATAAAAGGTGATAGGTTTACAGAAACAAAAACAAAAAAGGTCCAGAATGTAAGCTCTTTGAAGGCGATAATTATTTCATTTTTGTCTTTATATCCCTAGTTCCTAGTGAATGTCTGGCGCATAGTAGGTATAACTACGTACCACAATGGATAAAGCACTGGGCCTGGAGTCAGAAAGACTTGAGTTCAAATCTAGCCTCAGACATTTACTGAGTGACCCTGGGCAAGTCACTTAACAACCTTGGCCTGCCTCAGTTTCTTCAACTGCAAAAATGAGACTAAATATCATCTACCTCACTAGGTTTTCATGACAAACACATGAGACCATATTTGTAAGTGTACTTAACACAGTACCTGGCACATAGTAGGTGCCTGAATGCTTCCTTCCTTTCTCAATAAGTGGTTATTGACTGCTTGGTTGACTGATTTTCTCCTATATGCTCTTCCCTTCCCCAAGGCTCTGTGGTCTGCCATACCAAAGCACCATCTTTTGGGCTCCCTGTGTATGCGTTTCAACTGATTCAATCCCCTGACTTTTTGGTGAATTCCAGATTTACGCTTTTACCTTGAAGACACTTATAGGCATCCAAACTTATGGCAGTATCCTAAGGGTTTGGACTTGTCCAGAAGGGAAACCTGCTTGGAGATACTAGGCAGGGAACGCTCTTATTTTGGACTTTCATTCTCCAAATAATTAGTAGAGGATAAGAGTAGCAGATAAAATCCAGGTCTATCATTTTTCCATATCATGAGCTGGATTCTTCTGCTCTACCTACAGCTTCTGGGCCATGTACACATTTTTCTCTCTCCAAGAGGCTGGTGCTTCCCAGTAAAGCCCCTTATCTTTCTAGAAAGCTAAATTTCAGAATCCTTGAACCTGAAGCTGGGAACTACCTCCCTTTCTCCTCTAGAAGGCTAGATTCCAGTATCATTGCCCAGGATTGGCCCCCTCCTCTATCTAAGAGACTTGAGTTCATGAACTCCCACAACACAAACCATGTGGTTCTTCTCTCCATGGCTCTCACTTTGTCAAAAGCATGTACACATATTTGGTTTCCCCTTTCCCCCAATTCATTGGATTTAATAAAAGAAAGTAAACGGTAGATAATGGAGTTAATGAGGTGTTAACATATTAATGAAGTGCAAAGACCTTCTACACTCTATTATCCCATCTCTTTTCCAAGAATGAAAAAGTTCCTAATTGAATTGGAAGAGAAGCTTGGCATTGGCTGGCAAAAGACTGGCTTCACCTCTGGAGGACTTTAAAAAGTTAATCCTGCCAAGCCCTGGACACAGTAGTAAAGCTTGAGGGATTGAGGGAGAGGGAAAAGTCACTTCTACACTTCAACTAGATGGGGATAGTGAATTTTTCCTAGCAGAGACACCCATGTGGGATACTGTTCTGGGGAAGCACAAGAGAAAGAAAATGGAAAGCCTGTGGTACTGGAGGTATGAATTTCCTTGGCCTCATGCATTCCTTACATGTATGCCTGACTGCCAGCAAAATGTAAGTTTATGTTCACTCTTTCTAGCAGCAATATGTGTATTTGCAGGAAAGTATACACACCAGGTTTATGGGGGTAGTGAGGTAAGGAATGTTTTGTAGCTACTGTTATTACCATACCATCTAGTAAAAAGCCTTTGCTTTGAGCTAGTTGTGTCTACTGGCTGACTATTAGAAGTAAGGTCACCAATGGGGGCTTTGAGCTATGGTTTGAAGTAAGTGGATGAATAGAGAGAGTGCTCTTTGGAACTGAGAGTAGTCCTCTGAAACCCCCTCATTCTCACTGATCCGAATTTTAAACCTATGACTGCTGCATTGGGGAGAGAGGCCAGAAGGGGAACTATATATGCATGCATGCCTTTCCCACTTACCTCTCCAGGTCTGGACCTGGGCACTCAGAGTCCAGAGTACATGTGATGTTATTTGATCCTCACAGCAACCTGGAGAGTTGGGTGCTGTTATTATCCTCGTTTTTATAGATGAAGAAACAAGCCCAGAGAGAAAACGACTTGTCCAGGGTCACATGGCTAGTAGTGTCTAAATCAGGATTCAGACTCTGGTCTTTCTGATCCCAGCTCTAGCAATCTATCCACTGTCCCATCTGACTGCCTTGCCAGGCTTATCATTCTTTTTGTCATTGTTCAGTCATTTCAACTAGTTTGTCTCCCCCAATAGACTGTGAGTTCCTTGAGAGTAGATATTGTTTTTTGTTGTTCAGTCATTTCAGTTATGTCCAATTCTTTATGATACCAGGGTCATGTCAGTAACCCAACTAAAAGTAGAACCCACTCTCAGCTGTTGCTCTTCCTACTAAATTATGTTACATCCTGTCATTCTAATGATGGGGTAGCTACCATAGTCACAGATAGGAGAATGGCTAAAGATCTCTCTTTCTGCCTAATATCCTGAAGACCCTCCCTCTTGTCCACTGAGCGAGGACTATTACTCTCTCAATTGACCTTGGCAAGTTTCTTTCACTTCTTTCACATTAATGTAATTTAGGCTCTGGGTTCACTGTCCCAACTCTACCTGAACTGTCAGGTTGCATCCCCAGAGTGTTGAAGATACTACTCCCTTCAAGGTTCTTGAGACCAACCCTAAAATGTTGAGTTTTCTAACATTGCTCACTAGACCCTCACTGGTGCACTTACCATTGAGTACCAGCCAGCCCAATGTAATTAGTCTTTAGAAATGAGTATTTAGTAAGATAATACATAGTAAGAACAGGTGAGTGTGAGTCTAGGTATTTTTGTGGAGGTGGAGGTGGGGAGAATGAATATTTCAGTCTTTCTAAACCTTTTGAGTAATATCATTTTGTAAAAGTTAATTGAAATTAATTACTTTATTGATCTAAGGAGATGGCAGCTGGTTTAGTTGATATTGGGTGTAGCATACCAGATGGGGGCTTGTGAATAATCATGTTCTAGCCTCAAGCCCTCAGGGTAATCCTAAGAAGAGCTGGATTCAGCTGAGAGAGAAGAGTTGGGAAAGGGAACCCCAGAGCTTGAGCTACATGGCCTTTCTTGGGAGAGCCTGTAGAGAGACTCTCTACTCAGGAATTCCTTTATTGAATTCCCTAGTTTTCAAGATCCAAAAGAGAAAGATTGGCAATGTTTTTCTCTCTCTTGTTTCAGGTTATATTTGTGTCATCAGTTTTCCAATATGTTTTCTTATGTCAAATCCATTTTTTTCTAAGATGTTTCCTTATTTGAATGCTTACATGCCAATATCTGTTATGTTATTGTATCCAATTAGAGTAATGCAGATATTGGGAAAAGTACAGATTTTACATCCCTAAAAACTGGTGCCTAGTTCATAAATGCTTGGGGTTTTCTTTCTTTCTTTTTTCTTTTTAACATACCTAGACTTCTTCCCTTGCTGTGAGATCATTATGAGCCAAAAGTACCAGAACAATGTTGACTGTTGTTTTATGAATACCAAATAACCCACCCCAGGTGATTGGTCTTTTTGGGGACAACTCATACGTGGGCAGGGTTTGCCTAGTACTGTTTACTTTCCTCTTGAAATAAACCTGCTATTTCTATTCTATTGTTGGATGAATATAGATTCCCCATACAGTGGCAGGAATTCTTTGGGGAGATTCTGGGTGTCTGGTAATGTCGCAGAGGAAATTTGCCTGGACTTTCAAGGAAATTATCCATGGTATAGGAACCCCTGGAAGAAAGTTTTGTGTGCCCTGTGTAGAAAGGGACATCTAGAGATTTTATCCAGACCCAAGTTGGATTGGTCTTAAGCACTGAGAGAATCATGGAAAAGTTTTCATTCAGGAGAGTTTGGTTCCTCAGCTAAAGGATGAGAATATGATTTCCAATCAGCCTCAGATAGTGAATCTTGGTGAGAATGCCACATTATCTGGGAAAGCTCTATGGGGACCAGTTTCTTTCTGAGATAGGAGGCTTGATTTCTATCTTTTTCTTTCCTTTATTGCCTTTGGATTTAGGAATGCTGTTTAAAACACCGAGTTCTGCCCTTAAGTACTAAGCAAGCAATCACCTTTGACAAACACTGTAAAATGTTCTTTGTTGAATCTTCATAACTGTCTATTTGGAGACAATTGTGATTTCTACCTACATGTATGGGGCTGTATAATCTCTGTACCACCATGCCTGTTTTGAGACTCTTTCCTGTATGGCTCTGAGGAAGCCAACTTTGATTACAATACTTAGGCCTTTTTAAGATCACTCTTCTGAATTGAATTGCGGATAGGGATAAGGTGTTCAAAATATAACCCAGTTGATTTGCTAAGGATGGCAAATTTCTAGATGGAAAGAAGATTGTAACGAGGTCAATGAAGACCTCATCCCTTGAGCATGCCCAATATTTTCTGCCTATTTACAATCCATGTAAAAACTTGGTGAACCTACTTCTAGAAATGTGTGACGGGGTGGTAGAAGAGTTTCCTTCCTCAACTGGAGCTTGTGCAGGTACCCTCTTACATGGTGACAAAAAGCCTTCTAATTAGAAATGAGTGTGCATACAAAAGGCTCAAAGGGGCAAAAGCTATCTCTTCCCTGGAGGTGAGTGAAGCTAGAATTGTCGTGGACCTCTGGTGCGGTAAAGGCATGGGCCCTTTCTTCTACTTGGCTACCATGTGGCCATGAACTCATGGCACTCGTTTCTTTTACCTCTCTGTGTTTATTCTTTCCTCATCTTAGGTGAATGAGTAATAGAGACAGAACAGAATAGATCTTTTAGATTCATAAGGTTGTAAGAGCTGTCAAAGATCCCCTCAGCAGTAGTAGGATCTGAGTTTGGTGAGGAGAAACTACTTGACTCAGTTTAGCAGTGAATCAACTGTTGCTAATGTCCTACAATCAAGAAGTACCCTTCCCACAGGTCTTTGAACACCAGACAGAGGTGAAACGAAGGCCCTGGAGTTCATTGAGTAGGGGACTTGAAGTGGTCAGACCAGCACTTTAGGAAAAAAAAAAAACCTTTGACAACTGAGTGGAGAATGGACTCACGTGAAGAAGAGTCTTGTGGCAGATAGGCCAACCAACAGGCTATTGCACTAGTCCATGTGTGAGATGATGAGGGCCTATACTAGTGTGGTCACAGTGTCAGAGGAAAGAAGAGGGCAAATGTGAGAGATGTTACAAAAGTAAAATTGATAGGCCTTGGCAATAGATATGATATGGTAAATAAAAAAAAAAGTGAGGAGTTAAGCCTAACACCTAGTGTAGGAGACTCAGCGATTGGGAGGATGGTGGTACCCTTGACAATAATAGAAAACATGTCCATAGTTTGAGGCGGGGAATATTTTTTGTACTTTAGTCTTTTTTATTCATTCACAACAAATCTTCTTTTGTAAAATCTAATTAATGATCATTGTTGGCATTTATATTGTACCTACTATGTGCCAGGCACTGTGCTAAGTGCTTTACAAATATCATCTCATTTGATCCTCACAAGAACCTTGGAAGGCAGTTGCTATTATTATTCCCCATTTAACAGATGAGGAAACTGAGGCAAATGGAAGTTAAGTGACCTGCCCAAATTTACAGAGATAGTAAGTATCTGAGGATCAGATTTGAACTCAGGTCTTCCTGATTCTGAGCACGATGTTCTATCCATTATACCCCTGTCTCCTAGCTGATGTTAATTGATGTTAGACACCTGGTCTTTAAAATTTGAGTGTACATACTAGATGGGGGCTCAAATGATAATATTAAAAGATAAGCCAAGATGGCAGAGTAGAAGGAAGTAGTTCAGCTTAGCTCCCAAGACAACTCTTCCAACAAGATGAACATAGGATTGAGTAGTGATTGAGAAATTGAAGGAGAAACTGTAGTGGGCCATATTTCTAGTTCACAAATTTGATCTACAGAGAAGCAGAGCAAGAACTTTGGAACAGGGAATATCATTGACTATGCACCCTGAGCTCCAAGCTAGGCCATCAGGGCAAGAATAGCCAGAACTGATTTCAGACTCAGCCCCTGGGCAGCTGCTCAGAGTCTCCCGGAGGGGCAGAGAAGACCAACTCAGAGCCCCAGGGCCCTTAACTAGGCTAGTAGCGAGAGATGTTGTTTCCACAATTCGGCTAGCAGCTTCTGTGGGGGTGTAAGATCCACCCACAGCCAGCACCCAGAAAGCTGCCGACAGCACAGGTTCTTTTGATCTGCTTAACTAAGGAAATCAAGGTGAAGGGGTTGACAAGCTTACTTTAATTTAGCATACAAATATCATTCACTTAGCTCATGTGAAAAAGACCAGCACACTGAACTTCAGAGCAAATTACAAACAAATTACAATCATCAACAGACAGACCTTGTCTGATTCAAATCCCAATACATAGTTACCAGAGTTCAACAAAGTCTCAGCATCCAGTTTACAAGCTGGAGGGTCCTTAGCTACAGCTGCCTGGAGTCTCTTGCATCAACACCATCTTGAGAGAGAGCCCTGCACAAATGGCTCTGTCCTCCCTTCTTATAGGGCTTCAGACGTCATCAAACATCATCTGAATGACCAGAACTTAGGCTGCTATGATTGGCTTGAGTTAATCCCTCCCCTTAGGACCCTGGAAGGTTCACATCCACATAGGTTAGGTTAACACTTAACAGGGCATGGCTCTGGAGTTAGCACCTCCCCTTAGCCAGCCCTACCTTGGGCCCCAACCCAGTCACCAATCCACACCCACATGGGTTCCACCCCTAATAGGGGTTTGGGCCTGGGGCTTAGCACCTAGTAAGGCTCAATGAAATACACTGAATTACTCAAAGCAAACAAAAGCCAAACTCTTCAAGGGCACTAAATACTAAGGAGTCCATTTTGCTTACCAGCACAGATGTCTAGAGCTGATCTTGGGTATTCAAGCTCTTGATCCAGGCTAGTTGTGCAGGGTCTCCCTGTGGGACCAGGTACATAGATTCACTCAGCAACTGGAACCTGGAACCTTTGGCTGTGCCAAAGAGACCGTGGGCCTAGCTCCATAAGTACTCCCCTCAATTATGCCTCTAAGCAGATGAGATGAAATGGTGTGATAACAACAGCTCTGACTCTTTCAAGTCAAAGAAATTCAAGGCTAGCCCCAGTAACTCACTTTTTATCCTGCATTTAGAAGTTCTTTTCTCCTTTTTGGATTCCCTACTAATTTCGTTTCTGGCTATGGAGTAGTCAAAGATGAGAGAGGGAGAGGTGGGGGCAAGGGACAGGTTATGTAGGGCTTTAAGCCAAATAGAGGAGTTTATATTTGATCCTGGAAGCAATAGCGAGCCAATGAAGTTTATTAAGTTGGGGAGTGAAATGGTCAGAATAGAGGGCAGAGGGAGAAAAGAATTTCACAGTCCTCAGACTTTCTCAAATACCCAAATGGATCTGTAATTCCATCAATGCTGGAGATCATAACTTATTCTTTCCTGCCCACACTTCTTGTCTCTGTCTTCCCTTATGTGTCTATATTGTCAGTGGACCAGTCTAAGGGTGAAGAAGAATATCATAGAGGACTGCTCATTATTAGGTGATGAATTCTTTGGCCATGACCACTGAAACAAGTGACCAAAATTTCCTTTTCCAGGAAGCCCTCCTAGTGTGCTGTAGAGGTCTAGCCCGCCATGGTAGGCAGAGACTCTTGTGCATTCATGGTATGTGTGTGGATGTGTGTGTGGATGTATGTGTGTGTGTGTGGATGTGTGTATCTCCTAAATCCTCCTGTACACCTGAAACTCCTTCACTTTGTCAATTATTTCTTCAAATTTTTTCCACAGTTACTATTGCTAACTGTATTTCCCTACATCCTATCCCCCCCTTTATTCCATTCTCTCTCTCCTTTCACCCCATCCCTCTTCAAAAGTGTTTTGCTTCTGACTACCCCTTCCCCCAATCTGCCCTCCCTCATAATCACCCCACCTCCTTCTCTTATCCCCCCCCTCCTACTTTCCCCTGTAGGGTAAGATAGATTTCTATGCCCAATTCAGTGTATATGTCATTCCCTCTGAGCCAATTCTGATGAGAGTAAGGTTCCCTCATTCCTTCTCACATCTCCCCCCTTCCCTTCCACTGCAAAAACTTTTTCTTGCCTCTTTTATGTGAGATAATTTACCCCATTCTACCTCTCCTTTTCTCTTTCTCCCAGCACATTGCTCTCACCCTTGCCTTAATTTTATTTTTTAGATATCATCCCTTCATATTCACCATTATTTCTATATTAATATTCTTTCTATATTAATCACTCCTTGTGTACCCATGTTGGGTATTGGGTATGTGAGTGAAAGGTGAAGGAAGGGGAAAGATAATGTGGTAGAAGAAGGAAAGTTTTTGTTGTTTGTTATTGTTGCTCAGTGGTGTTTTGTTTTGTTTTGTTTTTTAAAGACTGAGTCTCCCTTTCTTACCCAGGCTGGAAGGAGAAGCGCTACTTATAGGCCTGGTTCTACTCTCATCAGCTGAGGGACCATGGCCTACTTGAGCCAGTTATCCATTCCTTAGGCAACCTGGTGTCCCTCATTCCCAAGGGCTCATCATATTAATGCCAGACTTAGTGTGGACGTACAATTGACTCAGCGTATTCTAGCCCAGAAGTCCAAAGCTACAGATATCCACCAGTCTAATTCTCCCTTTCAACAGGGATTATAAGTATGTGGCACCACCTCAGGAAAATTTCTAGTCTTATTAAAGATACCCCTCAGAGGTCCTCCAGTTTGGGGAAGATACAGACCCTATCCTCCAAGTTTGATACGGGTGTCGATGAGGGTGTCAGGTTCCCTTCCAATAGGAGGTTCTCAACAAGATTGTGTAGACACAGTTCCTACTTTCAGGAAACCCTCCAGAGGAGATATAGACTCTGATCCCAGGTAGTTATATTCTTATGGGATCATCTGGGGACATACACATAGGCGAGAACCTGAGAAAAATGCCAAAAGGCAGAATTGACAAAAAAGGAAAATGTTGGAGGGGAAAACAGGTACATTAATACACTCTTGGTGGAATCATGAAATGGTCTAGCCATTCTGGAAAGCAATACAAAACTATGTCCCCCAAACTATCAAATTGTGCATATCCTTTGACCCAACAGTGGTTTACTGTTAGTCCTATACCTCAAAGAGATAAAAAGGGACATATGTACAAAATGTATACAAAAATACTTAGAGCATCTCCTTTTCTAGTAGCAGAGAATTGGGGTGCTCATTAATTGGGGAATGGCTGAACAGGTTCTTAAATAAATGATGGAATATTATTATGCTGTAAGAAATGATAAGGGGGATAATTTTAGAGAAACCTGGGAAAGACTTGTGTGAACTGGCATAGGGCGAGGTAAGCTGTGCCGGGAGAACAATTTATACAATAGCAACAATATTTTGAAGACAAACAACTTGGAAAGCTCTGGGAACTGTAATCAACATAATGACCACCCACAATTCCTGAGCACTTAATGATGATATATTCTACCCACCTTCTAATAGATGGACTCAGTGCAGACTGAGACATAGTTTTGGAGATATGGCCACTGTGGGAATTTGTTTTGCTTGACTATACATGCTTATAATAGGGGTTTTATTTTTCTTACTTTCTCAATAGGGAGAGAGGTGAAAGGGAGAGAAGACAGAGCTTAGTGAAAATAAAATAAAATTTAATAAAAAAAATAAAAAGCTGACCCCCCCACACACACATGATCCATGTATGACACAATTCATCTTCCCCTACTTCATCACAGAGTGGAGGTGACCCTAGGTTCCTTTCAAAGGCTATATCAGCTGGGCTTCTGGTACAATTGGGTAACAGATTGTGTTTACTCAAAGGCCAACCTAATTAAGAATGCAGAAGTTCATCACCAGAGGGCTGGCCCAGTGATGAATTCTTTGGCCATGAAGCAGATAAAAATAATAAATGGTTTTCAGTTCCATGTAGCACCACTCCCCCATAGCATCCTCCCCTGCTTTTTTTTCAGTGACAGTCTTAGAGCAGCACAAAAGAGGAGGCACAGGGTATGAAGAAGCCCATATTTCTTAGACTTTTCAAACAAATCTGGGATATTAGCAATATGGATGCTTTTCTACATAACAGGGCATTCAATGAGAATGTACCTGCTTCTGGCAGACCACATGTATGGCTAGCACAGGCTCTTTAGGGATTAGGAAACCCTTAGCTACGATGTAGCATTGAAAGATTTTGGCAATCAGAAGAGGACAAAGCAATGACCACATTGGTTACTGAGCAAGAAGAGCCACTGACTCAGTGTATCTTTTTTCCTAATATTTTCTTTTTATTTTTAAAATTATTTTTATTTCATTAAATATTTCCCAGTTACATGTAAATTTTTTTTAACAATCATTTAAAATATTTTTTCAGTTTCAAATTTCCTCCCTCCTTCCTAACCTTCTCCCCTCTTTAAGAATGCAAGCACTCTGATTCTGATGATACATGTGAGGTCATGCTAAACATATTTCCACAGTAACCATGTTGCAAAAGAAAACACAAACAAAACGAAACAGTAAAAACAAAGAAGGGTTAAAATATGCTTCAGTCTATATTCAGAGTTCATCAGTTCTCTCTCTGGGGGTGGATAGCATTTTTCATCATGGGTACTTGGAGATTGTCTTGGATCATTCTATTGATCAGCACAGCCAAATCTTTCACAGTTTATCTTCTTTACAACATTGCTGTTACCGTGTCATGTTCTCCTGGTTCTGCTCACTTAGCTTTGCATGAGTTCATATAAGGCATCCCAGGTTTCTCTGAAACCATCCTGCTTGCCATTTCTTATAGCACAATGGTATTCCATCACAATCATAGGCCATATCTTGTTTAGCTTTTTCCCAATTGATGGGCATCCTCTTAATTTCCAATTCTTTGTCACCACAAAAAAAAAAGCTATTATAAATATTTTTGTACAAATAGGTCCTTTTCTCTTTTCTTTGATTTCTTTGGGGTACCGACCTAGTGTAGTGAGCGGTATTCCTGGGTCAAAGAGTATGCACAGTTTTATAGCCTTTTGGGCATAATTCAAAATTGTTCTCCAGAGTTGTTGAATTGGCAACTTCAGCAACATTGTCTTAGTGTTCCAATTTCCCCATATACCCTTCAGCATTTGTCAGTTTCCTATTCTGTCATGTTAGCCAATCTAAAAAGTGTGAAGCGGTATCCCAGAGTTGTTTTAATTTGCATGTCTCTAATCAATAGTGATTTAGAACATTTTTTATGACTATTGATAGCTTTGATTTCTTTTTCTGAAAACTGCCTGTTCATAACCTTCCCTTCAACCATTTATGAACTGGAGAATGGCTCTTATTTTTATAAATTTGAATCAGTTCCCTATGTGGCCTTTATCAGAGAAACTTGTTGCAAAATTTCCCCCCAGTTTCCTGTTTTCCTTCTCATTTTTGGCTGCATTAGTTTTGTTTGTGCGAAAGCTTTTTAATTTCATGTAATCATTGTATTTAATTACTATTTATTTATTTATTTATTTATTTATTATGTAATCCCCTCTATCTCTTGTTTGGTCATAAGGTATATTTTTCCATGCTCCCCTAGTTCATTCATGATATCACCTTTCATGTTTAAATTATTTATTCATTTTGACCTTATCCTGAAGGCACACAGTGTGAGATGTTGCTCTATGCATGGTTTCAGCCAAACAGCTTTCCAGTTTTCCCAGGAGTTTTTGTCAAATACTGAATTCTTGCCCTAAAACCTTGGATCCTGGTTTACCAAACACTAGATTACTGTGGTCATTTACTGCTATGTATTGTATAGGTAATCTATTCCTCAGTGGATCTTTAAAAAATAAAATGTTACCTGTCCTTGGCTCCCCTCTATCTTTCCATTAGCTGAGTGCATCATTACCGTTTCACAGAATGTTGATTACTCTTATGTGGCAAGTGGAACAGGGGACCCAACTTAACTTAGGCCACTGTCTACCTTTGTCAATTTGTGTTTTCTTTCCTGATCATAGGTGCCCAAAGAGCAATACAGAGATGGACGCATCCAGTCTTGGAGGCAACTTTGTGAGTTGCAGAAGTTGGAGATCCTTGTTCCTTTGTGCATTGGTAACTAAGGTGAGACTTTCTTACTGTTTTTGAATGATAAATGAATTAAGTCTCTTTGATTGAGCCTTACTAGGTGCAAAGCCCCAGGCCCAAACCCCTAATTACTAGGTGCTAAGCCTATGTGGGCGTGAAGCCCTCAGGGTCCTAAGGGTTGTTGCTAAGACCAGAGCCAATAGTAGGAGCCTAAGTTCTAGTTCTCAGATGACATTTGATGATGGCTAAAGAGTATATAAAAAGAGAGAACAGAGCTATTTGCTTGGGGCTCTTAGCCACAGGAGGAGTGGCGTGTGACTCTGGTCCAGCTATTGTTATGAGCTCCCCAGCTCCTGAACTCAGATGTTGGTTTCTTGGTAACTATGAATTGTATTTGGTCTGTTTATAATGTATGTTTGTAATTTGTTTGTATTTGCTCTAAAGTTCAGGGTGCTGGCTTTTCCCCCTGAACTAAGCGAATGATATTTGTATATTGGATTGAAATAAGATTGTTAACCCCTTAACATTACTTTCCTTAGTAAAGCAGATCAAAAGAACATGTGCTGGTAGCATTCTTGTTGGGCTTTTGTTGGTCTTTCACCCCCACAGCAGCTGCTAGCCGAATTGTTGTGACACCTTGTTCAGAGCTGATTGATGGGATAGGAAGTTTCTGCTCTCTGTCAGCTCCTCCAGAATTTACTAGTAATTAGTACTGCCACTTACTTAAGTTTTTAAGGCAATGCATGCTTGTGAGAGCCCTTTGTATTAAACATTTCTTTTGTGTGGAGAAAATAAATACCTTTTCCATACCTGATTCATATTGTACATTGAATACCTTTCCAAACTTCAACTATAAATAATTTTTTTCTTTGGTATGTGAAGGGAGGTGGTATAAAGAGCCAAGGAGTTACAAAAAGTCTGATCTCTCATTCTGGTTCTCAAATGCCTTATTCCAGAGTTGAGAAGGACCCTTTAGTGGAGAAGGTATCCAGTTCCTTGGGCCCAGTAGCTAGGTGGTACAGTGGAGAGCGGGGCCTGGAGTCACGAAGAGTTGAGTTCAAACTTGGTCCTAGATATTTACTAGCTATGTGACCCTGTGGAAGTCACTAAACCTCTGCCTCAATTTCCTCAGCTTTAAAATGTAAATATAAATTTTATTCAACTTTAATTAAATTTAAATTTAATGTAAAATTTAAAAATTTTAACTTTAAAATAAAATAATAGCATCTGCCTCCCAGAGTTATTAGAATAAAATGAGAAAACATATTTAAAGTGCTTCATAAACCTCCAAGCATTGTATAAATACTACCTATCATTATTATTATAACGGTTAGCTCAACAGTGATGCGAACTGAAGCCCACCCATGCCTGGCCATCCTGTGCATCTCTTACTATTGTTCTCCCATAAAGTCAAGAGATTGGGAACGTGGGGGTGGGGGTCCATTAACATGCTGGAGTCCTTCCTTGATTTCTCTTCACATCACTACTTTATCAGAAAAGAAGGAACAACCACCTAATAAGCACCTACTATGTAGCAGTCATTGTGCTAAGCACTTACAAATATTATCTCAATTCATCCTCATAACAACCTTGCGGGTGTTATTATTATCCCTGTTCTATAGATGAGGAAACTGAGTCACATAGCTAGTAAGTATCTGGGTAGGATTTGAACTCAGGTTTTTCAGATCCTAAGCCTAGCAGTCAGTCAACAAGCATTTATTAAGTGGCAACTATGTACCAAGCACTGGGAATACAAAGGAAAGCAAAAGATAGTTCCTTCTCTCAAGGATTTCACAGTCTAATGAGAGAAATAATATGAAAATACAGGACAAATTGGAGATAATCAAGTGTGGTTGGAAAAGACTCCGCTCACATCCTACCTTCTACAAGAAGCCTCTCCCGGGTACCCTCCCCCATGCTGCTTATTTCTTTATGAAATTACCTTCTATTTACACTGTGATCTCTTGTATTTCCATAGTTATTTGTGTGTTGTGTCCCCATTAAAGCGTGAGCTCCTTGAGATCAGAGACTGTGTTTTTTGCCTATCTTTGTATCCTCAGGGCTTAGCACAGTGACTAAGCACTTAGATCCTGGTTGACTAACTCTTTCTTACCATCTGGTTGGTCACTTTTCAACTCTCAATTATTCTGGCTTTAAACTACAGTGCCCTCTGTGTGAGTTATTCCCTCACCTCTCCCTAGTAGCTCAGATCCCCCAGAGGGAGGCTACCCTGAGGGTTCAATGGTATTCTGTGGGTCCCAAGTCCTAGCACTAGTGGTCACACACCCCCACCAGTGCATTTACCTTTAATAGTCAGACAGCAGACCTACTTAGCTCAAAGGAAAGGAATTCACTAAAATGGTACAGTAAGAATAATAACTACAAAATAGTCCCCCTTAATCTAGGGCACACATCACCAAATACAATTAGTATCTGTAGGAGGAGTGGAAACAAACTTCTCTGACAGTGAGGTGTACAGTGTAAGGAACACATACTGTAATTTAACTCATGCCTCTATTACCACTGGGCCCCAGTGTCCTTTCTCTTCTAGTGGTGTTCTTCCTCTGCCCCCCTCCCTGGGTGCAGCATCTCTGCTGGGATGGTTGCTCATCTGGGATACCAGGGCTTTGGACTCACAACTATCAGGGCTAATTATCTCCATAGTCTGCCAGCCTGGTCTCTCCTCTGCTGCCAAAGGTCAAGATCTTTGAAGGTGTTTCTGACTCTCTCAACTCCCTGTGTCTATGTCCATCAATAAACATTTATTAAGTACCTACTGTGTACCAGGCACTGAAAGGCAAAAGACAATCTCTTTTCCTTTAAAAAAATTTAAATTAAAAAAGTTTTAATTCTGCCATATGGGATTTCTTGACACTTTCTAAGAGAGTGACAGAAGTAGACACATCTATGTACTTCTCATGACCTGCCCCTTCTGTGATTTCATCAATGAGACACGGTTGGGGGGATTTCCACCCTTTTCCCGCATGGTCATGCTATTCTACTGAAATTACTCTGTCCACAGTCACCAGAAACTTCCTAATAGTCTAATCCAGTGCCCTTTCCTCAGCCCAGAAAGTAGAACCTTAACTTCTAAACACATTTGGCATTATCGACCGCTTCCTCCTTCGGTAGACGCTCTCTTTCTGATCTTGACTTTAGAGATTCCAGATTCTTCTGGTTCTCCTATTACTTCTCTTTCTTTTGAGGTTCCACTGCCTCTTCATATCCTCCTATCACAACCTCTAGTTAGTTGCTGAATTTCAAGCATCCTCTAAGGATGGCTTCATATGGAGCATCTACTACTGGGCCTTTCAGTTCAGTCATTTTCAGTTGTGCCTCCACTCTTTGTGACCCCATTTGGGGTTTTCTTGGCAAAGATAATGGAGCAGCTAGCCATTTCCTTCTCCAACTCATTTTACAGATGAGGAAACTGAGGTAGCAACCAGGGTTAAGTGACTTGCCCATGGTCACATAACTAGTAAGTGTCTGAGGCCAGATTTGAATTCATGAAGATGAGCCTTCCTGATTCCAAGCCCACTGCTCTGTCCACTGTGCCAGTTAGGTGCCCTATACTGGGCCTTAGACCTCGATGAACTGATGGAGCTTCCTGGGGGCATCTGTTCCTCTTTGGAGCTGGCCCAAGGAAACTTGGTCTTGACCCTTGGATTTTCACCTTTCATTAATTTTAAGACACTGAGCCTCCTGACCATTTTTGGTTTCTGAGCCTTCTCGGCTTCCTGAGTTTGGAGGTCTGCTCTGGCTGATCCCTAGTTACCTTCATCTTTCCTCCTCCTTGTGCTGTTCTCATGATATCTTGACACCCACTGTCTCCTTCCCTTTTTACTACTTCCTCCTCACAGTACAGCCCATAAGGGTGTATGTTCTAAGGTATATTCACCAAGGAGAAGGTTTAAAATTTAAAAATAGGGCTGCATTAATTAAAAGTACATGGGAAAGAAACTACCCAGCATAGACCAGGTGGTATAGGACCACCCAGAATCACCATCTAGCTAAAATGCCCAGGGCTGAGTTGAGCCCTCACATGTTTGAGAAGAGATCCAGAGGTCTTAGTGGACTGCAAACTCAAAAGGAGTCAGCAGCATGAGGTGACAGCCAGAAAATACTTTGCTTTGGTCAGACCACATCTGGATTATTGTGTACATCTCTGAGTGTCATGTTTTAGCAATAACATTGCAAGGAAAGCAAAGAAGAGATGAATCAGGGCTTTGAGTCCCTAATATATGGAGGATCAATTGAAGGAACTGGGGATGTTTAATCTGGATAAGAGGAGAATCAGGGGAGACATGAGAACTGCCTTCCAGTATATGAAGGGCTGGCATCTGGAAGAAGGATTAAATTTGTTCTGTTTGTCTCCAGAGGGCGAAGTTAGGAGGAAGTTGCCAAGAGGAAAATTTAGGATTGATGTCAGGAAAAAATTCCATTAGTTACCCCCAAAGTAGAATTGGCTGCCTTTTGAGATGGTAGTAGGCTCTCCCATCTTGGAGGGTCTTTAAGCAGAGACCAGATGAGCACTTGTCAGGCATGTTATGGGGGGATTCTTTTTCTAGTATGGATTGCACTACTGAGCCTCAGTCCCTTCCAGCTCTGGCATTTTGTGGTTCAATTTGCCTTTATGGTCCCCCAAGTAAAATGACAACTTGTTTCAAATGTTACCCATCAATTTGGGACTCTCTTACCTGAGCGCTCTGAACTGACCTCAATCTTCAGTTCATATTCCTTCTGCTTCCCTCTTATCTCAAGCACAGGACTTCACTATTGCATCGGCCTCCTACTTGGTCTCCCTGCCTCCATTCCCTCCCCCAGTCAGTGCAGAATAAAAAAAAAGAATGCTAGATTTAAAGTCAGAGGACCAGAGTTTGAATCTCGCCACTGCCAACCCATTTCTTATTTGGCCTAGGCAAATGGCTTCCTTTCTCAGAGTTTCAGTTTCCACACTTATGAAATAAGAGAGATGAACTAATTCATCTCTAAGGTCCCTCCCAGCTCTAAGGCCATGATTTGTCTGGACATAGCCATAAGACTAAGCTGCCAAAAACACTGCCTTGTGCCTATGTTTCCATAAAGCTAAACCTGGATCCAGCATAAAGCTGGATGCCCTTAAAGAGTCTCCCTTCTGGTTCTTTGGAGGATTCCCTTACACTCCCTCCTTCCCTCCACAGGGCCTAGTGCAGAACTGTGTTGTTGTTGAGGATGACGACGACGGCAATGATGATGGTGATGTCCAGACCTGCTTATCATTGGATAAGGAACTCTGTCATCCATCTTCTATGGATGACAATCTCCACCTGCCTCTACCCAGAAATTAAGTGCCTGGTCGACGGTCACACAACCAGTATATGTCAAAGACAAGAATGAAGCTAGGTCTTTGTGACTCTGAGTCTACTTCTCTCTCCATTCTAACATGTGGCCTCATGTTATTATTATAGTAGATGACTAATAAAGGCCCATTGATTAATTGTTTTGAGGTCTCAGCTTTCAATCCCAAGGACTCTGAAGGACAAGAATACAGGTTAACCTCTAACCTCCTTGATTCCATCCCTATTATTGATTCTTCCTCTCCAAGAAGAAACAGTTTAGAGAAAGAAAGGCAGAGAGGGCAGGGAGAGATCCCTGGCATTGGGAGCTGAGCACAGACTGGCTGGGGCTTGGGTGATGTCAGGATGAGGGACCCCTTTAGCTCTTGAAGCTGCAGAAAGATCTGAGGTCAAATCCTGCTTCACACATTTGCTAGCTTTTTGGCCCACAGGTGAGTCATTTAACTTCTCAGCCTCAGTTTCCTCATCTATAAAATGAGAATAAGAATGGCACCTACCCTCCCAAGGTTGTTGCGAGGATGAAATGAGATCATATTTGTAAAGTGGAAACTATAAAGCTAACAGGTACATTGGCTATAATTGTTCTTATGCCTATCTTTCATGCACCTCTGTGCCTCTAATTTTCCTCTTCTCCTAGGCCTGGATTAGCTCATTACACCTCCTCCCTGTCCCTATCCAGACGAGCACAGAAGGCCTTTCAGACTGGGCTTGACCATGACATAGTCCCTTGGGAGGGGCTGTGTTATTCTAAACTTTCACTCCTGGCAGGATGCAGAACTGAAGAGGAGGGAGGACCATGGATGTGAGTGTGAGCTTGGGTGACTGATTTCATGTGTATATATGTGTAGCTGTGTATACGTGATCATAGACAGAGGTATGACTGTTTTCGAAGTATGTATGGGCATGTGTGTGGCGGTGCCTGAGTGCGTATTTACCATGTGGATCATAAAGTCATGGATTCTTTTGAGCTGGAAGAGCCTTTGTGCACATATGTATGTGTATGTTTAGAATGTGAACATATACATGTGTGCTTATGATTTGTGTGTCTGTGTATATGTACTTAGTGTCCTATCTATGTTACTGAATCTGGATTTAAACTTCTATGTGTGTATATTTGTGTGTGGCTAGGGGGTGTCTGTGCATGAGAGGATGTGCCTATGTGTGTCTGGCTTTACTGTGTTTCTAGGTTCAGACAAGGCCTCCTTTGTCCTCCCCATTCCTTACTCCCTTCTTCATATACATGGCCCTTGTTTGATTATTTTTATAGGATTCTTCAGCCTCCTTCCCTGCCCCCCACCCTCTCTGCAATGGCTCAGCTGGTTGAAGTATGGGGGCTGTGGACAGGGAGGCCAGGATTCCCTTCTCGACTCTGTAGAACTCTGTGCCTACGCTTCCCCAGTGGGAGTTTCTGGAAACAAAAGGTTTGACGGAGGGAACTGAGGAAACCAGATTTACCAAAAATTGAGATTAAGCTGTGGGTATCTGCTCCCTCTTCCCACCCACCCATTTCTGAATATTTCTGTTTGTCTCTCTCTCTCCCTCCACTTCTCTCTCTCTCTCTCTCTCTCTCTCTCTCTCTCTCTCTCTCTCTCTCTCTCAATCTCTCTCTCTCTCTCTCCTCTCTCTCCCTTACTCTTTCCTTCACTCCCTCCCTCCCTTTCTCTTTCTCTCTCTGTCTCTCTACCTCTCTGCCTCTCTCCCCATTCCCTCCCCCCTCTCCCTCCCTCTCTCTCTCTTTGTGGCTCTGTCTCTCTCCTTCCCTGCCTCACTCTCTTTCTCTCTACCTCTCTGTCTCTCTCCCCCTTCCCTCTTCTCTCTCCCTCCCTCCCTTTCTCTCTCTGTCTCTCAGTTTATCTCCTTCTCTGTCTGTCTTCCTTCCTCCCTCCCTCTCTGTCTCCCTTCTCTCTCTTCATGCCTTCTCCATTCTTCATCCAGGAGATTTCTGAAGGGAGGGGGTCCTGAAAAGACCCCCCCAAAACATCAAGGGGCTTAACCTGTTTTTTACCTTATCCTGAAGCTGCAGTTTGGGGCCTTCATAGGGCAGAAAGGTGTGTGTGTTGGTAAGAAACACACCCCTGCACCTCCTTCTTCATCACTATCCTGATCCCTTATCCCCGTCTTCTACCAAAGGTCAAGTTCAAGTGAGAAAGCTCAGCGACTGCTTTGTCCAATACCCCCCTCTGCTGGTCATTTACAGTCCTGCAATGAGAAGCCTACAGAAGGTGAATGGTTTTGGGAGGACTGATGTGCATGTGTGTATGCACATTTAGGGGATTGTGTTTCTGAATGAGAGAAGGACCTTTTAGGAGGTAGGGAGGGGTGATTTTTCTTTTTTCCCTCTCTTCTTCTGCTGTCTGGAAACTGGGCAACAAAGAGCTGGGATGGAAGGCAGTGGAATTCCCTCGGGGACCAGCAGGGAGAAATTGCATTGACATCAGGAGAAACAGGAATCAGAGCCACTTGCTTGCTCACCAGAACTTCAGAGATAGCAAGCAGCCAGGAAGGAGGCTTGATCATTGACCAAAGCATGATGAGGAGGCGAATGGACAGAGCACTGGCCTTGGAGCCGGAGGATCAGATCAAGCTTCCACTTACTATTCGTGCCACCCTGTCCATTGTATCTCTCTGACCCTCAGTTTCTCCATCTAGAAAATGGGAATACTCATAATCCTAGATGCAGCATGGCACCATGGATAGAGTCGGACTCGGAACCAGGAGGACCTGGTTGAGAATCCTGCCTGGCGCATACTGGTTTTGTGACCCTGGGCAAGTAATTTAAACCTATTGGCATCCCAGACAACATTCTAAAACTACAATTTGTAGAACAGAAGCCAGAAGCTGGTCTGCGCTGGTAGGAGTTTCCTCATCGGACTTCCCTAAATCAACTAAATAAAGATCTGGTATACATAACTAATAATACTTGCCCTCCCTGCTACACAAGGTTGTTGTGAAGACACAGAGATGTTAGGCAGGAGAGGTGTTTTATAACTAGTTAGCACTAAATAAATAGGAGTGATTGAACTGCTTGAGACCCAGGAGTGGGTGAGTGTGGGAGGCTGGGAAACCTTTCCCTGGTATCTCCTGGCACAGGAAGGAAGCCAACTGGTCCTGGTTGGAAGATGGCCCTTCTGGTTTTGAAGCAGGAAAGGATGGATGAGGTGAACTTGAGAGACAATCCAGAAAGAGGGAATTAAATTTAGGAGTCTAAACTTCACGGGGTTCAAAGATGGACTCCCTTCTTTTCTCTGGGCTCTCTGCTTTCTACCTGCCATTCCTGAAACAGTCTCAGGGGCATGAACTCTACCAGATTTCCAGATCCCTGAAGGGCCATCTTCTGTTTTCTGAGCATAAGACAGAAGGAAGTAAGGGTTGAAACTTTTCCTGAAAGGTCTGGAGTGGAAGCAGCTTGGTACAAGGGAAAAGAACACCGGCTGAGGAATTAGGGGATTTGGGTTCTCATCTTGCCTCTGACTCTATCTGGGTGGTTGTGAACAAGTCATTTAATTTCCTTGAATTTCTTTCACCTTCTGTAAAATGAAGAGGTTGCATTAGGTGGTCTCTGAGGTTTCTTCTTGTTATAGTTCTATGATCCTCATGAGGTTATGATGTTAGACAACTGGGATGACTTTTTGGAATTTGGATGGAAGTAGGTGGGGGTGGTGAGTAGAGCCCAGAAATCTCATCCATGTGAAGTTCTTTAGCACAGGGCAGACCCCTATGGAATGGAGCAAAGGCAAAGTTTTGGACCAGAGGCAGGGAGAGGGTCAATTTGCCTTCAAAGAAGCATCCTGGATTCTTAGTTGCCTTTTGGGGGCATGGGGAGGAAAGAAGGGGGAAGGGGCATCATTGTAGGTAATTCACTTTATTGCATTATATATAATGCTGTTGTCCATACAGATTACATGCAGCTAGTTCTACTGTACAGGGTCCGCCTGTCTGCCGCCACAGAGCGGAGGGAGGGTAGACGGAGTACGAATACACGGCAATGCTATTCCTTTATACAGCACAGGATGGGACCGAGCCTGGGCCTAGGGGAGGGTACAAAATCCCCTGTCTACCCCACCTGACCCCCTTTACTCTGTAGCCCCCATTAGAGGAGAGGGAGAGAGAGGGACCCCAGCTCTGAGCATGTGTCCAGCAGGATGGAGGGAAAGAGTGGGGGAGATACAGAACAACACGTATAGGGGCTAAGAAAGATCAAGCAAGAAAGACACGCATACACAAACACACTGAGTAGACAGAAGGGGCAGGGGTGGGGGTGCTTTAGACACACAAATAACAGACAAAGACAGAGAAAAAAGGAGTGGGGGAAGGGGGAAGGAAGGAGACAAGACAGAAATCAGGCCAGAAATAGAGAAGGAATGAGGCCACAGAAGAGAGATGACACATTAAGGAGTTGGAATCCTCAGGCCCACTCCTCTTCCTCACTTTCCTTCAGTCTGTAGTTAGTGCTTAACATTTGACATTGCCTACGGTGAGGGGGCTGGGACCCAGTACTGTACTTTTCCCCAATGAAGGCTGCCCTCCCTCTCCCCAGGCCCATCCTCCCTCACCCCTATCCCTGAAAGACCCTGGTCTAGGAGCCCCCTGGCCCCCAAAGTGTTGGGCTTTCTGGAAGACCCTGGTGGTGGTCGTGGGTGGTGAGAAGGAAGTGTGAGAGTTGAAACTTGGGGTCTGGACCTGTGACTGAGCCTCAGAGGAAGGTATATAGCAGACAGATGGTATGAGAAGTAAACAGTCAGACTTCCTTCCATCTATCACGTCCCCATCTTGGGGGTGATGTCAGGGAGAGGAATGAGAGAACTCACAATTTGTAAGGGATGAGTGTAGCTGGGGAGCCAGAGTGGGGCAAAGTGAAAAAACGGTCAGGAAAGGACTTTGGTTTAAGCGTTTTCAGGGTCCCTTCCGTCCCTTCTCTTTGTGGGAGGCCAGCAGCACTCACCTAGGCATCCATTGACTCTACATCCCATCCTGGCTACCAGCTAGAGCAGCTAGTAAGTCACTCTGCATGAGACAAACCCACACAATCACACTCATGCACACATTCAAGTCTGTAAGCATGTGCCCATATACAAATCCTTACAGTGCTGTATATACACACACACATTAACACAATTGTGCATGCACACACACATACACACAACACTATAAGGATGTGGGCTTGTTGGTCCAATGTTCCAGGCTCAAGTCTTCAGAACCACTTTCCCTTGTAAGAGATCTGGTTTCCATCAAGGAAGGGATCTTTGATCTGATGGTCAGGGTGACTGTGGATAGTCCAAGAAGGAAACGGATTCTGGAAATTGCTTACGTCTCCCCACTTCCCTGTCCCACTCCCAGACACACCAGCCTGGGGAAAACAACGGAAAACTTGGGTTCCAAATGTGTGTAAAAACATTGGATGGCATGGTATAGGGTAGGGGATTTGATTTAGGAAGCAAGCAGGAGAGGGAGAGTTAGAGAGAAAGCTTTTGGGAGAGAAACTTGAAAGTATAAAAAATGAGGGGTTTAGGGAGAGATATGGGGAAGGAATAGGAACCTGGAGCTGGGATGGAAGGCAGCAAAAGGGCTGTATCTCATCTACCTGGGAAGGTAAGGTATTAGGATGTACGCATACACACGTGTACACACACGTGTGTGTGTGTATCCTCAGCCTTCTTAGGGATGAGGATGTACCTATTAGAATGTGTGTGTATGTATCCTTAGCCTTCGTGTGTGTGTGTGTGTGTGTGTGTGTGTGTGTGTGTGTGTGTGTGTCCTCAGCCTTTTGGGGAGGGAAGACCCAGAAGCTTGGGGAGCAGCAGACAGAAGTGGCAGTGAGGACTGAGGCCAGATCCAGAGAGAGACCTGGGGGTGGGGAGAATGGTAGTCTGAGCAGAACCTAAGACTATCAGAAATACTGTTATTATTCAACACTCTGGCTCCTCCCACCTGACAGGCCACTTTATGGGGAAGCTGTCCCCAGACCTAGCTTGGTAGGAAGGGAAAGGAAAAAGAAGCTAAAGTGAGAAAACTAGACTGGCAGTCCAGTCCAGAAGCCTACCTTCCCAACCAATATGTCCCTGTGTTCTATTGTGAGTGATGCTTTGAATCAGACATACAAAGATGCCTGGACACACATGTTGGTTTTAGGAACCCATGGTGCGCATAGACATTCCTGCTCATTCATACATGGCTGAATGTGGTCAAATGGACTCACATACATACACAGAAACACATACACACTCATCCACTCCCATGGAAATGTCCACTCCCATGCTTTGTGTTCCATGCTCAGGTCCTTCTGACTTAACCCCATCATACACCCTCCCACTAGGTGACACACAGTGAGGGCCTAAGAGCAGAGGGCATTTAATATTTCTGCACAAGTCAGAGGGCGAGGAACAAAGTGGGATGAGTATCATGGTTAACAGGCACCAGGGACCCTTTGCCACCCAAGTCCTACTGGGGACTTGCGAGGATCACAGTCTGTTGTGGTAACTGGGTTCTTTCTAGACAAT
Organism: Phalanger gymnotis; assembly: GCA_028646595.1. Classification (NCBI taxonomy): domain Eukaryota; kingdom Metazoa; phylum Chordata; class Mammalia; order Diprotodontia; family Phalangeridae; genus Phalanger; species Phalanger gymnotis. Next base: position 194,972,906 of record CM053627.1, read on the forward strand.
AGTCTATCAGGTCCCCCTCCAACCCCTTCCTGGTCCTGTGCCTATCAGAGGGACTAGTTAGGGGCAGGATGGGTGTCAGACATAGCAGCCTGACATCTTGCCCTTCACCTGAAGTTGGAGTCCCCCATAGCTGGGGGAAGGAATGACAGCTGGCTGCCCCTTTACCTGCTTCATCTCTCTCCCCAGCAAACCCTCAGAATCCAGCCCTCCACCTTTGTGTCTCCAGCTCTAGCAGTGGTAGGAGCATGACGATGGGCACACCAGGGACCAGCCCGGGGAGGACACTGGAGGTTGATCAAGAGGAATGGCTGGCTGGCTGGCTGGCTGGCTGGCTGGCTGGCTGGCTGGCTGGCTGAGAGACAGTACTGACTGGAGCGGGGTAGGAGGGAAAGCAGGAACAGCAACCTACAACTGCCCCCTCTCCCTAGAGGCCCTCAGAGACAGCCACTGTTACCCCAGGGGGCCTAACGGAGCTCATCCCATTGGAGCTCTTCCTTCCCCTCAGATCCCGAGGCCCGACTGAGAGGGGAAAGGGAAGGACAGCCGAGGGATAGAGTGATGAGGAGGGAACAAGTGTAGGGAAGCTTGTCCCCAGGTCCCTTCTGTGGGCAGCTGAAGACCGGGGAAGAAAGCCATGGCCACCAACAGACACTGTCAACTTTGGTTTAAAACAATAACTTAAGTGGAGGGGACCCCCCCCCCTCCCTCCAGCTTCTAGCTTGGCAGGGTGAGGGAGCCATGGGGGTGAGGGCGGAAGATCAGATCAGGAATGGAGGGCAGGGAGTGACAAAGGAAAAAAAAGCAAACAAAAAGTTTTGGTTTCTGCTTCTGGCATAAGAAAGGTCTTTGGTCATCTGTTTAACTGGGGAAAGAAGAGAAGTAATTGAGAGGGGCTGTGAAATGGTGGGGGGCAGGGGGCGGGAGGAGGATTATAGGGAGAGCTTTGGAAGAGGTAACCCATTCCTCTGGCCTTGGCAGCTGGCCTGCTCCCCCCATCCTCCCCAGACCCCGCCCCACATACACAGGCCTTTTCTAACGCCACTGGAGGCTGAAGGGCACACTTCCTCCCTCAGCCAGCCAGCTACAGCAGCGAGCTCCATGGGGACACCTAGTGGAGGCCATGGGATTTTTACCCTCCACAAGTAGGGACCAAGGCCTTCAGTTTCATGGGTGAATCCCAAAGTCTCGGGGACATTTTCCTCCTTCCTCCTTCTCCTCGAGGGCAAATAATCTATTCCCAACCCCCCCCCCCATCTCTCCTTCTAGACCCTCAATATCTCTCACTCTTCCTAAGAAGACAGGATACATGGGGGACACAGTGGAGATGGGGGCCCCACGGCCCCTGCTTGACTTGAGATGGCTGGAGTCAGATATCAACAGTTATAGCAAAGACGAGGGGGAAAGTGTGAGGGAGGCAGCATCCCACCTCCCCTGGAGAGGTCTGATCCTTGTTCGGGATATTTCCATCAACAGTCCCCTTCTTAAAGCTGCTTTCAGTCCCAGAGCCCCAGCTAGTCTCACCCGTGTGCAACCCTGAGGCTGCTGGATACACAGGGAAGGGAGAACTGGTTTGTCCTGGGGGTGGGGGTAGAGTCTGAGATGCTCCTTCCCCATGAGACTGGTGGCCGGTGTTGATCATTCACAGTATGGAAGAAGGGAGCCTTATAGTACCGGGGAGTAGAAGGTGGACCGGACTTGGAATCAGAAGACCTGGGTTCAAATCCTGACTCTGCCGCTTACTGTTTGTGTGGCTTTAAGCACGTCACTTCCCTTTTCTTGGGCCTCAGTTTCCCCATCTGCCAAATGAGGGGGTGAAACTAAATCATCTCTCTGGCCCCTTCCAGCTCTAAATCCTTTGACAAGGTTGCCTTGTGCCAGGCTTCTTGGAGAAGCAGGTGCAAGGCCAAGGTTGGGGCAGGGGAAGGTGGGGGAAAAATGCTGCCTTGGTGGGAATGGGGGTTCGTTAGCCCCGCCTGCGGGTCTCGGTGTTGAAGGGGGCAGAAAGCAAAGGTGGTGGGAAGAGTCTTGCTGGTGGTGGTCATGGTGAGAGGATGGACTGGAGAGTGAAATCGGGTGGCAGGGAGAGGGAGGGAGGTGCTTGGACACAGGCTGAAGTCAGGTACTGGGGGTCCACACTCTCCTGGTTCTTCCTCCAGTTCTAGACCACCGGCCGCTGGTCTTAGGGTGAGAAGCAAAGGTCAGTGGAAGGGGAAGGGGGCCATCTCTGCCAGGGAGAGTCCGTCAGAGTCACAGGTAGGATGGCATAGAAGCCCTCACCCCAATCTGCTGTCCTGGAAGTGCCTTGAGGTGGGGCTAGAAGGGGGTGTAGAGGAGGGGAAAGTGAGAGCCTGAGGAGGGGGTCTCCTGAGCAGGGGGGAAAGGGGGAGTGTTCACTCCCTTCCTTCCCTGCCTGCCCCTCCCCCAGAGGCCCTTACGACAGTTCCTCCCCAGGCAGATCCTCTTCAGGGTCCCTGTCTTCTAGGGGAGCCCCAGTTCCGGGGTTGGTGGGGCCCAGGGTGGGCCCAGGCCGACTGTCCTCCTCCGCCTCAGCTGGCTCTTCCTTCACCTGTACCTGGTGACTGCAGCAGTGGGGAGAAGAGATGGATGGATGGATGTTTGGGTAGATGGACACAAACCCCAAGCAGGAAGAAAGACCTTTTTCCCTGACTCCCCACATTCAGTCATCCCCAAGATCTGCCAGTCCCTCACCCCTGGCTCTACGGACCATAACACTCCTGCCTTGCTGGGGCCTGACTCTCTGGCATGAGGTCCCAGTCTCCCACACTCCCTGCGTTCCCAGACCCTCAGAACCCCACCTATCTCACAAGAGAAAGGATCTGCAGAGAAACAATTTTATCCTGCTTAAAGAAGAGAGGGAGGGAGGGAGAGAGAGAGAGACAGAGAGAGACACAGACAGAGACAGACAGACACAGAAAGACATAATGGCAGAGAGAGACAGAGACAGAGAGAGAGTGTGTGTTTGTGTGTGTGTGTGTATGTTTGCAAACATGTGCTGTCTGTGTATGTTTGTAAAGTTTGTATATGTATGTGTGTGTATGTGTGTATGTTTCTCTTCATCTGTCCTGTCCCAGGGGAGCAAAGATGAACAAGGACAGGAATGTCTTAACTGTATTGAAGAAAGAGATGAGAAAGGGAGAATTTTACCTGGACTAGGAGAAGAGGGAAGGCAGACTTTCCTGAACTGGTCACCAGAGAGAAATCTCCCTTGCACTTGGGTCAGGGTGGGGAGGGGAGGGGGGGTGGAGGGAGGCTCTGATGTGCTCGAGGTAGAGAAGTGGGGGAGTGGGTATGTCATCTTTCATGGTACCAGAGGGTAGTCTCCCCTGGAATAGCTGAGGCATATGTGTTGCACAGTGGATGGACTGCTGGCCTTACACTTGGGAAATTTGTTCTAGCTCAGACATTTACTCAGCTGCGTGACCCTGGGCACTTTGGAAACCTTAAAGCACCATAGAAATGCTGCCTTCCATTATTATTATTCCAACTTGGGGGGAGGGTGGCAATGTCATTGGACAGAGGGGGCAGAGAGTGATCTCACCTGTACTGGGGTGGGGAGAGGCGTGGGGGACTGATGCTGCCATTGCTGGTAAGGGGCTCTACAGTACTGCTCACGTCCTCATGTCCGAGGTGCAGGAGGCTGCTGGTGGAGCCGGGGTTCAGCATTCCTGGGCTGTTGAGGAGGGGGAAGCTGCTCTCTGCCAGGGCGGCCTAGAGAGGGATACAAGAGAAAAGGGGGATGGGCAAACATATTAAAAGGAATAGCTTGCCGTGGCAGATATTCTTCTCCCCCTCCCCCATCGCACCAGCTGGGGAACCTCCTATCTGTCTGTCTGGGCTCACTTGTTATCCATGAACTCTTCTCACCCTCCTAGCCCTGACACAAAGAGACTGTTCTGCCAGGCCCCCCTGGCTGGCTCTTCTCCTTGGCCCCACCCCACTGTAGCCCTGACCTCCCACTTTCTACCCTCTCAGGTTCAGCTCACATCCCATCCAGGACAGAAAGGAGCCCATGGGGCAAGGGGCTTCAGATGCCTGGGAGATAGAACACCTCTCCTGTGCTGGGGCTAGTGAGAAGAGAGATGAGGGAGGAGGGTCTCACCTGTACTGGAGGGGAGAGGCAATCGGGGCCAATCTTCCCTCCTGTCCCCCTCCCCCAGCTCCAGACACAAGAATTGGAAAGAACTGGAGGCTGTGTGGGAAGGAGGAGATAGAGGGGGAAAGGGAGTTGGGGGGTCTCAGCCAACACGGAGAGAGGTCCCTCAAAAAAGGAAATAAGTCTTTCTTGGCCCTCAGCTACCCTGGTGCTCTTTGGAATGGGAGAGGACAGGTCTTTGATGAAGGGTGAGAGAGAACTTTTGGAAGGAACTGGGATTGAGGAAGCAAAGGAGGGGAGAAGGAAAGAAGGGTGAATGGGACCCCACTGGGGGACAACAATAAGTCACCTGATAGCTGGCATTAAGTGCTCCATAACTGAGACCCGAGATCATGTTCTTCACCAGAGTGGGACTCCTTGGGGAGAAGAGGGAGGGAGAAATTTTAAAGACTATCATTTTCCTTGAGTGTGCACTGTGAGTCAGGAGGGAGAAACTCTTCCTAGTCCAGATCCTGGCCCTGGTCGGACAGTCATCATTCAGTAGCTAGGGTGACTAGGTAAAAGAGGTCATTCTTTGCCTCATTTCTTACCTAGCCTTAATCACTGAATGGGTGTTGCCTCAGTCAAACTGAGACCTGGGAAAGACCTTAGCTTAAAAACACCAAGGTCTCCCACTTCATCCTGGGCCATTGCCAGTCATCCTCATCTTTATCTTGCCACTGGACCCAGATGGCTCAGGAGGAGAAAGTGAGGCTGGTGACTTTGCATAGCCCTCCCTCAATTAAATCCAATTCATTTGCACATCATAACTTCTCCTTCCTGATGTCATGGTCCTCTTTGAGAACAAAGGACAAACGACGAATGAACAAGTGAATGAATGAGGGCAGTTGGATGAGTGGAGGGAAACTCAGGTGGAAGAATATGACTATGGAGACAATCAACTGTCCTGCTCACATCCAACACCTGCCCTCTCCCCAAAATACCTCTGACCCAAAGGGGAGAGTCTGGTATTTGCCCCAGCCCTGGGAAACTGGAGAAGTCCTATAAGACAGGGGACCACACACTTGGAGAAGAGGGAATTGGGATAAAACAGTTCTTCCCCAATCCCCTTCACACACCTTGAAAACTCTTCTTGTTCTGTCTCTCCCCCACTCCAATATATACTTTTATACACATATATGTATAAATTTTCATCTATATACAGATATATAAATACATACATACATATATAAATACACAGTGGTACATATGGGGTCTAACAAGGTATATATCCCCTTAGATAGAGAATGGAGGCTAAACATGGAATGCATATATATGATCATGTGTGTGTATACAACATCTTTAGCCTTCATTCTATACCTCTCTTTTTCTCTTCATGGTCCTCCCTTCCCTCCTTTGTTTCTCTATCCTGGCTAGGGGAATAGGACTGTCATGACCAAAGCAATTCTCCTCATCTCCCTTGGCCCTCCATTATTTCCAGACTCCATGTAGACCATTCCTCAGCTCTTCTCTTCTAATTTCAACTCATCCATCCATCCATCCATCCATCCATCCATCCATCCATCCATCCATCCATCCATTCATCTATCCATCCACCATCCATAAACGCCAAACACTAGATTCATATGGAGTCAAGGCTAGGATAGATGGGTGAGATTTGTCCTTGCAGTGGTGGGGATGGTCGTGTGTATTGGCAGAGGGTGTGGGGGGGAGGTAAATACATATGTATGAACCTAGTCACATAAACACATGAACTGAAAAGATCTTTTTGCTGACCCTGATGGCTGAGGTCCATCCAACTCAGGGGACTGAGTTCACGTACCCTGTCATCTTTGGCGGTCTCCGCTTTTGGTACTCATGCTCATCCACTGTCCACACGGCACCCTTGACATTCTCTACTCGTACAAAGCACTTGTGGAGGCTCAGGTTGTGTCGGACAGCATTCTAAGAGATGGGAGGGAGAGGAAAGGGGAGATAACAAAAAGGACCTAGGTCAACATCATCTCTAGCAAAAGTGGACATGGAAGACACCACCCACCATCACCACCTCCATTATCTCCAAAAGATATTCACAGAATGCAAGAATCCCAGATTCCAAAAGACACCCAAGGTCCACATCTAGTGGAACCTGTCCCTAAACAGAAATCTCCCTTTGACTTCTCTGACAAGAGGTAGCAGGATCACAAGGTCAAGTTCAGAGACCTAAAAAGCACTTTAGGCCAACCCCTTTCACTCTTCAGACTAAGAAAGAGACTCAAATGCTGATTGACTTCTCCAAGACCACAAAGGTAGGAAGTGGTGGAGTCAGAATTTGAACTCAAGTCCTCTGATTCCAAATCCATAGTTCTTTCCATGGAACCAAGACTCAGCTTGAAGACCTCCAGTGAAGGGGAATACTCCCATGACCTCCTGCAGGAAGCAGTCCATTTCACTTTTTTTGTTGTTGTTTCAGTCGTGTCCAATTTTTTGTGACCCTATTTGGGGTTTTGTTGGCAAAGATACTGGGGTGGTTTGCCATTTCCTCCTCCAGCTCACTTTACAGATGAGGAAACTGAGGCAAATAGGGTGAAGTGACTTGCCCAGGGTCACACAGCTAGTAAGTGTCTGAGGTGGTATTTGAACTCAGGTCTTCCTGACTCCAGGCCCAGTGCTCTAGGCACTATGGCGCCACCTGGCTGCCTCCATTTCACTTTTGGACAGTTCTAATTGTTAGGATGGTTTTCGTTTCCTTACACAATACCTGCATTGGTCTCCTGTGAAACTTCCACCTTTTGCTCCTAGTCTGCCTTCAGGGCCTCAGCAGAACAAGCCACTAGACTTCTCTTTAATACTCAGTCTCCCCACTTTCCCACTCGCTAATGCTCCTTCCCAAGCAGGTCATGATAGCCTCCTCTAAGTGACTGCCAAATTCTATTTGAATCAATAGCTCCCCCTCTCCCATAACATCTGAACTTCTATCTTTTTAAAGAGCTGAATCCAGCATAATTGCCTCAAGACACGTCACACCTGAGCTACCCACAATTGGTCCAGAAACCATCCCTGCTCAGAATGGGAGGGGGGACCTTAAGGATCATCTAGTGTAACCCCCTTGTTTTACAGTGGTGGAAAATAAGGCCCAGAGAAGGGAAGTGACCAACCCAAAATCACAAAGCAGAAAGGCCATTACTTGAACCCAAGGCTTATTGAGCATGAATACATTAGAGGCTCTGTCCTAGGGGTTGTAAACAGTACTTAAATGGACAAGACAAAGCCCCAACCCAACAGGAATTTGCCTCAGCAGGCAGAGCCCCTGAACAGAAGTGCTCTCAGGCTGCATCTGGGGTATGACTGGGAGAGCTCACCCAATGTGCCTGGGATTATTTATGTGACAGGCGGGTGGCCTGGATGACCTGGAAGCCTGTTTTATGGCCCTCTCCATCACGATTCTTCCTTCTGAGCTGTCTAGTGGGAGTCCACTAAAGGAAAGCCCTCCCCACCTATCTGTCCCTATCTCTTGTCCTGGTCCCAAGCTTGACACCTGGAAGGGCCCACATTGGTCTGTAGAAGCATCATCACCTCTCCATTCTTACAAAAACTCTCTGCATTAGTAGAGGAAATGTCCTCATCTGGGAGTTCCCTTTACCAATGAAATCACAGGTCCAGGCCCTAGTCCTTGTATTTACTATATTTGGGGCATGTTCCCTAGGAGAAAAGAAGTTGCTTGGGGAGAGACAGAGCCGGTCGCATTCTTTGTATACCCTACTCTAGCACAGTGCCTACACAGTGGGGTCTTAATAAGTATTTGTTGAATTGAATAGCACAATATTTTCTCTTGTGACTATCAGGCCCCACCAGCTTCCCTCCCACCTTTCTACTCCCCTCATCCCTGCACACACGCTCTGTCCTGATGCTGCCTCCCCTCGCCCCTTCTCTCAGCCTTATGCATTCCAACTTTACTTGCCCCCAGAATCAAAGGATCTAGGAATCTGGAAATCTGGAAAGACCTTGGTTCTTAACCTGGTAGCCATGAGTTTTAATTTATATTTTATTATATCTCATCACAATAATATATGATTATATATTATAATATAGCTTTATATTTTATCAATATATTTTATGTATATAATACTTATAAATGTATACGTATACATATATTTATGTTTTATAGCTGTATTTCATTATAATTAGTTTCCTTCATACATATATTTATGTTTTATAGATGTATTTCATTATAATTAGTTTCCTTCATAATCCTATAAATTTTATTTTATGCATTTAAAAGTCTTATTCTGAGAAAGAGTCCACAGGCTCCCCAGATTGTCAAAGTGGTTCATGACACAGGAAAGGTGAAGAATCCCTACTAAGAAGCAATCCCTTCTGCAACACATGACTAGAGAAAAAGTGAAGGATGGGAGAGGCGTTGTAAAGGTAGCATTGATTAGACTTGGAAATTGACTAAATATTGGAGATGAAGCAGGGTGGGGTGGGGGAAAGAGTCAGAGCTGATCCAAAGTTACAAAGCTGGATGACTGAGATAATTATACTGCCCCAAAGAGAGGTGAGAGAAGCTTGAAGAAGGGCTGGATTGAAAGGCAAAGATGATGAGTTCTGTTTTGGACATACTGATGCCGACGAGATGACTTGTAGGCAAGATCAAGTTCAGAAGAGATTCAGGCAGGATAAATAGATTTAGGAATCATATATAGAGTGATAATATTTGAATCCATAGAAGCTAATGAGATGCTCAAGGGAAGAGGATGGAGAAAAAAAGGAAGAGAGCTCAGGAGGGAACAATTCCACTTAGGGGTCTGGAAATGGATGAGGAACCAGCAAAGGAGACCGAGAGAGAACGGTTAGACAGGTAAAAGAAACAGACAGGTTGTCTGGCCACAACTCCCCCATCACATATTGGAGAAGCTGACTTTTTAATGCAAGTGTAGCAGTCTACATTTATCTCAATTACATTTCATCTTTTTTAGATGCAGCCCACTGTGCTAGTCTGTCAAGATCTTTTTGAAATCTGACTGTCATCCAGTGGGTTGGCTAACCCTTCCAGCTTTGTATCATCGGTAAATTTGATAAGCAATATTATCTATGCCTTCCTCCCAGTCATGATTTTAAACAACCCCATTTCTCTGCTGCCCTCAGTCGACAACCCCACTTTTCTTCTATCATCTTCCCCCGCTCTTCATGGTTGTCCTGCGCTGTCCTGGGTACCCTCCCACCTTTCTCTTTGGCACCTGGCTCCAGTGTTCCCCCTGCCCCTTTCCTCTGCCATCATCCTTAGAGACCCCCATATCTATGCCACTCCTTCCAACTTTTCTCATAGTTCCTTGGATTTTTCACCTCATGGGACTTCCATATCAACCCACCAATTAATTCAACATTTATTAAGCACCTACTAGATCCCAGACATTATGTTAATGCTAGAGATGCAAAGAAAAAGCAAAAAACCACCCCCACCCCCAATCCTTGCAATAAAAAAGCTTACACTCTAATGGGAGATGACATAAGTCAGTATATATGCGACACATAAGAGCAGATGAAAGGTATCGCTAGAATCACTCAAAATTCAAAACAGAGAATAAAGAAAGAGGCATCCAGGGATAGAGTAAAACCACTAGATTTGAAGATAGGGGACCTGGGTTTGAATAGCAGCTTTATTGCTTATTTATCTGAATGACCTTGAGGAAGTCATTTCAATTCTATGGGTCTCAGTTCCTCCCCTGTAAAATGAGGGGACTGCTCTAAATATATAATCTTATCTTCAATTTTTCCGTATTTGTTAGTTTTTTCAAGTCAGCCTCCAAAAACACCCAGGTCTCCCGTCTTCCTTGGCTTCATTATGCCCTCAAAGCATGTTTCCACGTCTTTCCTCCCTTTTGCTCCTAAATTTTTAGCAAGAGTACATTTATCCTTTCCACACTGTAGGGGTTAAGGTGCAGTGCTCTTGCAATCTGGAAAATCCACATAAATATTTTTGATCCTCTCTTCATAGCAGAGAATAAATCAGAATTTTTTCTTTTTCTTTTATAAGATATTTACAGTGCCTTATTGTAAAATTTGGGCTAAGTATTTGGCCATAGACTCTGTCTTCTGTTGGCCTTCGCATGTCATCTACAGCTTCCACAAAACTCCCCCCAAATTCCCATTTAATTTATTCTGCTGACCCGAGATATATCGAAACCATAATGGGGAAAAGTCGTGATATGGAAGAGATAACTATAGTCACTCACCAACCTCTTTGAATGTAACTCGTATCTCTGAGACCCTATTGAGACTGCTCTCTCCAAGGTTACTAGTAACCTCTTTATTATTAATCCAGTAACCTTTGTTCTGGCCTCATCGTCCTTGGCCTCTTTACACTGGCTGGCACTTCTGACCAGCCCCTCATTCTTGATACCTTCAGCTTTCCCTGACTCCCAACATACTGCACTCTGTTCATTTCTTCCTCTGTTTCTCTGACCTCTCCTTCCCCAATGGCTCCTTTTCTTTCTCCCCATGTACATGGCACCCTTAAACATTGGGGTGTCCATTCCCTCAGCTTTAATTATCACTTCTGTGTAGATGCCTCTTAAATCTTTATTTCCAGTTTTGACTTCTGAGAGCTTCAGTTGCCTATTTCCGCCTGTCTGAGGAATGTCTGCATCTGAATGTCCTTCTGGAAGCCCAGATTCACTGTGAAAAACCAAACTCATCTCTCCTACTCAAAAATGCATTTTCTTTGAACTTCTCTGTTTCTGTTGCTCTTCAGTCATAAACCCTCAGAGTCATCCTGGTGTCTTTCTTCTTCACTCCACACATGTACACAGTTGCCAAGTCCTATCAAATCAACCTGAAAATATTTCTCCCACCAACCTCTCTCACAGTGCAGGCCCTCATCTCCCCTTCCTTTAATTACTGTCTTCCTGCCCCTGGTCTCTCCAATCCATCCTTTACACTGCCTCCCGAATAACCTTCCTAACACATTACTCTGAGCATGTTACCCTCCGACTCAAAAACCTTCCATAATTCTTCATTGCCTACTGAATAAAGAATAAATTCATTATCATTCTGACATTCAAAGCCAAATAGCCAAGAGAGTGATAATATCATTATATAGTCTAAGGTTTAGTTCTGGATCTTTAATAGATGCTGCCTGTGGACACTGGCCTAGAAGGGGGATGGGTGGCGAGGAGAGAGAGAGAAAAAGAGAGAGAGAGAGAGAGAGAGAGAGAGAGAGAGAGAGAGAGAGAGAGAGAAAAGAGAAAGAGAAAAAAAAGAGAGAGAGATGGCCAGAGGAGGAGGAGGAGGAGGAAGTAGAGAGGAGAGAAGGGGAAAGGAGAGAAGAGGGGAGGGGAGGGAGGCAGTGTAGCTCAATAGAAAGAGAACTGGATTTGGCTTTGGAGGCCCTGGATATAAACCTCAGCTCTTCCACCTTTGTTACCTTTGTAACTTTGGGGAAGTCACATAACCTCTGAGAGTCACTTCCTTCATTTGTTAAAAGAGAAGGCTGACTCAAAGACTTTTAATTCAGGTGGTAGTAAGATACAGTAGACAGATGGTCTTGCAGTCAGGAATACCTAGTTCAAATCCTGCCTCAGATATTTGCTAGCAAGTCAGTTAACATCTCTGGGCCTCAGTTTCCTCATCTGTGAAACAAGGGGGTTGAATTTAATGACCTCTAAGGTCCCTTCCAGCTCTAAGACTATGATCTTTTGTTTTTCCAACCAAACTGCACCACCCTGTGTGTCCTCTCATTTACTACCTTTGCACCTTTGCTTATGCCATCTCCTCAGGTCTGGAAGGAACTCCTCCCAATTCCATTTTCTACTTTCTGAAGCACAATTCCTCATTTGGCAAAGCCCTACTCAGTTCCTCAGTAAAATCTTCCTTGACCCCACCCCTAACTCCCCCAGCTGAAAGCCGTCTCTTCTTTCTCAAATCATGGTACATACCTTAGCTTTCTCCTTTGAACTCATCATACTCTCTCTTAATAACTTAGGTCACAGTTATTTTTTGTATTGGATTGGAATACCATGTAAATTGATGTAATTTGATTGGAATTTGGTAGGGGGACCCACATCTACTCCTCATTGGACTGTAAGCTCCTTGAGGGCAAGAACTATTTTCATCTTTGGCCTTCATTTGGCCAACATTTAGGGCAGTGGCCAGCATATGGCAGCCTATTATTATACTAACTGTATTATTAAGCATGTTCTTAATAAAGACATTAAATTGGGGCAGTTAGGTGGCACAGTGAATACAGTGCCAGGCCTGAAGTCAGGAAGACTCATCTTTCTGAGTTCAAATCTGGCCTCAGACACTTTCTAGCTGTATGACCCTGAGCAAGTTAACCCTGTTTGCCTCAGTTTCCTCATCTGTAAAATGAACTGAAGAAGAAAATGACAAATCACTCCAGTATCTCTACCAAGAAAACCCCAAATGGGGTCACAAACAGTCAGACAAGACAGTGAAACAACCACAAAATTGAGTAACAACAGTGTGGTGTAGTGGACAGAGAATAAGCCTTGGAAACACAAGACCTGGGTTCCAGTTCTGTCTCTGAGAGATTAGCTAGTTTGACTGGCTTCGTGACTGGGACATATCATGTAACCTCTCAGTGACTCAGGCAACTCTATTTATATGACTATAAATTGCAGGGTTTTTATTAATATACATCAGTAGGTATTCCTTACACCAATGAAACTACATGTGTTCAGAGCCTGCCTCAAATACTAGCTGTGTGACCCTGGACAAGTCATTTGACCCTCAGAGACTTAATTTCTCCACTTGTAGAATGAGTATAATAGTAGCACCCATCTCACAGCATTGTGAGGATCAAATGAGATAATGCCTGTGAAGCACCTGCAAACCTTAAAGTTCTATGTACATTTTTGCTATTTGAAGAGGTGTTAAGAAAAAAATGAAAGGAACCATCACCAAATAATGCAAAAAACCAAAATATTCTGGGGTGGGGGAGGGATGGATAACATGACAATAATGTCAACAAAAAGATCATCAGAATGAAATATGAATAATCATAATAATCAGTCTCGGTCTTGATGAATGGATAATAAAATACATCTCCTCAACCTCTCTTAATTCTAGTGCCTCCCCTCTGTTAATTAATTTCCTATTTATCCTATATATAGCTTACTTTGTATTTATTTGTTTGCCTGTTATGTTCCTTCCCCATTAGATTGAACTGCATTGACACGGTGACCATCTTGCAGTTTCTAATCTACTGAAAGGAGGGAGATTCAATTCAATGCAGTAGATTAGAAACTGCAAGATGGTCACCGTGTCACTTGTTTTTGCTTAACTGTAGGGGTTTTATTCTTTTGTTACCAAAGAGGGCTTAATGGGGGTTAGGGAAGGAAAATCCAGAAATGGTTCTGATGGTTTTTTAAAAGGCGTTAATTAAAAGAAAGTAAATTAAATTATATAGCATCGTGAAGTAGAAAGAGCACTGTGTTGTAGAAGTCAAAGACCCAGGTTCTGCCACTAACTAGCTATGTGACCATGGGATTCACTTCTCCTTTAAGAGTCTCAGTTTCTTCCTTTGAAAAATGAAGGAGGTGTAGTAAATCATCTTTCAATTGTCCCTTCTCAGCTCTGACATTCTAATATTCTTTTTTTTTTCTGAGGCAATCGGGGTTAAGTGACTTGCCCAGAGTCACAACAACTAATGAGACCAGATTTGAACTCAGGTCCTCCTGACTCCAGGGCCTCTATCCACTTCACCACCTAGCTGCCCCTGTCCTAATTTTCTATTAAGTAAACTGAATCCCTTCACCTGAGGAGCCCCAGAGAAGTCTGGAGCACCTTTCTTCCAAACTACCCTATTTCTGTCAAGAGACCTACCATCCTTACAATGACCGGATTCACATCCTTGGGAATCATTCTTGACTCCTCACTGTCATCCCCTATATCCAAATCAGCTGCCAAATAATGTCATCTCTATCTCCACAACATCTCTCACACCTGATCCATTCTCTCCACTCACACAAGCACCATCCTACTTCAGAATCTCATTACCTCTCACCTGAACCACTGCAATAGTCTTCCATTTGGTCTCCCAGACTCAAGTCTTTCCCCATTCTATTCCATATGATTTTCCTAAAACACAGAGCTATATATGTTACCCTACTCTTCCACTCAATAAACTCTCCCCCAGCTCTGTATTATCTCCAAGAATGCACAGAAGCCCTTCTATATGACATTTAAAGCTCTTCCCAAGCTGACCGTAGCCTAATTTTCCAGCCTAATTACATCTTACTCCCCGCCATGCACACAATGATCCATCCACTCTATGATCCAGGGTTGTTCTTCATACCTCTTCTCCTATCTCTGCGTCTTAATGCTAGCTGTCTCTCATGCTTAGAATGCATTCCCTCCTAAAGTCCATCTCTTGAAGTCATTAGTTTCCCTCAAGCATCATCTTCTGCCTGAAGCCATTCCTGATCATCCCCCCCCCCTCCAAGCTAGTCAGTCAGTCAGTATTTATTCAGTCCTTACTAGGTGCCAAGCCCTGGAGATACCACCAACAACAACAATAACAAAGGCAATAAACAATCCGTGCCCTCAAGTAACATACATCCTAATGTATTTCCCCACAAGTTTATTGTATTATCTGTTTTGTGTAGGTTTTATTATAGCTATATATGTGTGGAAGGCAGCATGAGGTACTCAATAGAGAGTCAGCCTTGAAGCTAGGAATATCTATGTTCAGGTCCTGTCTCTGACATACACTATGACCTAGGAAGGTCAAACCTCTCACTATTCTAGGCTATAATTTCTAGCCTTATAGTCTCTCTAAGGCTCTAGATGGCAGAGAAGATGCCAATTTAAATCAGTAAAGAGAATTTCCTCCCTTGGGAATTCTCCATACCAATGATATCACAAATCTAGTCCTTATCCCCTATTTTATATGTTTGTGTGTATGTGTGTGTGTGTATCTATTGTTTTCCCCTTTAGAATGTAAGCTCCATATTGGAAACTGAGGGGTGCCCATTCTTTGGGGAATGGCTAAACAAGTTATGGTATGTGAATATGATAGAGTGCTGAAATGATGAAGGGGATGGTTTTAGAAAAATCTGTGAATACGTGTATGAACTGATGCAGAGTGAAGTGAGCAGAACCAGGAGAACAATTTATTAACAACAACATTATAAAGGTAACTCTGAAAGACTTAGGACTCTGATGGGCACAATCACCAATCTCAGTTACAGAAGACTCACGATGAAACATGCTACCCACCTCCTGACAGAAGGGTGACAGACTCAGGGACTGAGACATATATTTTTGGGAGGCATGGCCAATGCAGTAATTTGTTGTGCATGATTATATATGTTTGTAATAGGGGCTTCCCCCCCCCCTTCTTTCTTGCTTGCAGAAAGGAAGGTGGAAGAGAAAGCAGATTTTCATTGATTGCAAATAAATAAATAAAATTTCATTTAAAAAACATAATGTAAGCTCGTTGTGGGCAAAGACTGTCTTTTTCCTTTGTATTCCCATCAAGTAGCACAGTGTCTGCCATATAGGAAGAACTTTCAAAATCTTATTAGTTCTAATAGAATGTAAGTTCCTTGAGGCCAGGGACTGGTTTGGTTTTTTTGTCTGTTTCCCCAATGACTAGAATTTAAATGTTTAATAAATGTTTCTAGACTTAAATAGATTGTTTGATTCATTCATTCATTTACCCTGTTATCAAACATTGCATACAGAGCCTTGTGCTAGCCTGTAAAGTAAAACAGAGGTTCAAACATAAAACATACAATGAATATGCATAATATCACAGGGTAAGCTGCATTACAGAAGTGTAAAATAAAGTGTCTGGAGGGGAAGGTTGTTACAGAAACCTTCTTCCCTAAGACTAGGGAAAACCTTCTTCAGTTAACTCTGTACTATATTTATTTTGTACATACTCATATATGTAAATGTCACCTTCCCTGATAAAATAAATATAAGTTCCTAGAGGGCAGAGACAGACTTTTGCTTTTTTTGTATCCCCAGCATTTAACACAGTGCCTGGCTCCAGGTGTTAATAATGGTTGTTGACCTGACTTGGCCTAGTGCCGTATGCCAGTAGCTGGCACATGGTAGATACTTAATAAGTTATTACTAATTGACTAATTTATTCCAAAGGACACAGCAACAGGGACAGAGTAATTATTTAGGAAATATTTGATCAATGAATGGATACTGACTACCTTTCATATTTATCTGATGTTCCCTGAGCATGTGAGTAGATTGTAAGCACTTTGGGATCAGGATCTTGTCTTATACTCTTCTATATCTGGCAGAGTAGCTTGCATAGCATTTAAGTACAAAATGCTAGGCATAAGACTAATAGCTGATATTTATATATTGCTTTGGTGATTACAAAGCACTTTATATACACTATTGTATCTTATCTTTATTACAATCCTGTCAGGTGGACTACAGATGTCATTATTGCCCATTTTACAGATGAGGAAACTGAGGCTCAGAGAAGTTAGGTGACGAAAGTACCCTCCAGGTAAGCTCCAGAGGCTATATTTGAACCCAGATCTCTCCTGACTCTAGCCATGATTCCACATCCATACACAATTATTGATATGAATTGAATTGATTAGACTGGAAAGGAGGACAGAAGGAAAAGAAAGCAATCCAACTCAACAAGGATAGGGTATCCTCAAAGTCTTAAAGCAGTTTTAAGCTTTCCTAGTTTATTTATGAAATACCTACTATGTGTAAAGCTCTGTGCTGTGCCCCAGTTGAAATGAGATTCAAGTCTAGTAAGTCTAGTAAGACATGTACACAGAAAATTCTAATACACCGTAGAATATAAAAATGTAATATGGAAGAAGCAAACAACAGACCACAGGTTTCAGGAGATCATTTCTGCCTGAGGATCAGAGAAGGCTTCACTAAAGAAGCAGCATCTGGACATGGGTTGGGATAGGACAGGAGATGCTTCGGGTAAAGAACATTCTACGTGGAGGGAGCAGTGTGGTTTGGGGAGCCAAGGACACATTTCAGGAAAAGGAGTATCTCAGTTTGGCTAGGGTACCAATAAGCCAGGAATGGTAGGCTGGAGCCACAATATGGAAGGCTTGGACCTTTTTACAGTAGGAGATAGGGAGTCATTCAATGTTCTCAGGTAAGGAATCTAGAAAAACCACCACCACTGACACTTTTGGGCCTGCCTCTGAAATTAAGGTCATTCCCTTAAATTGCAGGTAGCCTGATCCCTTCTCTCCCCCATCTTGATTTTTAGGTGGAGCCATGCCAACGTTCCCTCCCCCTCCCTTTGTCATCAGCTGCCCCATTCTCCTCACTGTGCCCCAAACATCGTTGGTGCTTAATAACTGCTGAAATGAATCGAATCCCTCTCCTTCTTTCCCACCACGTCCCCACCTTCTGACCTACTTCTCTCCTTGCCCCTAATTCCTTTCCCTGTCTACCATCTTCATTCCTGCTGTCTGGTCCCTTCCTCCCTCCCCACACCTGCCCTTCTTATTCTTGTGTCCCCGTCCCTGTCCCTGGTCCCTGACTCCATCTTTACATTTCTAAACAGAGAAGAAAGCGGGCAGGGCAGGCAGGCGCTGTGCCCCCTCGAGATCCCCTCTCCCTCTCTCTCTTCCAACTCTTGCCACTTGCAACTGGCCCGATTTCATTACCAATTTTAATTTGCCTCTAATTAAATCCTGTGTATTTTTCCGACTCGCTTGCTAATCCACGAGGGAGGCAGGCGGCTGGAGTGGAATCTCTCGGAGCGATAATTACAAAGGGCCTAATCACGCCAGGGCTCCTGCCTCGGAATAAATTTCCCCGCATTACGGGGCTCGGATCCTCCGCTTTGCAAATGAGAATGACCCCAATTTCCGAGGATGGCCTCACCGGGGCTTTTTTCCCTCATTTCGAAGCCTGATTCGTGATGAGAGACTAATTCGTTACGCTGAAACATTAACGGCAATTTAAGGGGTCTGGCGGGGGCTTCGTAAACAAAGGGACTGGCCCCACAACAAGGGCCCGGGGAGGGGCCCGACACCAGGAGGGGGTGGGAGGAGAGAGCTGGGGAGGGGGCCCGGGAGGACAGCAGCTTCGAGAAGCAGATGGCGTCTCCTGTCTCCGGGATGGCCGGGCATGGCCCCAGGCTCCCTCCCCATCCTCTCCCCCGACCTGGTCCTTCCAGCGAAAGGGATCCAGCAAGAAGAGAAAGCGGGTGGGTGGGATGTGGAGGGAGGCAGAGAAGGAAGGGCTAGGTGGAAGGAGGGGGAGGAGGCGGGGAAATATATGAAGCCAGAATTCTGTTTTGCCCCGGGGGGATGAGTAGCAGAGGCGTGAACCCCAGTGGCCTGGCCTGGCCTGGGAGGGGAAAGGAAAAAATGGGAAGTGTGGGTAGAGGAAGAGACATAGGACATAATAGCAGAAGATGAGTCAGGGTCCAGAAATGGAATGAGTATGATTCCCAAGGGTCAGGGGTTGGGTGCAAGAGGGATAGAATATGGCCATAGAAAACCTGAGGGCTATGGTGGACCACCCTTCTAATGTGGTACATTCTACTGAGTTGTCCACCATTTTATAATGAAGGAAAAATCAGAGTTGAGGGAAAAGTTGAGGGGAAAACCAGAGTGATTCCAGCCTGTATTCCCAAGAAGGTGACTTTCTCTTGTTCCTCTCCACCCCACCCCCACTCCCACCTACCCCCAATGTTGACCAGGCCATTGTCTATGTATTATTGATTCAGACCCAGTAACAGGCTGACACTGTTGGGTCTGGAAATAGGACTAAGGAACAAATGAAGAATTGACTAATGAATAGGAAATCAGAAAAGTAGGAAGAGGCAAAGGCATAGGCACTGTTTGGCCTGAAAAGGAGAAATGAAGAGGCATTGCGTAACTGCTCAATCTCTGAAAAGCTTCCTAAAAGAGGATCATAAAGAGAAGCTGTAAAAAGAGCCCTGGATTTGGAGGACCCAAGTTTCAATTCTGGTTCCAGCGCTTACTACCTATGCAACCTTGTGGAAGTCACCTTCTGTTCTGAGTCTCAGTCTTTCTCAGCTGTAAAAAGAGGGTGTTGGGAGGTCCATTCCAGATCTAAATCATAGGCGCTCTAATTATTCTCCATCTTCAGAGAGGAAATGTACTGTGCTAAGGTGGATATAAATAAAATAAGGAGAGTGAATGTACAATTTCTAGTTTGGGCAGGTATGTACAATGCCTATGGAAGTGGGATGCACAGGAGGAATTCCCCTCCTCCCCACATACAGACCCCACCCACGGCTAGCACAATTGTTAAGTAATGATGACTCCTTAGGTGCTGTTCTGTCTAAATTTAGGCTAAAGACTAAATGAGATGACCTCCAGACCAGCCTGAAAGGAACTCCAGGGTCTAGGAGCACGATGCAAGTCAGAGGGATGACATCACATAGAGCCAATCACAAGAGCTGACCCAGCTTGGTTTGCCTTTACCTCTTTGGGGCCTTAGCATTCTAACCCTGTGACCCTAGTCCAAGGAATGTGGGTGACATTTTAGCTGAGTGACTCCACTCACCTTTCAGTCCTGGGAGGAAGCACCATGTGTAATACTTTCTATGGCTCTAAACGAGGCACTCTGTACATTCACTTTCTTGTCCAAGGCATGAGGGACTTAAAATGTCATAGCGGCTGAAGGTTTGCAAAATGCTTTATAAATGGGATCTCATTTGATTGTCACAACAACCCTGGGAGGCAGGTGTTATTATTACCCCTGGTTTACAATCTGAGGCAGACAGAGGTTAGGTGACATACCTGATGTCAGTAAGTGAACTGGGGTCCAATTTGAACTCGGTTCCTCCTAGCTCTGGGTCTAGTTCTCTACCCACTGAGCTGACCTGCTGTTCAGAAAAGTTTTCTGACAGTTCAATGAAGTTCAATGAAGGGCTGAAATACTCTTGAGGCTCTTTAATAACAATGTCAACACTCATCTTTCCGGAATGGTTTAGGTAACATTTGCCTAGAGCCAGAAGGATGACCGCGATGACCCTTAGATCTTATAATTACCTAGTTTGATGTTTTCCATAAGCCAGGGAAGTATTATACTGATAAGGCAGTACGACTTAAAGGTAAGAGACTGGATTTTAAGTCAGATGAGCTGGGTCTGAGCACTAGGACACCTTACGGGTGCTTGTAGTGCAAAGAGTGCTGGATTTGAAGTCTGAATTAAAATCCTCATTCTGCCACTCATTATTTTTGTACCTTGGGCAAGTCACTTAACCTCTTTACATCTCAGCTTCCTCATAGGTTAAATAGGGAGTTGGACTAGAGTAGATGACCATCGGGGTCCCTTCTTGTTCTGAATCTATGATCCTGTGATCCTAATTCATGGAAATGTTCCCTCCCACCCCAGTCTGGGGAAGAAGCATCTTGCACCTCAGAAGTTCCAACACTGGCCAGCAGGGGGACTCAAAGGCCAAAGATCCTGGCAACTCCCTGTATAGGCACTACCCTTTCTCCTAGCCACCCTGATGGCCATGCTCCAGCCCACTCTCCACTGAGCCACAATGCCCACTCTACTTACTGTATAGGCACCAAGTCCCTCATCTGACACTTGCACCTGTCGTGAGTGCACTCTCTCTCTCGCTCTCTCTCCCCCACCCCATCACCTTCTTTCCATCTGTTTCTCCATCCCTCTTTTCCCATCTCTCCATCCCTCTATGTCTGTCCCTCCATCTCTTTGTGTCTCTCTGTCTTTGTCTCTTTCTCTTCATCTCTCTATTTCTCCATCACTCTTTTCTCATCTCCATCTCCCTGTGTCTAGTCTCTTTATCTCTCTCTTTCCCCATTACTCTCTCCATCCCTTTCTCTCCATCTCATTCACAGTCTCTCCATCCCTCCCTCCCCGTTTCTCTCTCTTCATCTTTCTGTCTTTCTCTCTTTCTGTTTCTCCATCTTTCTGTTTCTGTGTGTCTCTCTGTGTCTGTTTGTCTCTTCATCTCTGTTTATCCATCTGTGTGTCTCTGTCTCTGTCTGTCTCTGTCTCTATTGCTCTCTCCCTCTCTCCACCTCCTCCCCCTCCCAATCTTGACAATGAGAAAACAGAAGGCACTATCAGCATCCGGCCCCTAACTCCCTGTCCCATTTTCCCTAGCCCTCCCCCCCCACCTTCTCTCTCTTGTCCCCCTAGGAAAACTGTTATGGCTGGAGGTGTTGAAATGACTAATTGGACTGAGACAATTATCTTTCTGCTTCTGACAGCAGAAAGGGGGAGGGTGTATGTGTGTCCATGTCTGTATACGTGTCTGTGCCCATGTCCACAGACCCATATTTAGCCCCATGTCCATGCTACAGCCTTAGTAATTCTAGGGTCCCTCTGGATGGTTTGGACACACCTCATTACCTCCTAGCACAGGCTCACCAAGGGGCCTGTGCCCCTTGTAGTTGCCTCTGGAGCCTGTGTGGTCACCAGGGGTCAGATCCCATCATGTTTCCCTTTGTAAGAAAACCTTCAGTGGCTCACTATTATCTCTAGATTAAAATAAAAAACTCCTCGACCTAGTTTAGAACCCTCCATAATCTAGTGCTCCACTATTAGTCTTATTTCATAATACTCTCTTTTAAAAACTTTATGTTCCCCTTAAATTGGACTGTAAGTCATTCCTGAATTTTAAACTCCATCTCTCACCTCCCTGCACCCACACAAGCTGTTCTCCACACTTGGACAGCACTCTCTTCTCATGGCTACCTTTCAGAATCCTTGTCTTCCTACAAGGCTCACTAGAGGACACATCCTCTTTGAACTCAGTCCCTCTTAGATCTTAGTCCTTTTCCTCACCATTGAATTTTCCTCATTTTATGCATATTTGTGTAGGTGTTTTATCTCCCACCTCCCCTAAAATGCAAGAGGAAAGTATGGACCTGCTCCCCAAAGACAGAGACTCTTCCATTTTTGATTTTTTATCCTGAATATCTGGCACAGGAATTTGCCCAGGGTTTTATTGCCAGCATATGTAAGAAATACAGTTTGAACCAAGGCCTTCCTGACTATGAGATCTCCTCCCTATCTCTTATGACAAGCTGGTGTTGTACATAATAAGTGTTTAGTAACTCTTTGTTGAATTGAATTAGGGATCGGGGCTTAGAATCCAGAGGATCTCTGAGTAGGCATTTGAGTTCTAGGGGTTTGCGATGATGATGATATGAGGATCCCCAATGGCATGGGAATATATCTGAGCCAAAAACATTCCCAACTAAGCCAAAAAACAAGGACAGGCCTGGGCTTCTAGAGGAAGGGAACCTGACCTTTGGGCTACATAGCATTAATATTCCTTATAGGAATTTTCTATCCTAGATGTGAATCTAGGGGAGAGCCTGCCATATTAGTTGGGGCCCTTAGGAAAAGGAGGAGAGGCAAAGCAAGGTAAGTGTCTCACCTTCCAGGTGGCTGTATTCCTCCGGAAATAGGCGAACATCCTGGTGAACCAGTTGTAGATTTCATTCAGAGTAAGCTGCCTGTCAGGGGTCTCCAGGATGGCCTTCAAGGGAAGCAGAGGTCAAAGGGGTTACCTTCCTCTAGGGATAGGAAATCAGTAGCACCAGCTTGTCTTTCCTAGGATTCTAACCCTCCCTTGGGCCCACAATTTTTGTCGCTGAGTCATTTCAGTCATGTTTGGCTCTCTGTGACCCCATTCAGGGTTTTCTTGGCAAAGACACTGAAGTGGTTTGTCATTCCTTTTCCAGCTCATTTTACAGATAAGGAAATTGAGGCAAACAGGGTGAAGTGATTTGTCCAAGGTCACATAGCTAGTTCATGTCTGAGGCCAGAATTGAACTCGGGCCTTCCTGAATCCCTCCAGTACTCTATCCACTGTCCCATCAAGCTGGCTCTGTCATATGATAAGTGTCATGGCTGGCTAATCGGTTCTGCCGATGACCCAGGAATCATTAACTTTGTATGCATGAGTACATATATGGGAGGAAGGGAGAGAAGAGGAAGGAAGGGAGGGAGAAAGAGAGAGGGGAGGGAGGAGAGAGGGTGAGGAAGGATGAGGGAACAAGAAAGGGAGGGAGGGGAAGGAAGACAGGGATAGTGACAGAGTCACAGAGAGAATATAAAAAAAAAAGATGTGTGGATGTGTAATACAAAGAATGTGGATATAAGTGGAAAGCGGATATAGGAGGACAGACACAATAATGCACTGTCGCGGGGCTATGGATTGGTCCAGCATTTCTGGAAAGCAATTTGGAACAACATCAAAAGGTCACTAAATTGTGCATAGCCTTTGAACCAACAATATAACCAGAAGTAAAAAAAAGATGAAAAGGTCTCATATGTACATATTTATAGCAGGTGTGGGACTAGAGGTGAAGAATGACATATACATTTCTGGACATGGCCAATGTATGGATTTGTTTTGTTTGACTATACTTATTTGTTACAAAGCAAGGCTTTAAAAAATGGTGAGGGGGATTAGGGGAAAGAGGGAGTTTAGTAATAAGTAATGCCAAAAAGAAAAGAATGAAAAGGCCACTGAAAGATTTTAAAATTAATTCACAAGCAAAGAGAAAAAAGTTCAGAGGGAGGTACAGATAAGTGAGACAGTTTTGAAACTGTATTGAATTTATTTTATGCTTAAAAATCTTATACATAATAGAAACTCATGGTTTCACAGGCAATCCTCCTTTCAGTTCTTCTTTGAGCATGGAAATATTTGTATTTGTTTTTTGCCAAGTTTAAAGTAAATAAAAATAAAAAAGTATTTTTTTAAAAGAAAGAGTATTAGATTTGGAGTCAAAAAAAAGTGGGTTTGAATCTTTGCTCTATCTTGAATCTTTGCTTATCATCTTGGATATGTAACTTTCCCCACCTTGGGACTCAGCTTCCTCATCCATAAAATGAAGGAATTGAATTGAACCTCTTAGTTCCCTTACAGGTTTGTCTGTCTGTCTCTCCTTTTCCCTCTCCCTCATCCTCTTCTTCTCCTTTTCTCCATATATATATGTACATATGATCCCGTGACCAAAGATTCTATAGGTGAATATGAATGTGTATATGTGTGCAAGCATGGATATGGGAGAAAGGAGTAATTGTGTGTGCCTGTGTAAGAGAGACAAAGTGTGCATATTTGTGTGAGTGTAAGCAGGAATGAATGTATATATGTTTAAGGAAATATGTGTGAGGTGTGTGTGGGGGTGTGTGTGTGTGTGTGTGTGTGTGTGTGTGTGTGTGACTGGAAGAATGAGCTGGTGGGTAATAGTGAGAGAAGTTATATCTGAGAAACTGAATGTGGGACTGGACTGCCATATATGAGACTGTGTGCACATTTACAATGTACAATATAAGCTGTAAGGGAATCCATGGGCATTGGGTGCACACATGTGTGAGAGAGAGACGGGAGAAGGATGAGTGACTTCCCCTGTGTAAATGGGAGAGACAATGAATGCTCTCAATGTCCAAAGGAAGGAGGCTAGGGTGGTCAGGGAAGGGGGCGTGGAGCTGGGTAGGATTTAGGTAGTGGGAAAGACAAGGGAATGTCTTCATAGGCAAAAAGGCAACTGGAGGCAGATTTGGGGGATGGGTATGAGAAGAGAAGGGAAGGCTTTCATGAATTGTCTTATCCCCAGCACCTCCATCTTCTTCCCTGGGAAGCTCACCTGTCGGATGAGGGACGCATAGGTAAAGGGAGGTCGGACATCTGCATTCTTGTAGAACTCATGATTCTGGGCCAGTTCTGGGGGGGAGAGATGAGGGATATAAGGAGGGCCAGACCTGTGGCCCAAGGAAGCCCCCTCCCCTAAATCACAATGCCTCCCTTCTGTGGTCCTCCTGCCCCCACCTCCCCACCCTCACCAGAGGAGATGGGGGTGCAGAACTTGTCACTACTCCTCCTGCGGGCAGGGCCCCCACTGTGCAGAGTAGCAGAGCTGAGGCCGGCGGGGCGTAAGGGAGTAACAGGGGCGGCAGCTGAGGTGGGGGGGTGGGCGAGGCCGTCTGGGAATGAATCAGCTGCTGAGACAGTCACCTTGGAGAGTGAGGAGCCTGACACGAGGTTCAGCTATGAAAAATAGAAAGGGTGATGAGAGCAGAGCTAAGGAGCATGGCAGGGATGAGCAGAGGATATCTCCTTGGATTCCAATGTCTTCTTCACTCTTACAGATCTCATGGTCAGAATGGTGGAGGGTGAATTTTAATCACTGAGGAAAGGGGCTACTGGGGGAGGGAGAGAGCAAGGTTCAAAGGGAGTTGGTTTCTGAAGGGAAGGATTCTGAGAGGAAGAGATCTGAACCACAAGGGTCTAAGGTATGGGGGCAATGTCCAAGGGGAAGGACTAAAGGAATAGTTGGGGAAAGTGTCTGGGAAGTCTTAGAGGGTTCTTGGGAGGTCAGGCCCCACTGGAAAGTACAAGGGGTAATAGGGACTAGAGGGAGCAGGGGATGTATGGGGCATAGAGCATCTCACCGGCTGGCTAAAGGGCTTGGGTTCTGAAGGCCTCATGTGCAAATGGGCCATCATCGCCTGAAGTCGCTCACTCTCCTTGGCTAGCTGTAGGGAGGGAGAGAAGGTGGGATAGAAAGCCTGGGTTTCAGAGTCTTTTCAGGGTTTATTCCTCTCCCCTTCCATCAGCATCCAACACCATCCTTCCCCAATCTTCCGCCTCAAGGGGAAAGGGAAGGAGGAACCAAGGAGAGAAAAGATAACAAACACAAGTCTCTTCAGCTGCTTGACCTCACACAGGTATCCCACAGCCCTATCAAATTCTAGGGTTTCTCACCTTTGTTCATGCTATTCAGACCATTTAGAATTTAGCATTTATTCATAAATGCTTATTGGCTGATTGATTTACCTCCCAAATATTTCCTGAGTGTCTACTACATCAAGGCCCTCTGTCAGGCCGTGTGAAGAATGCAAGGATGTATTCCCACCCTTAAAGAATGTGCAGTCTAATAGGGAGGTGATAGTGCATCCATATTTGTTGACATATTGATTTCTCTCAGTGATTGATTGGCTCCCTGTGGGTATCTGCAGTTCAGGCTACTATCTTCCCTATGATCTCTTCACGTACCTCATTCTGACTTTGCCAAAACCTTTCTTTTTTTTTTTTGCCACAACCTTTGCTTAAGACAACCCACTGGAAAATGGAGCACATCTTGTCTCCCAACTCCAGTAGAACCCATTTGCCAAGAGTATTGCTACTTATGTTGGACACACTAACTATACTGCTTCTGGTCCTCCCAGGGCAAGACCCAGACCACCTCTCCAAGCCCACAGTGTGCCCTCTCTAGAGTTCAGCTCCCCCATCCAAGAAAACCAGGGGAATTTAGACAAGGTGAGGAGATTGCTTTGGCTACATGGACACATGGTTGAGTCCAGCAGACGCCATGGAAAGGCGAGACTGGGGCTAGGTGAACAGGACACAATGAGCACTCTACATATACACACAGAGGGTCACACCTGTATCTCCAGCTGCTGGACAACCTGCATCTGGACCCGGCACTGGGCTGTGCTTCTGTCGTCAAGTGCATGTTCTGTATTGAGGTGCCTTCGTGGTGGGGGTTGGGGGGGGAAGAAGGGAAGGTTAGACTCAGGCTTCACCTAGGATATGCTCCCCAGCTCCCCTGACTGTTCTCCCTCATCTGCCTTCCCTGACATACCTTTGATCCCCTCACATATAAAGACAGAGAGATACAGAGGGCTAGAGAGCGATGGAGACAAAGAGACAGAGAAGGTGGCCAAGCCAGAAGAAAGGGAAGACAGTAGCAGCATCCTCCTAGTCAGCCTCCTTTGATGTCTTTGCTAAAATCCCAGCTACAGAGAGATCTAATTGCAAATGAACTAATTAAGTAAACCTCTGACGAAGCGTGAAAACAATTTGTTTGACCCTGATGCTGCAAGGGGCTGGGAGACAGCAGAGTTAATCAGTCAGTGACAGAGCCTGGCACCACTGTGGCAGCACCAACCGCCTGTCCGCCCCCCTGCCTACCTATCCACCTGCCCCCTCCAGGCCCCATCACTGCCGTCAGTTTCTTCCTAATCCTTGACTGGGGAGACTGGGAGAATATAGGACCTGGACACAGTTCCCTGCTCACCCCTCAACCTGCTCTGTAGCTCCTTAGAAGGGGGAGGAGTTGCTTTAGTTCCCACAAGAGCTAACTATAGGGGCTAGGAAGGGCTGGATGGGGGCCCAGGTAAGACAGCTGTGCGACTAGACCAAGAGCATCCACTCACACTCACACCCACACATCTCAGCACTCTCTCATTCCCCAAACAGAGAGCAAGTTCACAGATTCAGTGGCTGGGGGCCTATCTAGGACTTGAAATTCAAAGGAGAAGGAAGGACAGTGGTACTTGTGGGAGTGAGGGGAGCTGAGGCTAATTGTGGTGGTCAGTCAGTAACCAAAGAGGGGCAGGGAAGTGGAAGTAAGATGTAGAGAGTCAAAGAGGTGAGAGGGAGGGAAAGGGGGAGGCACTAGAGGGGAGGAGATGGGGGCAGTTGGGCACCTACTTGACAAACTGCCCAAGGTCTTCACAAAGGGTCTCACAGCCTGGCCACTTGCACTCCCCATGACCATACAGGGGATGGGAGCCAGGGGTGTCCTCATGTGAGGAGCTGGGAAGGGAAGGAAAGCAGGAGGTCAGGGACCTTGTACAGTAGGCAGGGGCCCCTGTTGCTGACCACAACACCCTTTAATCCAGTTTGGTCCCAGCTCCCCCTCCCCCTGTTTTCCTTTGATCTACCTTTCAGCCCTCCAGGAGTACTGATCCCCACAATCAACTCCTAGCCCTAACTCAATTTCTTCCCCAGTTTTAAAAACTCCACAGTTCAAAATTCAGATCTGAACTATTTACAGTGGGCTTCCCAGAGTCACCCGCCCCAACAGCTTCCTCTCAGGTCCCCTCTCTGAAGGTACCTGTCTCGTCGAGGTGTGAGCACAGTGGGTTGCCCATTGGGTAGGGTGTGGTGGGACAGGGGGGGTGAGACCTTAGGGGGAACAAACGAGGTAGCGGTGGCTGCTGCTGTGGTGAGGTCCAGCCCCTCCTGCTTCACGCTGTCTTCAGCCGGCTGGGCAGCTGCCCCATCTCCCTTCCACAGCTGGGGCAGGTCGGATGGGCACACGGCTGCAGAGAACAGGGCCAGATAGACATCCCTCCCCTCCCTTAACCCTTTTTGGACAGCACAGGAGACACCTAACCTATTGGAACTGAAAGTTGGGACTATCTCCCCAGGAACCCTGGAGGAAGGATTCTGAAACTTCGGTGTGGGCACTAGGAATGTGGGGTCACTGTAGGGGTCCAAGGAGTGGAAGTATGAGAGGCTCAGTCTATATCCTAGGGATGACAGGGTTTCAGAGCCTCAAAGTAGGGGCTCTGGAGCTCAGTCTCAGCCTGGGAGAACACGGGAGGTATGTGGGGGCTACAAGACTCACTCACCCTGTGGGAGAGTTTGGAGGGGTCCCGTTGCCTGGCTGGGCTGCAGACTGACCAGACCCTGCCTCTGCAGGTTCAGCAGGTGCTGCTGTTGCAGCTGCTGCATCTGGAGGAGCTGTTGCTGGAAGGCCAGCTGCTTGTTCCCAAGTGCCTGGTTCCAGGGAAGTAACGGTGAAAGGGAGAAATGTCGAATCAGGCCTTCCTTTGTTGGCGATGGGCTCTTCCTGCCCTCTCCTACCACCTTCCAGCCCCACTCCCTCTGGCTCCATCCAGCCTTTCAAGATTTTTGTCTCCTCCCTACTTCTCTTTGCCAAAGACTGAAGTCCTTCCTTCCTTACACACACACACACACACACACACACACACCTATACCAAGTCATTCTCTTCCATCCTTTGCCTTCCTTCCCAGGGGCCATACCCCTTTCTATTCACTGCAGTAGGGGTGGGGGGTGGATGAGAATCTCTCTCCCTCCCACGCCTGGCCCATCAGAGGGCTCTAGGTGCCACTCTGGTCTAGAACACAACTCGGCTGACTTGAGGTCTCACCTCACTCCCTTCTCTTTCCTCTAATAGCCCCAGCTTTTGAAAAAGCCACTGGTCCATAAGGCAGTGCTGAGAAGGGGGACAGCTCTTCCTTTCCCCTGGTCTGTCCCTCCCTCTTGCTTTCTTCTCTATTGCCACCTTCTCTCTATTCTCTCTTTCTGTTGTATTTTTCTCTCTTCCCTTCCTTCCTTTTCACTACTGTTTTTTTCTTTTCTTCTGATCTTTCTTCTCTTTCCTTCCCCCATCCCCCTCTTCTTAGGATCAAGAAAAGGAACAGACCATAGACATCATCTGTTCCAACCCTTGTGTTTCCCAGATAAGGAAACAGGCCCAAAGACGTTCAGGCCAAAGTTAGTAAGGACGGTAATAAGGTTCCCCGTGTTCTCAAAATCTCTTCCTCTTTCCACCACTTTTTCCCTCTTACTGAATGACCAAACTTAGAATTAGAAGATTATCTAGGCAGTATATCTCACACAGCTCAGCAAATGTCTTCTAAAGCATCCCTGATATATATGGTCCTAGATTCTCTGCTTGAATAGTGATCCAGACTAGAAGCTTACTACCTCTTAAGGCAGCACATTCCATATTTAAACAACTCTAATTATTTAGAAAGTTCTTCCTTATACTGAGCCCAAATATTTCTTCCTGTGACTTCCACCCTTTGGTACTAATCTTATCTCTTAGAACTTTGAAGAATAAGTTTATTCTCTCTTTCATATGACAGGCCTTTAAATACTTAAAGACGACAAACATGTCCCACTCGTCACCCCTCTTCCCATGTCCTCCAGACTAAACACATCCAATTCTTCAAGCTATTCCCATTACAATGTGGTTTCCGGACCACTCACTGGCCTGGTCACCCTTCTCTGGATTCACTGCTGTTTGTCAATGTCCTTTTTATCTCTTGCGTATAATCAAAAAAAATTCTCTCTATAAGCTAGGGGCTCCCCAGGGAGGACAGGAGGTCACAAGCAGGCAAGATAAACCCCACAATAACACATCCAATCATTTCAATATACCACCACGCACACCCCTCCACACCCTAAACACACAATCACATATACCTAGGCATGTTTCTCCATGGAACAACTGACCACAGTAACCTCTTATGATAGATAACATGCTAGGGCCAGAAATGAAGCTTATCATTTCTGTCCCACCAATTTTTCCCTTCCTTCCTTACCCCTACTCAGTACGTACACCTAGTCACACCCACACACACACAACTCTGCCTTTCACCCCCCAGCACACACAGATTCCGACAGGGCCATTCAGCCACATGCACAGGCAGAGACAAGTCAGTCAGTCAGCAAGTATTCATGGAACCCTTCAGGGCCGTGCCTGCCCTAGGAGCTTGCAGTGTTGTCTGTTTGGGGCTTGCTAGTTATTGGGGAAACAAAATACAGGATCACAGATTTACAATGTCCCCATTAGAGTGTAAGCTTCCTGAAAGCAGGGACTGTCTTACTTTCCTCTTCATATCCTAGCACTTAGCACGGTGTTTTTACACATAGTAAGCATTTAATAAATCATTTGTTCAGAGCAGGGAGAACCTTTAGAAGCCATCAAATGCAGTTCCCTCATTTTATAGATCAGAAAATGTAGGCAGGGAGATGTTAAGTGACTTGTCCTGGGTCGCACAGCTAGTGAATATCTGAGGCAGGATTAAAATCCATTCCAGGGTCCTATCCATAACACCACACTGGCAGACCAGAGTAATTGAGAGGAGATACTAGAGATAGTATAGCAATTGTAAGGTAACAAAAGAAGCCATCAATTGTCCTGGTATGTTAAAGAATGTCTGGTTCCAATCATGGAAGACTCCGTTGGAGGAAGCTGCTTGGAACTATCATTTTTTTCCCAATGTGGGAGGAAGGAGGTGGTTCTAGACACAGAGCAGGAGCTTTCCGGAGGGGCACAGAAAAAAAAAGTGTGGCTTAGATAGGGTGGGCAGGCTTTGGGGAATTCAGAAAGCCATGAGAGGCAAAGAGATAAAGCAAGCAGAAGGAAGGTTGAAGGATGGCAGGAACTTGGCAGTTGGGAAGCTGATGAATAGAAAGCCACAGTACTCAGATCCATAAGAGAGATTTAAAGTGAATGGAAGGAAGGCTGCAAAAGTATAAAAAGCATATTTGGCCCCAAAGAAGAGATTTGAGACTCTCCTCCACCCCAATCCTTTGCAGAGGCGTGGGGCTGGGGGTGGGGGCATGTAAAGAGGAGTAGTCCATAAGTGTGGACCATTGCTTATAACACCAGATTTTTCCGTATGTTGAACTGTTTTGCTAAGTTTTCTTTTCTCTCCTTCATCTTAAAAAAAAAAATTTTTGTTTTAAGGAATGGCTCTTGGGAGGCATACAATGAGAAACAGAGGTGATTTTTTAAAAGATCCATAAAAATCTATTTAAAAAATAATAGATTTGAGGCACAGGAAGGCACAAAGTGAGACGCACACTCATACATACACACCTCCAGGAAATGTATACATATATAACGACAGGCACGGATACACGACCCGAGCTACACACTCACAACCAAATTCCCACGCCATTGTCCCCTATGGAACCCAAATGATCAGATGGTGGCCCGGAGATAAGATGGCACATAGAACAGGAGGAAAGAAAGAGTCGTGGAGCAGCACAGGGAAAAACTGATCACCAACTAGACACCTAGGTGGCACAGTCAGGAACTTAGAAGTCAGGAAGACCTAAGTTCAAATACAGCCTCAGATACTTACTAGGTATGTGACCTTGGGCAAGTCACTCAACATCCACCTGCTTCAGTTTACTCAACTGCTATCTGGATGACCCAGATGGCTCTGGAGGAGAAAGTGAGGCCAGTGACCTTGCACAGCCCTCCCTCACTCACATCAAAGTCAACTGCAAGT
This sequence comes from Phalanger gymnotis, assembly GCA_028646595.1. Classification (NCBI taxonomy): domain Eukaryota; kingdom Metazoa; phylum Chordata; class Mammalia; order Diprotodontia; family Phalangeridae; genus Phalanger; species Phalanger gymnotis. The sequence goes on from CM053627.1 coordinate 195,004,798, forward strand.
CACGTCATCATCTCCCTGATGTCCTGGTCCTCTTCGAGAATGAAGGACAAACACGACAACTCAACTGCAAAATGGGGATAATGACAGCACCCATGCCCCAGGGTTGTTGTGAGGATGAAATGAGATGCTAGTTGGAAGGCACTTAGCATAGTGCCTGGCACACAGTAGGCACTATATAAATTTAGCTATTTATTATTATCATCATATCATTATAGATATTATTACTTTGTTCTGTGTGAGCCTGGACAAGTCACTTAACATCTGCTTTAGTCGCTTCAATCATAAAGGGGTGATACTAATAGCACCACCTTCCGCCGTACTGAGGATGAAATGAGGTAGTCCTTGCGCCTGGCACAGGGGAGCTTAATAAATGCCTGCTTCTTCTTCAACTCCGCCCCTCCCATGGGCCTCCCTGCTTCCTACGATGGGCAGGAGGTAATGTTAGTTGGGTGGAGTAGAGGAAGAGAAAGGCACAGGCCCAGGCTGCAGCCCCTCGGCCCAGCTTCTTACCTCTTTGGGTTGCTGTTTCCCAGCTTGCTGCTGGGTGAGGAGCTGTAAATGAAGCTGTTCTTGTTGTTTCTTGTAATATTCCTGTAACTGGGCACAAGGGAAGGGTAGGAACAGGTCACCCAGGGAAGGAAAAACAAACAAACAAACAAACAAACCAAAGTCTGGGTTGCTTTTCTTCTTCTTCCGCCTCAATTCCCAAAGGTGGATTCTTCACTGTCCTGAAGCTAGGGTGGGAAATTGAATCTAACTTGCTTGGTAAACTGGATCTAGGAGCTCCGGTAGACCCTGTCCCAGGGAAAAAGCACTGACTGGATTCAGAGGACCCAGATTCAAAACTCGTTTCTGATGCTTACTACGTGAATGATCTATGGCAAGTTAGCAGGGCCCCTGATTCCTCATCTGTAAAATGAAGGGTTAGACTAAAATTGGAGGGCCCTTCAATTGGTCTCTAGATCTCAGCTCCGATCCTATGACACCTGCCTGTTGAGAACTATTTTTGGGGAATGTGGCAGGGCAAAAAGAGAAGAGGTTGGCTAGAGAACAGACTTGGTGTCTAATGTCAATCACCAGGAAAAGGGATTCTTCATAAAGGGAGGGCATGGGTTCTTCCTTGGCCTCTGGGCCTCCTAGAAGACAGATGAAGGCCCCCAGATATGGCTGAGGCTGGGGTTCTTAAATCTTTTGTCCCAGCAGGAGTGAAAGGAAGATCTATACAGGTCAGGGAGTCCATTTTTTTTTTTCCCCCTCAGGCCCAGAGCTCTGGAGATGGGGGTAGGACTGGCACCTCAGGAGTCCCCAGGAAGTAGGGAGTAGAGTGTGAAAAGTATAACCCTTAACAAAGAAAGAAAGAAAAAATTACCTTAGACCTACACTCAGATCTTCTAAAAGAATGCAGGCCTGTCTAGCCCAAGCAGTCTCCCTGACTGTCAAACAGGTTTCTGTCACCCTCCCAGGCCCCACCCCTCCACTGGAGCTGGGGGCTCCAGGTAGTGCATTGGCAGTAAACAAGGACCAGAGGCAGGAGACCAGGCCTAAGGGTGGAAAGGGAGACCACTAGGAAGAAGGCGAAGAAGGTGGGCCCCTTGGTCTCATACCTTACTCTACCCACTCAGTAACAGCCCTGTACTTGTGTAGCTGTCAATGACACTAGTAGTGAGAGATGAGGAGAGGGGGTAAAGAGGTTGGGGATAGGTGGGGTCTCACCTGTTGAAGCATGATGGCCTGTTGTTGCTGCAGCAGGGCTTGGAGCTGAGGTGGTGACAGGATCTGCTGCATCTGCTGGGGGGTGATCATCTGAGGGGACATCATGGCCACAGACACCGGCACCTGGGGGGAAGGGGGAAGACACTTGTTTCCACAATCTGGCTAGCAGCTTCTATGGGGGGTCCAGATCCACAATACCACTCCAGTCAAACGCTGTCTCCACTCAGCATTCTCCAAGCCTTTCCCATTCCTACTCCCAGGGGTAGGCATGCCATACCCCAAGACACAGAACCCTAGGAAGAGCCTCAGAGACCAACTTGGCCAACCCATACCTGAACAGGAAGCCTCTCTACAATGTTTCTAAAAAGTGGTCAGTCAATCTATAAGCATTCATTCATTATTTATTTCTTTAGTCTACAAGACTACTATGTATGTGCCAAGCACGGTACTAAGCACTGGCGATAGAAAGGCAAAAGACAATCCCTGCTCTCAAAAAGCTTACATTCCAATGACACCTTACTCTCCCCCCCCCCACTCTCTTTAATCCAGTAACACTAGTCTCCTGGTTTTTCCACAAGCAAGATGCTCTGCCTCTTAGCATTCTCTCTGGCTATCTCCCATGCCTAAAACACTCCCTCTTCTGTTCTGATTACTGACCTCCCTGGCTTCTTTTAAGTCCCAACTAAACTTCCATCTTCTACAGGAAGCCTTCCTTAACACCTCTTAACTCCTATGCCTTCCCTTTGTTAATTATTTCCTAATTATCCTGTACATAGCTTGCTTTATATACATTTGTTTTATGTCATCTTTTCCATTAGATTGTAAACTTCTAGAGGGCAGCTAGGTGGCACAGTGGACAGAGCGCCAGGCCTGGACTCAGAAGCTAAAACAGTTCCTAGGGTGTCTATTCTAATGAGGGAGACAACGTAAAACAACTCTGAACAACCAAGAGCTAAGTGGTGGAGACTGGAGGTAATCTTAGAGGGAAGGGACCACAAAGGGGGGGGGGGAGCAAGAAAGGCCTGTTGTAAAAAGTGGGCATTCCAGGCACAGGAGATAGCCACTGCAAAAGGGGATAGGAAATGGAGTGATGTGTGCAAGAGAACAGCCTACTTGTTGGATTGTTGAGTTTGTGGAAGGGAGTAAGATATAAGAAGCCTGGAAAGGTAGGAAGGGGCCAAGTTTGGAAGGAAATCTTTTCTTACATCAAGCTGGAATCTTCTACTCTCTAGCTTCTACTCATCGATCCCTGGAGCCAAGCAGAAGTGCAATCCCTTTCTCCCAGTACCTGAAGATGATGATCATGGCCCCTTCCTTCTCACCTCTACCTGCCTTCCCTTCTCCATGTTAAACATCACCCATTCCTTCAACTGAGCCTCATCTGGGCCTTGTTTCCAATCGCCCTGACATTCCAGTCACTCTCCTTCCCTACCTTTTTGATGTTCTTCCTAAAATGCGGCACAGAGAACCCAATACTCCAAAAGTTGTCTGACCAAAGGGACCATCTCCTCCCTAATACCAGACGCCTCTCCTCTCTTAATGCAGCTCAGCAATAGCTTTTTTGGCTGCTGTGCCATGCTGTGGACTCATATTGAGTTTGTTGGAGAAGATGCTGATGGATGCTAATGCTTGGGTGCCCATGGGTGACCAGGAGTTCTGGATGTATGAAGAGAATGACTAGAGCACGGTCAACATGACCCAGGTACTACTTTGGTTTTCTAATGGCAGGGATGGGCTGAATAGAGCCATCCTCACTTTGATATAGCCCTACTCCCTCCGAGGCAGCAGAGATACCTGGGTTCAAATCCCAGCTCTGGCATTTAATAGCAATATGATTCTGGGCAAATTTCTTAACCTCTTTGGGCCTCAGTTTCCTCATCTGGAAAAAGATTATTATAAGAATACAGCAATATTTGTAAGTTCTACTTCACAGGGATGCTAAGAGAAAAGCACTTTGAAAGCTAAAACATGAGTTATTTGAGTTATACATTTGTTATTATTAATATATTATTATTTCTATATATTTATAGCCTTAGCTAGTCAGAGTCAGTGATAAAATCAGTGACTATGGAACTTACAGGCCCACAGTGGAGTTTAAATGTATGACCCCAGCCTGCTAAGAAGAACAACCATTCCTATTTATATTACATTTTACAGTTTATAAGTCACTTTCATCTCAATAACCCTGTAAGAAGGTTAGTACAAGTGTTCATTATTTAGTTATTTTCAACTTTTCATGACCCCATTTGGAGTCTTCTTGGCAGAGGTACTGGAGTGGTTTGCCATGTCCTTCTCCAGCTCATTTTACAGATAAAGAAACTGAGGCAAACAGGGTTAGGTGACTTGCCCAGGGTCACATAGCTAGTAAGTACCTGAAAACAGATTTGAACTCAAGAAGAGGAGACTTCCTAACTCCAGGCCTAGCATTCTACCTACTTGCCTAGTAAAACATTATTGTTCTCTCTTTACAAGGAAGGAAACTGAGTCCCAGAGAGGGGACCTGTCCAATGTCGCATGGGTAGTAAATAACAAAAGTGGAAATTCCAACCTATGTCCTCTGATTCCAAAGCCATAATGGCATATGTGTATACAGACACAGAAAAGTACTCATACTTCATGGACTCCTAGACCCCACCAGAGACAGCTGGGTTTGAAAGTACCTAGGATGGAAGAGAAAAGAGAAAAGAAAGCAGGGAACTGGATGGATAGATGGGGCCTGTACTCCTATGGTGCAACTGGCTCCTCCGCCACTTTCTCCAGGGGGAGAATTAGAGAGCCAGGCTTAGCTTCCTCATTTAGCTTTCAATTTCCATACCTGGAGGGGACTGTGAAAAGACTGGAGACCCTGACCCTCAGGTCTACAAGCCCAAAGTACCAGTTCACAGCCTAGGGCTCAAAGGAAGGTTTGAGATCATCTAACCTTTATTTCAAACAAGAGGAACTGAGGCCCAGAGAGGGGCAGCGCTTTGCCCAAAGTTTCTCAGTTAGGAAGCAGCAAAGCTGGCATTTGAACCTAGGTTTTCTAACTCAAAATTCAGTGTTCTTTCTACTCTATGGTATGCTAGCCTTTCCTGGCCTATACTTTCATGCTCCTCTCTCTTATCAACCAATTTGAATTCTACCCTGACTGCCTTCTGCCATCCAGGCCCAGACGCACTTCTTCCTCCTCTGTGGCCGGTCTTACCCTTCTCCAAATTCCTGCAGTATTTGGCTATCTTCACCATTTTTATGCATATATTCTCCTCTCCCCAACTACAATAAAATCTGGTTAAAAGGGAAACCAACTACAGAATTCTCATTAATAAGAATTGTTTTTCTTCCCTGAACTCCTCTTTTAGAGAAAGAGGCAAATAGAAAAAAAAGGGTGGGTGGGTGGAGAGAGTTTCAGGGATTTGTTTAAAAACAAACAAACAAACAAAGCAAGCCAAACAACTTCCAGGCTAAGTCCTTGGCTCCTTATATATCTCTCTTCTAAAGCCTTCCCTCCCTCCATTCCCCCTCCTCTCCAGATGAGAATTCCTGATCAGCAACAAAATAGGGAAACAAAACCACAAATCCACACAAAAGAATAAAGGATCAGGAGACTGGGAAGCAAACAGGACATTTTTGTTCTGATTTTGTTCAAGTTAATATACACATTGATTTGAGCAAGTTGTAAATAATTTTGAGTTTTTGGTTTTAGGTATGGATCATTTTCTTTGTTTATCTGAATATTTGTTTTTGTTCTTGGTTACTAAGGTTGGGAGGGAGAGGGGGAGGAAGGGAGGGGAGGAGAAAGGGAAAGAGAGAAAGTGGGGGGGGGGGGAGATAGAGACCGAGACCGAGAGGAGAGAAAAGAGAGGAGAAGGGGAGAGAGAAGGAGGAGCGGGGAGAGAGAGAAAATATTTATTTCTACACAGAGTGTCAGGACCTGACCTAAAAGATTTTCAATCAGCAAAGAAAGTTTCCATTGTTTTCTGAGTACTATACTTAATAAGTCGGGAAAGTGGATTGAAAGAGAAATCCTGGGTTGTAGTCGATGGACTTAAGTTCAAAACCCCAGTAACACCACTAAGTACCCTGTATGACCTTGGACAAATCTCTTCCCCTTCTCTGAGCCTCAGTTGGAAAATGAAGAGGTTGCACCAAAATGATCACTATGGTTTCTTCTAGCTCTAAATTCATCAGTCTGGGATCATAAAAAGACTTTCAAGAGTTAAAGATGATAAAATATGAGAAGAGTCGTTGCAGGGGGTATTGGACCCCTAGAACATCAACTCTGCATATCCTATAATCTTTGGCCTTTGAAGACAGGCATGTTAATATACCACTGATGAAAGTAGGTCTGGTTTAAGTTCTAGAAAGATATTTGAAATCGTGGTTTTAAAAAAAGTACTACTATGTCCATACCCTTTGACTCATACCCTAGGCATATATGCCCCAAGGAGGTCAAAGATAGAAAGTAAGTCCAACATACACTAAAACATTTATGGAGACACTTTTTTATGGTAGCAAAGAACTGGAAACAAACTAGACCCTGATTGATGAAGGAAGAGCTAAACAAATTGTGATACAAGACTTTGATTATGAATGACTATACTGTAAGAAACAATGATTTTGAAGAATAAAAGGTATAGGAAGACTTAAATAAACTGATACAAAGCAAAATAAGTAGAACCAGGAAAACAATATGCACAGTGACAACAACAATGGAAATGAAAAGAATAACAAAAATGGAAACCGAATGCTTTATAATGAAAACGATCAAACTTGGTCTCTAGAAAAAAAATATAAGAATACATCTCCCTCTCTTCTTTGTAGAGGTGGGAGACTATGGATGTGGATCACTGGATACATTGTCAGATTTGATTAATGCATCGTTTGTTTTGTTGAATGGCTTTTTTCTCCTTTATTTTTTATTAGGAATTGAAGGTGATTAAAACAAAAGATATGAATTAAAACTTCTGGAAGCAGTCGGAAGGAAAGAGAGACCGAGAGAGGTGAGGAGGGAAGAAGGAAGGAAAGAAAGAAGGATAGAGGGAGGAAAAGAGAGGAAGGAAGGAAGGAAGGAAGGAAGGAAGGAAGGAAGGAAGGAAGGAAGGAGGGAGGGAGGGAAGAAGAGAAAGGAAGAGAAGGAGAAAGGGAGGAAGGGAGGAGGAATGGAGGGAGAGAGGAAGGAAGGAAGGAAGGAATTCTTTAGGATTCCTAACTTCCCAAGCTTTGCCTTCTATGACCCTGGGATACCTGAAGAAATGAGACCCCATAAGCTGCTGATGTCTTGCACACAGTAGGTGCTTAATAATACTCTTCAATCTCTGAAGAATCTAGAGAAATGAGAGGCAAGCTTTGTCAAGATTTGGGGTGGGAGAGAGAGGGACTAACTTACAACTAGGAAACTGGTAGCACAGTATAGCTGGAAGAGTTCTAGATTTGGAGTCAGAGGACCTGAGTTTGAATCCTGGCCATGCCACTAACTACATGGGCAACCTCAGGCAAGCCATCTTACCTTTCAGAGCCCCAGATTCTGCATCTAGAAAATGAGGGAGCTGGATCGGATGGCCCCCCGAGGTCCGTCCTAACTCTGTAAGCCTATGGGTATAACCTCTCTCAGTAGGCTGAGACAGTTTTTCATTTGCTTCCTCTATCTGAATTTTTTCCTTCTCTGAAACTGTCATCCCTTCCCTCTAAGCCCATTACAAATACTCATTCTCCTTTCTTTTTTTTTTCTAGCTGTCTCTTTCACTTTTAGTCTTCACTGTAGCCTACTACTGACCCCTGTGGGTCACTGCTTGACTAGAAACACTCAGAACTAAAGAGATTGGTTACCTAGCCCTGAGGAGTCAATTAGTCAGTCAACAAGCATTTATTAAGCACTAGAATTGCTCTCCATTTGCAGGGGTCCAATTTGGAGTTAGAGAGTCCCAATTCCAAGGCCATCTAGTCCAACCCCTTCATTTTTCAGGTGAGGAAACTGAGGACCAGAGAGTTTAAGTGACTTGTTTAAGATTATAAAAGTGACAGAAGTGAAATTCAAACCCAGGTCTTCTGATTCCTAATCACTTGCTCAATTCACTGAACCACACTACCACTAAGATTGATGCTCAGCGAGAACTGTCCTGCCCAAAGTCACAGAGCTAGTAAGTGGCAGTTGTGACTCTAGGTTCTGAGATCTAATTCCAGTGTCCTTTCCATCTACACCATGCCTCCTTCTGGGGAGATGGGGGTGGAGGTGGAACACACAGACTTGGCTCACAACAGGAGAATCAGAGGTCAGACACAAGGAAGAACTTTCTGGCTAGGAAAAGTATGAATCACCAGGAAGAATAAGTGAGAGAGGCTATGGGATCTGTTTTTCAGGGGGAGACTAACCCTCTTCTCCTTTGGCTGTCTCGTCTGGAGGTAAAGGAATGGATGAAATGATTCTTTAAAGTCCCCTGCATCTATGAATCTGTGATTCAGTTTATCAAGACAACTGAATCTCTGGACCTGAGCCTAACTCCCTGTCTTAGTCTAAGAAGTTACATAGGATGAGCGCTGCTCTCTAAAATGGCATAGCTGACATCATGATGCCTTTGGCCATGTCAAGGAATAGTTGGCTACATCCCTGACCTTAACCCCTTTCTCAAGGGGCCTCACTTCCTCTATCTCATGAGAATTGGACTCCAGCTTCCCCCAGGCTCCTCCCTCAGCTTCAGAGGCCTGGGTTAGGGATGTGTCAGGATGGGCATCTGCCAGATAGTGAGCTCAGCAAAGTTAATGAGTCACCATCTGGCCAGGGGCCAGCCCAGCAAAGTGCTTACTAAGGCTAAGAGTCACAGGCCACCCCTCCCCTAAACCCTCTCCTCCCTGCCCCGGAGCTAAGAGCCAAAGAATCCCCCCCACAATCCTGACTTCCCCCCTTCCCCTGCCCCACCTACCCCCAGCCAAAGATCATTTACACTGAGAGAGGCTCTGCTGGAAAAGACTCAGGAGAGAGGATCATAGAATAGTGACGGAACAGGTTCATGTCAGGCTGGGGTCCCCCAGATGAATGAGACTGATGCAGGTTTGCGGCTGGAGCCAAACCCTCAACTGAACATCATGGAGTGGATAGGAGATATCTTGCTGCAAGATGAAGTCAAGAAGACAGACTAAATTAAGTGATTTCTTTTGCTCAACTGTACTTGTTACAAGTGAAGGTGTGTGTGTGTGTGTGTAATCTTTGGGACATGACCAGTGAGGGAAAAACCCATCAATAAGACATTTTTTTAAAACCTGGGTTAAAATACTATCACAGGCACGTATTAGCTGTGTGATCCTGGGCAAGTCACTTAACCTCTGTCTGCCTTAGTCTCCTCTTCTGTAAAACAGGGATGATAATAATAGCACTTATCTCACAGGGTCGTTGAGAGGATCAAATGAGATGATGCTTGTTAATAGTGTTTTATAAACCTTAAAAGCTACATAAAGATTCCTTTGACCCTGGAAAAGGATGGAAAGAGAGAAGAGATCTGAGTCTAGGCTTGAGCTCTGATGGAAAATGATTGGGAGTGTCCCAATACAAGGTACCAGGAATGACTATATTCTTTCTACTCTGAGGAACAGAGGACCAGGCCTGAACTTAAAGGGGGAAAGACTGAGGTGAGATAGTGGGTGAAACTTCTGAAATGCTGGAAGGAAAAATATCCTAGACATTTTTGCAGGGAATTTGAGGCTGGGAAACAGTGGGTCCTCCCAAGGGTACCAAACCTCCATTTTTTTTCAATGAGTGAGCACCAAGCCCCTCATTCCCTCCAAGTCCTGGCAAAAGACATTGACCACCCCTCCCTAGGCCAGAGTCAGAAATTTAACACCAAATTTGGGAACTCAATTGAATTTGGCTGGAAAGATGTTCAGGGAACCCTTGGGAGTAGGAAGGACGGGGGGAGGCCCAAGGAACAGGGGGAGGCAAGCAGTGGAGCAGGAAAAGGGCCTCCATCGATCTGTCTTCATTACCCATTTCACTCAAGTTTCAAATCAACAAAATACACTTTTCCGCTTCAGTGCAGTCTCTGTTCTCTCCCCCCTCCACACACACACTTCTCACCCTCCCCACATCTCCCTACCAGCTTCTGAGCTCAGAAGAAAAGCAATTTCCCCAGAAAATCTCCAGATTCCCCTACTCCCTGGACAGAACCTCCTTCCTTTGGAGTCAGGATTTAGGGAGTAGGAAAAAATAGATTAGTGTGTGTATGTGTGTGTGTGTGTGTGGGGGGGGTGTCCTCCTTCATATCTGTAGAGAAAATTAACATGTCTAGATGATGAGTGGGGGGAGAGCAAAGTCTAAGGGTCCTAATTCAAATAAACATACCAGGGTGTTCCCATAGACCCCCATTCTCGGAGGCCACCTTCCCTCAGGACACAAGAGGAGGCCCAGACTGGGGCTCTGTTCTCAATCATTGGAAGATATGACTTGGGGGAGTAGGGGAAAAGGTTCTGAAAAGAACCCCATCTGGCTCTTTACCTCCAGTTACAAAGATCCCTCACCAAGTCCATACTGACTAGGATTGCTATTATCCATTATCAAATGAGACAATATTTGTAAATCACTTAGCAGAGAGTCAGAGATATAGTAGGCGTTTAATAAATACACGCTCCAGTCCTTTTCTTCCACATATTGGGGGAGTCTCCTAGGAAAGGAATTTCCTAATCTCCCCCTCCCACCTGAAAAATCTTTTCTAATGCCAGACCCCAATCCAGAGGTGGGGAACCTGTAGCCTTGAGGCCACTTGTGGCCCTCTAGGTCCTCAAGTGCAGCCCTTTGACTGAATCAGACCTAGAGGGCCACATGTGGCCCCTGCTCTAATCTCTCCTGCTGCAGCTCAACTTTATTCTCCTTTGCCCTCTCCTTTGCACTGTTAGCAACCTGCGGAGTTTTAGATAGCAATCTCCACCCCATGGGGTAACATTCATAAAGAGTTCCCCCCCCGCCAGGGGAGGGGGGCATGTTTCCTGAGAATGGGTTTAGATGGAGGGACAGTGCTCCTCCATTCACTCCAGATAAGTAATTCCAAATTCCAAATAAATAATTCCAAAAATAGATCCAAGGCTATTTCCTCTGTTTTCTTTACCTTTAGGAAGGATCATGGGATTGTACATATCTAATTTAAAAGAACCTCAGAAGGGCAGCTAGGTGGCGCAGTGAGTAGAGCACTGGCCCTAGAGTCAGGAGGACGTGAGTTCAAATTTGACCTCAGACACTTGACATAATAGCTGTGTGACCTTGGACAAGTCACTTAACCCCAATCGCCCTGCCTTCCACCCTCAAAAAAAAAAAAGGGCCTCATAGGTCATTTTACAAATGATAAAACTGAGTCCCAGAGATTAAATGATTTGCTGAAGGTCCCCAGGATTTGAACTCAGATGCTCCATTTCCCTCCTCCCTGGAGGAATTGGTCCACTCAGCTTTGGAGTTCTTCTCTGGGTTGAGCTGTCCTGACAGGTGAGTGTGTACAAACTCATCTGGCCTACTGTAGTGTAGTCAACCCAAGACAATGTTTCACGTCCCATTCACACAACAACCAGGAAACCCAGGCCTACCAACAGAGGCTCTCTGAGGGTGTGAACTGTCTCCCTTTTGTCTTTGTACCCCTAAAACCTAGCAAAAGTGCTGGCATACAGCAGGTGCTTAATAAATGCTCTTTCATTCATTCACTCATTTTTCTGATTCCAAATACAGTGTCCTTTCTACTAGCACATGGTGGCCAACATCTTGGGTGGGAGGGCTTTGGCTGATTATTACAGTTGGTTTAGGAAGCTATTTCCCCCTAACCTTACCCACTTCTTCTCTACCAGCCCTCCTCTGGCCCCTTTGATCAAGACTTGGATTACTATGATGATGTCTTACATCTCTGTGCAACTATAAAACTTCTCTCAACTATTTCAAATACATGTCAATGTGCCAAATCTCCCACATGGGGGCGCAGCTCAGCCCTAGACCCTTCTTGCCATCTCCTTCCACTCTGCAGACCCCCACTGAAGAGTTTGCCCCCTTCTCCCCAATCTCACATTATTCTCCTCCATTTACCCCCAACATACACACACACACACACACACACACACACAGAGAGAGTCCCCCACTCCCTTAGGACCCTCAGTCCACCCTCCTCTGTCCTCTCCCTGGCCCCTCCCCCCAACTCTCCCTCTTCTTAGCCCCTTCTCTCCTCAGCCCCCCAACTGTTCCACATCCCCTCCCCCCAGCCCAGATTCCAGATCCCCTCCTGTTCAGAATCACTCTCACCCTTCCTCTCTTAGATAAACTTCCTTTCAAAGCAGCCGCTTAATCCTCTCCCCCTATTCAGAGCCTCCCCCAGCTGCTGTGGGGAGGGGGGCACAGAGAGAGGGGAGGGAGGGGGACCACAAGGCGGGTTAGGGGAGGGAGGGGAGGGAAAAGGGAAAGGGAAAGGGGGGGGCTGTCTGAGTTATGACCCATCCCTGACTCATGTCTGCAATTCTCCCAAGTTCTTTGTGACACAAAAAGTAAACAGAAGGCTGAGCTTCCTTCCACCACCACCCCCTTTCCCCTCCCCCTAACAGCCAGATGGACCGACAAGCTGAAGGGGGTGGGGGGAGCAGATTGTGCAAAGGAAAACAAAAGAGACAGAGAGACATCACATAGAGAGATAGGGATATGGAGAGACCAGGAGAGGCCCCAGAGGCAGAGAGACACAGAAAGACAGGAGGAGTTTCAGAGAAACAAATTGAAAGGGAGAGAGAGAAAGAGAGAGAGAGAGAGAGAGAGAGAGAGAGAGAGAGAGAGAGAGAGAGAGAGAGAGAAACAGAGAGAGAAACAGAGAGACAGAGACAGAGAGAGAGGGGAGAGAGAGAGATCATTAGGGGCAGAGGCAGAGATTTGGGCATGGAGACAGGACAAGTGAAACACTGAGAATCAGAGATCCAGAAAGACAGAGAGAAACACATGTTGTAAGAGACAGAGGCATGGAGAGGCAGAAGCAGACAAAGAGATGGGCGCCGTGGAAATGGAACCAGGCTCAGACAGTTAGGTGGGACAAACACTTTTGCCAGTGACCACCGTGGGAAGCCATCCAGGTGAGGTCAGCCCTGGCACGGGGTCAGGGAACTGGGACTAAAAGCTGCCCCAGCTGTAGTCTTCTGTTTCTGGTATTCAGGTTCCCCTTCTTTCCTGCCTGCGCTATTCTCCCAAAGGCTGTACCCCGCAGTTTACCTTGACCCTTCCTGCCCAATGCCTTCCCTTCACGACAACCCACACCACACCTGACCTCCTTACCTGTACTGCCGACTGCTTGTTGTCATTGTTCCCTGGAGAGCTCAGGCCTGAGGCTTGCTGTAGCAGGAACTGCCGGGCTACTTGGAGAGCCTGGAACACAGGGGGCCTGGGTCAGTGGAGGGGGCTCATTTGTGAGTCAGGGATTGGGGGGAGGGGGAAGCATCAGGTAAATATACAGTGAGAAGGGTGGTTCCAGGATCTGTGGGAGGATAAATGGTAGGTCAGAGGTCAATAGGTAGGTCAGAGGGTCACTGCAAAAGGACCACAACAGCAAATAAAATGTCAGGGGATTAGAGGGTAAATGAAAGAGGTCAGATCAAAGGTCAATATGAGATCTGGAGTGCTTTATAAGGCCTGGGATTCAGCGTGGGGTTCAAGGATTGGGGGAAGAATCAAGAGTAAGAGGACAGAATGTGGAACCACTGTAGGATATGATAGGTCAAGATAGACTCAAGGAGTTTAATGAAGAGAGGTCATAGGGAAAAACAGGGGGTCAGTAGTCAAAAGCAGGGCCTAGCAGTCAATATAGGGCCAATGTGAAGTCAAAGATCACTTTAGAGTTATTATGAGAGTTGAGTGTGGATCTGGGGGATTGAGAAGCAGGGAGGTGCTTCCATGAAAAGCACAGGAGTCAGTGCGGAGTCTTAAGACCAGAAAGAGTTCAGTTTGGGATGTAGAGCAGTCTAGGCTTTTACAAGTCAGAATTCAGTCTAAAGGGTCATTGTGTAGTAGGACAGAGTTTATGGGATTAAGTAAATTAAGTGTGGGGTCTTGCAAGGTTGTCGATAAGGTCAGAGGGCCAGTGTGTGGTCAAAGAAGATAGTGTGATTTATATGGGACCTTTCAGATCAGTGTGGATTCAGAGGAAACAACATAGCATGGGGTGGCGGGTTGGTGTCATTGTGGGCGACCCTATTCAGGCTTAGTTACTAAGGAGCCAGCGTGTGATATGAGCAGGTGGATAAGAGGCTTGGGATGGGATCAGATGGATCTTTGTAGTGACTGGGGGTGGGCAGTGTAGGCTCTGGTGGGTCAGGATAAAGCTGAGATATCAGTAAGAGATCCGAGATTGGGGAAGAAACCCTGGCAGGTCCAGGGATGTCTAAGAAGTAAATCTAACTTGACTTTATCCCAACTCCCAGCTCTGGGTTGGTGGCCCAGCACTGGGAAGTTTAAGCACCATACTCCTTAATTCAATTCAACAACTATCAATGAATGGCTCTTACATGGAAAGCACAATGCCAGATTCTGGACATACAAAGACAGCACCAAAACCCCCAAAATCTCCTCTCAAGCAGCTTAGGCTAAGATAGCTCCACAAGGACATCTCATGGTCTAAAAAGAGTCAGTCGACAAGCATTCAATAAAGCACTCACTACTGTACTCAGAGGTACTGTGCTAAGCAAACAAGAATACAAAGAAAGGCAAAAATATGGTTCCTGCCCTCAAGGAGCTCCCAGTCTAAAAGTGGAGGCAACATGTAACCCATGTATATCCAAGATATGCACTGTAGAAAGGAGAGATAATCTCAAAGGGAAGACACTAGATTGTGTTTACACTTTTAAATACTCCTCTTCCCCCTTAAAAAAAAAAGTCTAAGTAATAAGGGAGGGTATGGAATGAACAGAGCCTTCCCAATCTAAATCTATGAAAATAAGGTGGTGTGGCTCATTGGAAAGAGCATCAACTCTGAAGTCAAGGCCTTGGGTTCAAACTCCACCTCTGATCCTTAGTGTGTGTGTGTGTGTGTGTGTGTGTGTGTGTGTGTGTGTGTGTGTGTGTGTGTGAGAGAGAGAGAGAGACAGACAGACAGACAGACAGACAGACAGACAACAGGCAGACACACAGACACACAGACTAGGCAAGTCACTTAACCTCTCTAGGCCTCAGTTTCTTCATCTGTCAAGTGAGAGAGGTAGCCACTGAGGGCTAACCTTACATCTATGATTCTACCTTCTGAGCCTCGTTTTCCATATCCCCCTATTCACACCATACTCACCTTTCAGATAAAATATGTTCCCCACATATACACTCCTGGTACCGAATTCAAATCTAGCTTCAATCACTTACTAGCTGTGTGACCCTGGGCGAGTCACTTAGCCCTGTTTGCCTTTCCTTATCTGTAACATAAGCTAGAGAAGGAGCCTTAGAGTTGAAATGAACTTCACAGATCCTCCAATCCAATAATAGCCCATCCAACATTATTAGGGAAAGGATTTTTTTGGGGGGGGGGGGCAGGGGTTGTTGTTGTTGGGATGACCAAGGCAGCCTGGCTTTGGACCCTGTGTGATTTCATTACTAAGGTTTCCCTTTTTGGTAAGGGGAATTTCCAATGTGGAAACCCCCTCTACTGATGTATTTCAGCAACTCATTATTAAAGAGTTACTTGGGGGCACCCCTCCCATAGGATAAGTGACTTCTCCAGAGTCCTACATATATTATATGTCAGAGGGGAAATGAAAGTCTAGGTCTTTCTGACACCAAGGCTCACACTCAAAACACTATGCCACACTGTCATCACTGTCACTCTTGGCTTGGCCAAGGTTGTCACCACATGTTTAGAGTGGGTGCCTCCCTCTTAGTGGCAGACCTAAGGAGGTTGGTGTGCAAATATAAACAGATCAATCCAGGCTGACCCCACCCTAAGCAAAGCTGGAGGCATTCCAGCTTCCTCTATCACCCCACCTCAAAATTCAAATTCATGAAGTTTGTGATCAGCAGACCACAGGGTCAAAAGATCTGGCGCTTAGCTGGGACTTAACCCATCAATCTCCTTATTTGATAGATGAAAAAACTGAAACGAAAAATGGAAAAGTGACTCAAACAAAGTCACACAGACAATAAGTGGCGGAACCAGGATTTCGGCCCAGATCTTTGAACTCCAAAGCAAATGTTCTAAAAGCCTAATTGACGGCCCTCCTCACCCCCCCCCCTTAAGATATTTGCTTAATAGGGGTGGGGAAGGGGAGAGAAGTCTTAGGATAAGGAGGGTCAGAGAGATATCCCACTTAAAGGGCAAAGTGTCCTCCCAGCCCCCAATTTAAATGTCCAACCCCAAGTTTAGCATTGTAGACAGTGTCACTGACCTCCCAGGTGGCAGTATACCTTGCCCTGCACCCACCCTGGGACTGGTTACAGAAACCTGACTGGAGTCTCAAAGCCAGAACACATTCCCACCTTTGTTGCCTTTCCTCATTCCTTCTTTGTTCAGTCTAGGGAGTCCTCTCCCCACCTCACCCCACCCCACTCCCTGAGTTCCTGAAGAGCCTAGCTTTACTCATTTTGACCAATAGAACCCTGAGGAAGTCATTTTCTCCTCTCTGGGTCTCAGTTTCTTCATCTATAAAATGAAGGATCTGGACTAGATCAGAGGTTCCTAACCTGGGATCCAGACTTGGGTAGGGGAAAAAAAAATTAAACTTTATTTCAATAGGTTTCTTAGGTATTTTACTTTATGCACCTAAAAACATTCTGAGAAGTCTATAAGTTTTCTTTCATCAGACTGACAAAGGAGTCTATGACACAAAGAAACCCTTTAAGGAGAGAGAATCTCTAAGCTGTCTTCCATTTCTCTAAGGACCCAGTGCCTAGCACAGTGCTTTGCAGAACTGGGGCTTCATAAATTTTGAGTTGAATTTAATTCTAGCTCTAAACTTTTGATCTCTTTTCCAAGGAGTTTACCAGAGTCTGGAGGTAGGGTGCAATGGGCATGTTTCTTAAATACAAGATTGTCTTCCCATCCATCCCACCCATTTAAGTCAGAAGAAGAGGTGGCAAGGTCAGGAGGAGGCAGTCAGAGACTAGAGGCTGTTGACTGGAGAGCCTGAAGGAGGGGAAACAGTTTGCGCCTCCAATCAGGGTGAAGATGGTGAGGGGGCCATTTTTCTCCACTCATCATTTCCAGGTTTGATGTTAGTTCTTTGTTTGTCCATGAGGATTGAAAGGGGCTTGGAATACAGAGGCCAGGAGGAAGCCAAGGGGTTACAGAAGCAGTCCAAGGGGAAGTGGCCAGCAGAAGACATAAGGATAATAAACTGGTCTAGGGGAAGGGGAGAGGATAGCGCAGATGCCTGATAGAAGAGGACTGGGAGTTGGGAGGGGGGGTTCGAGGAGAAGAGCACTTGGTTCCCAAAATCCCAGGGAAGTTGGGGGGACAGGAGAGGGAGGGGTATATTTCCAAGGAGAAATTGAGACTGGAAGTGGCCAACTGGCCTTTCTCAGTCTCTTGGGGCAGAGGCGAGCAGGGGGAGTTTGATTCACTCCCCACTGACTCTCTCACTTTGTTGTCCTCTGGAGCATGAAATTACAAGATTTACAGGAAAAAATGACACGGCCTTACAATATCACATGGGGACCTCCCTGTAACAGCCCTCCATTCCCCCTCCTATTTTCAGCCGTTGATCCCAGGCTTTTGCTCATCTCCGTGACCCTCTTTACAGACTCAGATGTGTAGATGGAGCTAAGAATGATCCCTCATCAGGCCAGGCCCAGCTCTACTCCTCCTATGACTTTCTTTCTGCCTGTTCTCAGTTCCTCTGGATGCCCTACATACAGGGGACCCTAGGGTTTGAAGATCTTAGAAGCCACATGCCTGTCACTTTGGACCACAAAATGTGACCATTTAGCCCCAAAGGGGCTGGACAAACGACAAACAAAATCAGTAATCCTACAGATGGGGGAGAAATGACCTGGCTATTTTCCTATCTCAAAAGATGGAAACATCAGATACAAACTGCCTCAACTATGGGGCTTCTGTCCTCACCGCTACCATCACTACATACATGAGTCTTCTCTTCTCTTTCTCCTGCAAAATCAGATTTAAATGGTTGACAGTTATCCCCCAAAATCTTTGACTTGTGAGCCAGCTAGTCCAAAGGGGCCTAAATTCAGGGAGCAGCTCAAGTTAATGGCCAGCAATCGCTAAATCTTGGCTCTATTCCTTATTATCTATATGACCTCAGGCACGACATTTAACCTTTGTTGAATTCTTGGCTAAGTCATTTATTTCACCTCTCTGGGACTCAGTGACTCATCTCTAAAATGAGGGGGTTGGATCCTATGATCTCTAAGGTCCCTTCTAGCTATAAATTGTATGATCCAACAAAGCCACACAAAATCACTGAATCGCATTTCGCTATTTACCTAGCATTTGGCATAATGGATAGAGCACTAGAGACATTGGTTCTAATTGCAGCTCTGTCACTAATTTGTGGATCAGTCTTGAGTGGATCGTTTCACTGGCATGTGACTCCGTTTTCTCACCTTTAAAATGACAGGGCTGGTATTCTAAACAAAAATTTGGAATTATTTGAGAAAAATTACTGACTTGCTTATACTCATATTGGGTCAATACCCTGCATTGACCCTCAACAGGGCATGTACCTACAAGTAGGTCAGAGAAGAAGAAGAAAAAAGAACTGGCCTATATTTACCGAAATATTCATGTAAACATATTCATGGTAGCAAAATACTGGAAAGAAAGCAGGTATCCAGCAATTAGGAAACAGCTGAACAAACTGAGAGACACAGACACAGATATAGAAATGGATATCTCTATGTGTGTGTGTGTGTGTGTGTGTGTGTGTGTGTGTGTGTGTAACCATTTGACTGTGGGCTAAGAACTGACAAATACGAAGAATTTAGGGACACAAAAGATCATAGGATCATAGGTTTAGAGCTGGGAGGGACCTTAAATGCTATCAAATCTGTCCTCTCATTTTACAGATTAGGAGACTGGGGCATGGAGTTATTAAATGACTCGTCCTGGGTTACACAACTAGTATCTGAGGCAGGATTTGAATCAAGTGCTTCTTGACTCCAAGTTCAGTGGCCTTGAGACTATGCCATGTATTTGGAGCCCAAGATGTGATATAATGAGAAGGAAGCAGAAACAAGTGAACAACAAATTATATAAAATTACTACAAAATAAAAGATTTCAGAATTCAGAATCAATTTTGCTTCCAATTATCAAATATACTTCCATCACCTCAGAACCAAGAGGTCAAGGATAAAATGAGATAATATTTATAAAGTGCTTAGCACACGGCCTGGCATACAATAGGCGCCTAATAAATATTTCTTCTTTTCCCTTCTTAGTAGGAGTGATCGAGTACAGGTATGGAGAGTCCAATAGATCACTAGGTGCTGTCTCAAAAGGCCTCCTCTCTCAGGCTCCTGCCCTATCCTCTTTCCCTCTCCCACAGGAGTCCAATATCCTCATGTCTTCTGCTGGTCACCTCCTCTTGGTCTGCTTCTCCACCCCTTGGTTTAGATAGAATTTTTTTCTTTGTTGTTACAAGGCTGGGTTCTGTGGCAGGAGCAGGCTGGTTATTGGGAAGTCACAGGGATGTAGAAAATAAAACACATAGATAAAACAATTCAAAAATTAAAATAAAATGAGGGGGTAGACTAGATGATATCTGAAGTCTCTTCTACCTCTAACACTGTTTGATTTGTATATGAAAAAATGCAATCACATGTATACATATATGCTTTTCTTCTAGTCCTCTGGATAAAATCATTGAGTCATCTTTTAAAGCATAGGAAAAAAACCCCAGGAGTGTTTGTCCCTATTAGGCCCAACTTCTCTCTCTCCCTAGTTAATCCTAACCAGGTTGTAAATTCTTTGAGGCCAGTGACTGTATCTTTTTTTAATCTGCCCACAGATAAAACTGTGCTTCGGGCACACAGCTGTTGCTCAATACACAGTTGTCAAATTGAGTTGTGTTTAGGTTGAATACAGTGCGGCAAGTATAGACAGATGTATAACTTATGCAAATGATTTACATGTTGGTGAGGTCTTGAGTATGATAGCTGTCAATCCCCCTTCTCTATTACATACATTTCTTCTGTCAGCCCTTTCATGTGTGTACCATTAAGATAGGGCAAGCATTAGGAGAATGAGAGCAGGGGCAAATGCTTTGGAATGGAACAAAGAATCTCTGAGGGAGGTCATCTGGGATCCACCTAACTTGGTAGCCAGGGAAATCCCTTGCAAAGCTTACCAAATCTCAGCCCCTGATTAGGTGAAGGCTAGACTTACTGACCTCTGGAAGGGAGTTATCTGGGAAAATATTGAGATAGGGGCTGGCAGACATAGAATAGAGATAAATACATACATGATTTAGGTTGAAAAATCTTACTTTTCTACCCTTCCAGTTTCGGAGATAAAAAAAAAAATTAACAGTAGGGTAAAAATGGAGGGGGCACTGAGACCCTCTTTAGGGGCATACACACATCTGACAGAGGATAATTCTTCCCCAAGGGAAGATCTGGATCATTGTTCCTGGACCTCAAGGCCCTTCACTAGCCCAGAGAGACAAAGAGCCACACCTAAGAATCCCACCCCTCTACAGAGTTCTACCTTTCCCTACCTACTATCTTTCCCTCTTCCCCACTGCTTCTTTACCAAGGCTGTCATATATGCCTCTGAGGCTGGGTTCTCTGAGAGATATGCCACCGACCCTCAAAGGGACTTTCCCCTTTGGCCTTCCCTACCCCGAACAACTGAATTTGCTGAGTACCAGAATGCCTAATTATGACTCTGAAAATCAACACCCTCAAGTTTTAGGATGATAGAATTTAATCATATGTAATCCAACTATCTCATTTTATAAATTAAGAAACTGAGGCCCAGAGTGAGTAAGTGATTTGTGTAAGGTAGCAGCTTGTAAGAAACTCAGAACTTAAACCTCTAACTATAAATCTGGAGTATTTTTTTCCTTATGACATTCGTGTGTGTGTGTGTGTGTATGTGCGCGCACCACACACTCTCTCATGCTTCTCTGGGAAGGCCTCGGTCATGTTCATAGTGCCAAGCAGAAGGTTTTGCTCTTTTTTGTTGAAAACCCATCTCCCTCTGTTTCTGAGCTCCCCCTTCGAAAAGCCCAGGAACCCAGTCCCCACTAATGAAACCCAACTCCTCCTCCTTCCCTCCACCCTGTTCAAGAGTCATTAGCAAGGATCTCCACAATTAGGGACAAATGGTTTATAAGGGATGGCATCAAGCTGGAGGGAAAGTGGGAGGGGAAGCAGGGCTTGGGATGTATGTGATGATGACAGAGAGCTCCTGGGACCTTTCCTGTCCAAAAAAAAAAAATTAACACAAACCAAGGAAGAAATAGGTCTAACCCCCTTTCTCCTCCAATTCTTCTCTAACTATAATAACAAGGACTGATGTTTATATAATGCTTTAAGGTTTTCAAAGCACTTTACCCACATTTACTAAGCCAGATAAGTTGATGGGGCCAGGAATGATTCCAAATCAGGTTAGGCCATGTTCCACCTCTGACTCTCCTTCCCTTCCTTTCACCTGGTCTGACTTACTCCATGTGCCCTAGATACAAGAGGATCTAGAATTGTGCCCCAGAATTTGAGGATCTTAGAAGCCATGTGACTATCACTTTGGACCCCTGAAATGTCACCTTTTAGCTCCACATTGGTGGGTCCAGAAAGGATAGGTGATCCTAGAGATTGGGGAGTTGGTCCTTAAAACCACTCTGTGAGTATCATTATTTTATAGATAAAGAAACTGAGGATCCTGGATTAGTTGAGTTTGGAGAAGAAGAGGTCCTGGGAGAGGTATCCTCAGATGATGGATGGTAGCCCCACCTTGCTCTGGACTCCCAGGCTAAAAATGGCATTTTTGACAACCCTCACACCTTCCCCTTCCGTCTACACATGCACTAGAAAGCCTTTCTTCTGCTGCGGAAACTTCAATTCTGTTCAATTCAATCCAATTTGACAAATATTTGTCACACCTACAATGTGCTAGGCACCACGGGGAGGGCGTAGTGGCCCTGGAATAAAACAGGCCAGATTCCTGTCTCAACTCTAACTTCATACCTGTATGTCCTCAGCTAAGTCATTTCCTTCCTAAAGGTTTTAGCTACCTTGGCTCTATAATGAAAGAGTTCCTTTTGTTGTTGTCTTAGGCTTTTTTTGTGTGTATTCAAGTTCAGATTTTTTTTTTTAAAACAACAATACGCCACTAAGGTCTTTAGGGTCCCTTTCTAGCCCTGATGTTTTATGACACTGTGGCCTTGTTTTCAAAGAGTTTACAACTTAATATGGAGGGAAAGATGTTTGTCAATAGCTATATTGGAAGAGAGAGTTTAGTCCATGTAAAGTGGAGCTCATCCTGGAAGAGAAGTGGTAGGCTTTAGATGGGAAACACAATACATGTTGTTAGACATGCTCAATGTGTTGGTTTATTTTTGTTTAAAATAAAGTTTGTTTCAAATTTGTTTTAAAAATAATCATGTAAAATTTTAAAACAATTAATTTGTTTCTAAAATAACCCATCATTAAAATGGAAGTTTCTTTTATGTGGAAGCGAGAAAGCACTGGAAAATAACAAAGCCTCAATAAAACACTAGATTTTTTTGAACTGAAAAACAACAACAAATAACATTTAAAAATAAAAATATATATAAAGAAGAGGTCCAGTTAAAATGTTAGAAGAAATATAACTTCTAGAAAATTCCAAGAAAAGAATCACCAAAGAATAGTGGATAGAGAACAGGCCTCTGAATCACAAGATCTGGGTTCAAGTGTCACCTCTGACTACATACTATGACCCTGGGAAAGTCACTTAACCTTTGACTGTCCCAGGCAGGTCTCTAAGACTATAAATTCTTGAAAAGGTACAAATTGATAAAGATGTTTCTCTCCTAGAGCTTACTACATGGATGAGATCACAGGTCGGGTCCAAAAGAAGAAAAAGAAAAAAAAAGTCCAGGTCCCCTCATTCCTTTCATCACCCCTACCACAAAAACTCCTTAATCCTCTTTCCCTGGGAGGTCTTGAAGTGGAGCCTATGGAGGAGACTGGCCTAGATGACAAGTGTGGTCTCCTAATTCTGAGATTCTATGGCAATATGGCTCTATAGTTGTTTTGTGAATCTAATTCTTGTCTCACTGCTAATGTGGATGCCCAGCCATTAGGGTGGAACGTGGCAGATGCCTAACAAAACAGCTTGAAGTAAACATCACAAGGAAGCCCTTCTCTTTCACCGTGAGGGTCACCTGGCAACACAAGAAGGTCATCGGCAAGCGTGTGGTGAAGAGCACCTGACCTTGGGAGGGAGGAGGGGCAGAGGTCACTGGGCCCCAAACTATTGGAGAGAGCCTGACCTGGAAGTGATCCGAATTTTAAATCAGGCTTTGTCCTCCAGTAAAGGAGAGTGAGACAGAGAAAGAAAAAGAGAGAGAAAGACATAAAAATGATATTAAACAGTGAAGGGGGGATGAAGGGAAGGAGCTGAGGGGTGGGGTGGGGGGGAACCATAAAATCCCGTAAGTGATTCTACACCTTTTTCCCTTAGAAAAAAAGCTTTTTGGAAAAGGCTGTAAATTATTTTTACACCAACCTCGTAAAAATGACATCGGCACATTCCTGAATTAGAACTATTAAGATAAAAACCAGAAATACACACACACACTTCACAGAATACTGTGGTACACATATTCCTATATAGGGAGACAGACACATATATGAGCATGCACACAAACATAAAACACACAAGCATACATATCACTAGCTATTTTGGAGTGAATTTTCCCCAGAAACAGAAGAAGCTGGGAGAAGGTGAGGTGGGGGTGGGGGTAAATCTAGTTTGGGGAAAATCCCTTTTCCAATTCTCTGGCTCTGGATCAGCTCCAAATCTATGATCTTATGATCTCTGAATTAATAAATGACCTACTTGGCAATCAAAATCTATAAAAGAGAAACTCAATCTTCTGAAAGCCCCTTTCAGACCTCCCTTTTCCTTCTTCAGTTCCCTCTTCCCTCCCACCAATAGGTCAACAGATCATAGCTTTCTTTTCTCCCAAAAATATGTCTTGCCTAGGCTACATTGTTTTCCCATTTTCCCTTACATCTAAAGACCAGGGAGAATTATGGAAGGGCCTCTTACTAGCTCTATGTCTGCTGCCCTCCTGAGGTGGGAATGTGGGTGGGCTTTCTGAGATACTTTCAAGGACTGGAGTAGGAGACCTGATGGGTCTTGGTTGCACTGAGAGAGAGAAATGAAGCCTTGACAAATTAAACTTATTTTTGGAAGAATCCAAGAAGTCTGACTATCCCCTTAGGAGCTGGGTTCCCAGGTCAAAACCCAGTCATTTCATTTTGTCTGAGTTCACTCTCCTTACTTTGTCTCTGGAGGCTCCCTGGAATCCCTCTTTAACCCTACCAGCTTCTCTGCCCATCAGGTAGACCTGGGGTAAAGAAGCAGCATTACAGAGGACCTTTTAACAACTCATAGGGAGCAGAGATGCTGCTTCCATGTGAGCTGTCCCCAGAGATGACAGAATCCCTGGACAGAGGGAAAAGCCAATTCTCTTCTGATCCTTGTTCTCCAGAGCACCTGCTGGGGGCTTGTTGAGGGGAAGGGGCACACACTCCAGAAGAGTAGCAGAGACCCTTCACTAACCAAAGTGCTACACCCTAATCCAAGGGTAGCCTCTATCAACATGGTTGACTCCGGGGTCACTGGAACATGGTATAAGGGAAAGAGGACTGACTTTAGAGTCAGAGATTCTTTGTTCTTATCTCACCCCTGATACTCCCTGAGTGAACCTACACAAGTCAGTTTACCTCAATAGACCTCAGTTTCCTCATCTATAAAAGGATTGGATGAGATGGACACCAAGGTCCCTTCCAGCTCCAGATCTATTATAATCTTACTGAATGGCCTACGATTTTCTTGAAACAGTTGGGTGGGTTGGTCAGAGAAATCTGATAAATTACAGATAGATACTCAACTTCCCAAAATGGAAGGCAGTGTACAATCTCCCTCCCCTTTTTTCCTTTGGGACCTCTGTCCTATTTTGTCTCATCATGAAAGTGTGGGGTTGGAAGTAGGTTCAAGGTGGAGAGAAGGGAAGGGGAGGGGTAAAAGGAGGGACTGATACTTCCAAAACAGAGCAAAAGACAAGTCAAAGCTTTTCCAGGCAGACATCCCAGAAAGATCTCTCCATATTGGCCATGAAATGAAAGCTCCCGGTACCCTCTCTTCTTATCCCCTTGCCTCTGTCTCCATAATGCAGCTGCCTCCGGTTGGAAATGTTTCCTTTTTGTTGAACAAATGAGATAATATTTGTAAAAAGTGCTTAGCACAGTGCCTGGCGCATAGTAGGCTCCATATAAATGCTTATTTCCTCCCCATCCCCACCCCCCTTTCCTTGTTCAGAACTATAGTTCCAAAAGGGGCACCTGCCTAAATCAACGGCTAGCACGGGGTGAGAGGAAGAAGGGAGAGTAGGCTTCCCTGCCACAGATCACGCAGTCTCTCATCCCTTTCTTCCCTCTCACATTCCCTTCAACCTTCAGCACTAAGTTTCTTCATTCTCTACCACCAACATTATCCCACAGCAGCACCACCCACGCCTAGAAACAACGGGAGAGACCATGACAAGCAGAGGGGTGTGGATAACCCTTCAATGTGGGGACCTAGAGCGAGGTTACAAGGGTTCCATTTGTCTTCAAGGTCTCCATGAACTCTGCTCTCCCAACCTCCTTCCCACTTTCACCCCTAGGCACCTCCCAGGTTTTGTTGAGGGTAGGGGAGTGAAATTCAGGAAGGAAAGGGGGTAAAGGACAAAGTAGCCTAGGCCCCCCAAGGCTCCTCTGCCCCATGGAATCAAGGGAGACCTCTCCAGCCCTTCAAAGCATGCTTCAGTTCTACAAGGCTGTAGTGGTCAGGGATAGTGCAGAGGAATGTAGGGTGTAGGATACAGACAGAGGAAGTGACCCTGGGGGACCCAGGCATGGAAAGTCAGGACAGAGATGAGGAAAGGGATGCTATGAAAGAAGAACCTTTGAAGAGTACCTAAAACTAATGGATGAACAAGAGCAAAAACTCACTAAGGAGAGGGCTCTGGGGGTCTGCCTCTACTTCAGAGGCTTCTGTCAACTTAACTCAACAAATACTGATTAGGCACCTTCTGTGCCCAATCAGAGCTGGGAAGCTCCCAGTGCCCCCACAGCTTACAGGAGGCTGAGATCTGAACACTGGTGACTCTGTTACGTGATATCAAATGATCTCTGAGGTCTCTTCCTACTTTTAAGATTCTGACTGTCAGAGGGACAAAAGTAAGCTCTACGTGAGGTCAGAGGAGGGTCATTACCCACTAAGGCAGGGGAATCATGCCAAGTTCAGAGCTGCCAAGGATCTCAGGATCCAATCTCCTTGTTTTACAGATGAAGAAACCAAGGCCTCAGAGACTCCAGAGACCAGCAAGCCAAACCACCCCTCCTCCCTCCATTTTACAGATGAGGAAACTGAGGCCCAGAGAGGATAAATGACTTGCTCAAGGAAGGCCTGGGAAAACCTTAGGAACCATTAAGCCTATCCCTTCTCCCCATTTTACGGATGAGGAAACTGAGGCCCCGGGAGGGTGGCTTGATCAGGAAGGTTTCTGGGAGAAGGTGTTATGGATGGGCAGGAATGTTGAACGCCCCGATCCCCAAGTGGGCACTGGAGAGAGGCAAACCTGAAAGTTTATGAAAGTCCCACATCCTCCTTTCCCTCCCCTCGCTGCCCCCACCCCCCCCCCAGCTCCATTTTCCTTTTTCTCTTTCCCCAACTCCTTTCCTCGCCCCCCCCCCCACTTGTTCGAAAGCAGGGAGAGTTAAAAGCTCATTAATGTGCAGGCACCCCCGGCCCCTTTGAATCTCATCACAGGATGTGAACGGGCAGGAGCTGGCCCCTGTTGCCACAGCAACTTCGGTGGGAGTTCCCAGACGCTAGGCAACCCTCCCATGACCCTACCTGACCTTTCACCCCGAGTGACCCTGGGGACAATGGGAGTGCACGCTAGAGGGGCCCAGGACGCTTTTCAGCCCAGCCGCCAGCCGGCTCAACCTGCCCCCCCTCCCCCTGAGCAGGCTCCACCCCCTCCCCAGGCTCCTGCACTGCCCAGCTCCCTCCAAGCCCGGCATCCTCACCCTCCCCCGCCTTCTCCTGGGGGTAGTGGGGATGCTGGTCTCCTCCCCCTTCCCAAGCCTCCCCGAGCTGGCTCAGGCTGCTGTGCCCCTCACCCCTCACCCCATCAGGACGTTGGGGAATCCTTGAGTGCCCAGGTTTACATTAAGTTAGGGTCCCTGCCTCTCTGGAGCATACAATCTGGTACAGGCACAGATATAATTATCAAAATACGTAATAGGACATGGGAAAGGGTGTTAAGAGAGGAGGCCAGAACAAAGGCTGTGTGACATCAGAGGGAGAAGGATGTTACTAACATGGGGCGATCAGAAGAGGCTTCGTGGAGAATGGGCCATCTGGGGAGGGGGCCATAGATCAGTCCTTGCCCTCCTCCCACCCCAGGCCAAAATTTCCTCTTTGGTACAGTAAGGGGGGATGGACTGGACAATTTCTACTGAATTACTGTTGGGTAGGTAGAGGGCTTCTGCTGGCATCGACAAGACATGAGTTTGAATTCTGCTTCAGATACTGTGTTACCTTGGGCAAGTCATTTATCTTTCTTCAGCCTCAGTTTCTTCATCTGAAAAATGGGGCTCATAATCAGCCCAATCTCACAGGGTTGTGGTGAGGATTAAAGATAACAGATGTAAATCAAATGAGATGATATATGTAAAACTCTTTGCAAACCTTTAAAAAAAACTATTTTTTAGCCATTATTAGTCATCTATAACTCAAGAGCCCTAGCCACCAAGCCTGAATCCTTACTCTCAGTATATTCTAGGGCACTCAGAACCCTGGGGG
This sequence comes from Phalanger gymnotis, assembly GCA_028646595.1. Classification (NCBI taxonomy): domain Eukaryota; kingdom Metazoa; phylum Chordata; class Mammalia; order Diprotodontia; family Phalangeridae; genus Phalanger; species Phalanger gymnotis. The sequence continues at coordinate 195,032,482 of CM053627.1, forward strand.
GGAGAGGGGGGCGGGGCGGGGCAGGGATTGCCTTGGAATACTAAAGTGGCTCTCCCTACCAAGGTCTTCTTCAGTGGGTAAAGGGCCTAAAGTAAATCCCTAGTGGGATCTCCTGCTGTCCTTAGAGTACATAGCAGTACAGCAAACATGTTAATACAGGTCCCATCAAAGTAAGGTTAGCAGCCTAGGGGGAGAGGGTGGAGATAGAACCAGAACTAGTAGTTGGATAGGCAGCCAGCAAGGGCACAAAATGCAAGGACAGAGCTGGGTGAGGAGGGGAGGCCATTCTGAATATTTTTTTTTTTACAAAAGCACACTTTTAAAGACTAGAATGTCCCACCTTTGATGGTCTTTATGTTGTAAAATATTAACAATGTAGATCTATGGTGGACAGTAGGAGCGAAGGACATGTGTGCGCTCACACCTTTGTACCATCTTCAAGCCTTGCCCCGGGCCTTGACAAGTGTCTTGTCCCAGTTCTGATGGATTGTGTTGAATGGCAGACCTTTTTTTTTTTAAAGCATTTTAAACCCTTCACAAACTACTTCCTCCTTCCTTTAAAAGCATTTTAAACTCTTCACAAACTACTTCCTCCTTCCTTCCTTCCTTCCTTTCTCTTTCTTTCTTTCTTTCTTTCTTTCTTTCTTTCTTTCTTTCTTTCTTTCTTTCTTTCTTTCTTTCTTTCTATCAGGGGTAAGTGACTTGCCCAGGGTCACACAGCTAGTAAGTGTCTGAGGCCATATTTGAACTCAGGTCCTCCTGACTGCTCTACTTAGCTGTACCCCTCCTTACCTTTCCATGCAGGTTACATGCAACATATGTCACACACACTCATGTCCCTCATGCCTGGAATGTTCTCCCTCTTCACCTCTGCCTCTTCGAACTGATAGTTTCTTTAAGTCTCCATTTTAAGGGCCACATTTTCCCAGAGGCTTTTCCTTCAGTTGTTAGTACCTCCCCCCCCACCCCCAATCCCTATGACTTTATAAAATTGAATTTGTATATACCCTCTTTTTCCTATTCTGCAAACAGGTTGTATCCCCCAGTAGAATCTAAGTTCCCCTAAGACAAGGACTGAATCGGCTTTTGTATGTGTAGCCTCAGAGCCTAGACCAGTGCATAGTATATGGTAATGAATCAATAAAGAATTGTGGATTGATTGATTGAGCACTTATCCCAGCTGTCTGCTTTTCTAAGTCCTTTCCAGAGCCAACAACTGGAACTATGACTCTGCCCCATGAGCCTGTTAGTCCCATTAACACTTGCTTAATGAGGGAAAAAGGAGATTTTCAGGGAGAGGATGGAACTGGAAGAGGTGGAAAAAATACTGACCCCCTCCTCTCTCCCTTTACTGAGGCCAATGGGCAGGATTGGGGGTGAGGGGAGGCTTATCAGTTGTTACCAGAGACAGAGGAGAGGTAGGCTGTGGAAAGGGGTGGTTAGATGGACAGCAGAGGCCTCTTCCTGCAGCCCCAGACTTTTCCCTTCCAGGTCCTGGTCTGGCCTTTTCAGGCTTCTCCTCCTCCACTTTCTCACTCTATTTGAACAAGTTTACCAACTGCATGGAAACAGGGGCTCCCATCATGTTTCAAGGTGAAGTAGGCTCCCTCTCTAGCACTGTGTGCTTTGGCCTAAACTATTCACCAGCCTGGTTTCTGACTCTCCCTGTTCATCTCTTTCCGTCAACTCATTGCTATAGTAGGTCCTCTCTCTTTCCCTCCCTCCCCACCACACCCCGCACCATCCAGGCTTTAGACCTCTCCTGTTGCAGCCACTCTCCTGAGCTCCATTTCTACGTTTCCAACTGCCACTAGATCTGTCCTCTAGGAAAGATGTCCCTCTGGTGCCTACAAACTTCACATGTCCAAGCTGGCCATCACATCTTCCCCCAGTAAATCTGTTTCTGGTTAGGGTACCACCCTCTTTCCGAACTCCCAGGCAGGATGCCTCAGCATCCTTCTTGACTCTTCCCCTTCTTTCATCCCCTAGATCCAAACGGTTAACAAGCCTGGTTGAGTGCACCTCCATGGTATCTCCTGTATCTGTCCCCTCCTCTCTATTTTCCACCCCCCACCATTCAGGACCTCTTATCTGGATTATTGTAATAGCCTCCTAACTATTCTCCCTGACTCCAGTCTCTCCTCTGGATTCTTGTAATAGCCTCCTAACTAGTCTCCCTGACTCCAATGTCTCCTCTGGATTATTGTAATAGCCCCCCAACTAGTCTCCCTGACTCCAATCTCTCCTCTGGATTCTTGCAATAGCCCCCCAACTAGTCTCCCTGACTCTAATCTCTCCTCTGGATTCTTGTAATAGCCCCCCAACTAGTCTCCCTGACTCCAATCTCTCCTCTGGATTCTTGTAATAGCCTCCTAACTAGTCTCCCTGACTCCAATCTCTCCTCTGGATTCTTGCAA
>CM053627.1:195035398-195061719 GCA_028646595.1 Phalanger gymnotis
CTAATCTCCCTAACTAATCTCCCTGACTACAATCTCTCATATGGATTATTGTAACAGCCTCCTAACTAGTCTTCTTGACTCAGATCTCTCGTGGTGATTACTGTAATAGGCTAACTAGTCTCCCTGACTCCAATCTCTCCTCCAGATTATTGTAATAGGCTAACTAGTCTCCTTGACTATGGATATATGGATATATATGGTTTTTTTGTTTTCCCTAGGGCAATTGGGGTTAAGTGACTTGCCCAAGGTCACACAGTCAGTAAGCGTGTCAAGTGTCTGAGGCCTCATTTGAACTCAGGTCCTCCTGACTCCAGGGCCGGTGCTCTACTCACTGCGCCACCTAGCTGTCCCTTAGCTTGTAACATAAAGACAGATTTCTTAATCTGGCATTTAAAGCCCTCTGTAATGAGTTAATCAATAAGTCTTTATCAAGTCCCTACTATGCCTCAGACACCATGCCAGGTACTCAGGTTACAAAGACAAAAATGAAACAGGCTTTGTCTCAAAGAATTCACATTCTAAAGGGGAGAGAATATGCACATAAATAAAAATATGAAATATATTAAAAATGACTTTCAAGGTAATTAATACCTTGGGAAAGGGGAGAGGACACTGGTTCCTTTGGGGAAGGACTTCATGTTGCAGGTGTAATTTAAGAAGAATTTTGAAAGAAAGGATTCCAAAAGGCAGAGGTGAGGAGGGGTGTACTCTAGGCCTGGGAGCAGGCAGTGTTAAGGGGAGGGGATAGTGCCACTGGGAGGAATGGCAGCAAAGCCCATTTGGCTGTCTGTAGTATCACAGTGTTCGAGAAGGAGAGTAACGTATCACACGGTTGGAAAGGTATATTGGGGTCAGGTTGTGAAAGGCTTTAAAGGCTAAACATAGGAACTTATATTTGATCCTAGAGTCCCTGCATAATAAGGCACCCCTGGAATTTGTTGAGTAGGGGGAGTGTCGTGGTCAGATCTGTGCTTTAGAAAAACCACTTTGACAGGTAAGTGGAGGACGGATCAGAGAGGAGGAAGTTTTGAGGGAGGGTGTTCAATTAGGAGGCCATTGCAATAGTCCAGGGGAGACCTGATTGAGGGCTGAAATCAGAAAGGTGGTTGTGTGAGTAGAGAGCAGGGGACAGCGGCAATGTCTACTGTTCAAGTAGAAAGGCCAAGATTTGGCACCAACTGCATGTGTGGACCAAAGGAGGGTAAGGAGTTAAAAGGCAATGCCAAGGCTGGGATCTTGGGTGACTGGTGGGATGGTGCCCTCCAGAGTACTGGGAAGGTAGAGAGTGGATGGGGGACGAGATCCTGAGTTCCATTTTGGATACCCTACATTGGAGCCAGGCAGGATGGCAGGCCAATTTCACATCTGGTCCTGTACCTTCCGGGCTCTTTGCACATGGGCAGGCAGGCAGGCAGGCAGGTCTCCATGGTTGGACACCTCTTCTCCTTTCTGCTTTTTGGAATGCCTTTCCTTCAAGGCAACACTTTCATAAAGCCTTCTCTAATCTCCCTTCCCTTTCTGCCCTCTAAAATCAATATCTCCCTCTTTCAATTTTCCTAGAGCTCTTTATCTGGATCCTTCCTTCGCCTTTATCATACTTGATCTTGAAATTTATTTGAATATATGCTGGACTCCCTTTATTAGATTATAAGTTTCCTGAAGGCAGGGACTATGTTCTTTTCATCTTTGCATGTCTCCACAGTACCTTGACATAAGCAAATCTTTGTTGACTTGAGTGTTTACCCAGTAAACTTTCCAATAAGAGATTGGAATATGAGAGAAAGAAGGGGAAGAACATGGTAATAAGAACATGGTAATAAGAGATTTCAAAATCAAGCACAGAGGGGCAGGAACATGGAGACAGGGGCAATCACACCTATCCAGTTGGCAAAAATTATTTAAAAAAACAACTGGGATAATATTGAAGGATTTTACACTAATACACTCTTGATGGAACTATGAGTTGGTCCAATCATTTTGAAAAAAAAAATGGTTTGGTATTATGGGAGAAAAAGCACCAATTGTTTATTTTCTTTGACCCATCGATCTGACTACTGGGCTTTATGGCTAAAAGATTAATGACAAAAAGAAAGGTCCCATATAATAAACGATATTTGTAGCAGTGCCCTTTGTGATATTAAAAAAAATCTGCAGACAAAACAAGTAATTATCTATTGGTAGAATTTTGAAAAAATTATGATATACAAATGTTTTAGAAAATCATTGCTCTATAAAAAAAGCTATAAATAAGAGTAATTCAGAGAATTCAGGAATTGAAAGTAGAACCCAGAAGACAGTATACACAATGACTACAATAATGTAAATAAAAACAGTACTAAATGGTAACTGAATCCAGATTAATTGCAGTGAAGGATCTTGGTTCGGGAAACAGAGGATTAAATACATATTTGCCTCTCAGAGAGGTGGGGGACTATGGAGGTGGAACACTGTATATGTTGTCAGATGTGGCTGCTCTGTCCATTGCTTTCGCTCATCTGTTTTTCTTTGTTACAAGGAAGGGTTTGATGTACATGTACTCATGCATGTGTGTTTGGGGAGGAGTATATAAAAAATTATTCTGATATAAGAAAATGAGTCAGTAAAAAATAGGGGAAAAGATACATACTAGAGAAGAAAGGTCTACTAGCCCTTAACTCAAGTAATAAACTCTTCATTAAGAGTCAGTTCCAGAGGGTTATTTCCTATCATTGGGGGAGGGATGGGAGTGTTGGAGGAATGGGAGCTAAACTTCCTTGCTTCTTTCCTTCCACAAATATTTAATGAACACCTACTAAGTGTATTACACTGTACTTTCCTCCCCCTTTTTCCTAACGGAGATGCAGACTTCAGAGATGCCATTCAAAGAGTACTGGATTATGAGTCTGAAGGCTATCTGGATCTAAGTCTTAGCTTTGACACTAATTAGCAGTAGGCCTATAGGTAAGTCTCTTAACATGTCCAGGCCTCTGTTTCTTCATCTATAAAATGGAAATAATGCCTATCTGAAAGGATCAAATGAAAACATGTAGGTGAAAGCTTCAGCTCTATAGAGACATAATGTATTTATTTATTTAAGGAAAGGCCTCCAAGGACTTCCTCATAGATGCTGGAGCATGGGAAGGGGTAGTGGAGGAGGGATAAAGGAGTGGGAGAAGGAAGAAGGGGCCCTGTCCCTGTGGCAGCTACCAGGGTTTCTTTCCCACACTCCCCCCTCTGCTTGGCCAATTCCCATGGCAATGAGCTGAAGGGGTTATATGGGTCCCAGAGAGTTCAGGACCTGAGGCTCCCCAAGTAGCCCTAATAAAAAGCAGTGAGGGAAGGAGTGATGGAATCTATATTCCAACCTTCTCCTCTCCTCCCCTCCCCACCCCCATTCCACTCCCTTCCCCGCCCCTCCCTCCCCCTCCCCCCACACTGGGCTGTGGTTAGCTGGGGCCCCACCCTGTGCATCACATTTGGGAAACAGAAGGATTGCCTAGGGCATTGGGCCATTCAAAAATCCAAAGAAAAACAAAAACAGGAATAAACAGAACACATAAACATGGGCTGTGTATACATAGCTCTTTTGAAGTGGAAAACTGAAAACTTCACTAGAAAATGAGGCACCATGTGGTGCAAAGGTAAGAACACTAAGTCTCAGTCAAAAGAACTGGGTTCAAGTTTTAACCCTACTGCTGACCTGGTTCAAGCCTTTTCTCCTCTATGAGCCTCAGTTTCCCAGGCTGCGACATAAAGGGCTTGGACGATATGTTCCATAAAGTCCCTTCCAGCCTTACAACACAGCTCACAACTCTTGTCTTTTCAGTCCTGTCCCACTCTTGGTGACCCCATTTGGGGGTATTTCTTGGCAAACAAATTGGAGTGGTTTGACATTTCCTTCTTGTATTGCTTTACCCTAAAAGACTATTTTATATATAACATCTTATTCACACAACCCCCGCTCCTCACACACACACACCAGCTTCATGTGGTAGGTTGTCTGATTTTACAAATCAGGAAACTGAGTCTCAGAGATGGAAAGTCATCTACCCTAGTTGACATGGCTAAGAGATGGCAGGAATGTCACCTGACTGGGCAGCCACCAGGGCTCCTTCCACCATCCCAGACTGCCTCTTTAAATGTAGCTAGCCCAAGAAATTCAGGCCCTCCATGGCTACAATTGTGGGGGATTTTGAGAAGACAGACTTAAATTATCTAGATAGCTGTGTCCTTACTCTATCGGTGCTCCTCAAAGCAAGAGGTACTTTTTCAAATACTAAATAAATGTTTTAAAATAAGACTTTGCCCTAGGTGATAATTTCCCCTTGTATTCAATATTCCTGGCACAGTTCACAGGCTTAGAGGGAGGGGGAGAGGGAGCATGGTACAGGAACCCTAGCCAGAAGGTGTATATAGCCATGTAAAAATGGGTGCGGATTGCGGGACTTTTTCTGAAGTAGGAGTGCTTTGTTTTTTGTTTTGTTTTGATACAAAGTTTGTCTGTCTAGGGGTGGGGTGGGGAACATTTGCACTTTTATTATGGGGAAAACCAGTTGAGTTTCTGCTTCCTGCTCCCCAGGAGAAAAGGGGCTCTGATTCGAGGATTCCTGATGCGCCTCTTGGAGACCTTCTCTTATTGGGATTTTTGAGCATTGCTAGGGACTCTCCGAGACACTAACAGACAGTATATCCCCCTAGAATGGCAGGGGGGGGGGGGGCCTGGAAACATCTCTTGTTCTGTTCTAAGAGGTAGGAAAAAGGAAATTATTTTTTCAGTCCTCAAACTCTTCCAGCATCAAATGATACTAGGAAAGGCAATAATTTCTTTCAGAGAAGTTCTAGGTTCATCTGACACACACTCCAGTGGTATAAGATGACCTTAGGCCAGTTACTTCACCATCTGTGCCTCAGTTTCCTTCTCTGAAAAATGGGAGAAGTGGGAGAGGCTGGCCTAGAATCTAGATGCTTGAGAAGTCTTAGTTTTCTACTAACCCTCGCCCCTTCTATGTTCTTTGTTATAACTCTGTACATTCTGAGAGCCCTATGTTCTGTGTTGTAATATTCCATGTTCTAAGGTCTTTTCCTGCCCAGGTAATCCCACGTTCTGTGTTTAACATTCTATATTTTAAGATGGTTACTACCTGTTTCTCAAAAGAAAGTTGAGATGCGCAAATTTAGAGAATCCACCCCAAATATTCACATGGGCTATTTGTGCCTGATTTGTGGTGGAACATTTGGAGCTCATATTGGTCTGATCAACCACAATCGGACACATTGAAGCTTGACTCTAGTATAGTGATGTCATTTTGGTCCTCTTTGAGAATGAAGGACAACAAGCACCCGACAACCTGTATGACCATGGGCAAGTCACTAACCTCTGTGTGCCTCAGTTTCCTTATCTGTAAAATGAAGCAACCCACACAGTTCTTTCCAGCTCAAAGCCTGTGATCTGATGATTTTAAGATTCCAGCCAGCTGTTACTCCACGTTCTATGTTCTAATATTTGATAATCTAAGACAGGAGGTGTCATGGTACTAGTGGCAAGATCTCCTGGAATCAGAAGTCTTGGGTTCAAATCCCACCTCTGATGCTTACTGCATGTATGACATTGGGTAAGTCACTGAACCACAGTTTCCTCATCTGTAAAATGAAGGGGTTGAATTAGATGCCCTCTAATGTCTTTCCAGTTCTAGACCTAAGATTTAGGAAGATGGCTTCCCGGCTCTGACTTTCTATATCTAATACTTGATGCTCCAAGGTCCATTCCAGGTCAGAGCAATGGTCTGAGAGTCCCCAGAGGTGGTTCCGATGCTTATTCTTGTAGCTAAAATTAGCAGAGTGACTTGAGGCAGTTTATTTTCTCTTTCTTGGCCTCAGTTCTCTTATCTGTACATTGAGAGGGTGCTGGTAGATTAAATCACTTTTAAAATCTCTTGAAATTCAGATTTGAAGATTCCAGGAGCCTCTCTTTCCTCTCAGGGTCCCAGGATCAATGTGATTCAGAGTGGGCAGGATTAGTGTCCTGGGTTAGGGTTGGGGGTGGCAGTGGCAGTGGAGTGAAAGGAGAGGGGACAGGCTGGGGCCTCAGCTGGGGCCTGGAATGGCAGGGGTGTGCCTCTCTTTTCACATCTTTGTATTTCCACATTCACCTTGAAGCCATCAGGGCTAACTCAGGCAGCTTTAGATGTGAGAAGCAAAAACAAATAAATGAAGGAGAATCCCAGGCTGAGGGCTGGCCCAGCCGGTTTTCCTCAAACAAGTAAAGCATGATTCTCCCTCTTTTCCCCAACCCATGAGACCTGGGGCCCCTGCCTTGTCATTATACATACAGCTGAGCTCATTGGGCAGTGTCAGTGGCTCTAACTGTCTTGTAGACACAGTTCTGACCTTAAATTATTTACAGGAAATAGGGTGTGTGTACGGAGAAGGGAGGGGGCTGGCATAATTGAAAGGGAGAATAGGATATGGAAGTAGGGTGGTATTCAAACAGAGAGGAACCCCAGAGCATCCCCATGAATTTGATCTATCAAAAAATTAGGTGCTCAGAAAGTATTATGGCACAGTGGATAGAGAGCTGACCTTAGAATTAGAAAGACCTAATTTCAAGTCCATGTCCTATAGGAAGTCTTTTCCAACTCCTTTTAATTCTAGTTCTCCATTGCTCATTTCCTCTTTATTCTGTATATAACTTGTTTGTACTTAGTTGTTTGCAAGCTGTCTCTCCCTTTAGACTGTAAGCCCCTTGAGGGCAGGGACTGTCTTTTGCCTTTCTTTTTATATCCCCTTAGCACAGTGGCCCATAGTAGGTGCTTACTTACTGACTTACTGACACATACTGGCTGGAGGAGTCACTTAACCCCTGAGTTTTCTAGACAGCTCTCTGAGACAATAAGCTGCAGGACAGGTGCCTATCTTTATTGGTAGAGAGAATTTCCTGGATTGAAGAGGATGACACGAAAGGTCTAGACATCATTTGTGCCCCACCCTCAGATGAGGGGAATATACTGGATCTCTAAGGTCACTTAACTCTAAATCCTTTATCTTATCCCAAACCTGCAACCTAGAACTGCAACTGGAGGCCTCTTCCAGGCTACAAGGACCACATCATCTTTGGATGCCTGGGCCCCCTGGAACCCTGAGGGGACAAAAGAGGTGGGGTACTGGCCAGAGAGATTCATAAGATCATAGATTTAGGGCTGGAGGGGACCTTAGATGCCAAAGCATTCTTTCAATTTTACAGACAAGAAAACTGAGACGCAGAGAGCAGAGAAGAGACTCATCCAAGATTACACACAGTAAGTAGTGGAGATGGGATTTGAACCCAAATCTCTTTTAACTATACCTTGCTGGGAAGATCGAAGTAGGCAGATCTCTACCCAGCCAGCCTCAATCACAGGATACCCTGGAAATGGGCCACGTGGTCCTTAAACCATCTATCCACTCATATGCTGAAAGTGCACGGACTCTGGTCCTTCTAGTTCCCAGATGAGGGCACAGTAACTCTCCAGTCGATTCAGGCTCCATCCAAGCCCCACCCCCTAGAGTTTCTTCCCGAAGGGAGCCTCCTTGAAGTTAGACTTAACCCATCCCCCTGGGCCCCATATCCTCTGCCAGTTTCCAGCCACCTAGAAGACTAAATGGTAGCCGATGCCTGGCAGGGGCGCTAGAAGACTGGACCTTTTCGAGATCAGAGAAATGAGGCCGGAGGGATGGAAGAAAGGCAGTTTGTCACTGGGCAGAAGCTCCCTCCTCATTAAGCCAGGGGTGGGAGTAAGGCCCAGTTCTCCTTCTTTCCCCTCCCCCCAGCCCGAGGGATCAGAGGAGACAGACGGATGAAGCAGAAACGGGATGGGGGGGGGGGCGGTGAATGAGGGGGTGGGGGTGGGGGGAACGAGCTGAGTGGGGGAAGGGGAGTGAGAGACGGCTCCTACCTGTTGCTGCTGAAAGTGCAAGAGCTCCACAGGGCTCATCTCGCCGTTGCTCTCCCCGCCGGTTCCTCCATCCCTCCCTGCTCCTCCTCCTCCTCCTCCTGCTCCTGCTCCTGCTCCTGTCACAGTTCCTGCGGCTCCAGCGCCACCACCGCCACCATCGCTCTGGCTGGAGAGACTGCTGACTCCATTCTGACTGGACGGGGCCGACCTGATTGTCTCCGAGGCGGATTCCACCATCATGTCGCTCTAGTGGGACCTGGAGGAGGGGATAGGGACGGGGATGGGGAAGGGGGTAGGGAAGAGAGGAGGGGCTGAGACTCGGGACCTGGACCAGCAGAGCTGGCTCCCGATCTCAGGGCAATTTTCTGTCCCCGATACCCACATGCCCCAACTAGAGTCTGCTTCTCAGGCACCACCCCCACCCTGTTCAGCCCCCTCCCCCAAATTCTGCAGGCAGACATCCCCTTGCTTGTAGCCTCCTACCTCTTGGCCTGAAGCTCCCCCAACCCCCAAGCCCAAGCCAAGGAAGAAGGGGGGGGGGGAATGAAAGGAGAATCATCCTCAGAGTGAAGCTGGTATTAGGTGAGTTTTCCATCTCTAGTCACATTGGGCTTGTGAAGACCCCAGTACTGGAAGGGCTGAGCAGGAAGAAGGCAGAGGAGCGATGGCGTTACTCTCCTACTCCTTGTTAAAAACCTATTAACTTCTATTTTCTCCAGTTCTTAGGATAAGGCCCTTAGGAGTTTAGAAGAGCTGTATTCCAGGCCTGCCCAGCCCTGTCCCCAACTCCCCAAATGACTCTCCTCAAAAATTCGCAGGAAGTTCAAAGTATGTGGAGATGGGGGGGGGGAGTGATAGGAAGAAATTAACTTGACTCCCCCCTCCCTAGAAATTAACATGAGGTGGGGCTGTGGGGGTTAGAAACCAAATTATAGGACTTTAATGGACTTTAGAGAGGGACCAATCCAACCGAATAAACATTTATTAAGTGCCTACGGTGTGTCAGGTATTGTGCTAAGTGACGGACAATTAATAAAAAAGAATCAGTACCTTCCTTCTCTTCACCTTCCCCATTCTATTCTACAGACTGATGTCCCTGAGGGGTTGATGATACATATAATTAGTCATACAGCTTGTTAGTAGAGCTGGAATTTTAATCTAGACTAACCTCTGACTCCAAAATTCAGGATTCTTTCCATTCTATCAGGCTGCTTGTACACATCTAGGAGAAGAGAAGCATCCTGCTACCCTTCCCAATTAGACCAGCTCCTAGAACTGTTCCCTGCTTCTCCAAAACTGCTCCCACACCCACCCCAGTCAATCCCACTTTTCTTTTGGGAAAAGGGCCAGATATATCTCTCCAGTGTCTCTGATTTAGAACCCAGTATACCCAGGATGGAGGGCTGTTCTTCCAATCTTGTTTCGTCATGGCTTCATAGAAAATTAGGGAATGAACAGTTGGAAAAGAGTCAGATATTCAGAGGACACATCAACAACTCAAGTCTCTGCCAAAGCTATGGCCTCAGGATTTTTCCCTCTTCCCTGAAAGGAGAGAGGATTCCCAGCCCTTCTTTGGTTGACCTAGAATAGCTAGGTTTGGGTTTCTGTCTTTGTAGATGACCCTTGTCGTTGAGATGTGAGAGGACTGGGGAGACCTTCCAGTCAAATTCTATGGAGAGAGATGGATTTGGAAGCAAAAGCCTTGAGTTTGAATCCTGTGGCTTTAATTTACTACTGTGCAATCTTGGGCAAGTCATTTGCCCTTCTCTGGGCCTCAGTCTTCTCATCTGTATACTGGGGTGGGTGGACTGAATTCCTCAGATTCCTGCCACCTTTAAATCTATAATCCTATGATTCTAGGTGCTACATTTCAATTCAACAAACACGTATTAAGCAGCTACTGTGTGCAAAGGTACTTGGGGGGGGGAGATATAAAGATTAGATAAGACAAGACCTTCCTCTTTACCCCCTATCCAAGGCCAACTTAATTTCCCTGGATTTCAGTTTCTGCAACAGTTAAATGAGGGGGTTGGAACAGATGAGTTTCAAGGTCTAAAGTCTTTGGTTTATGGTACCTTGAACTATTCTACTTGCTATAGGCCAAACTCAGCATTCCATCCTCTGCCTTCATAATTTCCTTTTTTAATTTCATTTTAAAAATAATATTTTTTTCTCCCAATTGTATGTAAAGGCAATTTTAAGCATTCATTTCTACAAGAGTTTAATTTCCAAATTTTTTTCTCCCTCCCTCCTTTCCTTTCTTCCTAAATTTGATATAGGTAATATACTTCTTGCGCAGCCTTTCCCAATACCTAGAATATGCTCCCTCCTCACTTCCATTTCTCAGAAGCCCTAGCTTCATTCAAAGGTCAGCTCATGAGCCACTTCCTAATTGAATTTCTTGATTCCATTGTTTATTTATTCTCTTTCCCACCTCAAGTAAATTGGTGTATATGAATCTGTTTACACATTGTATCCTACCAGTACACTGCAAACTCCTTGATTTTCATTTCATTTTTCTTTGTGTCCCTAAAATCGAGCCTTGTACTTTGCCCTTAGTAGGTGCTTTATAAATGCTTTTTAAGGGTTAGATTGGATTGTCCTTGTGCTCACAAGGAATATTAGGAAGACATGAAATGTAGTGGAAAGTATGCTGCATTTCAAATCGAGGGACCTGGAGTGAAGTTCTAGCTTTGTTCCTAACTAGCTATATGACTTTAGGTCATTTACTTTTAGTCATTTACTCTGCCTGTACCTCAGTTTATTCATCTGTAAAGGGAAGGGGATTGTACTAGATGATCTTTAAAGTCTGTTCCAACTCTAAATCCTATGATCCTGCATATACCCAGATAACTGTGTGATAGGAAATAATTTGTAAATGTACTTGTTCAGTCATTTCAGTTTCACTCTTTTTAAGCCCATTCGAGGTTTTCTTGGTGAAGATACTGGAGTGGTTTGCCATTTCCTTCTCCAGCTCATCTTACAGATGATGAAACTGAGGCAAACAGGATTAAGTGACTTGCCCAGGGTCATACAGCTGGTGTTTGAGGTCTGATTTGAACTCAGGAAGATGAGCTTTCCTGACTCCAGGCCCCGCTCAATGTCCCACATAAATGTACTAGGGAGCTCAGGGAAGGCTTTTTGTGTTTGAATTGGGTTTGAAAGAATTGTTAAGAATTCAACAGGTGAGGAGGGGCAAAATATATATAGCCATATAAGGAAAGGCACTAGGGCACAAAAGAAGAAAGGTACATGATCTAGTTTGGATGAAAGAAGAATAAGGAAGGGTGGCACCAGATTGTGAGACGCCTTGAAAGCCAGGCTAAGGAGTGTGAGCTTTATTTGGTTGGCAACAGGGAGCTAATGAAGAGAAAATGACCAGATCCACACATAAGGATTTATGTCCGTGTTGTGCGTGTGTGTGTGTGTGTGTGTGTGTGTGTGTGTGTCCATGTGCTTGTTGCTTCTATGTTTGTGAATTTCCCTGTGGGTTCACACTTACATTGTGCTACAACCTCTTGTCACCCCAGGGGAAGGGGGGCTGAAGCTGTGTGGCTAGGCGCTGCAGCAGGGGCAGGGGCCTGGCCCTAGCAGGGGTGATGGTTTGGAAGAGATTGAGCACTCTGGTCTCCAGCCTTAATGGTGGTGTCAGCCTGAGGGCAAGCAGCTGAGGTGTGATTGATGGGACTTCTGTGGCCTTCCTCCACAAGCTCAGCTCACACCAAGAGAACTGACCCCCACCTCTGGCCACCACTGGCCAGACTGCAGGGCCTTCCACTCCTTCCCAGACTCAGGACCAGGGAAGATGAAAATGTGATCAGGGAGTGAAGAAGGAAAGGGAGGGGGGACAATTCACAGGCCTCCATCTTCTTGGCTGATGCTGACACTCAAACCTATGGTGGGGTTCAGTAACCAGTGAGCAGAATTTGAGAGATGTGGAAGGAGGATCCAATAGCTGCCCTCCTAGGAAGGAACAGGACACCCCCCTGTAAACACACATGCATTTACACACGCGCACACACACAAACACTACTGAGTCACTAATCAAACAGCTGGGTAATACAAGTTTGGAGAAAGCCACAGAGGAAGAGGAAGAGAGAAGAAAGCCTAGAGCTCCCTTTCTTTTCTGCCCCCTTTTTTTTGGGGGGGGGTGCATAAGACAACCAGTGAACAACATAATTGCTGCAATGTGGCGTGTAATAATAGCTATTCAAGGGCCGGTCATTCATATTAAACAGGGTGAAGCAAGCCTCTCATTTGCATGCTTGAGATTATATGCATTTGAAAAGTCATTTCCGCAGGGTGTATGAATGACATTAATTCCCATGTGGAGTTCTCTGTTCCCTCCTGGAGCCCTTGCACTAGCAGACACACACCGGCACACCTCCTCACACAGTTACTCACTCCCACCCACATACCCCCACACTCACTCCCCCCCATCCACATTCTGTACTCTAACACACACTCTTACACTCACACAACCAGACTCCACACCCCCTGCCTTCCTCTCCCCCATGTGTTGCAATGGGGCTGGTATGTTGGGTAAGCTGTGAGGGAGCAGGTTTAGATGTAACTGGGTTCAGCCGGCAAGAAGGGCGGGGAGGTTAGGGTGGACAGGGAGCAGAGGCTGTTTGTCTTGACCCAGCCCCATGGCTCCAAGAGTCAGTCACCAGCAGGGGAAAAAAGAAGAAGAAAAGAGAGAATGGAAAGGGAAAAGGAAAAAAAGAGGAAAGAAAGAAAAGAGAAAAAAATGACCAAGAAAAGGAAGGGAGAAAAAGAGGAGCAAGAAGGGGGAAGGGAAATAAAATATGAAAATTAAAAGAAGCCCTTGCAAAAAAACCTCCTCAGGGGAGGACTAAAGTTGAGGGGGGGTCAAGTCCAAATCCTGAGAGCCCAGCTCCATGGGCGACAGCCACAGGGGCCAATTTAAGACATGTGCTTCCTTGCCCGCCTCCAGCTCACTCCCTTTCTTCACAATCTTACTCATACGTCTTCAGTCCGGACCTAATGGATCTAAAGGAATATCTCCCCTTTTCTACCTAAATACCTAAATCATCCCCCAAATATCTCCCTAACATCCTTCTGTCCTTCTACTTTATCGCCCTCCTTCCCACTTCCTCCCTTTCCCTCCCACATTTATTCATTCAATCAACAAATATGAAATATGTGTTAAGGGCCTAGTCTATGCAGAGCACTGTTCTAGTTTCTGGAGGAAAGGCACAGTTTAGTGAAAACAGTGTTGCCCCCAGGAAGCCTGGTGGTTGAGCAGTGACACAAACACTAAAATATATAATATCGCACTCTTATTTTCATCCAGCAAATATTTTTGGGAGTCAATTGAACTCAGCCAGCTTCCAGGGCTCCAATTTCCCAATGCTTTCGTTAGGAAGATTGCACGGTATGATGTATAGGACGATGGGTCTTGGAGTCTGTTAGACTTGGGATAAGCAAGTTTCACCTCTGATATATTGTCTCTGTGACCTGGGTCTTCTTCACTTAACCTCTTCGGGTGCTGACCTGCACTGGTAGATAGTTCTCTCACAGGGTGGGGAGCAGGGGTGGGGGGGTGTCCATAAACCAATGAAATCCATGAGTTGCTAGCCTTTTATGGCCTCTGCTCCCATCCCCTTGTCATCTCTCTAAGGAAAGGAGAGCAGGTTTGCCCCGCCCCTCCCCATCCCCTTCCCTGATTCCAAGTGCGACTTCCCCAGGTGGAGCAGTCAGCCCCTTGCAGCTCTGAGACCTGGAAGCCGCTGGGGCTCCTCCGGCAGCAGCCAGCCAGAAAGCTATGAGAAAGCAAGCCAGAGCTAGAGCCACCTTCTCCAGCGCCCT
Source organism: Phalanger gymnotis (assembly GCA_028646595.1). Classification (NCBI taxonomy): domain Eukaryota; kingdom Metazoa; phylum Chordata; class Mammalia; order Diprotodontia; family Phalangeridae; genus Phalanger; species Phalanger gymnotis. The sequence continues at coordinate 195,049,141 of CM053627.1, forward strand.
GGGCTCAAGAGGTTCCCGGAGCTACAACTTCCGCTAGGAGGGTTGGCCTCCCAATAAAGAACAGCAGAGCGCCGAACTTAAAACCTGGCCTAGCCATTTCTGCGGCGACAATGTCAGAAAGAAGAGACAAGCTCACTGGGGGCAGGAGCCAGGACCACGCCAGGCGCTTTGGGAGGAGACGGTGCTGGGGTGGGGGTGGGGCTCGGGAGGAGACACAGAGAAACCTTTTGTGTCTTTTAGCGGGACCATATGGCAGCGGGAGTATTAATTACCGTTGCTTTTTAATTAACAATCGCTTAATCTGAGCGGTAACATTTGCCACGACACTCTGTGACTCGCTGCAAACCCCCGCCGCCCGCCCTGCTAACTCATCAATTAATTTTTATTGACGTTTTCTTCCCCAAACAGGCACAATACCAGGGTTTTCCAATTAACACCTCCGCGATCTCTAATTAGTGCAATTAACAGACTGATGGATGCCCAGAGTTTCCCTGGGAGAGAGCGGAGAAGCCCCTGCGGGCTCCCCCAGGCGCGCGCTTCGCTAAGCGCACACATGCACACAAACTGGCCCAGCTGGAGGGTCTCTGGGTGCGTGTTCCTGCGTGTGTGTGCACACACTTGGAGATTGATTTTGAAAGTGCACATGCACCCCGATACGTGTTGCGCCTCGTCTACTTACGCGAACTCGGTTTTTGGCCCCTTAACGCTGAAGTACATTTTGGCCAGGAAAGAGTGGTGAAAAAAAGCCCCGGATTTGGCGTCACAAGACCGAGGTTTAAATCAGTTTTACTTCTTACTAGCGCGGAGTTCTTACAAGCGCTGGGGTTCTTAAACCTCTTTTTGTGTCATGCACCTTTTTGGCAGTCTAGGGAAACCTAGAGACCCCTTCTCAGAATACTGGTTGCAAATGCATAAAATAAAAGACAAAACTACAAAGGAAAGTAACTGCGTTGTAATACAATGTGTATATATACACACATAGTTCACAGACCCCGGGTTAAGAATCCCTCGGCTAGGTAACCTCTAATCTCTAAATTCTATGAACCTGGATCTATAAGGGTCTTAGAAATACATAACATAAACACCTCCCTGGGTGAGCTTGCTTTCAAGTCTAGTTTGAAAAGACAAAGCCTGACCCTTAGGACTTAGGGGCAGCTTTTCACCGAGAATATCCAAACAGAGGTGTAGGACAGACGTCCCTCTGAGTATAGATAATCTACACTAATATATAATGTCTAGTAAAGACATGTCCTGACCCCTTATCATGGCGTGGAGGTGACCTTAGGTTTCTAAAGGCAATGATAGCGAAGCACTGATTCAGATAGGTCCTACCAAGCTGGAAAGCTTCGAAGGTGGAGCCCAGCTATCAAGTGTGTGCTGTCTCCCAAGGATTAACCTATCTAACTTTGAAGAAGGTCATCACTACAAGGTTAGCTACCTTCGGCCAAAGCAGCTCATGAAATCACGTAAGGCAGGGTGGGACATGCAATTGTGGAAGGCCAGCAGCCACCCATGAAATCACAGCCAATTTGAAATCTCCAATGCAGTTTTCTTTTTGGTCTGGACCGTGATTTCACCTGTGTAGAGGAGACCCCAGGAAAAAAAACTCCTTCTACCAAAGCAGCAATTCTGCAATTTATTGTTTTGGAGAGTTGTTCCTGCCCTGATAGGTTGAGACTTAGTCAAGGTCACACCCACTATGTGTCAGGGACTGAATTTGAACCTAGGTGTCCCTGACTGAGACTTCATTCTCTGTACATTTCACCATGCTGCTTCTCCATATTTTGTCTATTTTCCAGGAAAAGAAGGAATTAGAGCTAGGTGGAATCCTAGGCAGACCTTCGCATCCAGACACCAATCTCAGGCAGTTCGATTTAGCGGAATGAACAATTGACTGAGATTTGGGAAACTTGGGTTCTAGTCCTCATTTGCTGTGTGACCTTAGGCAAATCATTTCATCATTTCTCTAAGTTCAAATTTCAACAAGGAAAAAAGGTGGAACTAGATCGATTAGCATTTCCCAACTTAATTTTGGGCTAATGTTGAGTTTGGAATATATCACTATTCCCAAGGAACCCATAAATACTGATCCAGGATTCTAGAAGGATAAAATATTCTTTGAAATAAAGGAGGAAAGGGGAAATTTGGGACAAAAAATGAAATTAACTCTATTTTCATAGCCAAAAAAAAAATTGTCTCATGTATTTAGTGTTTCCAAAACATGGAAATAAAGGAGGAAGAGGGGAAAATGTGGAACCAAAAAAGGAAATTAAGTCTGGTTTCACAGCAAAAGATTCTCATGTATTTAGTGTTTCTAATCCATGCATAATGCCATATTTAATCATTTGGGTTGGGATTTGATTACTAAAAAGGAACTCTCCATTGAGGAAATTTCCTCTAGTAATGCAACTTGTCACCTGCTCTGAAACTTCTGGTCTTAGAGGGTTTCCCAGAGCACTGACTGCCCGGGGTCACACACCCACTCTATGTCAGTGACGCAAGTTGAGCCCAAGTGTATGTGTCTTTGACACTGATCAACTATTTGGTGCTGCCTTTCATACTTAATACTTTACAAGAGAGGGACCCAGGTCTTGGGGAATACAGCTGGTGAATATAGAATCATCCCTCTAAGGTCCCAGGTAGCTTTAACAGCCTTGGAGGCCAGATTCAGGCTCATTCAGAGAGATGACACTCTGCTCATCTGAGGCACCATCTCCCCTTCTCTAACCATCCAGCCTAGTGGATCTTGACCTAGTAAGATTACATTGGAGAGTTACATTCCCTGACCCTTCCCCTCCAAAGGCCTCACCACCAAGCAGCAATGAGAAGCAACTAACCCAAACCAAAGGCAGCTCATGGCCACTGGTTAGAGTGCTGGACCTGATGTCTGGAAGATCTGGGTTCAAACCCTGGCTCTGTGTTTGCCAGCTGTGTGACCATAGGCATTATCTTTAATTTCTCCGAGCCTCAGTGTCTACACCTTTGCCATGTATCTGCAGTATCCACCTTACATGGCTACTGAGAGGCTCAAACAAGATGATCTGTGTAACGCACTCTCCTTAAAGAATTTCTCAGGAGTTAGGGTCTAGTGATGGGGCTAGAACACATATCAGTTTGTATTTGGGTTTCCTGTTTACAAACTACACCTCTCCAAGTCCCATCCCCCAGGTAAATGTTGGAACCAGGAGAAACTGAAGCAGTAGTGAGGGATATGAAAACACACAGCACTCTAACACAGTGCATGGCCCACTGTAACTGTTTAATAAATGTTGATTGAAAAGTTTACAAAGAGCTCTTAGGATCACAAATCTACAGTTGGCCTTAGAAGCCATTTGTCCATCCCCTCATTTAATAGATGGGGAACTGAGGCCCAAGGTGTGACTTGCCCAAGGTCACTCTGGTAGTAAGTGGCAGAGTCTGAATTTGAACCCAAGTCCTATGCCTCCAATTTCAACACTCTTTCCATTGTATCATATATTGAGGAACCTTCTGACAACCCTGTGAGATAGGTACTAGTCCACTTTGTAAATGAGGAAAATGAGGAGTTAAGTGACTTGCCTAAAGTTGTATTGTAGTAGTAGATGCCAAAACCACAGGCTAAAAGATGTTGAACCAGAGTCTCCTGACTGACCTCCCAACAAGCACTCTTTCCTCGGGGTTAAACATACTGATACTTCACCCAGTATAACTCAACAGACATCTGAGGGTGGAGACAGGGGGAATGAGTTCCCTGGATAGCTAGCTGCCCCTACAACCCTGCTATGGTTCAGACACACAAGGGCCCTGGAGGAATTTCCTTTTGTACCATTTTCTTCCTCCTCCTCCTCCTCCTTCTCCCCAGCACATAGTCTTTGGTGCTTTGGAAACTAGCCTTTATCTGGTGAACATTCAGCACAGAAGAGGCTAAGCTTGAGGGCTTCAGGAGGGGAAGGCTGGGCCAAGGTGTTTGGGGGCAGCTGAGAAATGGGAATGGCATCAAGGACTGGGGGTGTGTGGGTGTCTTAGATTGCAGGGTCCACTTGAGAGCAGCTCTTATTCCTTTACATACCACCTTGTAAAACCCAGGGAAACAAGAAGATAAATCAAACAATGGAGCCAGATTAAGTATGTGGGGGAATGAAGAAGAAAGACCCATAGCTCTTCTCAAACTCCCAAACCAAATGTAGGGCAGATTATTACTATATATTACATATTACATTATTATATATTATATATTAAAGAAAATCTATATTCCCCTTCCCATACATGTTTATGCTAGTAAACTCTTTCCAGAAGTTTCCCCAAAAGAGAAGTATGACCTGCACTCCCATGGCACGAGGTCCTGGTGCCCCTGAGATTCAACCTGACAGTCCCTGGGGCCTCAAATCCCAGAGACAAGCATGCTAAGAAATCTCCCCCATCTGCTTTGCTCCTCTCTGTTTTCCCACTTGAGAATTGAAAGCAAGTGACTGTGTTGGTTGGAACGAGAGCTGCTTTGCCTCTGTCCGTGCTTGTTTGATCGTCACTCTGAGCCTTCCCCTTGTCTCTTTCATAATGCACTCAACACCGGAGACCCTTACTTCTCCTTGGGGACCAGTCAGTCTGTCAAAGCTTGATTGATCCCACAATGAACACAGCATCATAGATTTAGAATTGTAAGGGACCCCAGAGGTCATCTGGTACAACCTCCTCATTTTATGGACAAGAAAAGCAAGACCTAGAGGGGTTAAAGAATTCATCCATTATCACACAGGTACTAAATGGCAGAGCTGAGATTCCAAACCAGGTATTCTGGCTCTAGACCTGCCATTCACCTCCATGTACCATGCTCCCTCCCCAAATAATAATAATAAACCCCCCCCCATATTTGTATCTAGCATTTTTAAACTTTTCAGACTATTCTTATATCTGCTATCTCATTTGAGCCTTATATGACCATTTCAGGTTCTGTTTCCTCATCTGTAAAATGAGAGTATGGGACCATATGACCTCTAAGGTCTCGTTTAGCTTTAAACCAATGACTCTATGAGCAAACCTGTGAGGCTGGAAGAGCAGTTATTATCTTTTAAAAGAGAGAGAAACTGAGGCCTAGAGAGGTTGTGATTTGTCCAAAATCCCATAGCTACTAAGTATTCAGGCCAGAATCAGAATACAGGTCTCCTGTGTTACCTGTACAGGGCCACATGTGGTAAAAAATTGACTCAGTAGCTCCCATATTGCAAGTGTTTATTGTACAATAAGAGAGTCTGGACAATCATCAGTGGAAACCCATGATGATCAAATTAGAAAAGTAGCTCGAGGAGGAAGAGCATAGGACAGAGATCTGTGGAAGCCAGGTAGAGAATGCACAGGGAATCTGAGGCTTATTAGAGATGGCTGACTTTGAACTTAGATTTAAGGGCTAGGAGGGATGCTATACACCATGGATTAGAAGAGAAAGCTTATTCCAGGTATCTGAGCATAAGCATCTCTTGATGCAACCACCATCCCAGACTCCTCTCTTGATCTTGGGGAAATTCTAGAGAGGGAAAACTTATTAAGTCTTACACATTCCTTCCTCACTGCTGAAAGGGCTCTCTGGATCCCAATGCACCTCTACTCCTTTGGGGAAACAGTGGCCCTTGGAATGATGGGATGTGCTGGGAGGCAGGGGGGGGGGTCTATATGAAAAAGTAGGTCATATCATAGCTCCAAGGACTTTTTTTTAGGCTGAACTCATCAGGAGATGAGTTTAGGAAGGGATCTGGTATCTGTGGGAGGCCAGAGTCATGGATAGAGCTTACTGCCATAGCAGAAAGGGGGAGAAATAAAGATTACCCTGTCTCTGATTCTCAAAATTTCCTTTGCCATAAAAGTTTAGTCCTTAGAGATAGCTTTAGATGTCAGCTTGGGGTCCCCTCGAATTATTCAATCAACATGTACACAGCACTGCACAAAGAGTTATAGAGGGGGTACAGAAAAGTGTCTCTTGACCTACCCCCCCCCAAAAAAAACTTCACAGTTTAGCTGGAGAGTCAAGACATATACATATGCAAAGATAGCTAGCAGTACATGCTAGCTGAACCGTAGATACAAAATCCCAGAATGTCTGGGTTGGAGTCCACCCTAGAGATTATCTAGACCAGCCTCCTCATTTTACAGATGTAGATGCTGAGACACAGGCAAGGGAAGTGAGTTGTCTAAAGAAACATAGTGAAAGAGGTAGGACTAAGATCCAGGTCTACTATTTCCCAGTTTGGTGGTCTTTCCATTACACCTACTGGCACAGTCAACGCTACCCCAACTCGCATGCTACCTCCTCCAAAAAGGGCTCCAAGATTCCTTCATTACTAATTACTAATGAAGTAATCACTTCAGATTGTCAGTTCTCTGAGAGACTGTCTTTTGCCATTCTTTGTATCCTTAGCACAGTGCATGGCACATGGGAGGTGCTTAATAAATGCTTATTGACTGACTTTCTCCTCCTCCCCTTTGGAGTCCACAAAATGCTTTGTTTGATAACTCTCTGATGTACCTCAAATGCTATTATATAACCATTTCTTACTCTCTCAGCCCCTGCAGGACTGTGAGCTCCCTGAGGGCAGGAACCGGGTCTTATCTAAATGTGAATTTCCTTTAGCATATAGGGGATAGCCAAGCTTGGAGCAGGCAGGTAAATATTCAATGTATCATTCACTGTATCATTTTATTAGACAGGAATTCAGAGAGGGAGAGATCTTTGTGGACCAGGAAATGCTCAGTGTACAGGCTTGGACTTGAGTTTCGAAAGGGCTGGTTAAGAGTGAATAAAGGTGTAGACCAGTCTGAATGCAGGGCACTTTGCTGTGGTGTCACCTCCCAGGAAACACCCTAAAGGTGTAAGGAGCCCCTAGTAAGAATTCTTTTTGGAATTTCTCCTAGTATCTTCCCCTCTCTTTTTCTCACCTCTCTTCATCTGATCAGTTGCCTCCAGCTTCCTCCAGCCAATGGCTAAGTCCTCCTCACTTCCCCACACACCACCCTTGGCACACGCCATGCAAACCCCACCTCAGACACTTGAAGATCCTAGCAGGGTAGCTTCCCCTTCACTACTCATTTCCTGCCTTCATCTAGAAAAGAAGAATTAACACAAAAAAAAAAAAGAAGAAAGAAAAAGAAAAAAAAAGACCCCACTCCATCTCATTAAGAAAGTAAACACAAGAGCCGTCTAAGTGTCTAATTAAGCTTCTAATTAGTCCCTGCTTGTTACTAATGCAAATTAGATTACTCCGCTTAACTACAGCATGTCCACAACACCCTTGTTAATTGCGGCCTTTTGAAATTAAATTACTCCCTAATTAGCATATCAAAGCCATTGATTCGGAGCCAGGAAAGATGAGGGCAGGAGAAGGGGAATGCCAAGTTTGGTTAATCAGAGACCGCTAATAAAATAGTGATGTCTTACGTGGGGGCTGAGTTTGGGGGTGCCCTCTTGCAAAGGGGAAGGAGAAGCTTAGTTCAGGACCCCAGGTGTATTTTTGAAGTCTGGTTCCTAAAAGGATGCGTAGCACCAGGAAGCTCCAGATGGGCACTAGGCAGTGGACACTGGGCAAGTAGCCAGCTGCAGCTCACCAGGGAGGAGTCTATCTTGTCATACTGAGCTGTCCACCCACGAGGCCTTGGTTAATATCTTCTCACCCTGATTCCTCTAAGCCTTCTCTCTTCTCAGAGCCTCTTTCTTACCTAAGGAAAAAAAAGGGGCGGGGGATGACCCAGGGGAAAGCCCCAGGGGTCAGAAGGCCTGGGTCCTAGTGTTTTCATACTATCTGTCTGGCCAAAGCCCAGAGCCTCTCTGAGACTCAATTTCCTCATCTGCAAAATGGGAACTATAATACTTTCACTACTTATCTTACTGGGTTGTGAGGTTCAAATTTGAGAAGGCTTGTAAGTATATTCCCATTATCCCACAATGAATAATACAGTGAATATTTACCTGCCTGCTCTGAGCTAGCCTATCCCCTAAATGCTAAAGGAAATTCACATTTAGATATCCATACCCCACTATATTATTTAGGGCTCTTGCTTAGGCGTACCACTTATATCGGCACTGGATTTCAAGCACCAGGCCTATTCTTCCCACTGGCCACTCATTTTCCACCAATGTCCAGAGAAGTCAAAGCCACCTCCATCCACCCCTGATGACTGCTCCCCTGGCCTTATACTTCGGAGTTTCCCTCTTTCCTCCCTCACTTCTCAAAAGTCCTAAGGGAAAAGTTCAGGTGGACTGGATTGACAGGCTCTTTGGCTCCTTTCTGTCCCTCCTGCTGTAGCCCTAAGAACTAGACCCACTCTAGGCATCCATCTCTCCTAGGGCCCCAGAATTCTGTCAGACTACCCTGGGCATAATGCCAGAGGAATAGGAACATCTCGGGGCATCTTGCACCACCTCCTTGTTCTGGCTAGCACCCAGCACCATGCTAAGCACATAGGAGTCATTCAGTAAATACTCCATCGGTTGGATTCCAGACCAGGTTTGCTGAGCCTCCAGTCTCTACCCAGGCCTCTTTGCAATAAAGATAAGGGTATTGGGTAGAAGTGAGTAGGGGGTGGGGGCACAGAAGAGGGCGTTAGAGGGGACGCACGTTGTTCTGCCTTCACTCTTAGAGCTGAAAGTCAGCTTCCCTGTCAGAAATGCTTTCTTTCCTCTAATCTCAAATACCATTCTGCACTTGCCTTAGGTTCATACTACTCTGTTTGACCCTATGATCACTGCTTCTCTTTCTCAATCTATCCTTCGTGTAGATGCCAAATCAATTTTTCTAAAACACAAATCTGACAATTCCCTTAACTTAAAAATACTCACTGGCTCCCTATTGCTGATAGGAAAAAATGCCAACTCCTTAGCCTGGCATTAAAGGCCTTCCAAAAATTGGTCTCCAATCTACCTTTCCAATCCTCTCTGCATTTCTTAACTCTGCATTCTTAACCGAACAGGACTATAGGTCATTCTGAAAGTTTGTCCTGACCTCGTTTTACAGATGGATGCAAACTCTCTGAGGCCAAGGTCTCTTATTTTTGTTTTTTATCCCTAGCATCTAGAACAGTGCCTGCCACATAGTAGGTCCTTAGTAGTTATTGAATTGAATGAGGAAACTGAGACCCAGAGAAGGAAATGACTTGGCCAAAGTCACACAGCCTATGCCAGAGATAGGAGTAGAAACCAGTTCTAATTCCAGATCCAGTGTATTATCTGTGGCCCAGTAGCCAGCTCCATCTCCAGCTGTTCCATTAATCCAGAAATGGGTTAGGAATGACCTGAAAGGTTCAATTCTGTTGACCTCCCCCGGGGGAGGGGGCGGCCCACCAAGTAACGGTAGGTAGAGATATTGGATCTTCTTCCCTTGACACTCTCTTCTCTTGTCAGGAGTTGAGGCAGGAGTCAAGGGGCAGCTACCTGAGTTCCTCCATAAGGCAGGGACACAGCAGGTGACAGCCAGAGATTTTTGTTGAGAGATTTTTATTCATTTATTTAAGTGGGAGATAAATATGGGACAAGTGAGAAGGGAAGGCAGAGGCAGAGACACCGAGAGGCTGAGCTGTGCAGTGGGAGAGGTGGACAGCCCTGCAGCAGCTGCTGGCATCAGGAAGTCTGATTCCGTTGGTTTTATTTTAGGAGATGAGTGAAATTAAAAGAGAGAGAGAAAGAGAAATGAAGTGGGGGTGGAAGGATATGAGCAGAGGGAGGGGGGTACTCTGGTGTCCCACAGAGGAGTGTGCATGTGGGGGGAGACAAGATGGCAGTGCACAAGGGCCCAGTCACTGCCCCCCCACACCTGCCCCCGCCGCACTGAGCTCTCTCCCAATGAGATTCAATTAATTGATAAGAAGAAGCATCAAATTAATTTCTCGAGGATGTGAGATTCTGATGAAGGGAAATCTCCTCGATGGGAATCAGCGTGGAGAGGGGGAGGAGGAGGGAGCACAGCCCTTTCTAATCAGGCTCTAGCTACTTAATTGGGGGGGGGGGTCCTAATCCCTTGTGGACCTCATTGTTCCGCACCCACACTGCACCTTGGGAGAAGCTGGGGCCTATGATTGGACACACTGTGGGGTTAGGGTTCTGGACATGTCAGAAAAGCAGTACTCCTCCTCCTGCCTGTGCCACCTGGCCCTTTCTATTTGCTCCAGAAATTGGAAGGACTGTGGTCCAGGGGAAGGAATGGACCAATGGACTAGGCTAGCTAATTCCTGCTGTGATTTGGGCAGAGGTGTGTGTGTGTGTGTGTGTGTGTGTGTGTGTGTGTGTGTGTGTGTGTGTGTGTGTGTGTGTGTGTGTGTGTGTGTGTGTATGAGTGTGTGTGTGTTCCCATAGTTTGTAGGTTCTGCTGAATACACTCCACACTTCCAGAGGGCACGAAGGTTTACAAGTCATTTGTCCTAGGTACATAGTGCAGTTATTTTAGTTTTCTGATATCTGTTAGGGAATGAGACCGACCCCCTCATTTTACAGATGAAGAAACTGAGGCGTAGAGGTGAGTGATTTGCCCAAAGTCACACAGGTTAATAAATGGCAGTACTGAGATTCAAACCCAGGTCTTCTAACTCCAAAACCAATGTTCTTTTCCCTCCATGTTACCTCCTGCCTGAATACATTTATTTGGGCATAGAGCACATTTTGTACACTTTACTGTGTGCTCAGAAGCACCCAGAACCCTTATTTCCCTAGCCTCCATCTGCCTCCCTGTATACTCCATCACTTGTGAATGGGTCAAAGGGATGTAGATTCCTATGGTTTGGGGCAGGAGTTAAGGGGAATATGTCCTCCACAGTGTGAGGGACATCCCCAGTCCTAAGGGTTCCTTGATGTGGACTGAAAGTAAAAACCTCCACACCAAGCCCTCAGCTACTTTCCTCCCTCTTCCTTTACCTTACTTAGTTCCAGGCAGTTACTCCCAGAGAGATGGGAGTCTAGGCCTTGCTCTCAGGGAGCTTTAGCTCTGAGACATCAAGCATTTACAAAGCACTAGACCCCTGAGATCAGTAGGTTCAACCTGAGGTCCAAGGAATGACTTGTCCAAGGCCAAACAGATAATAAATGAAGATTTGAATTGAGGTTGTCTAACTCCAAATTCAGGGAATCTTCTTTCTAAGACACCATACTGCCTCCCGATTAAAATATTTACCTACAGCAAAGAGGCTTGGGTAGTTAGTGTGAGGAGTGAGACTGAGGGAGTCTTTTCTCTTGATGTGTTGAGAGACGACTCCTGGAGGAGGTGACACTCTCAGACTTATAGATTTCAGCCCCCAGAGCACCAGAGAAGCAGTGTGGTCCAATGGAAAGGGAGTGGGATTTGGAATCAGGGAATCCGGGTTCAGTTCCTGACTGTACCAGTCCCTGCCCACGTGACTTTGTTCACATCACTTCCTTTTCTCTCGGCATCAGTCTCCTCCTCTAGAAAATGAGGAGGTTGAATGAGATCCATCTCCAAAGGCTCTTTCAACTCTAAACCCCTGATTGTATTTCCTGGTACTTCCGTGAAGACTTTAGTGACGAACCAATGAGTCCTGATTAAAAACTTGGGTGCCTTCAAGTTAGGGTACTCATTCTCTTTCTCCCCCAATCTGTCCTTGCCCAACCTTCCTGGCAAACCATGATGTCCCTGCTCCCCTTCCTGGGGTTGGATTCAGTTCAGGGATGATGCTACCTGTTCTAGTACCCAGGGAAACCTCAGGCAGCCTCTCTGGTCCAAGCAGATTTCCCAAAAAACAGAAACCAGCAGACTAAAGAGGATGTCCCAAAGCTCCCAGACAGTAACTCCTTACCAAAAATGATCAGAGAAGAAGAAAGGAAAGGAAAAAGAGAGAGAAGGTTTTTTCTTATCTCCTTTTCTCTGTCCCCATCCCCAGATGAAGTAGTTGGGAGAGGAAAGAAAGGGGGCGGGGGAAGCTGTCAGGGCTCATCTTGTAGACAAAATAGGAATGAGGTAGTAGCCACAGACCCCGGAGAGTCCCCAATAATAAAAACTCATATTCACGGCAATTTAAGGTCTATAAAGCACTTTCCTCACAATAATTTTGAGAAAACATTAGGGTTCTACATTTGCTTCCAATTGTAAATCCTACGATCTTCATTCTAAGGTAAAATTACTCACATAGGCTTACACAGACTTGTTGGCTACAAGGCAAACCCATTGTTCTCTGCACTACGCAGCTGCCAGATTCACCTCAGAAATCCAGCTCAGGTCCCTCCAGAAAGTGCGAACAATCGACATTTCACTACTGAAGGGTGTGAGTCTAAAAGGGAAATCTATACCATCACATCTTGAGGGATATCACCACTAGCCAGAGAGCTTGTCAGGTCTCAAACCCTAAGGTCTTGAGAGCTTTTCTTTATTTCTGCATTCCTCCAGCTCCTAGCCTTGTGTGTACCCTGCATAGAATGCAGGCTGATTTTTTTTTTTTATAAATGTTTTAAGGAAATGATAGGCAGCATACTGCAGGAGAATAAAACCCAAGGATCTTGGTTCCAATCTTGATTGGGCCATTTTCTACCTGTGTGACCCTGGGCAAATAACGCTACCTCTCCACCTTAATTCCCCTATCTGTTAAAAAGAAAACAAAACAAAACAACAACAAAAAAAA
>CM053627.1:195062219-195089397 GCA_028646595.1 Phalanger gymnotis
AGAGGAGAGGAGAAGAGAGGAGAGGAGAGGAGTGGAGGGAGGAAAGGAGGAGGAGAGGAAGGCTGGACCTTGTTCAGTCTCTCTGTTACAACAGGGGAAAGCTGTAATTTAATTCCAAGTGTGAGGTAAGGGAGTTGACAATGTTTAGGGAGAGATAGGAAATCAATTTCCAAATGGGGAAAGTGAGGTTCAGAGAAGTCCAGCGTCTTGCTCAAGGTCACACATGTAGTAAGTGGTAGAACCAGGATTCAAGCTGTATCCTCCTATTACAGTCCAGTGCTTTTTTTTTTTTTCCAGGCCAAAAATTTGATTACTGAACCAGCCACCCATTCTCTGGAAATTGCACCAGGCATACACCCCTCATAGCAAGAGAAAAGGCCTGGATGCTAAGAGCTAGGAATACTAAGACTAGATATGCCTTGGAATATTCTTCTTTATTGCCTCATACAACTCCTAGCTTTCCAAGATCCCAGGTGATGCTGCCTCCTTTTAAAGACCTATTTAGCCAGGTAAGTTCCAGAAGGAGAGGGAAAAGGAGGAGAAGAGAGAGGTTTTTTGAGAAATCCTTGCAATCAGAATTCTCCTCTTCCCTTCTCTCCTCTCTTTTTCACCAAAGGTACAAGCAGTCAGGAGGAGGTAACTAATTGCATCCCCATTTACTAATCCCTCCTATACACACTTTCCATTCATCAACTCACTAAGAGTTTGAATCCTTATAGTTGAGATTTTATCTGTGTTCAGGAAGTCCCATTGGCCCTTTCTTTCTCCCTTTTCCATGGTTGCCTCCACTTGTTCTCATCCACCTGAATTTAACTTATATTTATAAAGTGCTATGTGCCTAGAACTGTGCTGTTAGGTATAGTCTGCAGAGGCTATGAGAAGTCCAGAAGAATCAGAACCACTGAATGTCAAACTGAGGACAAGAGAACCTTGGAACAGGATATTAGAGCATCGTAGAGTATCTGATCTAAGGGATCTCAGAAAATAGAACGTCATAGCTCAGAAGCAAAAATAATCGAGCTGGAAGGGATATTGGATGCCATCTAGGCAAATATCTGTATTCTACAGATACAGAAACTGGGGCCCAAAAGATCAACTGATTTGCCCAAGGTCACACATCCAGTTAGTGTAGGAGCTGGGAATGGAAGCCATCTCTGGTGCCCAGCTCTCTACGCATCACAGACAGGGTACTTTCCATGTAAGAATTTATGGGGGGGGGGGAGGAGAGAAGGCACAGGAATGAAATATCTGAGTAACAATTCACAGGATCATAATAGATTTTGAATTGGAAAGAACCTTGCAGTCAATTAATTAGCAAGCATTTATTAAGCACCTACATTGTGTCAGGCATTGTGTTAGTAGACTCCATGTCCCACCTCACCCCCACCTGATGAATGAGGAACAGAGGCGCAGAGAGGCTTGCTCATGGCTAGGCAGGTAATAAGTGGGAGAGACAAGGTCTGAACTACTGTCCTCCATCTCTCAGTTAAGCAGGCTCTTTCCACTGTCACACAATTCCAAGACAGGGCTAGAGCTTTTACGTAAGTGGAATGTGTAGTTGGTGAAGTCAGTCTGGGAAGGCTTCTTGGAAGAGCTGAATCTTGAACACCCTACCTCCTCTCCAACCCAGATCTCTCTCATCCAAGCTCACAGATTTTTAAGGGTATGTAGTGTATATGCTGAAACTAACAGAAGAGGACTGGGGATTGGCTTTGAACAAGAGGACTAGCCTATATATTTTGCCATACTCCTCAATCATAAGGAAGAAGCTTCACAAATGCCCATAAAGGAGCTTTCTGGATCAAAAGCAGCTACGGCATAGAGGGTTATTTTGGGGGGGGGTAAGCAGGGAGGGTTGGGGTGTTAGGGGCAAGGACCACTCTTCTACTCTGCTAACTTCGCCAGGTGTGACCTGAAGCAAGGCCCTTACTTCTTTAAACCTAGTCCAGTAATGTCCTGAGACCCTTGAGGGAATTGAGATGTTTGGGGGTGGGATGAAGGAGAAAAGACTGACATGACCAGCTCCATTTTAACTTTGCAGGGGGTTGTTGGGGAGTAGAGGCACGGCAACCCGGATGCAAGTTGGCTCCCGCCCATGGGCGTTTCCCCTTCCCAATGCCAGGCTCTCTCAGCCTGCAGGGCTCAAGGGTTCCCCAGTCCTTCAGTTCCCGAGATAAACATCTGGGACTTTAAAAAAAAAATTTGGTGAAAAAAAAAATCCCTGGGGTCGATGCCAGGAGAGAAGGTGGTATCTGCTCTCTTTCCCCCAAGATGCCGCCCCCCACCCCACCCCTCCATCCCATTCTCAAGGCAGGGGAGGAACTCGGGGGTGGGGGGAGATTGGCAATGAGTGCTGCTGGTGGGGTGGGGCGTGAGGAAGACTGGAGTGAGAACTTGTCAAGGCGGAACTCGCCTGAACTAAGCTCTTCTTTCCGAATCCTAAAAGTGTGTGTATTTGAGGATGGGGGGAGGGTTGAAAGCGTGTGTAGAGGAAGCAGTAAGATACTTGCATTTCATCCTGACCCGAGACTCACAGTGACCTGAAGAGTGAGTGCGAAGATGAAAAAGACAGAGACCCAGAGACAGATTTTCAAGAAACTGGGGGGAGAAAGAGATTGAGGCAGCTCAGGAGAAAAAGCTGCCAAGAGAACGACTTTACTTCTTTCTGAATCTGGGGGTCTCTCTTGCAAGGTGACAAAAGACATTCTCGGCCTGCAGCAGCAAAATTTCAAAGTTTTTCAACTTAAAAACAATGAAAACTTTCACATCCTCTCAGCACCGCTTCCTGGGGGGGGGGGGGTAGGAGATGACCTACAGTATTTGTGGGGCAAAGAGACGGGATGGTTGAGATGGGGACTATTGGGTGCTGAAGTAGGCGCTGATATTCCGCCAAGACTCAGGGTAAGTAGGCTTCCGCAATCTCCGAGAAGAGCCATATCCCAATACCTCGTCCTGCCCACACCCACCGCATCCCGGGCCTTTGGGTGGCGTTCGACCCCAAGCGGGAGAAGAAAAGTGGAGAGACCCGAGAAAGGAGGTGGAGCCGGAAGACTTAACTTGCCCTAGGCGCTTCCCCCGAAGTCCTGGTATTTGCAGTCCAGAGAAGTCAGTAGGTGTAGACTCAGTATGGCCTCAGGGCTCCCAGAAGAGCTGCAGGGTCGTGGGGAGCAATTTCTCCGGAATGCCCAGGATGAAAATGGAGGGAACTTCGGGTGACTTAATTACCCGAATAATGGTTTCAATTCCCGGGGTTTGGCTTTGGCTGCAGGAACCGGGTCGAAGCTGCCAGTTTTCTTCTCCATATAGCTCCTGCCGCTGTGGCCCAAAGTGGTGTTTTCGCATCTGACTCTTGTAGCTAGCTAGGATCATTCCTGACTTCAGCCTTCCTCCCGAGGTCCAGAACTACAAACGCTAGGAAGGGATTCACCTCTAGGTTAAAGGGGCCTTAGCCTGTCCACAGATGGAATGTATTTATTTATTTGTCGGTGTTAAAAAAAAAAAAAAAGTCCGGCCTGGTCAGACCAAAGGAACCAAGAACTTGAGTGATGATCCTTAAATAGGGCAAAAACCCGCATTGGCCAAAAGAGCATTTTTCTCAAATCCCCCCTGGATGGTAATCTCAGTTCTCCCCTTCTTCAATTGTGGGTGGGGAGGGGAGAGAAGACCTGACGTCTCTCATCCTTTTTCTTCCATACTGGGTCCCCTCATTTGGTCCCTCTGTCTAGAAGCGGAAAGTTGTTTGGGAAATTCGTGGGGTTCAACTGTGACTGCTGGACTGGTAGACAGCCACTTCGATAGCACCCGGTTACAACGCAGTACTTTCGATGGAGACATGAGTTTGAAAATGGAGGGCAAGGGGGGTCATACATGGGTGGGGAAAAGATGAGAAAAAGCAGGGTGGAGGAGAGAGTTTCTGCGGTCAGATGCTGGGGGGTGTCACAATTTCTCTCTCTGTGTCTCATTCTCCCCCATTTCACTCACTCTCACAATCTCCCAGGGGCCCTCTCATCTTCACACGAGAGGAATGGGAAATCGGAGCAGCCCCGAAGCTCAGAATCCGCTTCGGACGAAAAGACAAACTTTCGGGGTTCGGGGGAGAGGGCGAGGTACAGAGAGGACAGAGAAATAGGGAGAGAGAGAGAGCAGTTGTTTGACACTTTTTAGGTAGGGGGAAAGAGTACCTGACCCTGGGGGGACGCTCTCAAGCGCCCGACATCCTCACACCCCAGCCCAGAACCTGGCGCAGTCTGTTTTTCGTTTCTCTGACATAGGGCTCAATCAAGGGAGACAGGATGAAGGACCTGAAGACTTCATAGTGGGGGGCACTACTTGGAATCGAGGGGCAGGAGGCTGTAGCCAAAGGCAACAAGTAGGCGGGGGGGGGGGGGCTTTCTCATTAGGTTCCCCCCACCCCAACACACACGAGAATACTCCTCCCTGCTAGGATTCCGGTCTGGCAGCTGTTCCCGTTGGTCCAGCTCCGGGCAAAGCCTCCCTTGCCTCTCTCTACCAACCTGGTGTGTGTGTGTGGCGGGGGGAGGCATCATGGTTAAGGGCACTTGGAGCAAGGGGCTCAGTTGGACAGCTCAGTCCCTCCCTCCAGACCTATCAGAGGGACCTCCCTAACTGGAGACTCCCAGATCTTCGGGAAGTTTTTCCTTTCCATCTCTGCCCCAACTAGGAGATTGATTCAGGGTACAGGGTGGGGGTGGAGGAGCGACTTAAGACCGTACACTAACATAGATGCACGGGAATCCATTTTTCCTGAGTTTTGGACTTAGTAAGACCAGATCCCTTTCTTACAAAAACTTGAGCGGCTCCTGGCTCCCGGGTGCACTACAAATCCCACATCACAGCTCTGCCCTATAGGGAGAGTCCGGCACAGCCAGGGTGGGGTGGGGGTGGGGGGGCAAGGAGGAAGGGGAGGACGGAATAGGCCCCTGTATTTCACTCTTCCTTCAGTCCAGCAAAGTCCCAGCCGGGAAGTTGTCTTTGTCTGACTCCCCGCTCCCGGGGGGTCCGCTTCCCCCCTCTCCCCCCGACTCCACTAACCCAGCCCTGGAGGAGGCGGGGCTGACTCCTTGGCATCGTGGTGGTGGTGGGGTCTACCAGGGTGGAGATGGGGTGGAGGCGGGATAAATAGCCTCTTCCCGGGTGGGGGGGGGGGCTGTGCGACTCCGACGGTTCCCCGCCCCCACTGACCGGCTGCCCCCACCTGTTCTCTCAACAACGCTAGGACTAAGCTCAGTTTGGGGGGGCGGCAGGAAAGGGGGTGCTGGGGTGAGGGGTACGGGTATCTGAGCGGTGTGGTCATTGCCCGGCAAAGCACCCCATCTCAAGATCTAAAAAAAAAAGTCAGCACGAAGCCCGGCCCAGTTCCGTCTCCCGGCAGTTTGCAAACACAAAGTGAGTGGTGAGTGAGCGACCGAGCGCGAGCTTCTTGCTCTCTGCCCACTCCGGCCCCCGGACCCCGCAGCTTCCCACCCCACCTCCTGCCCCCACCCGGGTCCCAGCACGTACCTTTCCGGGTCGAGGTTCCACTCTGGGTTTCGGATCCCTCAGCCCGCCCGGGGCATGGGGCTCTCGCTCCGGCCGCTGCCCCGGCCCTGCCGCTGCTGCCTCCTGCTCCTGCTCCTGCTCCTGCTTCGGCTCGGGCTCCGCCGCCTCCCCCTCCCCCCGGGGCAGCCCCGCTCGGCTCTAGGCTCCGGCGCCCGGCGCCCTAGCCCCTCCGGGGCATCGCACTGTGGGGGGCGGCTCCCGCTCGGGCTCGGGTTTGGGCTCGGGCTCCCTTTCGGGCTCCGGCTCCTCGCTCGCCTCTTCTCCTTCTCGCGTCCTCCGCTCCTCTCGGCTCCTCCGGACCCCGGCGTCCCCGCCCCCGGCCCAGCCCTTGTTCCGGCCCCGGCTCCTCCCCGCCTCCGCTGCCGCCTCTGCCGCGCCCTCCCGGGGCTCGGAGCGGGAGTGGGGGGGGCTCCGTCCTGGGCCGTCCGTCGGCGCTGTCCAGTGCAGAGGGGCAGGCGGCTCAGGACTCCGGGCTAGGGGCTGAGACTGAGCAGGGGCTGCGAGTGAGTGACTGCGAGCGGGAGGGGGCGGGGGCAGGAGAAGGAGGAGGAGGGAGGGGGGAGGGAAGGAGCAAGCAAACCAGGGAGGGAGAGAGGGAGAAAGGGAGGGAGACAGGCAGGGAGGGAGGGAAGAGGGGGGAGACTAACTTCCAGCGCTACCATAATTCATCTAAAACAGGTGCAGCCGCTTTCACTCTTACTGAAATAGCCGCGGGAGAGGAAAGACTAGGAAAGCTGGGGTTTTGGGGGAAGGAGAGTGGCAAGCCGAGAGAGAGGTAGAATTTAGGGTACGGGTCTGGAAGATTCTCGGACCAGAAAGATAACCTAGAGATACTTTGGGGACAGCCTCTTTCTACTTGCTTTTCTGGGCTCTATCCTCTCTGCGTCCCTCCCCCCCCCGCCGCAACTGTTTACCACTTCAAGCCAACCTCAGGGTGCATGTTCTAACTCAGCCACCCCTAGTTCACTGCTGATTAGCGATCGTATTCGCCCTAGAGCTCGAGCAGCTGTCCAGCGTGGCCCCCAGCCTCTAACCCGCCCCCCCCCCCGCGCCCCCGTTAGATCCAAGAGGCGGGGGTCGGGAATAGAAGGTGTGGAGTGAGCTTCTATGTGGTTAAGAGCCCTAGACCCCAACCCCACGGGCTCCGCGATCTCTCCAGGCGCGCTCCGAAGCTACAGCTCAGGGGCTGCTGCATTTCAGGGCGTTTTCTTTGGAGAGGAGTTTGGGTAACCAGCTTTTAAATACCCAAGGGAACCGATCAGTGGATAGTTCGAACCGATTAAGGAGAAGTGGGAACTAAAGGAAATTATCCAGATAATTTACTTTTAGAACAGCCGGGGGCGGGGGAGGGGCCTGTTAGGGAGGGAGCTGGGGAGAACTATTTCTGTGTTTAGGTGCTGAAAGAAACCAGTTGAACTGTCTGGTCGTATGTGGGGAAAGGAGGGGAAAACACCCCATTAGGACCCGGAAAAGAGGTCAGGTTTGGAATTGAAGCTCTTCTGCGAGGTTGGAGGTGGGGGGCGGGGAGGTAGTATTGAGGGAGGGAGCATACCCTTCCCTCTTCACATAAATAACCAATCCAGCTAAGTCGGACCATTTTCCCCTTCCTCACGCAGCACTCCAATCTCCTGTCTCCTCACTTTTGGATCAGCTGTTCCCCCATGTCTGGAGTGCACTCTTTTCTCACTCCATATCTTAGAATCCCTGGTTTCCTTCAAAGCTCATCTCAAGCAGCACCATTCCTGATTCTCCCAGCTGCTAGTATCTCCCTTTCTCTTAACATACATATTTTGTATAAGAGGCAGCAGGACCTGGGGAAGTAATTTAATTTGCCTTGGCCTAGAACACCTTTCAAAGGCTATAAGTTGCAAAGCAGGTGCCAACCTGCATTGGCAGATTAGATGAAACTGCTTACTTAGAGCTCCCTACACAGATGTAATCACAAGTCTAGTAAATGTGTATGTATACATATATATGTATAATTGTGTGTATATATAAAATATTTTTTTCTGTTCATATAAATATACAGAAAAAATATATGTTCAACATGTTGTAGCCTTCTAAAGAATGTAAACTCTTTGAGGCACTGTTTCCTCTGTGTGTGTGTGTGTCTCCAGAGCCTCAGCACAGTGCCTGGCACATAGTTGTTGTTATTCAGTAGTGTCCAACTCTTAGTGATCCCATTTGGGATTTTCTTGGCAGAGATACAGGAGTGCTTTGCCATTTCCTTCTCCAGCTCATTTTACAGATGAGGAAACTGAGGCAAACAGAGTTAAGTGAGTTGCCCAGGGTTACACAGCTAGTATGCGTCTGAGGTTAGATTTGAACTCAGAAAGAGGACTTCCTGATTCCAGGTCTGGCCCTGTATTCACCATGCCACCAAGCTGCCCTAGAGCACCTACCTGGCACACAGTAGACAATGAATAAATGCATGTTGATTGCATGAAAAGGGATCTTAGGGATGATGTAGTACTTCTCTCTCCTTTCACAGAAAAGGAAACTGAGGCCCCTGTGACTTGCCCAAGGTCACACAAATGGTAGAGTGGAATAACAGGTATTAGAGCCAAGGTATCCTGAACTCAAATCTTTGGGTTTCCCACTATAACATACTGCTTCTCTCCCCAGGGAGGTCACTGAAGCAGATTCGAGCCTTAGTTCTGTTATTTAGTAGTGTATGAGCCTGGACAAGTTGCTGGATCTCCGTGAGCTTTGCTTTCATTCCCTATAAAACAAGAATGACAATGCACTTGGTTTGGTGGAAAGCACTGTGTCCATCTAGAAGTCTATATGAGCTATTATTATTGCTAAGGAATTTCAAGGCCCTGTGTCCATAGTTTAGATGGCCACTAGGAACACTGCCATGGGGAGTCAAGTTCCAACACCTGGGCAGACTAAGTTGTAGGCATTCCGTTGGGGGAGCTCACATTCCAGTTCAAATAAGCCAGATGGACCCAGGTTTGGGACAAGGAGGTGATGACCTGGTCCAGATCGGGTTAGGCAGAAAAGTCACACATGTTTAGAAGTTAGAAGGAATCTCAGGCCATCAGATTCATCCTGTACGTGGCTGAGAATCCTCTGTCCGATACCAAGCCTGGCTTTGAAGAGCTCTGTTGAGAGTCGGCCCACTGGACTTTGGATGGCTCTAATAGTGAGAAAACAAGTGTCCTTTTATGGAGCAGCCTAAAGTAGCATCTTTGCATTTTCTTCCCATAGAACTTTGTTCTGCTCTCTGGGGCCAAGCACTATGAGTCCCTTCCCTCTTCACACTGACAGCTCTTCAAATACTTGAAGCCAGTTATCCAATGGTGGTCTGACTGCCCTAGAAATACACACACGACACGCATGTTTATACAAATACATGTGAACACATAAACATAACTATACCTATAAAGTCACTTGTACACACATATATAATATACACATATGTGTGTATGTTATACAACACACGCTTTCTTCTACTGACTAAACAAATGAAAGTTCCTTTCATTAATCCTTACACATCATGATCTCAAGGCCCTTCCTCATTCTGATTGCCTTTCCTCCAGATGATCCCCATCTTATCAATGTTCTTCTTAAACTGCAGTGCCTAGAGCTGAACACAATACCCCAGATGTCATCTGAGCAGGGCAGCAGAGTATATGGGGACTTTCTTAAAGCCCCTAAGTGGGGCAGGGGATAGAACACTGGGGGCAGAAAGTTGTTTGGTCATCAGCTGCAGTGAGGAAGACCTGAGCTCAAATATAGCCTCAGGCACTCATAGTTTTGTGATCCTGGACAAGTCACTTAACCTCTTTCTGCCTCAGTTTCTCAGTAGACAGGGTGCCAGGCCTAGAGTCAGGAAGACCCATCTTCCTGGGTTCAAATCTGGCCTCAGACACTTACTAGCTGTGTGACCTTGGGCAAGTCACTTAACCCTGTTTGCCTCAGTTTCCTCATCTGTAAGATGAGCTAGAGAAGGAAATGGCAAACCACTCCAGTATCTTTGCCAAGAAAATCCCAAATGGAGTCACGAAGAGTGGAATCCGACTAAAACAAACAAACAAAAACTAACTGAACAAAATGGGGAAGATAATAGCACCCACCTCTCAGGTTATTGTAAGGATCAAATGAGAGGATATTTGTTAAAAAATATATAATTGCTAACTATTGTTATGATTAACACAGCCTAGGACACAGTTGTTTAAGGCTGAGATCAGTTCTAGTTTAGCTTCTCTTGGATAAAAGGGGCTTTTAGATGGATATGGAAGAAGGGGGAAGTACAAGGCCTAGGAGTGATTAATGCTCTTCCAACATAAGCTGCCCTCTCTGGCTCAGAAGGAACAGGATGGTGACTCTAGCAATATCTGCACTTTTCCAATAACTACCTTAAATTGACCTCTAAGGTTTTAAAGTTTGGCCTTGAGTCTCCACAAGCTAATTGGAAGCATGAAGAGCATCCTCAAAGACCACTGAATTGCCTGAGATCTTGAGGGGTGTGCAGGATGACAATGTGTCAATTTTTATTTTATTTAGCACTTTCCCAGTGGAATCAAGAAAGGAGTTTACAAGCTTCTCTTTAGTGAACATTTCTGGCTCAGCCATCACCTGGAAAGGATGAAGAAGAAAAGAATGTTATTGTCTATTAAGGGTGTGGGCTCATGCTCTGACTGGTCCCATCAAGTAAGTTCTGACCCAATACTAAGTCATAAAAAAGACTTAATTTGCTTTCAGAATAAAGCCAGTCTTGGGACATCTTTGGCCTTCTGGTCATGGCCTTTAGACCAGATTAATGAGTTATATCTTTTTATTTTTTATTTTGCAGGGGGGAAGGCAGGGTAATTGGGGTTAAGTGACTTGCTCAAAGTCATACAGCTAGTAAGTATGTCAAGTGTCTGAGGCTGGATTTGAACTCAGGTCCTCCTGACTCCAGGGCTGGTTCTCTACTCACTGTGCCACCTAGCTGCCCCATTTTTTAAAAAATAAAATCAGCTGGCAAGATGCAGAATGACACACATTTTTGGTCATGGACAATGTGGAAATTTGTTTTCCTTTACTATTTATATTTGCTGGGGGGTGGGGTTCTTTTTTATTTTAATTGGGGGTATGGGAGAAAATAAATCCTTGTTCATTGGGGAGAAAATAGGGAGAAAAAGGTCAGCTAGCTCAATAGTTATGCTTTAGTTCCTACCTTCCTCAGAAAATAAGTGACTTCCCAGGCCTTAGAGGCCTTTAAATGGGGACTGGATAACCCCTTCTCAAGGGTGTTACAGAAAGGATTCTTATTCAGTTAGGGGTTGGTGAATAATATATTTAACCTTTGAACTCCCAATTCTTTATATTTTGTGATTTCATGATTGTGAGTTAGGGACATGGAAGATGGAGTTGCCAATAACCTTCTAGGCAACTTTGGGCAAGTTATATGTCCTCTCTAGACCTCCTTTTCTCACCTTCAAAAGGAAGAGATTGAATTAAGTGGTCTCCAGGGTCCTTCATATTCCTGCAATTCTATGGTTCAATCACTTCAGACACTAGAGAAGAGAGTTCTTTGGAGGAAGGTTGGACTAATAGACTTCAAAAGTCCCTTCCCTGAAGTCAAAGAACCCAGCTTCAAATTCCACCTCTGAGACTTACCTGTGTGTATTTGGGGAAGTTAGATGATCCTGTGACCTTATGTGATTAGATGATTCTTTGCCAAGTCTTTTCTCTCCAATACCTGTCCTTCATTTGTCCTTCCCATCAGGATTTCTCCTGGAAAGATGTCTTTTTCATTTCAATCAATCTGTCAGCAAGTATTTATTAAAGGCCTACTATCTGCAAGGTCCCTTACTGGGCACTAGGAAGTATACAAAGGAACCATAAAACAAGGACCCTAACCTTAAGGAACTTATTGATTAAAAAAACAAAAAAAAACAAAGCCAAAACAAACAAAAAAACTTATGAAAAAAATTTACAAAACAAACCCAACCAAATCAAAGCAAATGACCCAAAACATTTTCCCCCTTGTAAAAGGATGAGAGGGAAAGTTCAGAATAGGACTTTCCAGCTTCATTTGAGTTATTCTTCATTCTTTTTCCAAGAAGTCTGCAAAGGTTCTATGTAGGGCCTCTGGGATCTGCTCAGAGTATCCTCTCTGTCCTTTTCAGCTCTGCCCAACTCTTCTAGTTGTCTCGATATGAGTTTTTCCAAATCATTCTTTGGGAATGCCCCCACCCCCGATCTGCTCTTCTATCTCCCTAGCGTGGGAGAAGAAACCTAGGGGAAGAAGCTGATTTCCTTAGTTGGTTGTTAACACCATGGTCATGGGGGCAGCTAGGTGGCAAAGTGAATAAAGCACTGGCCCTGGAGTCAGGAGGACCTGAGTTCAAATCTGGTTTCAGATACTTGACACTTAGTAGCTGTGTGACCTTGGGCAGGTCACTTAATCCCAATTGCCTCACCTGTCCCCTCAAAAAAAAAACCAACACATTGTGGTCATCAATCCCTTAAGATCTATGGTATGGAAAAGGGAGGGACAATTTGGGTTGCTCTCAGGATTTTGTGTAAGTCATCTTATAACTCTGGGGCTGTTACCTATTTGCGAAATGGCTGGACTAGAGGATCTCTAATGTCCCTTCCAATGTTAAAATCTTATGATGTGATCTATGATCCGGTTCCAGACAGGAAAGGGATTTCTCAATCACTTGTATTTAATGACCTCAAAACAATGATAGGCACTCACTGATCAGCTGGAATGGTAGGCAGGAGGGCTAGGCTTTTCTGCCCTGTCTCTTTTGTTAATTAGATCAGAGGACTTCAGAGCTGAATTAGACTTCAGAGATCTAATCCAGTACCAACAGGAATAACCTCTACATAATCCCTAATAAGGGTTCACCTAACTTTTTGGATTCTCCTTCCTAAATTCATCTTGGCATAGTGTATGAAGAAAACCCATTGCTCATCCTGAGGCCTTCTGGAGAGGGCAGATTTCCCTCCATAGTGTACTCAAAACCTAGGTTTCTTCTGTCTTAGCCCTTTAGCTTTCTTTTCCCTCCATGTAATTACTTTCTTTTCTCCTCCTCCCCACTTATGCCTTCTAGGGCTGGCCAAGGTCACCCACTGTATCCTGGGCCATCTCCAGTCCTCTTGATCAATACCTGGACACAGGTGGCTCTGGAGGAGAAAGTGAGGCTGGTGACTTTGCACAGCCCTCCCTCACTCAAATCAAATTCAACTGCAAGTCATGTGATCATCTCTCTGATGTCTTGGTCCTCTCCTGTCCCTCTCCTTGGGTATCATGCCCTTATGAGAGGGTGTTCTTCCTGAAAGAGAGTAAATTCTGATGGCCGAACCCTACCTAGCTCACTTGGGGTTTACTGGCTAGATTTCTTTCCCAAAGATCTAGCCTTAAACCCAACTCCTTCTGGAGCTCATTGATTGGACAACAATGGCACCTCCCAAGCACCATTTCTAGGGCTGGTATTGGCTCAAGCTTTTTCTAGGTTCTAGATTTCCACTCTTCCTCTTTTCTTCCAATGCCTCTTCCCTCACCTCCCCAGCCCAAGACTCCTCTTCCACCTTCATTCATGCCTTCTTCTTTCCCTTCCCAATGGTCTAATTCTGGAATCTTATTATAAGCAGTGGACCAAAGAAGCTAAGGCAATTTCCAACATTTGAAGCCTTAGCCATAATAATAATAATAAATTTAAAAATAGAAAATCATATTTATAAAAGGTTTTCCTCACAACAACCCTATGAAATAGGTAGGGTAAGCATTATCATCTTGAGAGATGACATGGAGTAGTAGCCAGGACACTGGATTTGGGGTTAGAAAGACATGGGTTCAAACCCTGCCTCAGACACTTACTCTGTGAAATTGAGAAAGTCATTGAATTGTTATGCTTCAATTTAGTCTTCAGTAAAATGAGGAGGCTGGATTCCAAGACATCAAAGGTCCCTTCTGGATATAAATCTATGGTCTCCGTTTTAAGTTAAGTAACTTGTCCAAGGTCACACAGCTATTAATGGTTAGAAGCAGAGTTTGGCTCAAGGTTCTGAGACTGGGTCAATTCAGTTCAATTCATTTCAACAAGCCTTTATTAAATCTTCCCCAAAGCCAGGCACTATGCTTGGGTCTGGGGATACAAAGATTAAAAAAAAAAGTCTTAAAACACAAAAGTCTTTGCCCTCAAGGAACTTACAGACACTACTTCCACTAGACCTCATCATTTCTCTAAGATACATGAAATTAAAATAGAGAAGCCTGTAAGATATAATTTGAATTTTTAGCTTTTTTTTTTAACAAATGAATTAATTATGGCAGGAAATCTACCTTCTGTGCACTGTCATAGTTGATATCAAGCATAGTGAGACCATCCTTATCTAATAGCTCTTGTCCCTTCCTTGCTAAATTTGAGGCCCTCTGTGAGCCAGAGGACTGAGCCAAATGTCCATTCTGCTTCCCACTTCTCCTCCCCATTTGGTTCTGTTTCTTCTTTTTCATCCAATTCAATTCAACAAACATTTATTAATCTCCTACTGTCTACAAGGGATGCTAGGGATCCAAATACAAAAATGGACACATTATGTAGCTCCCTCCCTCCCTCCTCTCTGTAAGAGACAGGCCAGGGGGATCAGTGCTCAGTGCAAATTAGGGTCCCAGGACGAGGAAGGAGCCCAGGCTTTCCCCTCCCCCGCAATCTCCCCCACCCACACACACAGTTCCCTGCAGATCAGTGAATATTTTAACAAAGAAATGCTTCATTAAGGAGTTGATACCTTAATGAACTGTCCCCAGGAGCCGTCAAAAACGCAAAGCTTCACCCACCCCCCACCCGCCCCTTTAAAGCAAGGGGGAAAGTCTTACCTTTGAGTTGGTTTATCAAATTACCGTAATGGCCAGAATAGAGGCCGCAGTTGTGTGGGAGAGATGGCCTAGAAAAGGGCGGGGGGTAGGTGGGGGGGCAGGTGAGGACATTCAGCCTGGGGGTCGGCCATGACTCCACGCAGTAATTTGGTCCTTTTAATTCCTGGATTCCACCTCCCTCCCCAACACTCCCTCCACCCCAACTCCCAGACATAGTTGCAGCAACCTACCTGTTCCCTTAAGGTGTTTTCACCAAACCCTCGCCCTAAGGGACTGTGCAGCCAAGGGACAGTGCGGTGGCCGAGCGGGTGCGGGAGCGCAGGCTGATTGGTGGGAAATCAGTCATTAAGGACCAGAAAATGAACAACAGCCTGACAAGGAGCGAGCAATTTTCCATCAATTAGAACCCGGCTGCGTCTTTGGGTCAAATTGAGTTCCGCGCCTGACTCCCGAAGGTGGGGTTTGGCAGAGCGGCGGGGGGGCCTGGGGGAGGGAAGAAGACAACACGGGACTGAGTCTGAGAGATCATTATCTTTCCCTTCCCCACTGCCTCTTCCCTCTATTGCCCACATCTCAGATTTTCACCCAGAGGCAGCTGTTAACTGAAGACCCAGAATGGAGTGGGAGAGAAAGCAGGGGACAGGAAGAAAAAAGGGGCTGGGACCCAAGGACAAGCTGGAAGAGGAAAAGATAAAAGCTCCTCTGCCTAGGCAATGCTTACCCATCCTTCAGACCCATGTAAGTTCCCAGAGCACTCCCAGCCCGCAGTGAACTTTTCCTCCTTTGAGCTCCCAGATAATTTATTGACAGCACCCATCATGTGACCCTTACCAGGCCCCACCTTCTGTTCCGGGTAGCCTTTTCACGAGTATAGGTCTCCTTCCCCAATCCTGCTACCTCACAGGGCACCCTTTGTACACACCTCTTAACAGCACATAGATATTTGTGTATATATCATTTCTCCTTACTAAACTGTAAACTGCTTGAGGGCAAAGACAGACAAGTCATGTTAAAATTTCCTATCGCTTGCAGATATGGATAGAACTGAACTAGACTGTGACCTCTTTAGGCAAAGAATTTGTCTTTTGTTGTTCAGTTGTGTCTGACTCTTCATGACCCCATTTGGGGTTTTCTTGGCAAAGAATACTGGAGTGGTTTTCCATTTCCTTCTCCAGCTCATTTTACAGATGAGGAACTGAGGTAAATAAGGTTAGGTGACTTGCCCAGGGTCACACAGCAAGTATTTGAGGTTGGATTTGAACTAAGGTTTTCCTGACTCCAGACCTAGTGCACTTGGTCACCTAGCTGCCCCAAAATGCTTCTGGAAAGCCTGAAAATCCAACCCCTCACAATACTAGCTGTATGATCATGGGGGAGTTACTTAACCTTCTTGTGCCTCAGCTTCCTCACCCATAAAATGGGGGATACCAAGAGCCCTTACCTCACAGAGTTATTGTAAGGCTCAGCTAGGATAATGTAAAGGGATCTGCAAACTTTAACCTCATACTTCAATATCATTTATTATGATTTGTATCTCTCACTGTATCTAGCACAGTGCTGTGCACGGAGTAGTTGCAAAGTAATGGCTTTTTGATTCATTGATGGGAGAAAGGTAGAAGGAGGGCAAAGGAGAAAAAAAGGGGCAGCAAGGAAGGAGATGAGGAAGAACCCTTTCCATTTGATCCAGTCTCCTGGATAGTCATAATCAAGATCATAGTCAAAGATCATAGTCTTGGAGGGCCCATCTTTTCCTCTCTGTCTCCACTTTTCTTTTTCTTTTTTCCCCTCTGGACATCCCTCATGTATAGTAGAAGCTCCTGGAACTAAAGGTGTAGCAGGTAGTAAGAACTAGTTTTAGACATGACTATCTAGGAGTCCCCAGAGCTCACTTATACATGTTCCCTTCCTGCTCCTGTTCCTGCATCTCTAGCCTCAGCTTCATGAGGCTTCTCATCTGTCCCATGAACACCAAAGACAGGCCAGTTCTTCCCAGATCATAGTCCAAGTCACCCCTTTCCTCTGGATGTGCAGATGGAAATTCTAGGAATGGGCCAAAGATCAGAAAAGGGGAGCCCTTTCCCTGGCAGAGCTTAAGTACAGCAGGCAACCCAAGTTGCTTAGTCTTGGATAGGATCAGGGCCCTTTGATGGGAGCTGTAAAGTCAGGGAACCTAAGTCCTGCAAAGTGCTACAGTACCAAAAGGATTCTATATGTTGAGTTCCTCACCTCTCAGGAGGTAGGAAAGGTGCCTCATCATTGGTCTTTTCTGGTTGTGGTTGCCCATTGCCTTGATCAGAGTACTTAAGTCTCTCCCAGTTGTTTTTATTTACAATGTTGTTATTGTATATATTGTTCTCCTGGCTCTGCTCGCCACACTCAAGCAGAGATAGTTTTGAGATGGCAGGCCCCAGGATATAAGGATGCCCCAGTATTCTCTATTACTTCTAAGTTTCTAGTAGAAGGCCTATTGGATCATTCACAGAGACCTCTTGGGGAGAGACAATTCCCTTGATTAATCATCAGTTTGACTATTAATAGAAAGCTTCACTAGAGAAACCAATGGACTATGTGTTACAGCCATGAGCACTGGCATGAATTCAAAAAGAAAGGCCATATCACCATTACCAACCCTGCTTAGAGACATTTTACAGGTCAGATTTATCTCTCTTACTCTAGACTGTAAATTACTCTTGGGATTTACAAGATTTATATACATCTTTGGTACTAATAGTTGCTTGACAAAGTATTTCTATTTGTTTTCTCTCCTTTAAATAAAACTATTTTGTTTAACAAAAAGATTGGAAAAAACCTTGGGTATATGAATATAACGGAATACCATTGTTTAGAAAGAAATGATGAACATGAGAAATTCAGAGAGATATGGGAAGATTTGCACAAACTGATGAAGAGTGAAGTAAGCAGAGGCTGAAGAACTATTTACACAATGACTTAACTATGAAAACAATCACTATAAGGAAGTCAAAACTTTGAGTACTAGAGGAAATAATGAAGGTCTGGGGAAACAGGTAATGAGCCATGCCTCCCTTTGGGGCAGAGAGATGGAGAGATGGACTTCTAGGAGAGAATATTGAATACATTGTCAAGTTCTATGACTTTATCAGATCTTTTTGCTTAATTGCTTTCTGTCACAGGGGGAGGGTTCAGCCCAGGGTTTGACGTAAAGGAAAGGCTGTGATATAAAGACAAAAATCATCAATAAAATGTAAAAAACAACCCAGTTAATTAGTCAACAAACATTTACATTTACATGGCAAACATGACCCTTGTCTTTGAGGGCCTCACCATCTACTAAGGCCAAGGGAAGATGAGACCAATCAGTTGACTTGTATTATTACAAAATTACCATAATTCACTGGGGCAAAAAGAGGCTAATGATATAGGGGGAAAAAAGGATAGCCCTGGTGTTTGGGGGCAAATGGCCAGGGTCAATCTAGAAAGGCCTCTTGAGGCCTTTCACTATGATGTCATTAAGGACAGGGACATAGTTTGGCAGATAGAAGATAGAAGCATGACTAAAGCATGGCATGGGCCAAGGTTTGGCCATGGGGAGAAGGAAGATTGGGCACAGAAAAGTAGCTTAACGTGAGGAAAAAGATTTGGTGTCATAATGGCTTCAATTCTTGATTATGTTAACTTCTTAACTGCAAATTTGGATGAAGGATTTTCCCTCTCTGTGCCTCATTTTCTTCATCATAAAATGAGGGAACTGAACAAGATGATATGCCAAGGTCCTTTCTAACGCTCAATCCTATGAGAATAAGGATATTAAAATAACCTTTTGAGTTAGTATGAATGGAAGCATATTAAGGTAGTGAGGAGAGATGGGAGAGGACAGCCAGGGTCTTTCCTAAGGACATAGTAATTATTTAGGGTTCTTCAGTTAGTCTTATAGAGGCCAGGTCACACAGGTTCCCTGCCCTTGACTATCTTCTAGTCTTAAAGTCTAGACATGCAGACAATAGGGCATACAATGATCAACAAGTAATTCTTTTAAAAAAATAATTTATAAATTTATTTTTATTATTTTTAGTTTATAACATTCAGTTTCACATGTTTTTGGATTCCGAATTTTTTCTTGCTCCCTCTTCTTCCCCCTCCCCCGCAAGACAGCATGTAATCCAATGTAGGTTCTATATTTACCTTCACATTGAACTTATTTACATAATTGCCCAGTTGTAAAGAAGAATTATAACCAATGGAATGAATCATGAGAGAGGAAAAACAAAACCAAAAAAGAAGGAAGAAAAAGAGAGCAAATAGTTTGCCTCCACCTGCATTCAGACTCCATAATTCTTTCTCTTTCATCATGAGGCTTTTGAGGCTGTCTTTGAACCTTGCATTGATAAGAGGAGTCATACCTATCAATACCTATGTGTCTGTAATTGTGTATATTGATCTCCTGGTTCTGATCCTCTCACTCAGCATCAGTTCATATAAGTCTTTCCAGGTTGTAATGAAGTCTGTCTGCTCCTCGTTCCTTATAGAATAATAGTATTTCATTACATTAATATACCACAATTTGTTTAGCCATTCCCCAATTGATGGGCATCCCCTTGATTTCCAATTCTTAATTCTTTGATACCACAAAAAGAGTTGCTATAAATATTTTTGTACATACTGGTTCCTTTCCCACTTGTCTGATCTCTTTGGAATATAGCTCTAGAAGTGGTATTACTGGGTCAAAGGCTATGCACATTTTTATAGCCCTTTGGGCATAGTTCCAAATTGCTCTCCAGAATGTCTGGATCTGTTCACAACTCCACCAACAAAGTATCAATGTTCCAATTTTCCCACATCCTCTCCAGCATTTATCATTTTCCTGTTTTGTCAAGTTGACAGGAGAGATACGGTACTAAGAGTTGTTTTGATTTTCATTTCTTTAATCAATAGTGATTTAGAGCACTTTTTCATATGACTATAGATATCTTTAATTTTTTCCTTTGAAAACTGCTTGTTCATATCCTTTGACCATTTCTCAATTAAGGAAGGACTTGTATTCCGATATATTTGGTTCAGTTCCCTGTATGTTTTAGATATGAGGCCTTTATCAGAGACACTGGCTGTAAAGATTTTTTTCCCCAATTTTCTGCTTCCCTCCTAATCTTTGTTGCATTGGCTTTGTTTATACAAAAACTTTTCAATTTAACATAGTCAAAATTATCCATTTTGCATTTTGTAATGTTCTCTATCTCTTGTTGGGTCATGAATTCTTTCCTTTCCCATAAATCTGACAGGTAAACTATTCCTTGCTCTTCCAGATTACATGTAGTATCAGCCTTTATTCCTAAATCATGAACCCATTTTGACTTTATTGTGGTATATGGTATAAGATATTGGTCTATACTCAGTTTTTGCCCTACCATTTTCCAATTTTCCCAGCAGTTTTTGTGAAGTAGTGAATTCTTAACCCAGAAGCTGGGTTCTTTGGGTTTATCAAAGAGTAGATTGCTATAGTCTTTGACTCCTGTGTCTTGTGTACCTAACCTATTCCACTGATCCACCACTCTGTTTCTTAGCCAGTACCATGTAGTTTTAATGACTGCTGCCTTTTAATACATTTTAATATCTGGTATGGCTAGGCTACCTTCCCTTGCACTTCTTTTCATTAATTCCCTTGATATTAACAAGTAATTCTTGTTGTCAGACTTCCAACTTTGGCTGGTTGGGAAAATATCAAGAGAAGAGTTGTAGGATATTGGGTCCTGTGATGACAGCATGGAGTTGTACCTTTCCCTTGGGCGGGATAAGGGAATGATCCGGAAGGGAATCCAGCAAAGAAGCCTGAGAAGAAGCAGTCTAATGGGTAAGAAGAAAACCAGGGGAGAGTAGTGTCCTAAAAATCTGGAGAGAAGAGAGATCAAGGAGAACAGTGATCAACAATGTCAAACAAAGGCTGCTGGGTAGCCAAGAAGAAAGAGGATTGAGAAAAAGGCATTGGATTTGGTATTTAAGAGATCACTAGTAACTTTGGAGAAAGCCGTTTGGGTGGACTGATGAGGTTAGAAGCTGAATTGTAAAAGGTTAAGAAATGAGAGACAGCTCAAACAAAACCAATGCAGCCAAGATTAGAAGGAAAGCAGGAAAGTGGGAAAAAAATTTTACAGCCAATTTCTCTGATAAGGGCCTCATTTCTCAAATTTATAAGAGTACAAGTCATTCCCTAATTGATAAATGGTCAAAGGATATGAATAGGCAATTTTCACAAGAAGAACTCAAAGCTATATATGGTCATATGAAAAAATGCTCTAAACCACTATTGATTTGAGAAATGCAAATTAAAATAACTCTGAGGTACCACCTTACTCCTATCAGATTGACTGATATGACAGAAAAGGAAAATGACAAATGTTGGAGGTGGTGCGGAAAATTGGGACACTAATGTGCTGTTGTAGTTGTGAATTGACCCAACCATTCTAGCGAGCAATTTGAAGCTATACCTAAAGGCCTATAAAACTGTACTGTATAAAACTGATCCAGCAATACCACTACTAGATCTGTATCCCAAAGAGATACAAGGAAAAGGACTTATATGCACAAAAATATTTATAGCAGCTCTTTTTATAGTGGCAAAGAATTGGAAACCCTTGGAGCCTTGGGCATTCATTCTTGGTGTATACTGTTGATATCAATAAGGCAGCATGTTATAGTGGATAGAGAACTAGCCTGGGAACCAGGAAGACTTTCAAGTTCCTCTTGGGACATATATATTGGCCCTTTTCAGGGCTGCTCATCTACCTTTGGTGTTCATCTGACACCCAACTCTCACTTGTGCCTCCAAGAAGCTGTAGCATGGGCAACAGCCACACCTTGGGCAAGACCATCTCAGCAGATGGGGTACACCAGGTTGAGGGTAATCAGCAGCCTCAAACCCATCTGTAAGTTAAGAGGATGTCTACCCCAAGCATGAGAAGCCTCCCTCCAGCAGAATGGGAAGATGAGAAGAATCTGTTCCAATGGCCATGAAGCAGGCACTGTGGGGCACTTAAAGCTTGGTCAAGCATTGAAGATGCAAGGTCATCCATGGCATCCCAGGCTGTCAGTCGTCATTTTGACTTTTGTCTTACCACTGGACTTTGATGACTCTGGAGGAGAGAATGAAGCTGATGGCTTTGTGCTACTCTGCCTCACTTTAATCCAATTCACCCACAAGTCAAGATATCACCCAATGACATCACTGATCCTCTGAAAATGAAGGACAAAACGACAGTAACAATATTGGCTGTATGGCCCTAGACAAGTAAGCTAACCAGTCAGCATCCTAATCAATGATCTAAATTGCACAGGCCTAAACCTGTTTCCTCAACAGGAAGCTCCCCTGTTCATTGGTACAAATGAAATCATTGGTCTAATTCCTATTCTTATCCTCATTTTTGATGCTGTGATGACAGTGGGACGTGGGATATTTAGGCAGCCAATTACAGGATTGTCTTTTCTCTGGAGTTCCCAGTCAGGGACCTCTGGGGATTTGTCCTAAAGACAGAACAAAAAACCCAGGTACCTTTGAAGGGGGACCGAAACACTAGGATGTGGACATAAAACACTGGGTTTCTGGCATCCCTGTTTGCTTCTTCCTCTCAATATTATCCTGGTTGGAGTCTCTCTCTCTCTTTCTGTCTCTGTCTCTGTCTCTCTCATACATACATACACAATCCTGCTTGAATATATTCCCATCTTCCCCCTAGAGCCTCACATAGAACTTTGTTCTTCATTTCTTTAATGTATTTAAAGTATTATTGTATAATGTAGTTTATTTGCATCAGAAAACAGGTTATAGTGGATAGGGCTGGGTTTGTGGTCAGGAAGACCCAAGTTCAAATTTGCATTTTCTAACTTATAACATGATCCTGGGCAAGTCACTGTAAGCCCCTCTGTGCCTTGGGCATCTCTCTTCACACCATAGGTTGCTCTCTGGGTTGTGGAAGGGAAATAGTATACCAGCAAATCCTAGGCCGTGACAAACTGCAGACCTTCCTTGTATTTTCATTATTTTTGTACTTTTCTCATCCCCTCGATAGGCTGTAAACTCCATGGCAGACATATTGGTATAGTGGGAAGATTGCTGAATTTAGGAATAAGAAGGCCTGGGTTTGAATCTTGGCTCTGCCACTCAGACCACCTGTGGGATGATGGGAAAGTCACAATTTTGCCCTCAATTTTTTTTTTATTTGTATAATGAGGGGGATAGTCAAGACTTTTTGAACCTTAACATCCCTTCTAAATCTTGATGTATCACCCCAGAGGGCAAGTGTGTCTTATCTTGTCTAAAGTTTCCAACATAGGATTATATGTTTAGAATTGGAAGGGTCCTCAGACATCATCTAATTTACCCTGCCTCCTGCCTAATTTTAGACGTAAGGAAACTGAGGCTCAGAGATTTTAAGTTATAGCCTGGATCTGAGCCCAGCTCCTCAGATGCCCAAGCCAGCATTCCTTCCGTTATAACACACCACAATATTCTGTGTGAAGTAGGGGCTTAATGTTTGTTGGACCAATGAATGCTTATATACACACTCCTATGTTTACATGTACACATCCTCATACTAACACATTTTCTTTTTTATATTTTAAATTCTCCTCTTTCAGTGAGCACTCCCTAGTAATGAAGACAAATAGGCAAAATCGAACTACAGAGTGTCCCTCCTCTGTGTATATAGCATTCCCATCCATAGTCCCCCATTCCCTATGGAAAGGAAAATGCTCTCTCATCTCCCTTTGGTGCCAAGATTGGTGGTTACCATTACTCAGCCTTAGGCTTCGATGTAGCGTTGTTTTCCGTTTACATTGACGTGGCTGACTCACGGTCTTTCATAGGTATAATCTTATACACATACACACTGCCAAGCTCCATCCAAATGCTCACTCACGTGCCCTTCCAGGTTCACACACAAGCGCTCTAACACTTGCACTCACGAAGAAACACAGTTCCTCTAAACTCTCATCTCTAACCGGCTCCTCCCTCCCCTCCCAAACCTTTCCACTACACAACCCACCGTGTCACCCGCAAATGCTCAGGCCCCGGGGCTTGGCACTGGGGCCAGGGGCCACCCCGGTTGTTTCTTCCCCACCCCCCCTCTTCCGAGCCACTCCGCAAAGTCCCCTGCGGCCTTCTGCAGTCCCACGGCCCTCCACGCAAAGCCTCCTCCGTCCTCCCACGCCGCCCCCTTACTCCACCCCAAACCTCTACTCTCTTTCTCCCTCCCTCCCTCTTTTCTCCCGGCTGTGGCGGCGGTGGCAGCCGCGGCAGCATCACCGCAGCCTGTTCTCATTACGGGCCAATGAGGCTGTTTACTCACCCAGCTGGAGATGGTTAGATAGTGATAAATAATGAAAGAGAAAACAGGCTTTTCCCCTCTGCGGCTTCTATTTATGTAACATGTGTCACAGCTCACTCGCAGACTTAGTTTCGGAGTTGGGTGCAGGAAATCGTTTATTTTTTCCGGACAGTGGCTGGGGTGAGGGTCCTATGTCTTGGCTCACACCCATGGGGTGGGGGCGTGGGGGACTATTTTTCGAGATCAGGCTCCCAGGGTCTTATCCCCTCCACTCCCCCCAGAGCCTACTTCACTTTAGAAGGCCGCTCAAAGGGGAGTTGTCACTACTCCCCTCCTCATGCTGTTCTTTGGCAGGATTGGGGGTGGGGCAGGACCCCCACCTCCCGCCTCACTCCAGTCCTCCAAGCAGGCTTTTGGGAGCTCAGAGAACTTGGGGGGCTGGGATTCCTTGAGCAAAAGCAGTTGGAACAAGGCAAAGTGGGTGGGCTGCACCTGCCTACAGGGCAGGGAGTGAAAGGGAGAAAGACCCCAAACCCACCCGTGCTTCCCTTCCCAGGGAGAAGGAACTACCTTGAGAAAGTTCATGGCAAGTTTACTGACCCTGAGTTGGGGGTGGGGGAGGAAGGGTATGTGTGTGGGAAGGGGGGGGCACAAGAATGATGAAGTGGAGAATCTCAGAAAAGCTTCCTCATTCTTCCAGGAGTATGGAAAAATAGGAATTCTTCTGGGGACATAAATGATGACAATCATAACAGTTAAGATCTATAAGAGTGCTTCCTGGTACATTGTCCCAATGGAGCCTCACAACAGCCCTTTGAGGTAGGCACTACAGGTATTATTATGCGCATTTTCCAAATGAGAAAACTGAGGCACATATCGGTAATTTGCCTTCCTTGGGTCACCCTCCTTCCTACACCCAGTTAGTGTTAGGGGGAGTATTCAAACCCAGTTCTCTCCTGACTCAGTCTAGCACATTTTCCACTATACCACCATGTTCCTCTATACTAAAGGAAAGGAAAAAGTGAGTTTAGTTTTGTTTTGTTTTGAAAGTAGACATAACTTTGCAAACTCCCCTCCCATCCCTCAAGGTCTGGCTACCCTAGCTTCCCATTTTCAATACTGACTGTACCTTACCCAGTCAGTCTTTCAGAAAACTGGGCCAAATGTGGGCAGAAGCCTAGACAGAACACTAACAACAGTACCACCTTTAGTATGGCCCTTTACAAAGCATTTTCACAGAGATATTCTTTGATTCTCACAACTGCCCTGTGAGGAAAGTAGAGCCCGGGGGTCAGTTACTCCATCTCTCTGAGCCTCAGTTTCCTCATCTGTAAAATGGTGACAACAATGCTTTTGGCACCTCCCTCAAAGGGTGGTTGTTGAGGTTCAGTTGAGATAATTCATATAGAGCACTTAGCAAATAATGATTTGACCTTTAATAAAGTATTATTTAAATGTCAGTTCTCCTCTTCCTCTCCTTCCTCCACCTCCTCCTCATTCTTATTCCCATTTTGCAGATGAATTAACTGAGGGTCAGTGATATTCTCAAGGTTTCTTAGCTAATAAATGGCAGAAGCGAAGCTGTGGTTCAGGTCATGTGATATTTAGTCCAGTGCATTGTCCACTACACTAAACATTCAGAGGAAGGAGTTGCTTGTCTAATGAAGTGAGTTGTGGTCTCCCTCGGGGGACTTCTAGTCTTACAAAAAAGATGTTACACACATTCACAGACACAAGGACATGAAGCAATGGCAAGGACAAGAGGCAGCCTAGCATGGTAAAAAGAGTGTAGGATTTAGAGACAGAGGGCTGGGCTTCTACTCCTGACTCAGATTCTTACTGACTGTATCACCCTGGACCCGTCACTTCTCCAGTCCTCACTGTCTTCTTTTGTTTGTAAAATGAGGTTGAAATCTGTAAGGTCCTTCCCAGTGCTGAAGTTAGGAGTCTCTGAGGAGAACTGTGAATAAGAATATGATAAACCTGAAAGGCACCGGCAGTAATAGAGTGTTGGGAGCTAGCTAAAGTCAATGGAGCAAGACTTCCTGCAACAGATGAGTTTTCAGTGAGTTTGGAAGGAGGGGAAGAACAAGAACTGAGGTTGAGGAGAGGGGAAGGGCATCCCAGGAGAGGAACAAGTGAGCCTTCAGAGGATGGGAAGGAGTGAGTCCTCTGAGTGAGGCAGCAATAAGAGTCATTGATTGGAGTGGAAGTGCCATGTTGGGGAGAAAAAAGATCACAGATTTCAAGCCAGAAGGAATGTTAGAGTCCATCTAATTGAGGTTATCTAGTATAACCTCTTTATTTTACAGAGGAAGAAACTTCGGGCCCAGGGAAAAGAAGTGACTTCCCCAGGTGTATATAGATACCAAGTGACAGAGGTAGAATTAGAACCTCTGACTACAAACCCATCATTGTTTTTACTGTATCACATGCCCCAACTTCTACTCATCGAGAGGGAGAATTAGACACTTAGGGATTGGAGCAGGGTCCTAGAAGTCTAGATCCTATTTTCAGCACTATCTCTGGGCTACCTTTTCTAAGTCTCAGTTTCCTTCCCCTGTGGGACAGGAGAAGGGAAGGGTAAAGGAAAAGTAACTTGG
The DNA here is from genome assembly GCA_028646595.1 of Phalanger gymnotis. Classification (NCBI taxonomy): domain Eukaryota; kingdom Metazoa; phylum Chordata; class Mammalia; order Diprotodontia; family Phalangeridae; genus Phalanger; species Phalanger gymnotis. Next base: position 195,088,496 of record CM053627.1, read on the forward strand.
GGTGGGGGGTGGTAGTAAGGGACTGAGAAACAAGGCCATACTTGGCCAGCCCGTGCTCTGATCTCTGACCTCATCACATTCGGTACTTTGAACATCTGCTAGCTCTATGAGATATCAGGGGAAGGGATGACCATGGGGTGGGGACACATGCAAAGAGGTCACCAGCAGTGTACTCAGTTCGTTGGGTAGAATCAATTCCAAATGGAGACATATACAGAAGATTTCATCATGGGACACACAGGTCTTCAAGAAGAAGCTACTACTAGTGGGAGTTGCTAGAGAGAGGATCTCAGGCTGGATGACTCTGGAGTCCTTACCAGCTCTGAGATTCTAGGATTTTGACATAACATACTCACAATCTCTATCTATATCAATGTTTGGAAGGCTCCAAAGGAAAGTGTGGGAGAGAAGAGGTATTAGGCTTCCCAACAAACTGACAGTCTACAGAGCCATTGGGATGACCTCGTTGTTGTATGCCTGTGAAACCTGGACAGTATACCAGCACCATGCCAGGAAACTGAGGTGCTTCCATTTGAATTATCTTTGGAAGATTCTAAAGATCGCCTGGCAGAATAAGGGCCTGGACACTAAGGTCCTTTTTTAGGTTGTCAAGCTTTCAAACTCTACTCCAGAGAGCACAACTCAATGGGCTGGCCATGTTGCTCAAAGTACATTTGTCTAAAAGACTATTTTACAAAGAACTCACACGAGGCAGGCACTCACATGGTGGGCAGAAGAAGCAATGCAAGGACACTCTCGAGGTCTTTCTGAAGAACTTTGGGATCAGTTGTGGGACATGAGAGACACTGGCACAGGACTGCCCAGCATGGTGTGCCCCCATCCAAGAAGGTGCTGTGATCTGCAAGGGAAGCAGAATTGTAGTAGCTCAAAGGAAGCATGAG
>CM053627.1:195089897-195112221 GCA_028646595.1 Phalanger gymnotis
CACACGAGGCAGGCACTCACATGGTGGGCAGAAGAAGCAATGCAAGGACACTCTCGAGGTCTTTCTGAAGAACTTTGGGATCAGTTGTGGGACATGAGAGACACTGGCACAGGACTGCCCAGCATGGTGTGCCCCCATCCAAGAAGGTGCTGTGATCTGCAAGGGAAGCAGAATTGTAGTAGCTCAAAGGAAGCATGAGCTGCACAAATTTAGAGACATCTCCACTCCAAATGTTCATATAGGTTGTGCCCACCCTATGGTAGAGCCTTCAGAGCTTATCTTGGTCTGATTAGCCATAGCTGGACTTGACTCCAACATAGTGATGCATTTTGGTCCTCTCTGAGAACAAAGGACACCAACCAACCAACCAATCTATATCATTGTGTATATGGGCATAGGAACATACTTACATATGATGATACCTCCCACACATAAATATAAATTCTAGTTTGATTATAAGCTCCTTGTGGCCTGGACAAGTAATTTATATTATGCTTCTATGGCAGGCCTGTATAACATGTGGCCACTTGCGGCCCACCAAAGGATTTCAGACAACCTGTGGAAAATGTAGGGCTGCCACTACGCACTCTCCTGTTTGTCACATGACCGTCAGCAACCAAACATCGTCAGTCTGTCTCTAATCTAACCTATCTGTGGCCCAAAAAAGTTTAGCCTATTTTGATTTTGGCCTCTACCTACTGCCAAGTTGTGCAGGTCTATTCTATGTAACCTCCGCACCACCTAGGGCAAGATGTTGATGTCCAGTGAAGTCTTGTCAATTGATTAATATGAGTACTCTTTCAAAGATACACACACATATCTAGTTGAAGTGGCATGCTATATAGAAGTAATGCCAAACATGTTTGATTTAGAGTCAGAGGCCCCACATGTGAATATTGACTTGACTACTTATTAACTTATTAAGCCATTTGACCTCTCTGGGCCTCAGTTTCCTATCTATAAAGAGATCTCTAGCTGATCTCTACAATACCTTCCAGCTCTCGGATGGAGAAAGTAGGATTATATAGATCTAGAGCCTGAAGGAATCTCAGAGGCCAACTAGTCCAACCCCGTTATTTTACAGACAAGGAAACCAAGGCCCAGTGGTGCGACTGGCTCAAACTCATACAGGTAGCGAGTATAAGAGAAAGGACTTGAAACCAGGCCCTTTGACAGCCTGTCTTTACATTCTCCTCTAAATTCTTTGAAACCTGAGTCGTCTTGTCCTCCCAGCCTACTCTAATCTGCCTCATTGCTAGAGCCACGGGGCATAGAATGTCAAAATTGGAAGGTGCCTTTAGATACTGTCTTGCCTAACCCACTTATTTTATTATAAAGTCGTTCATCCTTCATTTTTGAAGAGGCCCATTGACATCATGGGGTGATGTCTTGACTTGTGGGTAGATTGGATTAAAATGAGGCAGAGTTGTACACAGTCATCAGTCTCACTTTCTCTTCCAGAGTCATCAAAGTCCTGTGGCAGGACAAAAGTCAAGATGACTGGTGATGGCCTGGGATGTGGTGGATGACCTTGGCATCTTCAGTGCCTGGCCAAGCTCTAATCACTCCACTGTAACTGCTTCAGCCACCTCATGACCATTGGAACAAATTGTTCTCATCCTCCCATTCCACAGGGAGAAGTCTTCATATGCTTGGGGTAGACATCCCCCTAACTCACAGACAGATATGAGGCTTCTTGGTTACCCTCAACCTGGTTTAGCCCATCTGCCCAACTGTTTTGCTGGGGTGTGGCCACTGCCCATGCTACAGCTTCTTGGAGCCATAGGTGAGAACTAGGTGTCAGGTGGACACAAAAGGTAAATGAGCAGCCTGGAAAAGGGATAATTCAGCTCTCTGAGCCCTAGTCCAGGGATTAGAGTCCACATGGAGTGATTGCTGGGCAAACTAATCTAGAAAAATTTTAGGGCACAAAGCCCTCTTTCCCACCATCTCCATGACCAGGCAAGAGCCAACCCCTGTCTAGGCTGAAGCCTCAGTTTATTCTGTCTGTCTCATAGTCTAATGATGCCTAAGTATGGACCTCCCCAATCTGGGTGGAAGGAACCCATAGCATATGCCTCAGTCCAGGTCTCTCTTGTAAAACCCCAGGCTTTGGGGGAACCTGAGGGCTGTAAGGAGGGCCCTGGTCTAATTCCCCAGGCCCTCAGCATCCTCACACCTTCCCTCGGCAGGACTTTCATTCTCTATCCACTGCCCTCTCATGTTCTTCCTCCCAGCTCCTCCCCACCAGCCTCCCTCTTTCCTCTGCAACCCCCCAAGGGGCTCTGGCTTCGCTTGAGGGCACGGAGTGAAGCAGCCTGTAACAGAGAAATCTCAGGCTCCTCTTTAGACGTCCCCCGAGGAGGCAGATCTGAGGGAAAGCTTCGGAGAAGGCGCCTGCAGCAATGTCAGCCTGAGAACGGCCCGCTGACAGGATGCTGAGCGGGGGATTAAGGTCGGGATCAGGGAAGCTGGGGAAAAATGAAGGAAGGTTCTGGCTGTTTCCCGGGGCCAGCTCCCTTCTGCCTTGTTTTCTTCTTGTTCTCACTCTGGGAAAGGAGGCTCAGAGGGGAGATAGAAGCAGGAAGGGGGAGGGACAGATTTTGGACTAGGTGCCCAGCCGAAGAGGAACAGAAGGGTTCTTAGAGCTTCTGGGTGTTCTGCTCCCTTCCCTGCCTTCTTCACTCTCACCTGTGATCTCCAAGCACTTCCCAGAGACACCTGCTTTAGCGAGTGAGTCCTGAGTAACAGATCTTAGTAAGTTCCTGTCTTGATCATCCCCCCTGTTCCCTCCGTACTGGGTTCTGGGGAATAGATGAGATAGCACTGAATTTGTAATTTCATTGTCACGGGGTACTCTCAAAGAACGGGTATGCAAATGGGCATTTCGGCTGCAATTTATAGTCTCGAAGTTATGTGAGATACTGAGAGGTTAAGCTATTTGCTCAGCTAGGCGGCACAGTGGATAGCGTGCTTGACCAAGGGTCAAGAAGACATGAGTTCAAGTCTAGCCTAAGCTACTTACTCTCTCTGTGAGTGTAGGCAATTCACATAACTGCTGCCTATCTCAGTTTCCCCAACTGTAAAATGATGATAATAATAGCACCTACCTCTCAGGGTCATTGTGAGGTCTCAAATGAAATAATATTGTTAAAGCACTTTGCAAATCTTAAAGCTTTATATAAATACTAGCTATTTCTATTACTTCACCAGTATGTGTCAGAGATGAGGCTTAAACCCAAGTCTCCCTGATTTTAAGGGCGACTCTTCATTCACTGCAACGTGCTGCTTCTAAGTAGGGATACTGAAGACCAGAAATGGTACCAGAGACTACGGAGTTTTCATTCTGATGGAGGAGATATAGACCCTTACCTAAGGGAACTCCCAGGGTGATGAGAGTGTAACATCCTTGTCACCAGGGAGCTCCCACTCTGATGGGGAAGGCAGAGGGACTGAAAACGAAAGAGGAGGTAGAAAACTGGTCACAAATATCTGCCTAGATAAATAGGACAGAGTGAAGCAGGCATGACATAAAACGAGTATCAATGGAGGGGACCGGTAATTCACAAAAGACAAACTCCAGAGGAGAGCTAGTAATGTGAAACCAAGGCTTCAGCTATCAATTTGTAAAGTTCAGAATGTAGATGATAAATAAGGTGAATGTCAAAGTCTCAATACAAAGGAAGACCCTGAGCCTCACAGTTATCACTGAGATTTTGTGGGGGGTGAATAAAGTCACTAGAATATGGTTATGGAAGTATATTCTACATTCAAAAAGAATGGATAAGATAAAAATCAGCAGGATTGAGAAGTATCATGTATTAAGAACATATATTCATGTAAGAAAATACACATGTAAGAAAATACACATGCATGGGGGAAGCATGGTGGAGAGCGTTTGGGTGAAGAACAAAGTAAAAAAAAAAAGAGAAAACAATATTGTAGTGTGAATATACTGCAACCCACCTGGCCAGAAAGAATTCATGGATGATAAGTTCTAGAAACATCATAGAATTAGAACAGAAAAATAATATAGTAGTGCTTCCAGAATTTAAGCACACTGAGCATCAATGGGAAATCTCATTCTTCTAAAATGAGGGAAGCTGCTAAATTTCCACTTGACTTATTGGTGATTTTATTTATTAAAAAAGAGAGGAAATAATGCAGAGAAATACTATTTTGGATTTGCTTATGACCAGTAATTGGCTGCTGAAAAGAAGTGAAAGGAAGCTTGGGAAGAAGTGAATATTTGATCCACCTAGTTGCCCCAAAGAAGCATCTAGTTTTGCTCATTTACCGGGCACAGATAAACTACATTCCAAGACACTAAAAGGACTTACAGATGTTATTGTTTAACCATTATTGGTGATCGTTGGGGGAAAAAGAGAGGGCACTCAAAGCTGGTTGTGGGTTAATATAGTCATTTTTTTAAATAGCAGAGGGCAGGTTCTTACTGGCCTTATCCTTGGTAAAATTCTAGAAATTACTAATAAAAGAATTGTAAAGGAACCTTTAGAAAATAAAATGGCAATTCCTAGTTGCCATCATAGGCTCGCCAAGGGCAGAGTCATTCCATTTCAATATATATATATATATATATTCCTCTGGTCAATATATATATATACACACACACATATATATATAGGTCTGGTCATATATATATGTGTGTATACATATATACATATATGTATATATGTACATATACATGTATAAAAATTACTTGGATTTCTTGGATTTTTCAGTCTCTCTTGATGAACTTAAAAGAAGGTAGAACAATGTGCTGTAGGTGGATTTGGACTTAGTTGATGAATCATCGCTAAATATTAGAGATCAGTGGTGGCATTACATTTTAGGAAAATCCACGGATAATGTGGAGAGCGTCCAGGAGAGAATAATCAGGACCATGAAGGACTTCAAGTTCATGCTATATGACAACCAGTTGAAGGAATTGGGGTTCTTTATACTGAAGAAGAAAAAACTCAGGGGAGATATGATAGCTGCCTTCAAGAATTTGAAGGACTGTCCCGTGAAAGCGACAGGGCAGCTAGGTTGCACAGTGGCTAGAGTGTTGGGTCTGGATTCAGGAAGGCTCATCTTCCTGAGTTCAGATCTGGCCTCAACACTTGCTAGCCGTGTGACCCTGGGCAAGTCACTTAACCTGGTTTGCCTCAGTTTCCTCATCTGTAAAATGAGTTGGAAAAGGAAATGGCAAACCACTCCAGTATCTTTGCCAAGAAAACTCCCCAAATGGGGTCATAGATAGTTTGACATAGCTTGAGCAACAACATGTGGAAGAGGGACTAGATTTCATTTGAGCCATCTAGGTTCAAGACCTGCTTCTACCACTTACTGCCTATTTAACCTTGGGCAGTTCTCTTAGCCTGTGTTGTCTGGTGGCCTGGTGTTCATAGATTTATGAACTATAAATGAGGTTGGACTATATCACCTCTAAGTTCCTTCTAAATCTTCGATACTATAATATTTATTCTACTTGAACCCAGAGGACAGAACTAAGAGCTGGACGTGAAAGCTTCACAAAGGCAAATTGAGGTTTGACATCAGGAAAACTTCATAATACTTGGAGGAATCCAAAAGTGGAATAGTTTGTTTTGGGACGATCAGGGAACAACTATCTACTTTATTTGGGGAGGTAGAGATGGTGAGGGCAACTAAGTGGCATAGAGGATAAAGTCCTAGGCCTGGAGTCAGGAGGATGTGAGTTCAAATCTGGCCTCAGACATTTCTTAGCAGTGTGACCCTGGTTAAGTCGCTTAACCTTGACTGCTTCAGTTTCCTCATCTGTAAAATGAGTTGGAGAAGGAAATGGTAAACTATTCCAGTACCTTTGCCAAGAAAACCCCAAAATGGGGTCACAAAGAGTCAGGCAAGACTGAAAATTACTGAACAACAGAAAGGGATGATGAACTCTTCTTTAGAATTGGTTTAGATTAGATGGCCTTGAGTTCTCTTCCAATCCTGAAATTCTGTGATTCTGTATGATCCTGTGGAGGGAGGTTACTAATAGGCTGGGTCAAGTCTCTGTTCTTGACCCTATGTAATCTGTTCAACATTTTTATCAATGACTTGGAAGAAGGTAAATACAACATGGTTATGAATTTGCAGGGGTAATGGTAATCAAGGTGGTGCTTTTTGATGTTCTCTTAAGTGCCTTTAATGATCCTTGCCTTTCAAATGTAATGGCTAGCAAAATGGGATTTTTCACTGTTCTTTGTTTGAGTGTTTCTCAGCACCAAGGTAATCAAGTGCCCCAGGGCCCTGAGATGGGGTATATAAGATCCAAGGATGGCGGTTGACTTTTGGGGCACAGTCATAGAAGGACTGTTGAGAGTCTGGGCAAACTGTAACTGTCCTCTGGCTTTGTAATCCAGATAGATGTTGGTGATTCTCTGGTAACTATGAATTGTGATTTGAATCAGAAAAGGTCTGTCTGTTGATTTTTGTAATTTGTATTTGCCTTGAAGTTCAGGGAGCTGATCTTTTCTCCCTGAACTAAGTGAATGATATATCTATGTTTGATTAAACTGAGATTGTTAACCCCTTAAAGTTACTTTCCTTAGTAAAGCAGATCAAAAGAACCTGTGTTAGCAGCTTTCTATGTGCTGGTTGTTGTTGGTCTTACACAGCCATATTAGCTGCTAGCAAGATTGTTGTTACACTAGGTGACACAAAACTCAGAAGGAGAGCTTGTTGACACATCAGATAACTGAGTCAGGCTCCCAAATAAATAAGCAAATGAATGAATGAATAAACAGGCTGGAACAATGAACCAAATCTAATAAGATTAATGGTGATGAATGTAAAATTCTACACTTGGATTAAAAATCCAACCTCACAAATATAGGATGGGGAGGTATGGCTAGATAGCAGTTAAGGTAAAAAAGATTTGGGGTTTTAACACCAGTGGAGTCCATAGGACTCTGCAGTGTGATATGACAACTAAACCACTAGGATCTCGGGCTGCATTAGAACGGCATTGATGGCATCCAGAAAATGGGAGTCCCTGGTACCAGTGTAGGGTAGTGGATTTAGAGTCAGGAAGACTTGCATTCAAATCCTACCTCAGATAGCTAACTAGCTTTGGGACCCTAAGCAAGTCACTAATCATCTCTCAGTCTTAGCTTCCTTAGCTGTAAAATGGGGCATAATAGCGTCTACCTCACTATACTGTTGTATCAAATGTGTTATTATGTGAAAAGAGTTTTGCAAGCCTTACAGAACTAAATAAATGGCGGTGGTGAGGGTTCCTCTGCCCTGGTCAGACTGGTCAGATCCATAGCACTGTGTTCAGATCAAGGCACCACACTTCTGGAAGGACAATGATTAACTGGAGTTTGACCAGAAGAAGATGACAGATATGATGAGAGGACCACATAGTGTGCCACACAAAGACCCAATATCTTGCCACACAAGCATCAGCTGAAGAAATGGATGCTATTCAGCCTGGTGAGAAGATGTAGAATGCATGGCGGCCATTGTCATTCACCTCATCTGAAGAACCCTCTGAAGAATGCAGGGAGATTAGACTTGGGTTTGTCCCCAGAGGGCAGCATTAAAAACAATGGGTGGAATTCAGAGAGAGACAGATTTAGGAAAAACTTCCCAACAGTTATAACCATCCAAAAGTGGATTGAGATGTCACTGGAGGCAGTAAGTTCCCCCTTCCAGGTCTTCCAGGAGCTGAGTGAATGGTTGTTGGGGATATAATAGAAAAGATTCCTATAAAATTGTATTAAACTCCTTAGGTCTAGGAGACTCTGTGATTTTGTTTTTGTCCTTAGGAAGTTCTCAGTCTGATGGGAAAAGACAATCCTTACCCTCAGCGAGCTTCTCCTCTGATGCAGGGGTTGTAGTAGAACAAGAAATATAGGGAACATCCATAAGCAATATACAAAGCAAGGTCAACAAATACAAGTGAACCTACTGATCAAATCCCCTTACTCTTAAACATCATTCCAACTAACATGTCTTTGGAACAAAAATATCTTCAAACCCTAGTCACCGGTCTACTAATATTAAGACTATCTAACACAGTAATATTTTAGCATAACTCAAGAAAGGCTCAGTTATGGGCAGCCACTGAAATAGACTCAAGCTACGAGTACAAGCTGATATATCTTCCGACAGGTAACATCAGGCGAGTAAAGGTCAAACAAGGAAGACTTGATATCTGGAATGACTTTAAAATGCCTGCAACGTCAAGGGCAAGAGAATGTCAGGAAACACTAGTAGATGAGTGCTAATGCAGTAAAGTCAAATTCAGACAAAAACAGGGTCACCAAGCCATACCTAAGGATCCCTGCAGGTGCATATTGACTTAGAAAACTATATAGTAACATTATCTATGTCTTACTATATTTTTTACTTATCTTAACATTTCCCAATTATATTTTAATCTGTGAGTTTGACACTTTTCCTCTAAGGAATCAAGAAGTTATGGAACAATGTAGGAATACAAGACCTGTAGTCAAAAGACTTGAGTGGCCTTAGAAAACCAAAAGTATCAATATCAGGAAAACTTTTCATGTTAAGTAGAAAGAAGAGGTGAATCGTGAGGAAGAGGGAAAAGAAGGAGGAAAAGAACATGACAATTTAAGTTAAAATTCCGGTTCTGTCCATTTCACCTGTGTGGTCTTGGACATCATTCCCACTATCTGGACCTCAGTTTCCCTTATATGTCAAATTAGCAGATTGAGCTACATGATGTCTAAATTTTCTTTCAGATCTATATTTCATAAACCCAGGATAATGTAAGCTGGCTCAATGACCAGGGGAAGTTTTGAACTGGATCTGTCATGGGGAAGAAGGGAATGGATTGACACAGAAGGGTGAGAGTAAATGGTTGATTAGTCTCATGAGTAAGCATGACTTAACTTGTGAGTGAGGGACAAGGAAGCAGGTCTGATTTCTTCAAAACGGGAGTTTAGATGACGTCTTCATAAGAAATATTAATGTTGTTGTTCACCTTTTTTTTTATTTTCTTGGCAAAGATACTGGAGTGGTTTGCCATTTCCTTCTGTAGCTCATTTTACAGATGAGGAAACAGATGCAAACACGATTAGGTGACTTGACCAGGGTCACACAGCTAGTAAGTGTCTGGGATGATGAGTGTACAGTATGTTATAAAGCCTTACTTGCATTCTTTCTGTGGACTCTGATCACAATCTCATGAGGCAGACAGGGCAGAGTTTAATACCCCAGTAATAGCACTTGAAGCTAATTTTGTAATTCTAGAGTCAGTGTTCTTTCTCCTATGCCAAGGGCAAGTATGGTGAGATAGAGAAGGAAAAAAAAAATGTCTGAGGAGCCTAGAAAGTAGTGTGGTACAGCAGAAATAGCATTGGACCTGGAGTCAGAGAAAAGAGGTTCAAATCTCAGCTCTGTGTGACCTTGGATAAGTCAATTATCTTCTCTGAGCCTGTTTCCTCATTTATAAAATGACTTTATGTCCTCTAAGATCCCTTCTAAATCTACAACCCTACTTTCAGTGTCTCTATTTTCCCAAGTTCCTTCCTCAAGCAACCTGATACAATGACGTACGTCTGCCTGCCTTAGCACTCTTGGTACAAGGGGAATCCACAGTGTGACATGACAGCCAAAAATGGTTACATGATTACATATACTTCAATATTTTAAAGCATATGATATCATTGATGTGGGTGCTCCCTCCAACAGCACAGGTAGCAACTTATCTGTGGTGCAATGGGGAGATTGCTAGATTTTGGGTCAGAGGACCAGAGGAATTATTTATCTATCGTTTATTATCTGTATGACTATGAACAAATTACTTAGCATGTCTGGGACTCAGTTTCCTCATCTGTAAAATGAGGGAGTTGGACTAGAAGATTTCTCAGCTATCTTTTGGGCTCCAAATCTGCAGCCTTATGATCCATCTATGTCTCCTCCCCTATGGGAATCGTCTCCATGTCCTGTTATACATCTTCCATGAAAGGCCCACTCAAGGCATTGGGGGGCTTTCCTCTTGGGGTCTTCATATTATGTGGGCACCAATGCCATATTCAGTATGTCTGCCTCCTATCCTTTGCTCTTGGTGATGACTGGCCAACCTCTTTTCTGGGTCATACATCTCTCTGATGATATCTTTTATGATGCTTCACGGTTCAGCCTTTTAACGCCCTCTATACATCTTTCCATTGCCCTTTGAGTGACCCAGAGTTTAGATGTCTCAGCAGCTCTGATGTTTCATGATTCAGAGCCACATAGCACCATTGAAAGAACATTGGCATTATAAAGATGAGGTTTTGTTTTAGGGAGAAGCTTGAGATCAGTGAAAGTACTATACAATCTCCCAAATGCAATATGGGCTATTATTCTCCTCCTATTCAGTTCTGGACCCCATTTGTTGTCCACCTACAGTGTCTGTCCAAGGTATGTGTGCTGATGGACCATGTCTATGGGTTGTCCATCTAATTGACATTCATTGTTTGAACAACAGTCATCCTTCATCCATTGAATTTTTCCTGCATAGATAATGAGACCAAACACTTTTGAGTGATATTAGATCTCATTTAGGAGGCTCTGCCTCCTACAGGCTTGATTCAATCATGATAATAGTCCACAAATAAGATCATCTGAAGGACCTCACTGTTGTTTAGGGAATCTCACTTCTAGTTGGACTCTGCACTGGATATGTTCTATCAGTAACAAGCACATAGTATCCTAGGGGAGCACATTTCTCCCTATTTTATGCCTATTAATATTATTAACTAATAATTAAAATGAGCTTTTGTGTCATCTTTTAAGGAATCTTATAGGATTTTAACACATGCAAAAGAGGCATATTTTTGGAGGAGAACCTTTCCAGTTGCATTTTGATCGACCTCATTAAATGCTTTTTTTTTTCCCCTATCAACACTGAGCTCAGTGGAGTCTTGTATTCTCTGCACCATTCAGTCAATTGTGTGACTAACTGTAAAGATGTGATCAGCTTTAGAATATTGTTTGACAATGCTTACCTCTTTTCTTCTTATATTTTCATCAAGAAACCCCTCAATATATGTGTAATTTATTCTCATAAAGATTTCATGGAGATGAAGAAGTAGGCATGATAAGGTAAGTAGTTACCGATATCCTTTTGATAGCCCTTTTAAAATAGTAATAAGATTCATCATTTTTTCCCAAATAATTCAGTATCTTCCCTTTTAGATATCTTGAGAAGTGATCCAGCTATATAGGATCAATGATCCTATGAAACTCAAAACTGTCGTACTCCCATCATAGACCCCCTACTGTACACTTGCTCTGGTCTAGCTGTTCTTTCTGTCTTTATTCTTCTTAGAGCAATTTCTATTCCCCTATAGTGAAAACAGGATTCAGTGAGGGTAAAATCCACATGCCATTGATGTCAGATGGAGAAAGTAGTTTATTCTAGAAATTTTGACACAATATTTTCCATTTTTCATTTGTTTGTTGTCCTCCTTCCAGTTTGTTCTTCAAATGCTTTTGGAATGTTTTGACTTCATTGGGTCTCATGACAAGCTTCTTGTAAACTCTTTTTTTCTTCCACTATTACTTAGGGTTTTATGAGAGAATATCACTCATAATCTTTCATCATTTTCCTTTGGATAATTTTACAAACAAGTTTGCATTCTAAAACATGCTATTGGTTGCCATATCCCTCTGCTTGCAAAGCGATCATGTGTTTGCTGACTAATGTGCCTTCTAGGATTTTCTGACTTCCCCTCATGGTGAGAGTGCCATTGGTTAGTTTTCTTTTTTTAGAAATGCTGATAATTTATGTCAATATCTGTTCCTTTTTCCATCCTCCATTTTTCTACATTGATAGCAGATTTAAATAGGTTGTACTGAAGCTATTTTGATGGCAAACTATATCATTTTATTTTTTCTTCTCATTGGATATTGATTTTTATCTCTTTTCTAAAAAGTCAGTGGTTTGAATGTACATGTACAGATGATTCAGAAAGGTTTTCTCCATTAGTAACTAGTCATTTCCTGTCTATTAGGATATACTCACTTTCACTTTTTTGTGCTTTCCAAATCCAGTGCTTTCTGATCCTCTTTTTAAAGAAAACATTCATAATCTATAGGTGTGAGATTTCCACATCATCCACTAGCCTTTGATCTCTTTAATTTCTTGAGCCTGAGCCATATTCCCAATACTTTTTTTTCTATCCTCTACCATGCCCACTTTCATGTTGAAGACAATTAGAATAAAGGCATGCAATGATTTGGTGACCTTTTTCAAGTTGTTAATATTACTTGCTCCTCATCCTCTTCAACACATATTGGCCTCTAAATTGCAATTATCTTCATGATGGTCCTTTTGTTTATTTTCATCAGGAGCACTGCAAAAGCAAGGCAGTTAAGTGTCCCACAGAATGATGTTTTGGGTGCACAATAAAACTAACTCTGCCAAATTCTTTATTTGATTCTCCAAGGTAAAGCTATGAGGAGATAGGAGGTCTTCAACTGGGAGGGTAGAGGATCACTTGTCGCAACATTGCAAGAAAATATTACTGTATAGGTAGGGTTGGACTCCATGATATCGGGGATCCTTTCCAGCTCTGGGATTCTAAGATACTGTGTGAGGGATGGGAAGCGACCTTGGCAGAATGGAGCTTGAGACATCCAAAACATTTCTTGAATATTTCTGAGTGGAATCTGGCCCCTCTGATACTTAATGAGAAGGATCTGAAGAAATATCCTCAGTAGGCTGGGAATGGATTCTTCGTTGGAGTCCTTGCCCCAAAGAATTTCTTCTCTTCAAGGATGTTTTCTCACAAAAGAGAAGTAGGCAAGAAGAATACGTGAAGTCCTTTGGACTATGGCTTCCCTACAGCTTCTCATTAGAAATCTCTGATCTTCAAGTAGTAGGGTAGAGAAAAGTCTATAAGTACCCTTTCTGACCGTGCTTCACCCATCATTCTTTAATTGGTTTATTGCCCAGTGCCCTGCAGTGACAGTTAATATAGTCTACTTAGTGCCAACCAGAACTGGGCTAGAGAAGACTGTGTTGGGATGTGAAAAATGTTCTGGTGGAAGAGACTAGTGCCTAGGAAGACTGGACTGAGAAGACTGGTCTCTGGGGATTCTGATTTTAGGATGATGTTCTTAGGGGACAGATGTCTTGGTGCTGATCTGGGAGATCAGTCGGATGGGGGGCACTAGTCTTTGGGAAGACTGGTCTAAGGCAGGGGTTTCTAACCTGGGATCCTAATTTGAGGATAGATTTCAGAAGATTTATGAATTTGAATGAGAAAAATACATTTTAATTTTCACTAACCACTAAATGAAATAGAGCATTTCCTTTAATTATGAATTGAGAAACAACATTGTTCTGAAGAGGGGTCCATAGATTTTACCAGATTGCCAAAGGATTTGTGAAACCCAAAAGATTATGCACCCCAATCTGAGGCAAAGTGCTTCTTGGTTGACTGGCTATAATGGATTATCCTGAGGGGACTGGTTTAGGTAGGTTTGGTTTTGGGGTGATTAGCCTGAGGAGACTAGTCTCTAGGAGACAATGGTAAGGGTGTCCCAAGAAGGGTATCATTCTTCTTCCCTACATCTTAATTGCCTTTCCCTGGCTCCTTGCAAGCTCTCTGCTAGGGAAAGTGGTTCAAAGTATCCAAGCTTCTCTACAAAGACCATTTTATTTACTGTGAAGAAGCCCTTCTTAGAACCTTCTTCCTCTCTTTTTACCTCTTATCCTTCTAGGAAAAAAGCCCATTAACTCCTCCTTGCCAGGGCCTTCCCCCTCAGTCCTCCCTCCTTGTTTCCCTCCCCTTCTCAGACTCATTTGAGTTCTTTTGTTGTGTCTTCAAATTGATGGCAATGTTGTGGCAGCTTCTCAGGACTCACCCGTGAGTGAGGCAGCCCCTCCCTCATGCTGACGGCACAGCCCATCTCACCACTGGGCCAGTGCCCATGTTGCACTGCCACCTTCCTCCCCCTATCACCCAGCTAGTGCCCATACTGCCCACTTTGCCACTGGGCCACTACCCACACAAGCCAAGTGGTCATTGCCTACCCCACTTCTTTGCCCTAGGTGTGGTCATCTGCAATGACATCCTGGGATTTTCATGGAGGTTTTTGCTACAATCTTAGATCTTAGAGGTGAAAGGGGCTTCAAGAAATCATGTAATCTAGCCCCCTTGCCCCCTTAGATAAGGTATTCACATTAAAAACAATTCGGACATAAAAGGCAATAAGGTCCCCTAGATTCCTTGCCCCCCCCCAAGCCTGCTTCTTCCTTAAGTCTCTCCTTTCTCCTCTCTCTCTTTCTCTCTCACCTTTGACATATAATCTCCCACTCACCATCTACCATTCTTTTTTCCCTCTCCCCCTCTTTTTTATTTTAAGTTTTTTTTCTTTTAACTTTCAAGGTCATTCCGGACTCCCGATGCCGCCAGTCCCTCGGTGAGACGTGAGCGCCATTGGCGTCCGTGGCCTCTGTTTCCGTGGCAACCCAGTAACCATTAATTTTCAATTAAAGGAGACAAAAAGCCCGATGACAGCTCCGGGTCTGCTGAAGATGTCAAGAATCCGTATTAATATACAGCAAGAGAGCATAATTGTGTGTCCATCTTCCAGAGCAGCGAAAAATGGGGGGATAATTACCAGCTGGAAAGCCACTCTGTAATTTAGTTCTTACTGTCACCACAGCCCCACACATTAGCATAAATTAAAAGCAGAGTTTATTGTTATCAAAGTGCATTGATATCGACAGCCCCGCTTTCTTCCTTTTAACTGTTTGTTGTGGGTGAATGACTCCTGGACTCTTGGAGAGGTGTCCCCAAGAGAGCTGCTAGGAGAAGTCGGAGAGTACTGGGCTAGGCTGCCAGGTGACAAGCTGTGCCCAACCTTCCCCATCACCCTCATTCCTGGAGGAATCAAGGGTTGGGGTTTTTTTGTTCTTTCAGTCATTCTTTTCTCTATAGGATCTTATATTGTACTTAACTTTTTATGGTGGCATGGGTCTTGTTCCCTCACAAGACTGTCAACTCTCTCGTGGTAAAGACTATATTTATACTTCTCTCCATTGCCTGTCGTGCCAAGCAACAAGAAGGGTAGGTTATGTGTATTTTGGACATACTTTTGAAGGAAGGAAGGACCTTGGACAAATTATTCTCTTTTCTGGGCCTCAGTTTCCTCATCTCTTTAATATCAAGAGGTTGGTCAACATGATGATCTCTGCTATCCCTATATTCTATAATCCCAACTGTGGCTTTGGAGTCAGGGGACCTGAGATCAAATCGGAACTCTACTGCTTTTAACCTGTGTGATGTGGGGAAGTTAGCTCAATTCTCTGAGCTTCAGTTGCCTCATTTGGGAAATGAAGGAGTTGAGTTAAATGTCCCTCAAGGTCCCTGCCAGCTCTAAATCTATGCGACTATGAAACTAATCTCAATTGGGTGAGTTGATATAAGGACATGGATTGCTTTGAGGGTCCTAAGTTGTCTTTCCCAGCAGCTACTGGGTTTTTTGGTGTCCTGTCCCAGAGCCTGGATTGATCTGGTGTTCCTTGATTTCTGATTTCTCACATGAAGGCATCCCTAGCTCTCAATTTAGCCTACCCAGGGTCAGAGTCATGCCCTTATGTGTGACCTCTAAGCCCTTTCTGCTTGATCCCAGAATATTTATTTATTTCCCTGTCCCCTCTTTTCTTATGGGGGGGGAGGTTATAGAAGGAGTGTCAAGGAATGCCACACTTCTTACAGCTCACCTTGATGGTTGCACTGAAACTCAGGAGCTGAATGTCTAGCTTCTGGGGTGCTGGTGACAGGCACCGAATTCATGAATTTCAGTGAATGGGGGAAGCGGGTTTTCTTGTATTATATCCAGAGAGAGCTGTCCTTCAGAGGGGAATTTAGTGTAATTACCCTTAAGGGAGCGATCCTTATACAGTCAGTCACAACACTGACCTGCTGGCTAGGATCTGACAGCCAAATTACAGGCTGTGTACTCAACAGAAGGGGCATCCTCCTTTTGGGTGGGGGGAGGAGGGAAAGGAGATGCAGAAGCTTTGAAAAGAAAAGGGCTGGCTTCGTGGCAGCCAGGCAGGAGGGTTTTCCTTGTTGAGGCAACGAGAAGAGAAAAGCGTCCCAGGGAGACACAAGTACTTAAGTCTAGCCATGGAGGCGGAGATGGGTCAGGCGTGCTGGCCCTTCAAATCTAGGGGCTTTGGCCCATAGTCTTATCCACATCTTAATAATAACTATAATAATTATAATAGCTGACATTTAGGGCTTTAAGGTTTGTGGAAAACTTTATACCCATTATTACATTTGATACTCGAAACACCCCTGGGAGGTAGGTGCAAAAGTTACTAGGTGTCCCGTTTTCAAGCATTGGAGACTAAGGTTCAGAGAAATAAAGTGGCTTCTCCATGGTTACTAAGTAGCAAAGGGAGATCTGAACCCAGGTCTCTGTTGAACACAAATCCAATCTGTGTCTCACTAAACCATACTGCTCTCATATAGGAAGAAGGGATTCAAGGTGTAATCTGAGGAGGGGCTAGGAAAAGCTTTGCCTGCCTCAAAATATCAAACCTGCCTTCTCCTTTATTTCATGCCAGAAATTCTTTTATTACTGCTTCTTTTGGATTATGGTATTAATGGATCCTATTAAAATGAATTGGCATTACCTGAGAAGATAGATAGGGGTGTGTGTGTGTGTGTGTGTGTGTGTGTGTGTGATGGTCACTGTATATTAGAGAGAACAGAGAGAGAGGAAAAGGGAGAAAAAAAAGAGAGAGAGAGAATAGGGAGGGAGGGAGGGAGGGATGGAGAGAGAGAGAGAGAGAGAGAGAGAGAGAGAGAGAGAGAGAGAGAATTTATTAAGCTTTTAGGCTCTACTCCAGAGAAAAAACTGATGAACTCTGAGTGCAACTTGGAGTATAATTTTCTCACTTTATTTTTCTTCCTTTTTTTGAAATATGGCTAATACGAAAATATGTTTTGTGTGATTTCACATGTATAACTGATATGTTGCTTGCCTTCTTAGTGGGTGAGGGAGGGGTGGAAGGTAGAGAGAGAATTTAGAACTCAAAATTTAAAAAGAAAAGAATGTTAATAATAAATTTAAGTTATTTTTAAAATTAAAAATATAAGCTATTATTATGTGCCAGGCAAGTTCTAAGCCCTGAAGATGCAAATACAAGCAATCAAGACAATTTCTGACTTCAATGAGCTTACATTCTACTTTAGGGAAGGCAACGCAGAATGAGAGGAGAGATCACTGGTGAGGAGATAAGAAGTCTAGAGATGGAATTAAACTGGGAGTAAAATGAGCATGGCTGGGGCCCTTCATGAAATGTCAGACCAGGTTGGGCACTCATCACTCAGAAAAGCAAACCTCCTTGGGTGGAAGCATTTTGAAAGGGCAAAGAAAGGAAGTACAAAAGTTCAGAAAGTGAGTAGTGTTAGGAAAAATGGGCAATACTAGCCTACAACAGTCATTAACTCTTTAGCTAGAATTGCCTTCATTAATCCCCATTGGTAGCATGGTGAGGGAGTGCCAGGATATTTCTGTTTGGACAGGGATCTAGGAAAGTTCTGAAGCTGGAACAGGCCTGAGGCAAGAAAGAAAATTCAGCGTTCTAGAGAAATCAATGGAAGTGGGACAAGTGTAAGGGGGAACAAAAGAGGTTAGTCTCAAAGGGTTAACCCTTTGTCTGCTTCACAACTGTACCTGAGTCCAGTCCTGGCTTCTCCAGGGAGAGCCTGAGCTCTGAGATCTGAGGCACTCAGGGATCTGCTGACTTACTATTATTAACCAACCCTCCTCTTTCCCTTAAGATGTTCCTTTTTCCTCTCCTATCAGTTTTCTCTATCCTCCAAGCCTAACTTTCCTCCCCTTCACCCCCACCCAACCCCCCCTTCTTCCAGGGCTCCTCCACAAAATGACCTTGTTTCATTTTTCTTTTTTATTTTCAGATGGAAAGTGAAATCGGGGAACATCCAACTCAAGTGCTCCCTCCTACATTGTCTTCCCTGACTCCCAGAATCCCCAGATCCCCTCCTTTCCTCCTCCCCCTTTCCCCTCAGCTCCTCTAGCACCTACCTAGATTGGGGATTAGGCACTTATCTCTTACAAACTGCCTGATGTTGTTCATTTTCTCCTCCAGTGTATTAGATTTATTTGTCTTGCTAACTGAACTTGTAAGATTCTTGAGGACTGGGTCTGCATCTCAAACTTCCTGTGTTCTATATACCATCCGGTTCAAGGCCTGGAACATAGTAGGCTGTCAATAAAAACTTGGAATAAAAAAGCAAAACAAAACTTAGAATCGTAGTTTTAGAGCTGGAAGGGCCGTTAGGAATCATCTAGTCCATTTCTTTCATTTTACAGAAGAAGAAACTGAGGCCCAGAGAAGGAAAGTGGCTCACCCATTGTCCTGTGACCCTAACTCGGGGCTGTTTCTATGATGCCGCAGATGAAAATGAGTCTTCTCTCTTCTAAGCTCTTACAGGACTTTGCTACTGCCTTTCTGTGTGTTTATGTTCAATTTTGTATCTGACAAAGCAGAGAGAGTGCCAGCCGGAAGTCAGGAAAGTCCAAATATGGTCTCAGATTGTAGACTTGCTATAGACCCTGGGCAAGTCACTTAAGTTTCCTCATCTGCAAAATGGGGATAATAATAGCTGCCACATCCCAGGGTTGCTGTGAGGATATAATGAGAGCTTAGAGCAGTGTCTGACACACCGTAAGTGCTATATATTAGCTGTTGTTAGCTAATAATAGCTGTATTAACCATTATTATTTTTAAATCATTGTGATGGCCCATGGTACAGTGCCTGACACGTAGTAAGCGCTACATAAATATTAGCTATCGTTATTTTTTTTATTATAGTTGTGGCTCTTAGCACAGTGCCTGACGCATAGTAAATGCTACATAAATGGTAGCCGTTATTATTATGTGTGGTGGACACAGCACTGGCTCTGAGTTCAGAGGACCTGGGTTGAAATCCTACCTGTCATCCTTGCTACCTGTGCGACCTTGGATAAATCATTTAGCCTCCTTAGGCCTCAGTTTTTTTATCTGTAAAATGGAGGCAGGGTGTGTGTGTGTCAGACTATTTGACCTCTAAAGTCCTTTTCATGTATAACTGGAAGCTCCCAGAGGGCAGGGGTTATATCTTTTTTTTTTACTTGTGTGGATCACAGGGCCTTACATGAGGTAGGCCTTAATAAATGTTGAATGTTCAATGAACTCTCCCTCTTTGTGGCCTTTTCTCTCGGCCACCCCTCCCCCTGCAGAGATCCTGGCAGGTGTGGGGGGCCCAGTTCCTTCTCTCAACCCTGGTGCTTCCATTAAGGGCCATACATAGAGCAGCCTCAGGTGCTAGTCCCAGCCCCCATCCCAGTGACTCCCCACTGGGGCCCTGGCGCCCCTCCAGGAGGCCTCCCTCACCCCAGGTCACAGGAGTGGGCTAGGCTCCCTCCTATCCCCACAGATAGAAATCCTAGCCTCGGATTGGGGGCACAGAACATACATCTTAAACAAACATTTCTCTGAGCTGTTTATCTCCTGGGCCTTTAAACAAACTCTCTCAAAGGTTTCTGCTGATAGGAGAGATTTACTGAAAGCCATTCTGGTTAAAAGCCCCAGGGTTTATGCTGCAGGGGGAGTGGGGCCCTTTGGGCCTGGGTTTTTCTGTCTCCCAACCACATATTTATTCTTCTGGCTTTGATTGAGGAGTAACATAGACTAATCTTTCTGGAAAAGAAAATAACAAATATGAGGGGGGTGATGGTGAGGGGAGGAGAGGGGAGGTGAGGGGAAGGGGGTTTGGTTCTTGTCAGTGATTCCAGACACACTTGGCAGGTCAGGGGTGTCCTCTTCGCTCATTGGTCAGCCTGAATTGGCATGGCCTCTGGGAAGGGTCGTACTCCTTTGTACTTTGGACTCCTGGTCAGAGGACAAATGGCCATCCCCCTGGGGCCCCTACCTCCCAAACTCTGCCTTGCCATCATGTGCTTGGAAGTTGAAAGGAATAACTTACTCCCTCTGCCATTTTATCTTATTTTATTTTTTGATATGGGGGAGTGGGAAGAGGGAGATAGAAGTGGTCTGTGTCTGTGTGATCTTAAACTTGTCACTTGCCCTCTCTGAGACACAGTTTTTTTTTTAATTTTTAAAATGGGTAAATAATCTTTAACACACATTCCCAGCTCTTAATCCTATGTCTAATGGAGTGGATAGCAAGTTAGATCTGGAGTGAGAAAGACCTGCAGTCCAAGCCCATCTCAGATATTTACTATCTGTGTGAGCCTCAGTTCTTCATCTGTAATTGGAAATAATAACATCTAATTTTAAAGGCAACTAAGGTGAAACTTTTTTCCTTTTTTTGGAGGGGGAAAGCAGGGCAATTGACACAAGTACATGTGTCAAGTGTCTGAGGCCACTTTTGAACTCAGGTCCTCCTGACTCCAGGGCCAGTGCCTCGGCTCACTGCGCCACCTAGCTCCCCCAGCAAAACCTTTAAATTGCAGAGCAGGTGCTGATTTGACCTTACACTAATGAAAATCACAGTTTGATTTCCTCTCTTTTCCCTTCTTTTTCCTCAACCCTTCCCATAGGGCTATTGTAAGGGAAAGTCTTTGTAAAACTTAAAAGGCCTACATAAATGTGAACTCTTTCTGATTCTTCTATGATCTTTTCCATGGCCTGTCCTCCTGACGGTGGAGCCTGCTGTTTGAGGGTAGGGAGAATCAGCAGAAGAGGATTGGGGAGGGCAGATGGTGACTCTGGAGTTTATTCTTAGGTCAGGGGACCCCCCCTTTCTTCCTGAAAAATAGCCAGTAGTATGGTTTTTTTTCCCATTCTCAAACCTTCCAGTCTGTCAGACCCATAATTTCCCAGGGGGTGGGGATATATCAGAAGGAGATGGGATCCAGCTTGCTGAGGAGATCTTGGGCAGCTGGTATAAAGCAAGAGAGAGCCAAAGAAGAGGGTTCTCTTGAAGGGGAGAGTGAGGACTGTCACCCTATAACCCTGGTCTTTGCGGGGGGGGAGGGTGTCACTCACTACTCACCCTTTCCGAGGTGGGATGGAGCTAGGAAAAATATCTCTATGGTCTTTGTAAATATGTATCTCTGGAATTAAGAAGCAGGCATGATCTGGTTAGGGTCCTATAGCTCTTTCCATCTTAAAACATGGGGGAGAGTCCTGCCTTCCCTATTCTCATATCCCTAAATTAGATTTCTCCCCTATTTTAGGACCTCTGACTGTCTGGGTTACAGGCCAGGACCACGGCAACCTAGGCAAAGTCCAGGAAACCAAGCCTTTCAGGGATTGCCAGCTCACTGCTCTTCCTTTCCCCTAGGAAAAGCAGAGTACAAAGCCATGATCTTAAGATGTTCCAATAAGATAAATTTAAGTTTGATGTGGGGGAGGGGAAACAGGACTTTTCTAACAATAATTGCTGTCCAAAGGTGGAATGGGTTGGTTCGGGAAGCACACCATTCATACATGGAATCATCGGTTACAGGAAATGGAAAAATTTTGAATACTGCAGATAGGTTCACTTACCTTGGCAGTATACTTTCCAAGATGCATACATAGATGATGAAGTTGAGTCACACATTGCCAGCGCTAGCTCAGTGTTTGGGAGGCTCTGAAGGAAAGTATGGGAAAGAAGAGGTATTAGGCTGCCTACCAAACTGAAGGTCTACAGAATCATTGTGATGACCTCATTGTTGTATGCCTATGAAACCCAGACAGTATACCAGTGCCATGCCAGGAAACTGAAGTGCTTCCATTTGAATTGTCTTGATTCTGAAGATCACCTGGCAACATAGAGTACTGGACATTGAAGTCATTTCTTGGGCTGAACTGCCAAGCATTCAAACTCTACTCCAGAGAGCACAACTCAATGGGCTGGCCATGTTGCTCAAAGTACATTTGTCTAAAAGACTATTTTACAAAGAACTCACACGAGGCAGGCACTCACATGGTGGGCAGAAGAAGCAATGCAAGGACACTCTCGAGGTCTTTCTGAAGAACTTTGGGATCAGTTGTGGGACATGAGAGACACTGGCACAGGACTGCCCAGCATGGTGTGCCCCCATCCAAGAAGGTGCTGTGATCTGCAAGGGAAGCAGAATTGTAGTAGCTCAAAGGAGTTGCACAAATTTAGAGACATCTCCACTCCAAATGTTCATATGGACTATTTGTGCCAACCTGTGGTAGGATCTTTAGAGCTTATCTTGGTCTGATCAGCCACAGTTGGACACACAGTGCCTTGACTCCAACATAGTGATGCCATTTTGGTCCTCTCTGAGAACGAAGGACACCAACCAACCAACCAATCAACCAACC
>CM053627.1:195112721-195131644 GCA_028646595.1 Phalanger gymnotis
CCATTTAAGTAAATTTAAAGTAAATACAAAGTGAGTGGGCACAAGTAACTGAGAAGATCTGGAAAGGCCTTCTGTGTGCTGAGCTATGAAAGGAGCCCAGGATTGTCAGATGGGGGCCAGGGTAGGGGGAGCAGAGAAGGGAATGAATGTATTCCCAGGCATGGGGAAACAGCCTGTATAAAGGCATGGAGGTAGGACGGGCACTGCAGGTTCCCCACCCTGGGCTAGGAGATAGAGGGCTGTATATGAGAGAAAAATGGGCCAATTTGGCTGGAAAATAGGGTCAAAATGCCTCTTTGAAGGCTCTCCTCAAACAAGATATCTCTTACACATGGCAAGATCAAACACAAATTTCGTGACAAATGAGACTACGGCTCCAACTTTGTTCAATTTTCTGCTTAGAAAACAAGGCATAAAACAGAAAGACATTTGCTCACTAAAAGTATTCACCACCATCAAAGGGAATGCCCTGAAGAAAGCCCCAAAAGAAAAAGAATTCCCTAACAATGGACAGATGCCCCAGATCTTCTTGTTTTCAGATAACATTAAGTTGATTACTTTAAGGCCTTCTTTGTAAGGTCCATGGCATTCAAAAGATTTCCCCCTAGTCATCCACACAGAGAAAACTAAGTAGATGAAGATAGAGAAATTCATGACCCTGCAAAGAAGTCATCCTAGTTATCAACACAAGGAAAACCAAGTAGATGAAGAATAATAGTGCATATCACAATATGTAGCTAGATAGATAAACCTCTGAGTTGGTCCACCAAATATAGTAGCTTGGACAGACACTGTAGGTAGATGATGAGTTGTGCCCAGAATGAATGGGCAGAGAATGAGTTGGATTGCATTTGTGATATTGCACAGTATTGTCAATAATCCCAAACCAATCCCAGCCACAAAAGGCTAACACGAATCATCTCCTGTCTAAGCTTTATGGATTTGCATCCTGGAACACCACAATCTCTGAAGATTCATTTACCAAAACGGCGATAGAAAGACAAATGTTGAGTATAAAGTAGACGGTGTTATTACCAATGAAGACTTTACTTCTGAAAAATGTAGTAAAAGACATTATCAAGGACATGCATGATATGAAATGATGGAACCCGTGTCTCATGCTTGGTGTTATGTTGGCAGGTACATGAATTGGTTTATCATTTGTATTCTGCCATTCCTATGTTTGATATTTGTGCAGTAGAGGTAGTATATTTGGGTGTGTGACTATCAGCTCCTAAAGGACCGGTCAGTAGATGAGGCTTTATTGGCAGATTTCAAAGCCTTAACTCCAAGTCAGTTGCTAATGTCATAACTTCTCTCTGCCCCTTACCATCTTTGACCATGTTTCTGTCTCTCTGCCTATCCCTGTTTACCTCTCTGCCTATCTTTTTGTCTTTTCTGTGTCTCTGCCTTTCTCTTTGTCTCTATTTCTTTTTGCCTCTTCCTCTCTGTTTTTCTGTCTGCCTATTTCTTGTTCTCTCAGAGATTTCTAGGGAGAAAGAGAGCATACTCAGCCATGTTAGTCCCCTATTCTGTTCAAATTCATTATTGTTAACTTGTTATTCTGACCCTACTGGTTAGCTCAAGGCATCAGAGAAATTGAAAGGTAGGTAGCAAGGAGGTTAAGAACTGAGACTCTGTTTCCTCATTTGTAAATCAGGGATAATAATACGTCTAATATCTACCTCATGGGATTGTTGGGAGACCCAAACTAAATAATGTATGTAAGCCCTTAAAGTGCCATGTAAACTGTAAAATGCCAGTAAATGTCCTCTTTACACAGTATTCAGTACATGTTACATGTTAACAGTACAACCCAACCATGTTAAAGGTATTCTGATGGGGTGGTGATGGTGATCGTGATTAAAGTGACGGTTATGGAATTGAGCTGGGCAATGATACATCTCTGCCAGGCTGGTGCAGTGGAAAGAATATTGGATTTGAAGTCAAAGGGCTTGAGTTTGAACACCAAATCTTCTACATATTGCCTGTGTCACCTTGAATAAGTCAACCTCTCTGAGCCAAATTTTGTCATTTGTAAATCCCAGGGTATGCAGATGGGAAGGGGAGATTGAACAAGATGACTTTGAAGGTCAGCAGTATGCTCATAAATATTTAACAATCAGATCTTGGGAGAGGGGGGAAGAGTAGCCTTGGCACACTTTTAAGTTGAATTTGCATTATTAACATTTTCTCCCTTATTTTCTTAAGTTTGGGAGACAATCAACAAAATAATAAATCAAGCCCTGATTTATAGTTTGTTGATTTCCATTGTATAAATGCTCACGCTGAAAATTTAATAATTGGCTCTCCAGTGAGAACCAGTTCCCTCACACCCCACCAAAGCTCCTTTTCAACTCTAAATCTATTAACCTGTGGTAACAGCAATACCAAAAGTAATAGTGTTGCAAGTGGTGGTGACAGCGAAAATACTAGGGGTGGTAACAGTGATGATGAGGATGACATTAGGGATGATCTTCACAGTGATGGTGTCAGGGATTATGTTATTAGTAATAATGATGATGACAGTGATGGTGTTGAGTATGCAGTCATTGTGGTTGTGGCTGTTTGTCCTTCCAAGTCAACCAGGACATCAGGGAAATGATGACATGACTTGCAGTTGACTTGGATTTGAGTGAGGAAGGGCTGTACAAGGTCACCAGCCTCACCTTCTTCTCCAGAGACATCTGGGTCCAGTGGCCAGATATTCGCCAGGACTAGTGGAGATGGCCCTGGGTGCATGGAGAGACCCTGGCCCCTTTAGGCTAAGACCTTTTCATGTACTCACTTAAAGTGAGGTAATGCCCATTCAGTGAATAGGCCTCTTTAAGAAGTGAGTCAAGGGATGGCCCCTTTAATTAGAAAAAAGAAAAAAAAGAAAAATAATCAAGCTGGGAGGGGAAAACCCTCAGGGTTGCTGTTCCAAAGAGAAACAGTTACCATTGACATCCATGCTAAGCCAGGAGCCATTAAGTGGTAAACTGTATTTGGAACCTAGAAGAGCTGAGTTCAAATTCTGCCTCTGAAACATGCTAGTTGTATGACTATGAACAAGTCACTCAATCTCCTTGAGTTCCAGTGTCCCTCTCTGTAAAACGGGAATCTCTAAGTACCTCCCTCCTGGGGTTGTTGTGAGCTTCAAATGAGAGAATGTAAGTAAAGCACATTATAAATCTTAAAACATCATACAAATCTTATGATGGTGCATGTAGTGATGAGAATTCATTGGGAATGGTGGTGAATGTTGGGGATGATGACAATGGGGAAGATAGTGAAAGTGATGATGATGATGATGATGATGATGATGATGATGACGATGATGATGGTGATGGTGATGATGGTGATGATGATGATGATGATGATGATGATAATGATGGAGGAGATGATAGTGATGCCGCTGCTGCCACTCTTGCTGTTGTTGAAGTTGCTATGGATGGAGGGGAAACTAAGAACAATAGTGATGATAATGATATAGACCAGAGGTTCCTGAACTTGTTTCGTTTGCCACCTTCTTTTCAAAAAAAAAAATTACTCAGCACGCCCCTGGAAATCTATTTTCCTCAACCCTTTAAAAGTTTTTTTTGAAATTTGTGTCATTTCAAAAACATAATTTTTTTAAATAATGCATCTTAAATTTAACAATTTATTGTAAATTTGTGGGGGTTTTCCTGCATTGAAGTTTTGATTATGCAATATCGTGTCGTGTAACTGCATAGTATTGTATTGTAAACAAGTCATTACATGCTCATATTCCTGCCGATGCATGCTGGACTTTGCAACAATGCGCAACAGGCTAGCCTGTCAATACTTGCTTGTTAAGACCTGTCAGCAGAATTGACCACCGATCAGTTATATCTTGTTTTTAATGTGTTCATTTGGAAAATAATGTTATCGCTATGACTTTAACTCTGTTACACAACAGATGAAACAGATACAAATGGTTTTTCAAGATTTTCTCTTGTCTTCTTTCCTTATGCTTCCACTGCCCCCTTATTTTTATTTAACATCCCCCCCAATTGCACTCAAGGCTACTACTGCCCTCCTGGATAGTTCCAGTGCCCCACAGGGGGTAGTATTGCTCATTTTGGGAACCTATGACAGACAATGATAATGTTTCCCACGATGCAGTCCGGCTTCAGTAGATTTCAGCAGACTAAACTCACCAGCAAAAAAAAAAAAATTCCCTTTTCCTATTTTGTCCCAGGGAGGCTATTGTTCATCCTTCATTTTCGAAGATGACCAATGACATCACAATGCTGGAGTAAAATAGTAGATGATGGGTAATGGCTTGACATGGGAGTGAATTGGATTTAAGTGAGGCAGAGTTACACAAAAGTTGTCAGCCTCACTCTATCTTCCATAGTCATCAGGGTCCAGTGGCAAAAAAAGTCAGGATGACCAGCAATGGCCTGGGATACAGTGGATGACCTTGGCATCCACTTCAGTGTCTGACTAAGCTCTAAGCACTCCACAGCTCCTGCTTCAGCCACTTTTATGGCCATTAGAACAAACTGTTCTTGCCCCCCTCTTCCATCCAGTGAAGTCTTCACATGCTTGGGGTAGATATCCCTCTAACTCACTGACAGGTTTGAGGCCCATGGGTTACCCTCAACCTGGTTTAGCCTGTTTGCTGAGACAATTGGGGTGTGGTCACTGTGCATGCTACAGCTTCTTGGAGGAACAGGTGACAGGTGGACACTAAAGATGGATGACCAGCCCTGAAGAGGGTTTGGCAAGTCCTCATACCAAAGGTGCTACTACCAGGGAGGTACCCCTTTAGTAAGCCACACCCATAGTACATCATTTCTTAAACTGTTTCATTTAAAGTTCAGTCAAATGATTCCCTTCATGGTTGTTTTGCTTTATTAAGCTCTGTCTCTGTCTGTCTCTGTCTCTGTCTCTTTCTCTCTCTCTGTCTCTTTCTCTCTCTCTCTCTCTCTCTCTCTCTCTCTCTCTCTCTCTCTCTCTCTCTCTCTCTCTCTCTCCCTCCCTCTGTCCCTCTTCCTCTATTTCTGTCTCTCTCCTTTTCATCTCACTCTCCGCCTCTTATCTATTTTATTCTATGTAAGTCCATTTACCTCAGCCTATCTCTGCTTCTATTCTCTTTCTCCTATCCTCCAGAGTCATTTATTAAGTGCCTACTATGTGCCAGGCATTCTGATACATTGATGATACAAAGAAAAGCATATGGCAGTCCCTGCCATCGGGGAGCTCCAAATCAGATGGAGTAAGACCATATAGCCTGCCTGCACTCCCTCCTAAATTCTGTTCAGCTCTTTGTGCCACATTGCCCCTTCTAGACCACCCTGGCTGGTTGCCAGTCTCCAGACAAATGCCAACAGGAGTAGGCTGCAAAGCTGAGCTCAAACACTATCTCTCCCCAGGGAAGGTCAGAACCTAGGAAATGCCCTTCTGGCCTCTCTTTAGAATCTTTTCTCCCTTTCTTCTCCCCTGCCTACTCCCTTCCTTCCTCATTGAAATTTTCCTTCTTCCTTTTTTTCTCTTCCCATTTCAACCTCTTTTTCTTTTTTTCTGTTTGCTTTTTTCATCCATCCTTACATCTTCATCTTATATGTCTCAGCTCCATTTTTACCTCTGTCTTTCTCTGTTTCTGTCAGTCTCTGTGTCTCTTTCCACATTGCTCTCTTTGTCTCTACCCTGCATCTCTATCTATACATCTCTGTGTCTCTCTCTGCAGCTTTTCTTTGGCTGTCTCTGTTTCTGTTTTGCGGTGTAGCTCCCTGTTTTCTCTCTTCCCTCCGTGCACATTTGCCTATATGCTTTTCTCTACATCTCACTACCATCTTCTGTTATTCCCTATCTCTCCCTCTCCCTCTCTCTTTTTCTGTCTCTCTGTCTCCCGGGGTCTCTCTCAGGCAGCATTAGTCAGACTGCACTTTGGAAGCTCCCCGAGGAGACCCCCACTCACCCCTCCCAAAGTTCACTGCCTTGTCAATCGGAGCTAATCTCCTTCGGGAGGAAAAAGCCTCATTCAAACCCTGCACGTTGGGGGTAGGGGGGAAGGGGAGGGGGTTGAGGGGGATGGGGAGGTCTCCCGGCTGCAGCCTGAAAACACCCCAGCCCATAATGCCCCTTTTGTTCTAGGATGGTAGGAGGGGGGTGGGCGGTGGAATGAAAGGGGGGGGATATTAAAGGAGCAGGTGAAAGACATATGTCTTCAGCAGTCACAGATAAGAGCTTACCCCCTTCTAATCTGACTGAAGCCTATTATCTTCCCGCCACAGTCATTACTATTAATATTAAACATCCCCCAAAATCTGGCTTGAAAACAACCTGAAGGGGCTGACTTTCAATCTACTAGCCATTTCAGAGGAAGAGGCGCTGCCCTGACCCCACCAACTCCCACAGCCCTCCTCCTCACTATTGGCCAGCCCCTGGGCCTTCTGGGCCTTCTCTGCCACACTGGACTCCTACCTTCCTTTTCCTCTAACTTCTAGCCTCTCTGTCTCCCACCCCCTCATGTACTGTCCTTTCTCTCTGGGCCCCTCCCTGACTCTATGCCCTAGGCCGTACCAATTTGTCCATAGTATATCTGTAGTGGCACAGAGTCTGCTGTCTATGTGGGTGGTTCTGCCCAGCATCTCCTGTGGTCATGTCCATGTGAGGTATACAGTACCAGCTGCCTCTCAGTGAAGGAGGACCTCAAGCAAAGTGGGTACTTAAGAAAACCAACCCCTCCCACTCCCCATTGCCTATTTCCTGGGCATCTGCCCACTTGGATTGGTTGGGTTTATGCTATGCTGACACCTTCCTGGGCTTATAGGGTTAAGAGTCCCAAATGCCACCACACACACACACACACACACACACACACACACACACACACACACACACTAGTGGATGAGTTAAGTATAAGCACCTAACTCTGATATTCAAGCTCTCCTCAATCTGGCTCCAACCTAATTATCTGGCTTTATGTTGTATAGTCTATTGTTTATTAAGTTGGACTGTTATGCCTTCCTCATCTTGCCCACTTCCCATTATCTTTTTCTTGCTCCCACTATTGCTTATATTTACAACTGACTCTCCTGTCCACCTCAACCCAACCACATCTATTGAAGTCCTTCCCTTCCTTCAAAACCCACTTCTTCCCTGACTCCCCAGATGAGATTGAGTTCTCCCTTCTCCAGTTCGTTTAACAGATGAGGAAAGTGAAGCAAAGATTTAAGTGTCTGAGCTAAATGTCTGAGGTCATATTTGAACTCAGGATTATGAGTCTTTCTGCTTCCAAGCCCAGTGTTCTGTCCCTACCCCGGGTAAGTGTCTGAGGTCAGATCTGAATTCAAGATTTTAAATCTTTCTGCTTCCAAGGCCAATATTCTACCCATTTGGACACCGAGCTGAGACTTGAGTTTTTGCCCTGCCCTAACTTCTTTTCCCTCCAGGTTAGTCATTAGTGAGTTCCTTAAGGGCAGGGACTCTATCTTGGCTCTTTTTGTATCCCAGGGGTTTAGCACAGAGCTTGAAATCTAGTTAGCACTAAATAAATGTTGATTGATTGATAAAGTGGTATGAAAGCGGGGCTTGAATTGCACCTATTTTTATATTGTCTGTCTAACAAGGTGACTTCAATGGATGAATAAATAAATGAAAAGACATTTGTTAAGTGCTTACTGTGTGCCAAGTACCTTGCTATCAACATGTGTTGAGCCCATAAGCTTACAGGTAGAAAAATGAGCATAAAGTCGCTGCTTATAATGACCATTTACGTTTACATAGCAAGTCATGTTTACAACATGTTTTCCAATGCACTATCTTATTTAAGCCTCACAACAACTCAATATAAAGGGTAGAAGTATTATCCCCATTTTACAGATAAGGACACTGAAAAGGCAGACAAGGTTAAGTAATTTGCCCAAGGAACACAAATAGTGAGACTGAGACAATCCCAAGCCTTGAGACTCCAAGTGAATCACTTATTCCACTAGAGATAATGGAAGATTATTAATGGCAAAAAGCCACTGTTTAAAGGATCTTGGGAAAGATAGGACATTATTATACAGCTCTCAGAAATTCATAGAATCATAGCTTTAGAGTTACAAGGAACCTTGGGCCTAATCTAACCTTATCATTTTCCAGATGAGGAAACTGAGGGTCAGAAATGTTACATTTTTTTTTTGAAGAGGAGAAGGCAGGGCACTTGGGGTTAAATGACTTGTCCAAGGTCACACAGCTAGTAAATGTGTTGAGTGTCTGAGGTTGGATTTGAACTCAGGTCCTCCTGACTCCAAAGCTGGTGCTCTATTCTCTGTGTCACCTAGCTGTCCCAAGGTTACATTTATTTGAACCAAGGTCCTCAACTCTAAACCTAGCTGTCATTCCCCTGTGTTCCAAATAGAGAGAATCTCAAGAAGTATACCTAGGCTATCAGTTCCCAAAACTTTTTGGCCTCACAAGCCCTTTCCACTCTTAAAAGTTACTAAGGACCTTCCACAGAGCTTTTGTTTATGTGGGTTATATCTATTGATATTTACCATATTAGATCTTGAGCACCCTCTGGAAGTTCCCTGACCACAATCTGAAAACTGCTTGAGCAGGCCATCCATCTGCCTTTAGCCAGGAAAGCACTGAAATTATTCCAGAGTGGCTTGGCCTCTCCAGAGAAGACTTCGCAGGCTGCTTTGGTAACCTATCCCAGTGTTCTTCTGCCCTTTTAGTCAGTAAATCCTTCCTGACAACTATCCTGAATCCCTTCTGCTGTACACTAAGCCCACATCTTCTTCCTTCAGAAGAAATGGACTTCATCTGAATCCTTCACTCTATTTCCCACTTTTGTGCTTTAACATAGCTAAAATAAACTCTTGCCATACTCCTCTCTCATAGAATCTTCATTTGGAGCTTAGCTCAGGTACCGCCTCCTACCAAAACTTCCTCTTTTCCTCCTGCATTCATGTACCTACTCATTTTCCTCCACAGAGGAATGTAAACACCTTGAGGGAAGGGATTATTTCCTGTTTTGTCTTTTTTATTCCCAGTACCCAGTTGATGAATAACGAGTGTTTACTGATTTAGAGCTGAAAGAGAATTTAGAGGTCATCTAGTCCAACCCCTTCATTTTATAGAAGAGGAAATTTAGGCCCAGAGACTGGTCCAAGGTTATACGGGCAGTAAGAGCAGCTAGGTGACCAAGTGGATAGAGCACTGGGCCTGAAACCAGAAAGACTCATCTTCCTGAGCTTAAATCTGTCCTCAGATACTTACTAGCTGTGTGAACCTGGGCAAGTCACATAACCTTGTTGGACTCAGTTTCCTCATCTGTAAAATGAGCTGGAGAAGGAAATGGCAAACCATTCCAGTATCTTTGCCAAGAAAATCCCAAATGGGGTCACAGAGAGTTGGACAAGACTGAAAAAAAAGACAAGATTTGAACTAATTTCTTGTGCCTCTAAGATTAGCATTCTTGTCACCACAGATTCAAAGATGGTTATGCAATTTCCCCCCTATACTCTTCCCCCAGACCCAAGAAGAATCAGGGACTAAGGCCAATTCTTCATAGATGGTTCAACCCTCAAATTCAGGATTTTTGAAAAAGTCTTATAATTGGCCCACTCAGACTCTATTCTTTGTATGAATTTATACTTCTTTGCGTGTGGCCACATACTGGTAATGACCTCAGTCTGTGTCCTCTATGTGGGTACCCTGTCCCCTTTTCCAGTCTGAGTTGTCCCCCAAGGAAGCAACTGTGCCTCCCTCAGCAGACTGGAAGTAACTACAAAACTGAGACCATCTGGCCCCTCCTCAGACTCAGTACTTCCTGAAAACAGGGTCTCAGTAACTCTGCTCAACACAGGGCTCCAACCCATATCCAATCAGTTGTCAAATCCTATTGTTTCTACCTATGCCACATCTCTCATATACTTCCCCTTCTCTTTCCTGACACTGTAACCACCCTAGGGCAAGGCCTCCCCACCTCATACCTGGAAATAGCCTCCTCATTGGTGGCCCTGCCTCCAATCTCTGCCCACTCCAATCTACCTTCCGTTCATCTGTCAGACTGACCTTTCTAAAGCATAGTTCTGACACCACATCATGCACTCCCCCTACCATCCCACGTTCAATAAATCCCAGCAGCTTTCTATCACCTCCAGGATCAAATACAAAATCCTCTGTTTGGTCTTTAAAACACTTTATAACCTGACCCTCTCCTATCTTTCCAGTCTTCTCAAACTTAACTCCCCTACACACAGTTTTTGATCTAGCGACACTGGCCTTCTTTCTGTTACTCCATCACCAGACTCAGCATTTTCACAGGTTGTCTCTCATGCCTGGAATTTTCTCCCTCCTCATCTCATCCCTGGCTTCTCTGGCTTCCTTCAAGTCCCAGCTAAAGTCTCATCTTCTGTAAGAAGCCTTTCCCGGTTCTCCTTAAAATCTATGCCTTCCTCCTGGGACAATCTGCAATTTTTCCTGTATTTGTGTTTTTTGTAGAGAGTTACTTGCATGTCATCTCCCTCATCAGACTGTGAGCTCACAAGGAGTTTGTTTTGGGTTTTTTGTCTTTCTTTGCACCCCGCCCCTCCGAGTTTAGCAGAATGCTTGGCAATAAAATGTACTTAATAAATAGATATGTGACTGAAAGGATCCAAATAGGGTCCTTAGGATCATAGATACAAAGCTAGAAAATACCTTAGAGATCTAGTCCAAACCCCTCATTTTCCATATGAGGAAATTGACTCCTAGAGAACTGAAGTGATATACCCAAGATCACACAGGTAAAAAGTAGCCAAACTGGTATATAAATTCCCCGAAAGAGCAATTCCCATTTAACCATGAAAGATTTCCATTTTGATGTGTATCAAGAGTTCCAGATAGTATAGGGCTAACTGATGGAGAGTCAGTATGTTCCAGGCTAGGGAATTTCCAGCATTTGTCTTCCTCCCAAAGCCAAGAACAATCAATTACAATAAAAAATTTGCTGTATAAATAGATAGTTTTCCCCGCCTTTCTTCTCTAGAGATAGATAAATAGACAGGTGACGGATGGATAGAGAGACAGATGGATTGAAAGATAGATGAATGGATGAAAAGACAGACAGACAGACAGACAGATAGATGATAGATAGATAGATAGATAGATAGATAGATAGATAGATAGATAGATATGTGATCTCATTTGAGCCTTACAATAACGCTGTGAGGAAGATATGAAGATACTACAGACATTATGAACACTGTTCAGTTGTTGTTCAGTCATTTTTTCAGTCATGTCTGACTCTTAATGACCCTATTTGGAGCTTTCTTGTCAAAGATACTGGAGTGCTTTGCCATTTCCCTCTGCTCATTTTACAGAAGAGGAAACTGACACTCAGAGAGGTTAAGTGACTTGTCCGAGGTCGCACAGCTAGCCAGTGGCAGAGATAAGTTCTGAACTGAAATCTTTAGGACTCTAACTCCACCCTTCTTGACTACCAAACTGTCCCCTCATGCTCAGCACCCTTAGATTGCTATTAATATCATCATTATGGCCACCACTGTTGCTGTCTAGCTCATCTATAACTATGGGGGCATGAAGGTCTTGCTTACTCTTTGGAGTAGGTAGGTTGGTTGGTTGGTTGGTTTGTCTCAACAACATGACTACAATCTCTCCTCAGTATATTGAGACAAGTCTCTATTCTAGACAGCTCAGAAGGCTTACACTGGCATTCTTCATTTGCTACATTCCCAGTGGCTGGCATGGGGGCACCATGATCCATTTCACATCCACTTAGTACACTCCAAATCTGAACGCACCCTCTTTGAGTCAAGATCTTGTCACTAATGATCTTGGTATAGTTAAGGTCCTCCCTGAGGGCAGCTTTCTTGATGTTACCAAAGCCTTGGCAAAGCAGCTTTATGTAGTGGATAGGGAACTGGATTTAGGGGCCAGGAAGACCTGAGTTCAAATCCTACTTCAGATACTAGCTGTGTGGCTCTGGGCAAATCACTTAAGCACTCTGTGCCTCAGTTTCCCCATCTATAACAGGAAGAGGTTGGACTTGATACCCTCTAAGTTTCATTTTTGCTGTAAAGTATGCTATAATTCCATTCCAGGGGCTGCTTGTGTACCGGAAGCAGACAAACCTAGGCCTGTAGTCATTTAAGTCAGGTCCAACTCTTTGAGACCCCATTTGGAATTTTCTTGGCAAAGATACTAGAGCAGTTTGCCATTTCCTTCTTTAGCTCATTTTACAGATGAGGAAACTGAGGTAAATAGGGTTATGTGACTTGCCCAGGGTCACACAGCTAGTAAATGTCTGAGGCCAGATTTGAACTCAGAAAAATAAGTCTTCCTGATGCTAGACCTGGCACTCTATCCACTGTACCACCTAGCTGCCCACACCTAGGCCTAGGAAACTTTATTTCTATGTGTTATTGTCTCAAAATAGGGCTTTCAGAAAAAATGGTCAACTTTATATGGAGGTGGAAGTCATTGATTAAGGCTTAAAGCCTTTGTTTGTTTTTTCAGTGTGGAGGTTGGGAGAGCCTTAAAGTAAAAGAAGATAGCTCTCGGTGTATAATTGAATGCATCAGTTAGTACTATTAGTTAGAAAACATCCAGGACTTCTTTGAGATCCTAAAGCCAAATGGCAATACCAATCCTAATTAATACTTCCTTGCCCCCAAGTTGTTGGAATTTCCCAGTTCAACAGAACTCAGCAGCCCATGAAACACAGTCCATCAGCCTGCCATTGGAGGACCAGGGCATATCCCAGCCTCTGGATCATCCATGACAGTCTAGTCAAGGACAAGAGTCTCCAGTGTCCCTGAACCATGCAGGATGGGAGAAGGGAATGGAAGAGTATGTCTAAACACTGGGAAGTCCAGCCCCTAAAGATAGAGAGGAAGATGATTTCAGAAAGCACAATGAGCTATTGTACCCCTCCCCCAACATCCCCCCTAAAATCCCCCCACCTTCACACACACCTCAGCACAGAATATCCTGTTTACCTGCCTTCAGGACCTGGCCCTGTCCCGGGTGCCATTCTGACTAGGGCCCACGCACTTCTCCTGCCAAGCTTTCTGCCTACGCAGGAGCCATTGGCTTGGTGACAATGTCTCCTCCATGGGGACTTTCCCCCTTTCTCTGCTCCATTTCACTGTCATGCTGGAGGTAAACACACACATAGACACAGACACACACATATACACATATAGACCAACCAGACAGACATCTGGTACCCTCTGCATCTGGGTCCCCTAGAGACAGGAACCTCTGGCCTAGAGGGGTGCTGAGAAAGGGTTTCCCTAGCTCCTGAAACTGGGGATTAGGAGGAAGAAGATCTGTGATGGCAGAATGTTGGGGAAGGAGGGAGAAGGGGGCAGGAAAGGAGTCAGTAATCAATCATACAATTAGGAGAAGGCCTAGTTACACAATGGTTTCTCTCTAGTCCCCATCCCTTTCCCTCAGCCTGGTATACTGAAGGGAGAGAGGGGGAAAAGGGGAGGAGGAGAAGGTTTCATGAGAATACTGACCCAGCCTGTACCTGAGGATAGAAGACCCATATTAGTAGATCTCTGCATCCAAATGGATTGACATTATCCCAACACTAAAACCTCCTGAGAGAGGTGTCTGGGACAAATAGAGTAGAAGGACTTAAGAACCCATAGTTATAATTGAAGAAAGCAGATGGGGTAAGGGGTGGAATGAGAGGGCCAAGTTGTCAAAAGAAGGGAATTCAGGCTTCTCTTCCCTGTAAGATGAACCTCCTCTTAGGCCTTGGGACTTATTGGGGTGGGGCTGCAATGGGGGCATAATTTGTGGGTCTTCGGTGGGAAAGGAGAGGGGAGAAAAGGTGGATGGAGGAGAGAAGAGGAGAGAAGAAAAGGGAAGGATAGGGAAACAAAAAGGAGAGGAGGAAAGTAGAGCAGGCAGAGGGGGAAAAGAGAAAGAAATAGAAGGGAAGAGGGGTGAAAAGAAATGAGGGGAAAGGAGAGAGGTTGTTTTTTATTTCTATAAAAATAACCCTAAGAAAAAAACCAAAAATATCCCAATCAATAAGCAATTATTAAACACCTACTATATACCACACAGAGGCAATGTGATTTAATGGACAGAAAGTTCAGAAAACCTGGGTTTGAGCCTCACCTCTGACACACAATGGCTATGTGACCCTGGGAAGATGACAACCTCTCCATGCTCTAGTTTGTCAACACTCTAAGACTATAATTTGAAGAGAAGTTATGGTCTTGCATTGGTAAGGGAAGTTAGGTTACTGAGAGCTCCTGGTACCAGTGAGATCCCAGGTCCAAGCTCTATGCACCAGGTGCTAAGCTAGTCACTGGGAATGCAAAGACAAAACCAAAAGCAGATAGATGAGGAAATCATGAAAATGCTTCCATCTTACCAGGAACTGATGTGACTCACTACAGAACAAGGCAAAGATACTTTGAACCAATACTTACTCGATAACTATCAAGCATCTTCTATATGCCTGATGTTAGGTTTGGTGCTGTGGATGATAGGGAAATGTATGAGATTCTCCCACAAGGAGTCTGGTTGGGGAGACATGCAGCACTATCCCCATTCCCTCCCTCCCTTAGCCTTTCTCTCCCAATGCTCCACAGCTTTGGAGGGATCGGGAGGTGGATCTAGTTGGGAATAGAGGACAGAAACACAGAGAAAGATGACTAACAACATCAGGGAAATGGAAATGCCCAGTAAGTTGTACTGACAGTAAGAGTCAGGACTTTCACAAGGCATCCTAAATAGAAACATGGGACTGAGCAGCATGGGTTCCTAGCCATGTGTAACCAGCTTACTATATTGGGGATAGGTCTATCCAAATGGATATTTATGTCATAGGAAACCTTTAAGGCTAGGCTTTCAGAGTGCCAGGAATCTAGCTTCCTTGAGATACTGGGAGTAGCTTTAAGAGGTCAGGATGTCCCTGGATACATAGGGAAATTGGGCTCAAATACTGAGCATGGAAAAGCGAAAAAATAAAAATAAATACACGCAAAGAGAATTATATAGTTATATATAGAGATATATCTTGTACGTAATTATTGTTATGTATACATATGTGTATATGTGACAATAATTATCTGGAATAGTAGGATCAAACTAGTTTTTCAAAGAAGAAGAAAACAGACATTTATAGGCAGCAAAGAAGAAGCTAGCAGACACTGGAGACAGTGAATGGGGATGAGGAATCAGAGAAACATGGGAAGATTTATATGAACTCACACAGAATGAAGTAAGCAAACCCAGAAAAAACAATACTCACAACTGACACCAACAAGGTGAAAAGAACAACTGAATAAAATAAGAGCAATGAAATGAACTTGAATTATAATTATACTGACCAATCTTGGTCCCTGCAAAGAGATCAAAAAAATGCATCCCTCTCCTTTTGTTGGAGAGGTGGGGGATATGTGTGGAATGTTATATATGCTATTATATATGTTATATATGGCTGATGTGACAGCTGGTCATTGTATTTTTGTTACAAGGAAAGGCTTCATGAGCAGGGGAGCTTTCGTAGCCGGAAATGAAGGTGAAGTTAAAAAAGACATAAATAAAACTTTATTGACATCTCTTAGCTTGGGTGTCTTCATTCCCACATAAGAAAACTTTCCCTTCTATAAATCTATCAATTAATAACATTAATTAATCACCTACTATGTTCCAGGCACTATGGTAAGTCCTGAGAATTCAAGACAAAATATGAAATAGCCCCTGACTTCGAGTGGCTTATTATGCTCTATGGGAGCATACATCCAATTAAGTATACCTAATTAACATATCAATTAAATGTATACGAAGTAAATTAAATCCATAATAATTTGAGAGAGAGGGTTCACTGGTAGCTAGGAAAGGTTCTATGTAGGAATTGGACCTCATGTTGAACTTTGAAAGAAGTTAGGAATTCAAGGACGTAGAGGAGCAGAATGGAACACATTCCAAGCAATGAGGACAGCCTAAATAAAGGCCCAGAGACGAGCAATGGAAACTTGTATTCTATGTGTGAGGAGTAATAAAAAGGTCAATTTGGCTAGGGCCAAAGTGAGGGGACAGTCACCAGAGCAGGATCATAGGTACCAGAACAATAACTTTCTCCTCCATCCTGGCCCTACTCTTGATGCCAAGCTCCCTGTCCAAGAGCAGGGAAGTATGTGCTTTGAGCAAGGGGTGACAGATCTCTGAAGGATTTGTGGGGTAGGTGAGAAGAGGGAGACCCACCCACCTAAGCACCCACTAGTTCCTGTAGTATACTAGGAGAAAAATGGTGGAGGATAGAAGTTTATTTCCTTTATCTACCATTAGACACTTTTGGTGACCTTTAAATCTTAAAAATACAAATTGTTAAAAACTAACTTGTAAATAAAATAATAATGAGCAAGTTTTCTACTGTTAAAAGTATTGAATTTTTAGGGATGTTTTTCAACATGAATTTTTTTTTTTTGTTTTCTAAGATAGGCTCATTTGATTGGGAACTAAGGGAATCTTAGGGAACTAAGACCAATCCCTCCTTTTACAATTTGGAAAATGAGGCAGAGAAGGGAAATGATTTATCCAAGGTCCTATGGGTAGTAAATCCTGGAGCTGGAAGTGGAGCCTAGTTTTTCTTACTTCAAACATAGTGTTCTTTTTGCTACAGATATTATAAACTATAAAGAACCTAGAGGTTTTTAATCTGTCTCTGACCAAGCAATCAATATCTCTCTGGTTGCAGGTGCCTAGGTCAGTTCTCCTTGCTTCCTAGGCTTCATTTTCTTTGTAATACCCTTCCCACCTCTCTCTTCTTCCTTCTCACCCTCAGACTTCAGGAACAAGGAGCTATGCTTGTTCAGAGGGAATTCAGACAGACTATTGGGCTGTGGAAGGCAGAAAGAGACAAAGAGATGGAGAGACTAAGGCAGAGAAGCAGAGACTGAGAAACACAATTGGAGACAGAGAGAAAAACACAGATAGTGTGTGTGGGGTGGGGGGGAGACAAAGATAGAGAGAGAGGCCCTGTGGGAAGGGGAGGAAGGGGAGGAGAAGGGATGGTAAGATTGCTACAGGGAAGGGAAGTCTCTCTACTTCCCCAGGCCAACCTCAGCTCTGGCACAGGCCCCACTGGGCAAGGGTCCCAGGGATTTATTGAGTAATCCTCAAATGATATACTCTCCCTGATTTGTTCCCTCTCCTTCTCCTCTCTCAGAGGATCCCATTGTCTCCCTGACACTCTCTGCCAGGCTCCCAGGCCTTCACCATGGCCTTCCCACAGGATGCTCTCCCATTGGGAGTCCTCATTCTTCATTTCTGTCATCTGCCGATGCTCCACAGTCACCTCTGGCCCAGGGTCCCAGCGTGTGTGTGTGTGTGTGTGTGTGTGTGTGTGTGTGTGTGTGTGTGTGTGTGTGTGTGTGTGTAGCAGAGCCACTACATGTTAGCCTGAGGTGCCTATGTGCCTTCAGACAGTACCAGGCACGAGGCTGGCAATACCTAATAAACATTAAGAGAAGCCAGTTAGCAGGACTACAGCCTAGGCAGAGGTTTTGCCTGTTGTGAGGTGACTATACTTTGGATGTCTGCAGACCTTGGGTCAAAGCCAGGATGTGGACTGGTGGCATAATCTCTGCTGGGTCTAAGCGTGTAGGAGGACTCAATGAGGGCCCAGGGAGATGGGTTCCATGGAATACTGGGGGGGTGGGGGTAGAGAAAAAGAACGTTAGGTAAGGCAAGGTCAGATTCTGCATTTTTCACAGTATGTAAAAAAAAAAGCGGACTTCATAGATATTATTTCTTCTTTAACTTTTTATTCCTTCCTCCCTTTCTCCTCTCTTCTTTCCTTCCTCCTTTCCTCCTCTCTTCTTCCTTCCTTCTTTCTTTCCTTCCCTCTTTTCCATTCATCTTTCATTCTCCCCCAGTCTGTCTCTGTCACTCACTCACACACACACACACACACACACACACACACACACACACGATGAGCAAAACCAGGAGAAAAAGAAATTGAAGAAGGGAAGGCTAGAAGGGCAGACAGACTCTTCACAAACGACACTTAATTCCCAGTCTGGACTAGGCCAGGAGCTTGAAAGCAGCTAAATTAGCAAAACAGAAGTAAACTGTTGATTGCTTCATTGCAGGATTAAGTGTGATAAATGGGGGGTTTGTTCACTCCCCAGTCCAGATGTTGTGTCTAAGCCTGGACTTTTTTTTAAGTTTTTTTTTTAAACATTCTTGGCCCAGAGCCCATATATATTTTGGATACTGCAGGGAGTATATAATATCATTGGAAAATGATGCGGTCTGGTAACCTTTTAAATAACATTTCCTCCCTCCTCTATTTTCTAATAGTTTGTTTTTCTTTCCATGTTTGCCTTTTATTGGGGGAAATTTTTTTTGGAAATTAATGAGGCTAAAGTTTGGAAGGCGGAAAAAAAAGGAAGGAGGGAGGTAAAGGAGTGTAGGGGGTGTCGAGCTGAGGCGTGAGACTGGGGGCTGGTCTGGCTTTTATGTCTTTTAAACCTAGCCGGGGGGTTTTCCCCCGATTTTGTTTTTTCAGCCCACTCCCCCTTCTCCTCCCCCTTCCCCCTCCTTTGTCCTCCCCCCTTTCCCTGTGCCCCCAAGCTGGATCTGGTCCGGGGAGGGCCGTCCCAGCGGCCTGGGACTCTCTGTTCTGCGCTGGGCTGGCCCTCCTCCCCCTGCCCTCCCCTGAGGTGAGGGGCTGGGGCCTGATCGGACTCCCAGAAGAACCTGCCATTCCCCAGCAGCCGCTGCTTGACATGAAAAGAGGATTGGGGGAGGGGGGCGGGGGGGGGCGCCTCCTTCCTGAGTGAAACATACGGAATCCGGCAGGAATTCGGGCCTCCCAGATTTAGGAAAACAAACAAAGGAAAGATTGTCAGAGTGGGGCCTCCTCGAGCCGCCGGGCCAGCGCGCTGCCCTCCTCTCTCACCCTCAGGGGGCCGGGGCTCGACAGCCTTGGAGGGGGC
>CM053627.1:195132144-195144609 GCA_028646595.1 Phalanger gymnotis
TGGGTCTGTCTGTTTGTAATTTGTTTAAGGGCTCTTGAGACGGTGTTGATGAGGAAACTCTGGGCAGCTGTAGCTAAGGAGCCCTCCATCTTGTAAACCCGGATGCTGAGACTTTGTTGAACTCTGCTAACTATGGATTGGGATTTGAATCAGACAAGGTCTGTCTGTTGATATTTGTAGTTTGCTTGTATTTTGCTCTCAAGTTCAGGGTGCTGGCTTTTTCCCCTGAACTAAGTGAATGATATTTGTGTGCTGAATTAAAGTAAGTTTGTCAACCCCTTAACCTTGCTCTCCTTATTAAGGCAGATTAAAAGAACGTGGGCTTTCTGGCTGTCCGGAAGCTTTCTGGGTGCTGGCTGTGGGTGGATCTTTCCCCCCCACAGAAGCTGCTAGCCAAATTGCTGAAACATCTTCTTAGACAGACTGCAAACCTCTTGGGGGTTGGGGGGAAGATGCTTCTCCTCTTGTTTGTGCTTTGTTCTCAAAGAAGACCATGACATCAGGAAGATGATGCAAGTGAATTGGATTTAAGTGAAGGAGGGCTGTGCAAGGTCACCAGCCTCACTTTCTTCTCTGGAGCCATCTGGGTCCAGTGGCAAGATACAGATCAGGACAACTGGAGATGGCCCCACTTCTCTTGCATCCTATACAGGATCAACATATGCCTAACATTCAATCAGTAACATACACTTGATATTCAAATAGGAAGCAATCAGGTGTAGAGAAGTTAAGGGCATTGGATTGGAATCAGAGGATTTAGATTTAAATCACCCAATATGTGACTTCTAATAAGACATTTCATTTGACTAGGACTGAGGACTCACTGGGACATTTATAAAATGCTTAAGTTTCCATTCAGCTCTAAGTCCTTGGATCCCATGGTCTAATTTCTGTGGGACTACAGAGCTCAGGCTATCATACTAACTAGCTATTTGACCCTGGGCAAGTCACAACCTCTCTGGGCCTCAGTTTTCTCATTGATAAAATGAGAGGGTTGAACTAGAGGACCACTAAGGTCCCTTACAACTCTAGATATGTGATTCTATAATCTATAAAATGGGGATAATAATATCTGAGGGATGCATGATCAAATGAGAAAATTAATATTTGTAAAGTGTTTTTCAAACCTTAAAGTCTTATATAAGGTCAGCTGTCATCATATTGGGACTGGGAGGTTGAAGTGAAAGGTCAATAATGTGCTTTTAGATTACTCTAACAGAGGTAGGGGCAGATAAATAATAGAGTGGATAGAGTGCTAGGCCTAGAATCTGGAAGACTCATCTTCTTGGGTTCAAATCCGGCCTCAGACACTTCCTAACTGTGTGTATCTGGACAAATCACTTAACCCCTGTTTGCCTCAGTTTCCTCATCTGTAAAATGAGCCGGAGAAGAAAATGGCAAATCATTCCAGCATTTTTGCTTGATTCCAAATGGGGTCATGAAGAGTTGAACATGACTGAACAACAACAACAAACCAGAGGCATGCTAGGAAATGTTTAACAATTGGCTGGGGGGTGGAGGAGGGTGATGTTCGACTAATAAATCAAGACATATTTGGTACATCTGCCAGTTTCTGAGGTATCAGTGCTCATGCTGAAAATTTAACAACTGGCTTTTGAGAGGTGGTTACAGCTGGCTCCAGTATGCCCCTGATTTCAGCTCATGTTCATTAACTGCTGACAACAACATGCTTGTTGAATGACTGATTGATTGAGCTCTTTTTTTTTCCATGGAAGTTTTCTTTTTTAACCTCAAACACTGCTAACCAAAGTAGACAAAAGATTATAGCTTATACTCCTATACTACTTTCAAGGTTGCAAAAGTCCTTTCTTGAAAATAACCTGTGCTTTAGGTATTGCAAGTATTATTATTGTCCTTTTTTATATAAGGAAACAAGCTCAGAGAGATGAAATTATTTCTCCAGACTCACTCATAGTTATCAGAGGTAGGAGCTGAACCCAGGTCCTTCTGACTTCCCACTACACTGAAATACAACCTTTCTTCCCCTCCTGGGGGCAAGAGAATAAACCAGCAGTTGAGAGAGTTGGGAGGGGAGGAGTAGGTTGAGAGAGGAGAAGGGAAGAGAAAATAGAAAGAAGGAAAAAGAGACAGAGAATGTTAGGCTGTCACCTTTGTTTTGCCCTCCCTGGTGACCCGGCTTCTTCCACCTTGGCTTCTCTTGTGCTCTGTCATCTTCCACCCTGTTCC
This sequence comes from Phalanger gymnotis, assembly GCA_028646595.1. Classification (NCBI taxonomy): domain Eukaryota; kingdom Metazoa; phylum Chordata; class Mammalia; order Diprotodontia; family Phalangeridae; genus Phalanger; species Phalanger gymnotis. Next base: position 195,134,353 of record CM053627.1, read on the forward strand.
ACTTTAGCCTTTTGCCTCTCACTCCCTCACCCTAGCCCACCCCAAATTCCAACCTGACTTTTCTTCAACTAGCCACCTCTATCTTCCAATTTCTCTGTACCCCTAAGCTTCTGGTCTCTTCTGAACCTGGTCTCCCTAGCTCCACCAAAGGATCAGGGCTGGGGCTGTCAGCTGGTGTTTCACACCCAGACGATTGAGTTAAGGCTGCAGGAGCTGTCCTCAGGGCTGGGCTGGCCGCCAGGACTAACATCTGGGATCGATTACCCACGGTGGCGGAGTGGGCTCCTCTCCCTGCCACTCACCTATCTGCCTGGGTGACAGAGGAGATGGGAAAAAGGTTTTCACAGCTGGAATAAATTGAGGGGAAGTGGAGGGGGAGGGTCAGAAAGAGACAAAAAACAACATTGAACTCAAGATGGAAGAAAGACAGTATTAGAAGAGGTAATGAAGAAAATATGTGTATGTGTGTGTGAATGTATGCATGTGTGAGTGCGTGAAGGTGAGTATACAGGCAAGTGTGTACAATGTAAGTATGAGTGTGACAGTGGGTGTGTATGTGTGTATTGGCAAATGAATCAAGGTATTTGATTTAGTGTGCATTTGCTTGAGGGGCTGCCCACACACACACTGAAGTCTGGGCAGGACCTCAGGTCCCTGGTCCCAGTGTTTTCCTTGCATGCCTTGAGGGGGGTGTAAACATGGAGAAGAGAGACAGAGAGGGAGAGAAATGAAGAGGCAGGGGATAGGGAGGGCGGGGTCAGGAGGCAGGAAGGGTCAGGGAGGAAAATAAGGAGAGAGAATTGGGACGAGGGGCACAGGGGATTACAAAAGTAGAAAGGCGGGGTAATAGGATGGGTTAGAGGGGAACCTGTAGGAATAGAGGGCAAAAGAAAGATAGAGGGAAAAAGGAGAGGGAAAGAGGAAAAGAAAAGAGCAAGCAAAGCAACAGCTTAGAAAACACCACCAGCAACTTGCTTGGGGGCATCAGCTAAGCCAGAACCCTGTCCTTTCTTTGCCCTACTCTGTCCTCTGGAACTGGGCTCCAGACAAGGCATGTTTATCTGTCTATAACTGGGTGGGTTGAAGGGGGGCGGGCGGGTAGTTTTGACTTAACCTCCTCCTCCACCTACTCTGGTTAGGCAGTCCAGACACTGGTCCTCTCCTCCCCCTTCCACTCCCCTTCTGTCACTTTCTCCCCTTCACCCCCTTCATCCTCCCTCTCCCCTTCCCAGCAGCCCACATCTCTGTGGCTTCAGGAATTCTCCTCCTTCTCCATCTGCTCCCCATTGATGGTGGCGAGAGCTTTAAATCGCCTCTCATTAGTCACCAGGCTATTTCCCCCCACCCCCATCCTCCTCCCACCAATCCGTCTTGCTTCAATCATGCTGGGCCAACAGGGGTCCCAACCTCCCACCAGGCCCCTGTTTCCAAAGGGAATCATTCAGTAATAACCTTGTCAGACAGCAATCTGGCCCTATAGACCTGCTCCAAGTGGAGGATTGTGGGCATCTCCTGGCTCTATCCCAGGCCAACAAGGCACCCTCCCCCTCCCATCCTGATCCCTGGCCCAGAAAGGCACTGGGTCACTGGCCCCTAGTCTTCCACCATGAGCCATTGAGATTGGGCTGCTAATACCCCTTCATAATATTATCCCTGGTCGAGTCCATAAAAGTCCCTTCTAGCGTTACGGCATTTGAGAGACTATTAAGTTTTAAGGCCCCAGACCTCCGTGAAGGAGGCGCGTCATTGGTGTTTTGCAGGCTCTAGGTTTATGGGGCAGTCAGAAGCAAGATTGATTGGGACCTGGGGAAGGGAGGGGGTGCAGTGTGGGCAGCAGGGGCAAAGGCCTTAAGAAACCAGCTGTGGGCGGGCTGGCATAAGGCAAAGCAGAGAGAGTAAGGGGTTAGCCTGAGGGTATGGTTTGGAGAAATGGCAACCACATTCATTTCCCCTGACCTTCTGAGTTTATGGCTCAGTATATATATATATGGATATATATATATATATGGATATGGAGTATGGATATATCAGTATATATATATGGATATAGAGCTGGAATGGACCTCAGACTTCACTTTATAGGTAAGGAGACTTGAGGTTCCAAAGAGGTTAAAAGATTTTGCCCAAGGTCCTATATGTAGTAAGGGCTAGTATAAGAACTGGTATTTGAATCCAGGCCCTTTGGGAGTGAGTGGTGATGAAGAGTGACTAGGCTGATAACAGTTGCAGCATCTCCAAACTGGAATACCCTCATGTGCCTAACCCCCTGGGCTCTCCTGGATCATCTCCAACAATTATGCACAGTATACCCACAGGGGCTTTGGCATCTTTCTTCCTTGTAGAATTTATTGAGGGAGAGGTTTTGCAGACACATTTGGTCCCTGTCTCTTGCTATACTTTAAGAGGCTGGTGGTTACTCAATTTCATGAATGTAACCTTCTTTCCTTCTCTCTTGTCTTTCTTCCTAGTATCACTCATGATTCTAATACAAGCTCCGTCTAGACCTGCTGAGAACCATGGAAATTAATTGGGAGTGCTAGGCCAGCATAGTGGACAAACCAAGAGTTAGGAGACCTAGGTTGTAGCTCTAACTTTGCTAACAATCGACTGTATGATCTTGGGCAAGTCACATAACTTCAAGTCTTGGGTTTTTTTTTTCCATCGGTAAAACAAGATCCTTCCCAGTCTTCAACATTCTAGGATTTTATGATTTTTCTTGGTCGGAGGTGAGAGACACAAAGATTTTCTATATGGCTGCAGTTTTAGTGACATGGTATGGACAGAATATGGTTTTGATTAGCCCAGGAGATTTTTTTTATTCAGAGAACAGCACTCTTAACAGCAGAGCCTATGATAGGCAGGAAAATCTGAGAAATTCCTCACCTAGAGTAGGGACAGTGATAGGGTGGAGATGTTCTGGGCCATCTAGACCAGAGATGGTGGGGACATAGACCAAATCTATCATTCAAAATATATGCTGAATTCCTTTTCTTATTTTTAATTTGTTTTTTATTATGAATGTTATGAACAACAATAAACATGCACATTTCAATATGCAAAGAACAAAAAAAAGTATTATATATAAAACTGAATTTCTATTTGTTCAGTTTTTTAAAAAGATATATAGTAATTTTTAACACAGCAGATAACTTCTCTGCTTGTCTCTGTCCCCTTCTGAATTACCTAGGATGCTCTTTTGGGGGCCACAGCAATGTGGCTGACAAAAAAAAAAAGATGTAAAAGATACAGTGCCTGTCCTCAAGGAGCTTATAATCTAGCCTCAGAAACAATAAAATTTGCTCATACTTATCTAGATCTCTAAGGCTTACAAAGTGCTCTCTTTACAATCACTGAGGGAGGGAGATAATGCAAACCAACACATCCCCTTTGGATAGAGGTTAAAAGACTTGCCCCATGGCTGAATAATAATAAGAATAGGAATCATGATTTGAACCCAAGCCTTCGGACTCCAGGACCAATGTTCTTCCAACTCTGTAGATACACATGAGACAGTAGAGACCCACACAAGACAGGATATTAAGTGCTAATTAAGATGTAAGTAAGGACTAAACTGTGTATATTCCAGGCAATGCTAGAAGAGTTCAAAAGTGAAAAGTGATAAATTAATAAAGGTTTGTGCCCCTTTCAGGGAAAGTTTCACAAAAGAGGTGGTATTGTATCTGGACTCTCAAGGATGGGTGTTGTTATTCAGTCACATCCAACTCTTCCTGACTCCATTTAGGGTTTTCTTGGCAAAGACACTAGAATGATTTGCCATTTCCTTTTCCAACTCAATTGATGGATGAGAAAACTGAGGCAAAGAGGAGTAAGTGACTTGCCCAGGGTTACACAGCTAGGAAGTATCTGAGGCCAGATTTGAACTCAGGGAGATGAATCTTCTGGAATCCAAGCTCCACACTCACTCCATTCACTGCACCACCTAACTGTCCCTCAAGGACAGGGAGGATCTCTATATGCGGAAGAGAGGTGGTGCTATGGTTGTTCAGTCAAGTCAACCCTTCATGATCCTATGGACCACAGCATGCCAGGCCCTTTTATCCTGCACTATCTCTCAAAGTCTGTCCAAGCTCATGTTTGTTGTTTCCATGACACTGTCTGTCCAACTCATCCTCTGCCATCTCCTTTTCCTTTTGTCTTCAATCTTTCCCAACATCGGGGTCTCTTTCAATGAGTCCTGTCTTAGACGGTCATTAATTGAAGTGGTGCGGAGAGTATTGTCTTTAGGGGACCTGGGTTCAAGTCCCTCCTCTGATGTTTACATTTGGCAAGTCATATGATTTCCCTTGGCCTCATCTTCCTCATCTGTAAAGAAGGGAGTTGGACTAGATGACTTTTGAGGACCCTTCCAGCTATAAAATACACGGTTCTATGACAAATGAAGGAAGCAATAGAATCATAGAACTCTGGCCTTGGAAGACACCTCAAAGGTCATCTAAGAAGGGATTCTCTACACAGCCCCAATAAGTTTTAATCCACTCTGCTTTCAAGATCTTTAGAGACGTGGAATCTACCACCTCCCCACAGCTTGTTTCACTTTTGGTTCAGCTTAAGCCACTTACATTGTACTATGATTTATACTTCTTATTTAGGAGAATAAACATTGCTCTTTACACATAGTAGACAATTAATGTTTATTGAATTAAATCAAACTGAATTATGGACAGTGAGGAATGAGGAGCAATGGGAAATATGAATTCCATTCCTCCTGCCCTTCCAACATTGGACATTTTCCTTTTCTGTCATATTAGCCAAAGTGTGAAGTGGTACCTCACAGTTTTTCTAATTTGCACTTCTCTAATCAAGAGTAATTTAGAGCATTTTTTCATATGACTATAAACAGATTTAATTTCATCTGAAAACTTCCTGTTCATATATTTTGACCATTTGTCAATTGGGGAATGACACATATTCTTATATATTTGACTCTGTTCTCTATATATCTGAGAAATGAGGCCTTTATCAGAGAAATGCTATAAAATTTTTTCCCTCAGTTTTCAACTTTCCTTCTAATCTTGGCTATATTGGTATTATTCATGCAAACTTTTTTAATTGAATGAAATCAAAATTATTCCCATTACATGCCATAATGTTCTATATCTCTTTTAAGGTTATAAGTTCTTCCCTTACCCATAAGCTAACATTTTCTATGCTTCTCCAATTTGCTTAGGATATCTCCTTTTATGTGTAAATCATATGCCAGTTTTGACCTATGTCTTGGCATACCATGTGAGAGGTTTGTCTATACCCAGTTTCTGGGCTCCTAGGACTAAATCTCTCTTGAATTCATAGTCAGTTCCTATTCTCTGCTGCCAGAGGTCACTCTATGAAGCTAGTTCTTTCCCCTCTCTCTATCTCCTAGCTGATGGGAGGAGGATAGAAAATCCCCTCTCCTCTCTGCTGTCCTCTTGTAGAGACACTCCACCAGCTGCTCCTGGCTTTGGCTTGATTATCAGGGCTGGCAAGTTTGTCTTTGAAGGGCCATCATAGGTTTAGCTGATGGAAAGCTGCTTCTAGAATTCCATCAAAGAATTTCTTCCATTTCCTAAAGGGATAGCAGGACATGAACACATTTTTGTTGTTGTTGAATTGTTTCAGTTGTATCCAACTTTTTGTGACCCTATTTGGGGTTTACTTGGCAAAGATACTGTAGTGGTTTGTCATTTCCTTCTCTAGCTCATTTTATAGATGAGGAACCAAGGCAAACTGGGTTAAGTGACTTGCCCAGGGTCATAAGCTAGGCCACATTTGAACTTGGGTCTTCCTAACTCCAGGGTAGGGACTCTATTCACTGTGCCATCTAGCTGCCTCCAGATTTTTTTCACTTAGTTTAATACATTAAAATCAAGTCTCCTCTGTTATCTGCCTCTTACTCTCTCTGGTTACATCCCTTAAGCTGGATGTGGGAAGATAGGGGAAAACGACTCCCTACTTCTACATAGATATTCTATATGTACTTACATATATACATGTAAAGCAGCTAGGTGACACAGTGGTTAGAGCAGCAGGCTTAGAGTCAGGAAGATTTGAATTCATATCTGGATATCAGACATTTACTAACTGTGTGACCAAGTTACTTAACTTCTATTTATGGTTCTTCATCTGTAAAATGGGGACCCACTGGAGAAGGAAATGGCAAACCACTCCAATATCTTTGCCAAGAAAACTCCATGGACAAAAGTCCTTGGGATCACATGGAGTCGGACATGACTGAATAACCAAACCACAACAAAAATGCACATGTGGTCTCCCAAGAAGCTGTAAGGCATAGTGGAATGAGTTGATCTAAGATAGTGGTTCTTAACCTTTGATTCCTTTGGTAGTCTGGTGAAACCTGAGCTTCTTGTAAGAATTATGTTTTTAAATACATTAAATAAAACATGAAAGATTACAAAGGAAGCCAATTATATTGAAGTAGTTGCATATGTACATATAAATTCGTAGAGATAAATTTTTTTAAAGTTCATCGACCCCGATAAAGTCATAACAATAGAATGTAACCTCTTGGAAGGCAGGGATTGTTTCACCTTTGTCTTCACATCCCCTGAATTTAGCACAGTGCCTCCCATAAAGTAGATGCTTGGATCATGCCTGACAATTGATTGCTCTGTACAACATATTGTGCTAGGGGCTGAGAAAGAATGGCTGCATTCCCATCTGGCTTTCCTTCTACAGTCACTACTCCTTCCCCATCAGCCCATAGGCACCATTCAGGGCTATCCCAGAGACTCCAGTTCAGAGTTCACTCTGTTCGCTTCACCAGAGCTAAGACTGTCACATGATTCTGTTGCTCTAGTCTAACACCTTCTTGACTCCTGACCCTGTTCCACTCCCAGTGAAAGAGACACTTTACGAAGGTCTTTGTGTCTAAGTGTGTCCTTTGACAGCCAGATTCAGAGTAGCTTTCAGGCCCTTTCTGTAATAACTGAGAAGTGCTGTCTGTGTGTGTGAAGTGTTGAGCTCAGCAATGGCGGCTTAGCTATCATCTCACCTCACCCCTACCCAACAGTGTGCGGGAGCCAGCCTGAACCAGAGATCTGAACATTCAGTCTCTAGTGTGAACATTTATACTCACTAGCTGTGTAACTTTGGGCAAGTGACTCGATCTGTTTGCCTCAGTTTCCTCAATTGTAAAATTGAGATAATAAAATCTCCTAACTTGCAAGATTGTTGTGAGGTTAAAATGAGATTATATTTATAAAAAAGCACAGCTCAGTGCCTGGCACATAGTAGATGCTATATAAATGTTTCTTCTCTTCCCATTCCCCCTATTCTATACTCTGAAAAGAAGGGTAGGAGGGAAGGACATTTTCTCAGCACTCTTCCAGGGCCTAGCTTGGTCACTATAATGACATGGTGTTTAATTTTGGTTACTCTCATTCTTATTGCTGTCCTTACATATATTATTTTTCTGGTTCTGCTTCCTTCACTCTGTATCAGTTCATGGTCTTCCTATGTTTCACTGAGGTCTTCACAGTTGTGGTTTTTTACGGCAACATTTCCCCCAAACGTTTAGCATTATTAGTCCCATTACTAGGTCTTGGCTCTCCTCTTAACCCTTTCCCTTATCTTCTCTCTTTCTTATCCCAATAAATGAGGCAGGGCAAGAAATACTAGAGGAATGCTCATCTCTGTGTGTTTTGTATCTAGGTGCTAAGGATTCTTATCACCACTTTCTAAGTAGTTTTTCCCTATTAGTCATTAGACTAATTTAAACTCCTTAGCCTGCTTTTCAAGGTCCTCTGTAGTTTGGACTGAAGCCTACTTTTTCCAGGCTTTTCCTCCACTACTTCATCCCACTCCCTTCACTCCAGCCACACGAATTTCTCACCATCTTCTCAGGTATACTATCTCTGGACCTTCTGCCTAGAATGTCCTCTTTCCTTCTCTTTTTTCCAAATCCAACACATTTACAGAACCCCAGAACCTCTAAGTTGGAAGGGACCTCACTCAGGAGTCCAATGTATATCTTAATACCCTAGATTGTGTTCCTTCCTCATTGCTGATTCTTAGAATTCTGACTCAGACTTCCTTCAAAGTCTAGTTCATGGGCTACCTCCTACCTGATACATTTCCTGATTCCCCAGCTGCTGGCATTACTGCTAATTACTTTGTATATATTTTGTGTTGTCTTACATGTGTATATGTTGTTTTGATTTTGGCTTTGTATCCCTAGTGTACACTACTTAGTACATAGTAGTCATTTGATGTGTGTTTATTGACTGAATAAGAATCCTTTCTACAACACACCAAACAAATGGTCATTCAGCCCTTGTTTAAAACACTCACTAATCAGGCTAGAACTTTAGCGTTTGCTGAAGAACTCTAGTCTGGGCAAATCCACTACCTCTAGAGGCAGTTCATTCTAATTTCAGATAGCCTTAATTAGAAGGAAGTTTTCCTTTGCATTAAACCAATATTTGTCTACTTGCAATTCCCATCCACGCTTCCTGGTTCTGCCTTTTTTAGCCAATTAGGATAAATATAATTACTTTCCCTTGGATAGCCCTTCAAGTACTTGAAGACAGCTATCATGTCCCTTCTAAGTCTTCTTTTCTCCAGGCTAAACATCACTAGTTCTTCACCCAGTCTACATATGGCATGAACTAGGAGCTCTTCACAATCCTAGTAACTTGCTCAAAATCCCACAGCTGCTTAATGGCAGAAACAGACCTAGGGTCCAGGTCTCCTGACTCTCAGTCCAAAGATCTTCCAACTGGGCTGCAACAAAAACAAAGTAAAAAAAACAAAAAATAAAAAACAACTCTCTTGGTTTGGGTTGGGATTGGCTAGGGATTTGGGCCTTCCTGAATGGGGAGATGAGAATTCTAATCCAAGATTCCGGGATGTAGGTGTGGCTTCTAGCATAGAGCCAAAGATGGCTCTTTTCTTTTCCAGGCTAAACATTTTTTGTTCCTCTTGCGATTCCTTTTGGAGTATAGGAGTGAATCAAAGAGATGAATGGCCCGAACAACACTACTGTGGGCCACTTATTTTCCCTAGGGCTCCTGCCCATGTTAAGGGAAGTCTTCCTCAAGAGGGACAGGCAGTGTCCTTCTCCTTCCTCCTCTCCCTCCTTCAAGAAAAGCCATTTCTTTCTCTGGGGAGGAAGGGGGATTGTGGAAGATAAGTGATGGATCTCTGTCTATTTTTCTATATGGAGGTCAAATAGGTTCCTTTACCATGGCCATTTTTTTTCAGCTTGTCTCTCTAAAGATTTTGGGGAATTCCCTCAGATAGTTTAGAGGATAGAATGATGGGGCTAGAGTCAGGAACACCTGAGTTTAAATCCAGCTTCAGATACCTACAAGCTGTGTGATCTCAGGTAAGCTATTCAATCTCCATCTACCCTGATTCCCTCAACTGTAAAATGAGGCTAATAATTTCACCTATTTCCAGGGCTATTGTGAGGATCAAATGAGATTTAAAAAAATTAATATTTTATTTTTCCAATTACATGTAAAAATAATTTTTAGTATTCATTTTAAAAAATTTTGAGTCCCAAATTCTCTCCTTCCCTTTCTCCCCTTCCTCCTCATTAAGAAGGCAGGTAATTTGATACATGTTATACATATGCAGTCACACAAAACACATTTCCATATTAGTCATATTGTGAAAGAAAACACAGACCTAAAAAACATCCAGACTCCATCAATTCTTTTTCTGGAGGTAGATAACATTTTTCATCAAAAGTCCTTCAAAATTATCTTGGATTTTTGTATTGTTGAGAATAGCTAAGTCATTCACAGCTGATCATCTTACAATATTGCTATTACTGTGTAAAATGTTCTCCTGGTGTGTTGTTAAGCAAAATTGTCTCCTTAGTATGGCTTTTGTTTCTTTTGAGTGGAAGTACTTTCAGCTGTTAAGTGCTAAGCCCCAGGCCCAAAGCCCTATCAGGTGTGAAACCTGTGTGGGTGTAGATTAACGACTTAAGAGGGGCCAACTCAGGAACCAATGGTCTCTGGTCATTGAGGCGGGGCTTGAGAATGCCAGAGGCTTGGCTGCGAGGAAAGGTGAGCCAAGAGACAGTTTCAGCGGAAGTGGAAGCTGCTGCGGAAGCCAGAAGCTGCGTAAGCCAGAAGCTGCGGAAGCAGGGCTTACCCGTGTGTAGACCCAGGAGTGGGAGCAGGAACTTGAGGCCAGTAAAAATGATTTGGCTAAATACTATCTTGTTTTTCTGTGGCCTCCTGGTTACTCTGGTGAGGTGGGCTTTCTGGGCCTGGAGTCTTTTTGTCA
>CM053627.1:195144709-195155502 GCA_028646595.1 Phalanger gymnotis
GTCATTTCTTATAGTACAATAGTATTCCATCACAATCATATACTACACCTTGTTTAGCCATTCTCTAATTGATGGGCATCCCCCCAATTTCCAATTCTTTGCCATCACAAAAAGAACTGCTATAAATATTTTTGTACATATAGGTCCTTTTCTTTGATTTTTTAAATCTCTTTAGGATCTCTTTTAGATGTAGTAGTGGTATTACTGGGTGAAAAGGTATGCACAGTCTTATAGCCTTTTGGGCATGGTTCTAAATTGCTTTCCAAAATGGTTGAATTAGTTTACAACTCCACTGACAGTGCATTAGTATCCAGTTTTCCCACATCCTTTCCAGTATTGGTCATTTTCCTTTTCTGTCATGATAGCCAATCTGATAGGTGTGAGGTGATGCCTCAGAGTTGTTTTAGTTTTCATCTCTCTAATCAATATTTAGAGCATTTATATGAGTATTGATAGCTTTGATTTCTTCTTCTGAAAACTTACTACTCATATCCTTTGACCATTTATTATTTGGGGAATGACTCATATTCTTTTTTTCAAAAGCAAATTTATTTTTAAAAATCAATTTATCTTTAGTTTTCAACATACAGTTCCACAGGCTTTTGAGTTTTAAATTTTCTCCCCCTCTCTCCCCTCTCTCCTCCCCAAGATGGCATGCAATCTGATACAGGCTTTACATATACATTCATATTAAATATTTTCACATTAGCCCTGTTATAAAGAAGAATTATAACCAATAGAATGAACCATGAAAAAGAAAAAACAAAACAAAAAAGAGAGAGCGCTAATAGCATTCTTCGATCTGCATTCAAACTCTGTAGATCTTTCTCTGGATGTGCATGGCGTTTTCCATCATGAGCCTTTTGGAGTTGTCTTAGAACCTTGTATTGCTGAGAAGAGCTAAGTCTATCAAAGTTAATCATTGCACAATGTAACTGTATACAGTGTTCTCATGGTTCTGCTTAGCTCACTCAGCATCAGTTCATATAAGTCTCGCCAGGTTTTTCTGAAGTCCACCTGCTCATCATTTCTAATAGCACAATAGCGTTCCATTATACTCATATACCACAACTTGTTCAGCCGGGAATGACTGATATTCTTGTAAATTTGACTCAATTCTTTATATATTTGAGAAATGAGGCCTTTATCAGAGAAACTTGCTGTGAATTTTTTTCCAGTTTCCAGCTTTCCTTCTAATCTTGGTTCCATTTTTAAAAAAAGATTAATTTACTTTTAGTTTTCAACATTCATTTCCACAAGATTTTGAGTTACACATTTTCTCCCCATCTATACCCTTCCCCCAACCCCAAGATGGCATGTATTCCAATTGCCCCTTTCCCCAGTCTGCCCTCCCTTCTATCACTTCACTCTCCGCCCCCCATCCCCTTCGCCATTACTTTCTTGTAAGGCTAGATAGATTTCTATACCCCATTGCCTGTATATCTTATTTCCCAGTTGCATGTAAAAACAATTTTTAACATTTGTTTTTAGAACTTTGTGTTCCAAATTCTCTCCCTTCTTTCCTCCCCACCTACCCTCCTTGAGAAGGCAAGCAATTCAATATAGGTTATACATGCATCATTAAGCAAAATACTTCCATAATAGTCATGTTGCGAAAGACTAACTGTATTTCCCTCCATCCTATCCTGTCGCCCATCTATTCAATTTTCTCCTTTGACCCTGTCCCTTTTCAAAAGTGTTTGTTTTTGACTACCCCCTCTCCCAGTCTGCCCTTCCTTCTATCATCCTTCCCCTCTTATCCCCTTCCCCCCTACTTTCCTTTAGGGTAAGATACCCAATTGAGTGTGTATGTTATTTCTTCCTTAAGCAAAATCCGATGAGAGTAAGGTTCACTCATTCCCTTTCACCCATAGCCTCTTCTCTTCCATTATAACAGCTTTTTCTTGCCTCTTTTATGTGAGATAATTTACCTCATTCTATCTTTTCCTTTCTCCTTCTCCCAATATATTCTACTCTCACCCCTTAATTTTATTTTTTTAGATATCATCCCTTCATATTCAATTCACTCTGTGCCCTATATATATTTATCCAGAATACCATAATCCAAGCCCTCTGGTCCCTTAATGTAGAAGCTGCTAGATCTTTTGTTATCCTGATTGTGTTTCCACAGTACTCAAATTGTTTCTTTCTGGCTGCTTGCAATATTTTCTCCTCGACCTGGGAACTCTGGAATTTGTCTACAATATTCCTAAGAGTTTTCCTTTTGGGATCTTTTTTAGGTGGTGATTGGTGGATTCTTGTTCTAGAATATCAGGGCAGTTTTCTTAGATAATTTCTTGAAAGATATCTAGGCTCTTTTTATGATCGTGGCTTTCAGGTAGTCCAAAAATTTTAAATTATCTCTCCTGGTTCTATTTTCCAGGTCAGTGGTTTTTCCAATGAGATATTTCAAATTGTCTTCTATTTTTTCATTCTTTTGTTTCTGTTTTATAATTTCTTGATTTCTCATAAAGTCACTACCTTGCATTTACTCCATTCTAATTTTTAAGGAATTGTTTCCTTCAGTGATCTTTTGGACTTCCTTTTCTATTTGTCCAATTCTGCTTTTTAAGGCATTCTTCTCCTCATTGGCTTTTTGGACCTCTTTTGCCATTTGGGTTAGTCTATTTTTTAAGGTGTTGTTTACTTCAGTATTTTTTGTTGTCTCCTTTAGCAAGCTGTTGACTCCTATTTCATGATTTTCTTGCATCACTCTCATTTCTCTTCCCAATTTTTCCTCTACTTCTCTTACTTGATTTTCCAAATCCTTTTTGAGCTCTTCCATAGCTGAGAACAATTCATATTTTTTTCTTGGAGGCTTTTGATGTAGGCTCTTTGACTGTGTTGACTTCTGGCTGTATGCTTTGATCTTCTTTGTCACCAAAGTAAAATTCTATAGTCTGAGTTTTTTTTTTTTATGCTGGCTGCTCATTTTCCCAGCCAATTACTTGACTTTTGAGCTCTTTGTCAAAGTACGACTACTTCCAGAGTGGAGAGTGCTCTGTCCCAAGCTTCAGGGGTTTTGCACTGCTGTTTTCTAGGCACCTGTAAACATTCAGTTCTTCTGAGGTGGTATGATCCAATGAGAGGTGTTTACTTCTCTCCTGGCCTATGCCCTGGTATGTGAGTGATCTCAAGCACTCTTTTCTGCCTTGTAATTGCCAGGAGGACTCCTCCATAGCCACCACAAGCTCTGCCACACCAGCGCTTCTTCTTACCCTAGGATCACCAACCAGGACTGTTATCCAGATCCAAGCAGTACAAAGCAAGAGAATCCTGCCTCAGCACCAACAAAGAGATCCCTACACTCTCACTCTGATCAGCTGCTTGATTCTCCCCACTGTCTGTGGGGAGCTTCAGAAGCAGCTGCTGCTGCACTCACCTCTGTCACCCTGTGGCTGGGACCAGACTCCGCCCTTCTCTCACCCAGGTCCAACAGAGTTTTCCCACTGACCTGCTAAATTGTCTTTGGTGTTTGTGGGTTGAGAAGTCTGCAAACTGCCTCAGCTCAGTGATTCAGTGCCCTCAGACCTGCTCTGCCTGGTCTGCTCTGGCCTGGTCTATGCTGGCGTAGCTCAAACTGGGCTGCATTCTGCTCCCAGCCTGATGTGATAGACCTTTCTCAGAGACCATCCCGGCTGTCTTGGGCTGGACACTTTTTTCACTCTGTCATTTCGTGAATTCTGTAGCTCTAGAATTTGTTTAGAGTCATTTTTTACTGGTGTTTGGAGGAATTTGGGGGACAGCTCAAGCAAGTCCCTTTCACTCTGCCATCTTGGCTCTGCCCCTACTCTGTTGGTTCTGTTTGTGCAACCCCCCTTTTAATTTAATGAAATGAAAATTGTGCATTTTATTCTTGTAAAGTGTTTGGTTTTAATTTCTTCCTTTAACCCATAGCTCTGATAGGTAATCTATTCCATGCTCTAGGACAGCTAGGTGGCACAGTGAGTAGACCACCAGCCCTGGAGTCAGGAGGACCTGAGTTCAAATCCGGCCTCAGACACATGACACACTTACTAGCTGTGTGACCTTGGGCAAGTCACTTAACCCCAATTGCCCTGCCTTCCTCTTCCAAAAAAAAGATATTAATCTATTCCATGCTCTTGTAATTTGCTTATGGCATCTCTTTTATATTTAAATCATATACTGAATTTGGTCTTATCTTGATATATGGTGTGAGATGTTGGTCTATACCAAGTTTTTACCAAACTGTTTTCCAGTTTTCCCAGCAGTTTTTGTCAAATAGTGAGTTTTCTTGTCCCTAAAGTTAGGATCTTTGTGTTTACCAAACACTAGATTAATCTGGTGTATTGTGTACCTAATCTATTCCACTGATCCACCACTCTATTTCTTAGCCAGTACCAGATGGTTTTGATGATTATTGCTCTGTAATATAGTTGGAGACCTGGTATTACCAGGCCACCTTCCTTCACTTTTCCTCTCATTAATTCCTTTGATATTCTTGATCTGTTGTTCTTCCAGATGAATTTTGTTATTATTTTTCTAGCCTTATAAATTGATTTTTTTGGTAATTTGGTCAGCATGACACTAAATATGTAAATTGATTTAGATAGAATTGCCATTTTTATTATATTGGCTTGACCTACCCATAAGCAATTAGTATTTTTCCAGTGGTTTGGATCTGACTTTATTTGTGTGAAAAGTGTTTTGTAAAAACAAAAAAGAAAGAAAAAGAAAAATGTTTTATAATTGTGTTCATATATTCCTGGATTTGTCTTGGCAGGTAGACTCCTAAGTATTTTATATTGTCAAGAGCTATTTTAAATGAAATTTCTCTTCCTATCTTTTGCTGCTTGACTTCGTTGGTAATATATAGAAATGCTTATGATTTATATGGGTTTGTTTCATATTCTGCAACTTTGCTACAATTCTTAAGTTGTGATTTGTTAATTATTTTGACTAATTTTTTAGTTGATTCTTTAGGATTCTCCATGTGTACCATACCATCATATCATTATAAAGAATGATAGTCTTGTTTTCTCATTTACTATTCTAATTCCTTCCATTTCTTTTTCTTCTCTCATTGCTATAGCTAGCATTTCTAGCACAATATTAAATAATAGTGGTGATAATGGGCCTTGCTTCACCCCTGGTCTTATTGTAAAGGCTTCTAGCTTATATCCCTGTTACAGATAATGTTTGCTGATGGTTTTATATAGACACTGCTTATTATTTTAAGGAAAGCTCCATTTACTCCTATGCTTTCTAGTGTTTTTAATAGGAATGAGTGTTGTATTTTGTCAAAAGCTTTTTCAGCATCTATTGTGATAATCACATGATTTTTGATGGTTTTGTTATCAATGTGGTCAATTGTGCTGATAGTTTCCCTAATATTGAACCAGTCCTGCATTCCTGGTATAAATCCTACCAATTGTAACGTGTAATCTTTGTGATATATTTTTGTAATCTTGTTGCTAGTGTTTTATTTAAAAATTTTGCATCAATACTTATTAGGGAAATTGGTTTACACAGTTTTCTTTCTCTGTTTTTGCTCTTCCTAGTTTAGGTATTGGCATCATATTTGTGTCATAAAAGGAATTTTGTAGGACTCTTTCTTTGCCTATTTTCCCAAATAGTTTATATAGCATTGGAATTAATTGTTCTTTAAATGTGTGGTAGAATTCAGTTGTAACTCCATCTGGTTCTGGGGATTTTTTCTTAAGAAGTAAATGGTGGCTTGTTTGATTTCTTTGTCTAAGATGAGGCTATTTACACATTGTATTTCCTCTTCTGTTAATTTGGGTAATTCATATTTATATAAATGTTCATCCATCTCACTTAGATTATCACACTTATTGGCATATGATTGGGTAAAATAGATCCTAGTAACTGCTTTAATTTCATCTTCATTGGTGGCAAATTCACCCATTTAATTTTGGCACTGATATTTGATTTTCTTTTCTTTTTAAAATCAAATTAACCAATGGTTACTCTATTTTATTGTTCCCTCCCCACCCCCCACCCCCCCATGAAATTAGCAATTAGTTTAATCTATTAGTTCAATGGTTTTCTTACTTTCAATTTTATTTACCTTTATTGATTTTCAGGATTTCCAATTTCATGTTTGTTCTTTTTCTTGTTGTTTTTTTAGTTTCATGTCCAATTCATTGATCTTCTCTTTCTCTATTTTATTAGTATAAGTGTCTAGAGATATAATTTCCCCCCAGAAGTACTATTTTGGCTTCATTCCATAAATTTTGGTATGTTGTCTCATTGTTGTCATTAACTCTTTAGTGAAATTATTGGTTATTTCTATGATTTGTTCTTTGACTCACTCATTCTTTAGGATTAGATTATTTAATTTCCAACTAATTTTTAATCTATATTTCCATGGCCCTTTATTGAATATAATTTTTATTGTATTATGACCTGAAAAGTATGCACTCAATAATTTTTCTGCACTTGGTTATAAGGTTTTTATGCCCTAATACATGGTCAGTTTTTGTGTAGGTGCCATGTACTGCTGAGAAAAAGGTATATTCATAAATTTTCTAAAATTCTATTTATCTCATTTTTTTTGTTAGATTTATCTAATTCTGAGAAGGAAAGTTGAAGCTTCCACTAGTATAGCTTTACTATCTGTTTCCTCATTTAACTTTTCCTTTAAGAATTTGGATGCTATACCATTGGTGCATATGTTTATTATTGATATTACTTTATTGTCATGTGTGCCTTTTAGCAAGATGTCATTTCCTTGTTTACCTCTTTTAATTAGATTCATTTTTGTTTTTGCTTTGTCTGAGGTCATGATTTCTAGTTCTACTTTTTTTTTCAGCTTGAGCATAATAGATTCTGTTCGAGCCCTTATTTTTACTCTGTGTGTCTCTCTTTGCTTCAAGTGTGTTTCTTGTAAACAGTGTATTGTAGGATAGATATCTATGAATACTCCTCACTGCCTTAATAATAATAAAATTCTTACGAGTTACAAGTATCATCTTCCCATGTAGAAATGTACACAGTTTAACCTTACTGAATCCTTTATGGTTTCTCTTTCTTATTTACCTTTTATGCTTCTCTTGAGTCTTGTATTTGAAAATCAAATTTTTTTTTTCAGCTTTGGTTAGGAATGCTTGAAAGTCCTCTATTTCGTTAAATATCCATTTTCCCCTGATGGATTATACTCAGTTTTGCAGGGTTGGTGATTCTTTGTTGTAGTCCTAGTTCCTTTGCTCTTTGGAGTATCATTTTCCAAGCCCTCTGATCCTTTAATGTAGTAGCTGCTAAATCTTGTGTTATCCTGACTGTGGCTCTATAATACTTGAATTGTTTCTTTCTGGATGCTTGCAATATTTTCTCCTTGACCTAGGAGCTCTGGAAATTGGTTATAATATTCCTGGGGGTTTTCTTTTTAGGATTTTTTAAAGAAAGTGATTTTTGGATTCTTTCGATTTCTATTTTACCCTCTGGTTCTAGGACATCAAGGCAGTTTTCCTAAGTAATTTTTTGAAACATAATGTCTAGATTCTGCTTTTGAATATGGCTTTCAGGTGGTCTGGTCATTCTTAAATTAGCTGTACTGGATCTATTTTCCAATGATATTTTTCACATTTTCTTCTATTTTGTCATTCTTTTGATTTTGTTATAGTTTCTTGACATCTTGTGGAGTCATTAACTTCCACTTGTCCAATTCTAATTTCTAAGGAATTATTTTCTTTAGTGAGCTTTTGTAACTCCTTTTCCATTTGGCCAATTCTACTTTTTAAGGCATTATTTTCTTTAGCAAACATCTGTACATCTTTCCCCATTTTTGTGTTTCCTTTATCAAGATGTTGACTCTTTTTTCCAAGATTTTCTTGCATCGCACTCACTTCTTTTTCCAGTTTTTCCTCCACCTCTCTTATTTGATTTATAAAATCCTTTTTGATCTCTTCCAGTAAATACTTTTTCAGGCCCAAGACCAGTTCACATTTGTCTTTGAGGCTTTGCATGTTGATGTTTTGATATTGTCCTTTTCTGAATTTGTGTTTTGATCTTCCACATCACCATAGTAACTTTCTATGGTCAGGTTCCTTTTTGTTGTTGTTGTTCCTTGCTCATTTTTCCAGTCTATTTCTTGACCTCCAACTTTATGTTAAAGTTGGGCTCTGCTCCTGGGGCAGAGGGAGCACTATCCCAAACTTCAGATTTTTTGTGCTGCTGTTTTCAGAGCTAGTTGTGGGAGGTCTGTGAGTTTTCAGTTCTTTCAAGGTGGTATGATCTCTTTCTTACTCTGGAACTGTGACCAGCATCCCTGCTTCCCTGTGGATACAGGCTCAAGTGCTAGTGCTCTTCCTTGCCCTGGGATTGCAACTTGGGCTTGCATCTTCAGTCTGAATATGGGCAATGTAACAGAGTCCTGCCCTTGGTGCCAGCAAAAGGTGACCTGTAATCTCCTTCTGGCCAGTTGTCTGATCACCCTACTCTCCATGGACTGAGAGCTCTGGAAGTTTCTACTGCCAATTCAGTCACTCCCAAGGCCTGATACTAGCTGGCTTCCTGGGGTGCAGCCCACACTAGACTACACTCCACTCTTACTCCAGTGAGTCAGACATCTACTATCAACCTTTGAAGTTGTCTTGGGCTGGAAAATTGTCTCACTCCATCCTTTTGTTGGTTCTGCTGCTCCAGAATTCATTTTGAGGCTTGATTTTAAAGTTGTTTGGAAGGGAATTTGGAAGAGTTCAGGCAAGTCCCTGCATTTACTCAGCCATTTTGGCTCTGCCTCCCATGAAATAATATTTATAAAGAGCTTAACACAGTGCCTGGCACATAGTAGATGCTTAATATTCTTTTCATTTTTTCTCAGCTGAATGAGATGATGTTCTTTCCATTGAAATAGCTCATATTTTCTAGTATATTCTGTTTGGTATGACTTCTATTTCTGTTTAATACTTGTTTAGATAAGTAGATTTACTTGCTTTTCACTATTTGTGATGATCTTTTGTGTAACTAGCACTTGGTGGGTAGGGTTCAAGTCAGTTGGGGTAAGCTTCAGGCTACCTTCCCCCTTTAAGGCATAGTAGCCAGGGAAGTTCTCAGTTTTGAACTTTGAAATTGTGTCTCTAGACTGGTGATCTTAATGGGGCAGATAGATATATGTCTAGTCCGGTCCCAGCCCCCTCCCAACCTTTCTCAGAAGTGAACAGAGTGGCCAGCCTCATGGTTTCTTCTCCTACTCTCCTCAAGGTGGGCAAGCTTCCAGAGCTATGTATCTCTGCCTCCCTTTGAGCTTCCCGTCAATACATTTAGACATCCTATGTAGGTAAACATAACATACATGAACAATACATACGTTATTTATGAAGATATATGCTGGGGAGAAAGGCCATGAAAAAATTCCCAGGGGTTCTACACAGAATGAAGCAATTTCTTTCAAAATTGGCCAACCTGGGCTCAAGTGCTGGCTCCAGGTATGGCACCTGGAGCAAGGGAAACTACTGCTAACTAGCTGTGTGACCTTAGGCAAATCCCTTCCTCTCTATGCCTTAGTTTACAAAGTTCCAGAAGGCTCATAGCCAGATTGGATGCAGGGTGTGAGGTAATGAGATAATGTATATAAAGTGAATTATAATATAATCCTTATAATCCAACATCAGACATTTGCCTCAGGTAGAAACTGGTTCACTTGATGTTTTTGAAAACCTAACCCCTTAGTCCTGTTTGGATTTAAATTTTACTTTTTGTAAACAGTTCTGCTTCTGGTAATTGAGGCAGGTGTCAGCCTCCTTTCAAAATCAGGATTCTTCTTTTATGGAGGCTGGAGTGAGAGAGAAATAGTTCAAAAGAGCCAAGGCCCATGTGAAGTCCCCACCTCCAAAAATTTTTTTCTTCTACATTGGTTACATATATTTTGGGATTAACAAACCCTTCTTTGTCAGGTAAATATTGTGAGCATGGTTAAGCCTTCACACCTTAGTGTGAACTGCATTTACTTACATATTCACATTGTTTTCAAGGGAATAAATGACACTTAAAAGTAGCTGGGTTTTGGAAAAAATATCTTATTTCAACTTCCACAGGCATTATTATTCCCATTTTACAGGTGAGAAAATGAGGATAAACCAAGTTATGTTACTACTTGCCCCCCTTCCCACCCACCATCCCCCCCCCCAACCCTCAAGTGTCCACGACAAGCTTTGAATTCAAGTCTTCCTTCTCAGGTTCAGTACTATATCTGTTGTACCATGGCTCTAATGAACATTGAAAGGGATTTGGATCTAATCTTTGGCAAAGGGCAGGCCTGGGTTGGGTGCAAAAATAAGGGTGGAGGTGGGGGAAGTTCAGGGAGCCAGAAGGCATTGTTCAGTTAGTCAAAGAGTATTTATTAAGGACCTATTATGTTTCAGGCACTGAGAGAAGCTCTGGGGATACAAAGAAAGGCAAAAGACAATTCCCTACCTCAAGGAACTTATGGACTAATGGAAATAATGTGCAGACAACTATGTATAAACAAGATCTATACAGGATAAATTGGAGATAGCAGAGGTGCCTGAGGACAACAGCCAAATGCCAACTGACAATACAGAAAGGAGGGCAGCTAGGTGGCACAGTGGATAGAGTGTGGGCCCAGAGTCAGAAAGACTCACCTTCCTGAGTTCAAATCTGCCCTCAGACACTTTCTAGCTATGCCATCCTAAGCAAGTCACTTCACCCTGTTTGCCTCAGTTTCCTCATCTGTAAAATGATCTGGAGAAGGAAATGGCAAACCACTACAGTATCTTTGCCAAGAAACCCCATATGGGATCACCAAGAATCAGACACAACTGAAAAACAATTCAACAGCAACAAAAGTT
>CM053627.1:195156002-195172997 GCA_028646595.1 Phalanger gymnotis
GTTCTGGCTACATGTCATAGTGGAAGCAATCTGATAGAAGTCTTAGATTTGAGTCCTGGCTTTGATGCTTACCAGATTTCTGACCCTGAGGAATCTTTCAATCCTCAGCCTTCTTATTTGTAAAATGACAACATAACACCAATTTAGCATTGAATCTCAAGAGAGCTGGAAAGGAGTTCAGAGGCCTCCTGGTCCAATCTGAACCCCAGCAAGAATCCCTAACATCTTTGACAAGCCATCATGCAGCCCCAAGTCTTTGGACTTTCGGTGAGGGGGAACTAATTCTTTCTCCTTTATTGGCTTCCCTCCTTCCTTCTCTCTCTTTCCGTTAGGCAACAACCTTCCTTCCCTCTTTCCTTACCCTTTTTTCTCCTTTTTTCTCCCATTCCCCTTCCTCCCTTATCTCCTCCCTCCGAGTTCCCTTTAAGCAATCTTTTCTTCCTAACTCCCTCCTTCCTTCCTTCCTTCCTTCCTTCCGAAAAGTTGACAGATGAGGACTGCGGGACTAGGGAAGTATGGCACGCTCACGATCTGGGCCTAAGCTCTAAGGTAGTCGGGCTGAAAATCTTGGAGAAGAGGAAGGCCTAGAGATAGAATAGAGAAGGAGATTTAGAGTCCCGGAAAGAGAGAGGATCCGCTTGATAAAAAGAAGGATCGTGTGTGTGTGTGTGTGTGTGTGTGTGTGTGTGTGTGTGTGTGTGTGTGTGTGTTATCCTGCGGATAACTAATGTCTGAGAAGGGGGGGGGGGAAATCTCACTCCTGTATCTAAGTGCAAGAAGGAAAAAAGCGAGCGAGAAACGCTGAATTACGGAGTCGTAACTCCTTCGCAGGGACCCAGATGCTCCAGGGGGTCCACTTGAGCGCCTCGGAAGGACCCCATCTCATAACTCACACGGCACCGGCTTATTTATCTCCAGCGAGCAGGCTGGCCGAAGATCGCCTCTGGCACACCGAATGGGGCGGGGGATCCGGGAGAAGTGGAAAGGTTTGGGGGTGGGGTGGCGAGGGAGGAGATCGGGCGTAGCTCTTAGTTATGTCATCAGATCTTCCCGAAATCTAGAGATCACAGCGCTGAGTTGAGGGGCTCAGAGACACCTAGATGCCCCCATTGCATAGGATAGGCCTGGCTATCGTTCTTGCCTCCCCCCGGCGTCCAGCAGACTGAGCGACCGGGACTGCAATACAATCCCGCGAACCACAAGTAAGCGAGCCGCCCCCTGCCCCCAGCCGCAGCAGGAGGGTCTGTTCTGAGCCGCGAGAGCAGCGCCAAGGGACCAGAGAGGCTATTTTAGGGCTGTTTCCACGCCCTTTATTCCCCCCACAGCACCCCCTTACCCGGCCCCCATCCAACAAACAGACAGACAGAAAAACAAACAAGACCCAAGGCCCGCTCTGTTCTCACGCAGAAGCCACAGGGCCCCTCCCTCCGAATTCCTCCGGAGTCTGAGCCACTTGGGCATCGGAAGTGGACCGTTTGGCCAATTGTGTAAAACGGCGTTGGCCTGATTTGCTTATTTCGGGTTTTAGAGAGTTACTGGGTAGAGAGCTTTGGCAGAGGTAGGGGCAGGCTGGGAGCGGACAGATTGTCCGGTTTAAGGAGGCTAGATTGCTGGTGCTTCTTTCTTCAGAGGTGGACCTCCATTAAGGAGCGTTACCTGCAGGCGGTTATCATCAATTGAATGAAGTGAAAAAATTGGAGCCACTGGATTTTATAGGGTGATATTCCTTTATATATGTCATATACCCTTACTAGATTGTAAACTCCATGAGGACAGTGGCCCTATCTTAACTGGACTTAAAAATCCTATCCCCCCCCCCTCCCCCGGCCCCCCTTCAGTTCTTGGTGTTTTGCATAGCTTAGGTGTTTAATCATTTTTTTGCATTGAATTGTGTATGACTGAATATTTGTGGAATGGGGACTGGGTGGTACAGTGTATGGTAGTTAAAAGCACCAGATTTGGAGACAGTAAACCTTTTTTTGGGGGGAGGTACCAACCTTTACTATTTACTAGCTGTGTGACTTTGGTCAAGTCACTTATCTCTCTGAGCTCAGTTATCTCATTTGAAAAATGAGGGGATTGGAGTAGATAACTCAGGTCTCTTCCAACTCCAAACCCTATGACTCTGAATTATGAATTTTTTTTTTTGCTTCCCTTTAGTTGTGGCTTTCTCAAAACATGTTAGCTCAGTTCTCTGAAAAGGAAATTGCTTCCTTAGGTCTCAGAGCTAAGGAAAATCTGGCTTAACATTGGAGGAAAGAGGGGGGAAGTGACAATGGAGTAGGGAAGAAAATAATTTGCCAAAGCGAAATCTTAGACCCATATAAGGAAAGGGTCACTATGGGATCTTAAGAGTTTCAAGGCCTGTTGTCAAATCTAGAGCCCCACATCTCTACAACATCCCTGACAAGTGGTTGTGAGGGCCTTGCCAAACACTTACAGAGTGAGGGGACAGCTCTAATTAATTGATCTGCAGCTTTCCTTTTTATTGAAATGAAAACTGTTTTCTTGTAACTTACCCTTGTTGCTTCTAATTCTAATATAAGCCACTTTGAGAGTAGGGATTGTTCTTGATTTTGTGTTTCCCAGGTGCTTGGCACATAGTAGGTGTTTAATAAATGCTTGTTGGTTGATTGATGGGAGTCAAACAGAATGAGTCTATCCTTTCTTCTGCACAGCCCCTCAGATATTCGAAAGATGATGAATATTACCCATCCTCATCCCAGTCATCTCATCTTTAGGTTAAACATTCACTTTCCAGGTCCAATTACCTTTCATTGCACTGCACACTTTAGAGACCTCTTCCCTATCCTGGTCGTTCTCATCAATCTAGTCAGTATCTCTTCTAAAGTACTCAAAACTGAAAACAATATTCCAAATGACTGCCTGACAAAAAAAAAGAAGGGCTACAGTATTATGGACTGATCCACAATTCTTGCATCAGATTCTATCACCAACTATTTGCTGGGTGCCTTCTGTGTTCTCAACTGGCTGCTGGCTGCTTGGGGATGTCAGAGAACTTCAATTCATCTAAGGTTTATTGGGAGCCAACTATATTCCATGTTCCAGTAAGGGGTGAAATGGTGAATATAAAGACCAGGAAGACAAGTACCTTTCCCATAAGGAATTTACAACCTTATTGACAAGCTTAAATGCATTTCATAAAAAGATGAGCAAACAATACTGCTTTTTTTGGAGCCATTTTAGAAAATGGGTCGTCACTGCTGAGGGGCTGCTTACACTTGACATAGAAGGAAGGCTATTCCAGCCTCCAACATTTGCTTTTGCCCAGATTCCTTAAATCAGAAGGACCACAGAGACCAATCTCTACCACATTCTCTTCCCTTTTTACTCCCTGCTCTGTTTGTCTGCTCCATCATACTAGTGGATAATGGGCTTTTCATGTCCTGTATAGCACATAGTTTTGCAACCCTTCTTTCTATAATTAGGAATTTCTCTTCCATCTAGTTCACCGGTTTTGTCTTTTTTCTTTGTTTTGCCTTTGGCCACTAAACCTGGAGAGATTTAGGCAAACCCCAAGCAGAGCTTCAGGCTGTGCCTCTGAGTCCAGGTAAAAATCAAAGGAAGATAGCAGAGCCTGCTTATGATCTTCTTTTCCCTGGGCTGGTGCTTTTACAATCCAAAAAAGATTTATTAAGTACCTACTATGTGCTGGGCACTGAGGTTACATTTTTGTAACCAAAAGCCTCTGCGCTCAGAGAGTTTATATTCTATAGGGGATGGGGAGAGAGACAGCACATTCATGGATAAATTCTTTGGTTTTTTTTTTTTTGTTAGACCTGAGAAGTTGGAAAAGCTCCCTCCAGGAGTGTAGAGTGTAAGCGTTTAGTAGGTGTTAGTCTTAAGAAGCTATTTGGGAATACCTAGAGATTATATGATTTGCTCTCTGAAATCCAGCCAGATGTACCAAAGACACAACTTGAATGGAGGTCTTTCTGCCTCCAAGATCAGCCAGTCACTAGGCCACATTGCCCCTTACAACAGGTAAGGGAACTTGAGGAAGGAGACTAGCTGAGGAGATCAAGAAGGGCATCCCGAAGACAGGAGCTGAGCGTAGAGGGAAGAGACAACTGTGCGACGTGGAGATGAGAAGGATGGGGCTGCCCCTGGACCAATTATCAGCTGAGTTCCCTCTTACCTTTCCCTGGCTTTATTCTTCTGTCGTTCTCATGCTTCTTCGCTCCCCTCCACCACTTTTCAAAGGATCTTTTCCCCACTTTTACGCTTTAAGAACATCGCTCATCCAAGGTTTCAGCTGAGGGCCCTAAGGGAGAAAGGCTGGGACTGAAAACCTAATTAATCGATCAGTCAACAAAAGCAGAATTTGGTTTCAATTGCCCCTAAATACAACATGCACGAAGGGTTTCCAGGTACTGTGGGACGTATGTGGAGAATCTGTCCTTGGTATCTGGTGGGTGAGGTGATCTCAGTCCCTCCCTCCAAGCAAAAGGGGTACAGGTGGTGGCAGATTGGGACCTGGGCTCTTGTCTCTGCCTAATCACTAAACCCTTATTCTCTGTTCTGCTCTGCTCTGCTGGCATTCTAACTTCAGAGCACCACTCCATCTCAGATGACGAGAGCCTTGTATCAGAGAGGGGGCATCTGCATTTGGGGAATTTCCCAGGGCCCTTGATGGTAGGTGGAGAAGGGATGGAGCAAGATCCATACCTCTGGATCTGTGGCTCTAACCACCAGCCTTCCATACCTGTCATAGGGCCATCCTTGCCAGTCTTCTCTCTTCCCATCAGTTGCCTAGAATGGGCTGTGTTGTTCTTAGGAAAACTCTGGAACTGAAAATATGATCCAAAAGGTGGGGAGGGGGTTGAGGTCAGAGGCCAGCCAGGTCACTAAGAGGCCAGGAAGTCCAGACAGGTTCAGAGCAGAGATTGAGGAGTTCAGGGGCCTTAGATCTAAGCCCCTGTTAGGACTCACCTCTCTTTCACCACTTGCCCCCACCTTCAGTTCTCCCGCAATTTCATTACAAAGATTTCCAGGAGATAGATGGGTCCCTCCAAAGCACCACCCCCTCTCCCAAATCCTCCTGTTCCGTCTAGTTCCTCTTGCCTTGTTCCCATTCATCTCCACCCACTCTTCCCTTCTCTCATCTCGCAATATCCATGCCCTTCCCCTTTTCTGTCTCTTTCCTTTCTCAAGTTCGGCCGATCCTGGTTTCCTGGCTATACTTGAGGCAGCTCAGACCCCGTGTAGTTCTGCAGATTAAATGAATCTGGTCCTAGTAAGCTGGGCCTTGAACTTTATGCTGCACTTTGCTGACCCTGGCTCCAAGCTTCCCCTCTGGGGCTATATAGATCTTGAAGTCAGGCTGGCTGGTAGAAGCCACCGACATTCCTCTCTTGTTCTCTAAGACAGGGGCTGTGGGACTGGAGTTTCCCCTGGCAGGGACATTGAGCGGAGGAGCGAGGACTGCTTCAGGAGTCTTCCATGCCTAGAAGGCTCTACCTGCTGGTCTGAGTTTAGAATCTTTATTATGCTCTGCACTCAGACTCCAATAACTGTTTGTTGAATTGAATTTACTGCTCTGGGCTGGGGGGAGGGGTGGTCCAAAATGACCACTCCATTGGAAGAAGAAAATGACCTTCCCTTTCAGAAGTCATAGGGCACTTTGTTTTGTGAGTTCTTTAATGCATTTATCATTGAATATCGCTGTATTCTTGGCTTATTCCCCTGTCAGAATTTAACCTCCTTGAGGGTAGAAGTCTGGTATCTTACCTAAACTTTCTATGTCCCTTTCTATGCTCTGCAGTGTCCTGCAAGCGTACGTGTTTCCTTGTCATATTGTAATCTGGAAGGGACCTTAGACCTTGCCTGCCCTCCCCTCCTCATTTAAAATAGAGGTTAAGTGAGTTGTCCAAAGTCACCCAGGTCAGAGTGAGACATGAACTCAGGTTCTCTGGCTCTAAATTCAGTGCTTTTCCCACTGTAACAGGAAGCAGCTAGGTGGTTCAGTGGATAGAACACTGGGCCTGGAGTCAGGAAATTGTTGTTCCGTTGTTTCAGTTGTGTCCAATTCTTCATGACCCCACTTGGGGTTTTCTTGGCAAAGATACTGGGGTAGTTTGTGATTTTCTTCTCCACCAAAGTCAGAAAGTTCCTCCTAAGTTCGAATCTGGCCTCAGCCATTTACTAGCTGTGTAACCCTGGATAAGTCACTTAACCTCTATTTGCCTTGATACACTGGAGAAGGAAATAGCAAACTACCCCAGTGTTTTCAGGGTAGCTAGGTGGCACAGTGGACAGAGCACTGGGCTTAGAATCAGGAAGACTCATCTTCCTGAGTTCAAATCTGGCCTCAGACACTTACTAGATGTGTGACTCTCAAGTCACCGAACCCTGTTTGCCTCAGTTTCCTCATTTGCAAAATGAGCTGGAGAAGAAAATGGCAAAATACTTTGGTATCTTTACCAAGAAAACCTCATGGACAGTGCTATCTATGGGTGTCGCAAAGAGTCAGATGTGACAGAACTAAAATATTGCTTTGTGGGAGTGGGGGGCAGTAAGGAAGAATTCCTTTCACCTCTTCCTACCTCCCCCCACTTCAGTGTATTTTCTGTCTACTTTTATCCTCATGCCTTTCTTAACTTTCCTTTATGTATCTATCATACTCATCTTCGCCCATCCTAGTTCTCCCCCGCTCTCTTTGTCTTTTCCCTGTCTATGTCCTTGGCTGTCTCCAGGCCTCTCCCTGCTCTCTTGTCTCCTACTCTTTTTCCCTCCATCTCTTATTGGAGGTGTTTATTTAATTGTTTTCCTTGATGCTCTGTGGCAGGCGATCTTGCCATTAAACCCTGCCATCCACATTCTGACTGTGTAATTTAAAGCCATAGTTAAATTATGACTTCTCTGAACCTGTTGTGGCACTGACGCATAAGCCTAATTAAATGATCACATCCATTCTGAAGGCAGCTCTCTTCTCCCCTCCAACGTTAATTACAACATAAGAGGCTTTAATGGCCTGCCTCACCTCCAGCTCCTGGAAAGAAAGGTCAGGCGATTAATTTTCGTCATTAATCTTTTCCCAATGTGGACACTGGGCTGTCACAGGAGCCTATTAAACCCCCTTTGTCCCCCCTTCCAGCTTCCCTGGCCCCCTCACCCCCTCCTCCCCGAGTGACTGAAGAGAACGAAAATATTTAAGAATCACTTTGTCTCTCTGCCTTTTTTTTTCCTTCCTGAGACAGTTTCTCCTTGGGGGTCTACAAGGGAGTTGGGGGAGGTAGCAGCAGGGCAATTGGGTAAATATACTGAGGCATTAAACTGGGGCTCCTAAAATGGAGGGGACTGGGGGGGGTAGGTTCTGTCCGATGCTGGGGTAGGGGTAGAAGAGGCAGTTTACAGAGGTATTTGGCAGCCTGGGTAGGCATCCCAACCTTTTTGGGTATCCAGAGATAGGAAATGGGCTCTATCATTCAGCCATTCCAGTTGGATCCCAATCTGGTAAAGGAAAAAAGCGAAATTTGTCAGTCCCCAAGAACTCCATGGCCAGACCGGGCCAGACCCTCTCCCCTGATATTTACAATCTACCCTAAACCTCTCCCAGCTATCTCTACCTTTTGGCATTCTGCTTCTTTTTTAACCAACCAACAAACCAAAAACTGATTAATCCCACCCTTTTCTAAGAGCCGGAGGAAGGAAATGTGGCATATGTGTGACCTTGTCCAAGTTACTGTTTAATTATTATTATTATTATGAATGTAACTCTCATTAATAGAGTG
This sequence comes from Phalanger gymnotis, assembly GCA_028646595.1. NCBI lineage: Eukaryota > Metazoa > Chordata > Mammalia > Diprotodontia > Phalangeridae > Phalanger > Phalanger gymnotis. The sequence continues at coordinate 195,163,757 of CM053627.1, forward strand.
CTTTAATGTTTACACAAATAAAACAAACCCACCTTCCTCCTAGATTATTATTTACCAATGAGGAATCTCTGACTCAGAGACATTAAATGATTTGTCCAAATCCACACAGCTAGGAGGTAATGGAGTGGGCCCTAGAACCCAGGCCTTTCTTGGTTCAGTGATTTTTCCACTCCTGCTTTATAGAGTTTCAGTTTTACCCATTTGTGAAATGGGCATCATGATACTTTCACTACCTACCTCAAGGGGCCCGTGTAAGGAGAGTGAGTTATAAAAGAACTATATACATACACCATAAGCTCCATATCTATATTTATCTATATATTATATATACAATATATAGCATATATAATATATACTGTATGTAGTATGTATATATGCATATATACTATAAATCACTGGAATATATAAAGCACTATATACTGTAAAATACTATGTACATGGTGAAGCACAATGTACATGTGATTTACCATCTTCATCATCATCATCATTTTTATGTAACAAAGAGAAAACCGAACAGTTTGGTTCTCTGCAGTGACATCCCCTGGAGGAAGCTATAGAATTGTTCCAGCTGAGAAAGGTCTGGGCTTCCAGGGCTGCTGATATTAAAGAGAGACAGTGCCCAGAAGAAGGGGAGGGCTGGGAAGAGGGTAACAGAGTGGGGCAGGGTGTGGCCCATAGGCAAGAACGGCCTGGGGAGGGGGTGTGAGGGAAAGAACAGGCTGTCCCAACCTTCCCAATTGTAGCACCATGCCAAGAAGAGAAAGGGAAAGGAGGGGCCTACCAGGCTCTCTGCAGGCAGCTTTACTCGGAGCCCAGAATTTATTTGACTTAAAACTCTAATCCAGAAGAAAGTCCCTAGGAAATGGAAGAAGAGTGAGGTTTGTTCTAGGCGAGGCTTGGAACTAGTAGGCTGCCTGGCTGAGCCCCCATGCAGAAGGAGGGCAGGAAGAAGTTTTGATGGTGTGGGGCATGCCAAGGGCATATATGTGGGGATATCAAGACATCCAGCCTGCCCTTCCCGACTCTTGCCATGGGCCTGAGCCCCTTAGCCCTCTGTACTGGGGAGGAAAAAAATCCCTAAATGTACTGGAGGGTGAGGAGTTAGAGTTACTTGGTACATATGTAACGTGAAAAATGACCATCAAATGCCCATAGGGGAGGGAAGTTAAGACATGTACTCACAGTCAGACCCACCCACTCACCTGCTCACACTTTCTCATTTGCTCATACACACAAGCCTATTTTAACTCATAGATATCTACTTCCTCATAGACATGCATTTGTACACTCACATGGAAATCCTATCACTACACATTTGTGTCCATAGTGACACACCCTTGTGTACACTTATATACACAGAAAAACTTCACACATTCACATTCTCCTGACACATATGAATCAACTTGTGGCAACTGGGGGAAACTGATCTGTTACCTCTGTTGGGCGACTGTATCTGAGGCTTCTGTACTTAGAACCCCCCAAAACGCAGGACCAAGAGGATTTCGGAGCTTTTAGCACCCGAGGTAGAAAAAAAATGGAATGGCTACAGGGATCTGACAGAACCTCTGAGAGCCACAAGGTGAGGCAGAGAGAAGGGGTGAGACAAAGTAATCACACCTATATCTTCCCTGGGGGATGGGGCTGGATATTGAAAGCATAGTCAGGAATTGGGGGCAAGCCTCTACAGAGTGCCAGTCTCTTTCCTAGGCTATAAAAACGGAACTTGGGGAAGGGGCTAAGGGAGGCTCTACCTTCAGCCTGGAGCTCTCAGAGTTAGGTGCTTAAGTCTTTACACAGTTTCCTGCTACTTGGAAAGAGAAGGCTTCTAGGAAAGCTGGAGAACATCTGGCAAGGACCCAGGAGGTTTGGTTCAGACAGGGAGGAGAATTTATTTTCAGGAAAGACCGCCTTCAGGGGTCCCCCTCCCCTCCAAAGTAGGGGCAAATCCACATCTGTCCCAATGACGATGTCCCTAGCCTTCCTTTAACCAGGAGAAAACCCTCTAGGTGCAGAGCAAGCCCCCCTCCCCTGACACCCCCTCTTCCCCACTGATGCCACCCCAAGGACGTTGGGGACATCACGTCCACAGAGCCCTGCACAGCCGGATAATAATAATTAATAACCATTAGGAACAATAAGGAGAATACCAGTGCCTGGCCGGCCCAATGTGCAGGCTCGGCTCTTTTTTTTTTTTTTACTTTAATGAAAACAACGATTTGACTTTGAAGAAAGTGACTTTTTTTTTAAGTGAAAGCTAGATCTGGTCTCTCTACTCCCCCCATTCCAACTGCCTGCTGCCCCCCTTTCCTTTTCTGGGCTCCCCCTCCCATCTTGCCCCCCTCCCTGGTTTTTTTTTCTCTCTCTCTTTTTTCCTTTTCTTTTAATACTCTGCGTTCTATCATGCAAATCCCCTTTCAAATTATGAGAGTATTAGAGCCATCAACGGTAATGTCACCGCCACAAAATGAGAGCAGAGACTTAAGCACCTAACGAACAATGAAATGTGCGAGCCTTGGGACAGGACAATTAAGAACTGGGCTTAGCCAGCCAGGGAAATTTATTGCTATCAAATCCATATTTCTATTTTCCCCCTGAACAGTAACCTATTTGAATATGATTAAAGGGTTTCATTACGGCGGAGAGAAAGGCCCGTGTCCCACGGTTCCCTGTGAGCTCACAAACACACGCCTGGCTCTGGGGCACCCTGAGGGTGGGAGAAGCAGGGAGCTACGTGAGACAGAAATGGGGAAGCGGTGGGCAGCAGTGGGGAGATAGAGGTTGTGAGGTCCCAGAGAGTCCAGGAACTGGGCAGCTGGTGGGGAGGGGGGGGGCAGGGCTCTGCTGAAATGGGTGGTTGGCATGGGATGGGACCTAAGAGGTAAAGCAATATATAGTGGGGAAAAAAGTAGTGGATTTGGAGTCAGAAGACCAGAGGTCGAATCTATGTATGTCCTGTATGACCTTCAGGAAGTCACTTCAACTCCATAGGCCTCAGTTTCCTTATTCGTAGAATAAGGGACTTGTTCTAAGGCCCCTTTTAGCTTGAAATCCTATGATTCTTTACCCCTGGGTGCCTAGATGCTACTTTGAGGTTCAGTGGTTCTGCAGACATCTGGGTGGATGTGACTGGGCTAATGGATCAATCTATGATCCTAGGCTGGTGACTTATTTAAATAGTGTTGATTTGAGATTACGGTTAGATTGGGGGAGGCAGGGAGAGAGAAGTCGAAAGACAACAATATATTCAATCTAGAACTGCAATGGACCTCAAAGGCCATCAAGTCCAATCCCTTCATTTTATAGCTGATGAAAATAAGGCCCAGAGAACTTAAGTGATTTGCCCAAGTTGCAAGTTGTAAGTATCAGAGAAGAGAGTTAAACCTAGGACTTCTAACTCCAGAGACGGTGTTCTTTCTAATGTACCCAGGTAGAAAACTATTGAATCCAGGCCTGGACACCAGGCCCAAGAATACTTTGGCATAGTCCTGATCTCTCCTGAGGTGTGGAGATCAACCCTTGTGAGATGAAGGGGGTTTACAGATGATGAAATTGATGCCCAGAGATTTGGTAGAGGAGGAGGAGGAAGAGGATAGGGAGGAAGAAAGGAAAAAGAACAAGTCCAGGGGAGTATGTGAGTAGGGATTAAATGGGCCTAATGTGGACCTTCAGCCTGCTGAAGCCCCAAACGTCAAGCTTCAAGGACAAGAGACTTCCCCTAGACACTCAGTAGGGAGACTCATCCAATTTCTCAAGTGGAGAGAGGAGGGAGGGAGTCACCCCTTGGCTCTCAAACCTGGGCATCCAGGCCTTCAGTCTCATGGAATGTTTTAACTCAAAAGGACTTTCCAGGTCACTTATTTTAACTTCCTCATTTACATATGAAGAAACTGAGACCAAGGCCAGTCTATTGCAATCCCCTCATCCTCTAGGTTGCAAGCATTTGTATACTCTAGGCTAGGCTGGAAAATGTTGACCTTCTCTCCTTCCAAACACCAATGAAAGTATGTGTCTCTATGAAAAATAATCCTAGAAAATGCCCTGGTTTCAGCCCCTTTTGTGTTGCACATTAAAAGACTAGTACACAGATTGCCTGGGATTCTAGATCTGCTGAATTTTTTGTCAGCTGTGTCAGTCTTTAATCTCTTTGGGGAAAAGGGGTGAGTTGAAGATCCAGCCCCCTGAGAAGCTCTGCCCCTACTAACGCCCATCACCATTTCTCAAAACTGGAAAATCCACCTTGGGGTTTCGAGTATAACTACCCATCACTGTAGTTCCAGGTGATATCAATCACTGCTATGAACTACCACGAGCGTTGGCAGAGCATTTTGGATATGCTCCATGCTCGAGAGTGACTGCCATTAGCAATTTTACCCAGTGCCCAGATAATAATAATAGACACCATCTATAAAGTGCTTTCTTGAAGGTTTGCAAAGAATTTTAAATGCATAATTCCATTTTATCCTAGCAGAAACCTCAGAGACAGTTGCTATTATTAGCCTTATCTTACAGAAAAAGAAACTGAGGTAGACAGAGATTAAGTGACTTGCCTAGAGTTGCACAGCTAGTGAGTGTTTGAAGCCAGATTTAATGATAATAATAGCTAACTTTTATATAGAGTCTACCACACTGTGCTGAGCTTTTTACACGTATCTCATTTGACCTTCACAACAACCTTGTGAGGTAGATGCTATTATTATCCCCATTTTACAGCCAAGGAAACTGAGGCAGACAGAGGTTAAGTTACTTGCCCAGGGTCACACAGTTAGTAAGTGTCTGAAGCTAGATTTGAACTCAGGTCTTCCTGACTCCGGGTCTAGCCCTCTATGTGCTGGGACACATGGCTGCCTCATGTACTTGGGGAGATGGGGTTCTCTTCTGTCTGCTCTTAGAGGTAGTAGGAGGTACTAGCTTTGAGAGGGAATCAGATGACCAGGATTAAAATCTCAGCTCCGCTACTGACTTCCTGTGGGCAAGTGTCTGAGCACCAATTTCATCATCTGTAAAAAAAGGAATATAGATTAGATGGAATAAGGTCCCTCTGAACACTGAATCTAAAAGCTTAACGAAAAGGAAGCTGAACTCTGAGTAACTGAAAGAACCAGGGATGTCCTAGAGAATAGATAGTGGTGCTGGCTCAGAAAATACATTGGAACTTGCATCAGGAGATCTGTATTCAAATTTCCCATCTGCTACTCGGTACTTATGTTGGACAAGCCTCTCAGGATCTCAGTCTGTTCACCTGTAAAATGAAAACATTAGTCTGGATGACTCCCTTCCAGCTAGATTCTATGACCCCATGACTTAACCTCCCAGGTCTCAGTTTCCTCAACTGTAAAATGAGGGGTTGGACTAAGTGATGTCTAAGGTCTCTTACAGGTCTAAGTCCTGTGCTGTACAAATGCCTGTTACATGATCTGCCTCTAAGATCATCATTTCAAACTAATGCTAAATGATAAAATTTCTCTGCATAGAAGAAGGACATGATAGATTGTCAGTTATGTTGGGTATAGTATAGTATGGTATAGTATGGTATGGTGTGGTGTGGTGTGGTGTGGTATAGTCTGACTCATTTCACTCTGAAGCTCATTAGATTGGACCACAATAGGTCCCTGCCCAAGTTCCACTTGATGGCGATATTTTGGGCCCTCCTGGCTCAGAGTGAATGTCATTGGTAACTGTTTCTCTTTTGACTAGAAACCCTGAAGGTCTTCCCTTCCCAGTTTGATTTTTTTTCCTTTTTTTTTTCTAATTAAAGGGGACGTCCTTTGACTCACTTCTTAAAGAGGCCTATTCACTGAATGGGCGTTACCTCACTAGAAGTGAGAACTTGAAAAGGCCTTAGCCTGGAAGAGCCAGGGTCTTCTATTGCATCCTGGTCCATCTCCAGTCATCCTGATGAATATCAGGCTGCTGGGCTCAGATGGCTCTGGAGGACAAAGTGAGGCTGGTGACCTTGCACAGCCTCCCCTCACATCAAAGTCAACCGCAAGTCATGTTATCATTTTCCTGATGTCATGGTCTTCTTCAAGAACAAAGGACAAACCCAACAACAACTATAGTATGGTATAGCATAGTATAGCATAGTTTAATATTGGGGTATAAGCAGTTGGGCTTACTGAGTGTTTTTCTGGGCTGCTCACCCCTCCTTGATGTTCACCTGTCACCCAGCTCTCACCTGTGGCTCCAAGAAGCTGTAGCATGGGCAACGGTTACACCAGGGTAAAACTGTCTTGGCAAATGGGCTGAACCAGGTCACAATAGGCTACAAACCTGTCAGTTTACAGGAGTATCTACCCCGAGCTCATGAAGACTTCCCCTCCCAGAATGGGCAAATGAGAACAATTTGTTCCAGTGGCCTTGAAGGTGTCTGAAGCAAAAGCTGTGGAGCACTCAGGGCATCGAAGATGCCAAGGTCGTCCACTGCATCCTGGGCCATTGCTGGTCATCCTGACTTTTGTCTTGCCACTGGACTTTGGTGACTCTGGAGGAGAGTGTGAGGCTGACACTTTGTGCAACTCTGCCTCACTTAAATCCAATTCATGCACAAGTTAAGACATTACCCTCATGATGTCACTGGTGCTCTTAGAAAGTGAAGGATGTGCAACAATACTTTAGTATTAGTTGTTGTTGTATAATACGGTACAGTATTAATTGTAGCTTACTTGTTGTTACTCCCAATGGTGTGTGTGTGTGTACATGAGAGAGAGAGGGAGTGCTATCATTAATAATAATAGCTAGCATTTACATAGCACTTTAAGGTTTGTAAAGCACAATATTATCTCATTCTATCCTCATAGATCCTCATCTTTGGAGGTAGGGGCTATGATCATTCTCATTTTTCAGGTAAGGAAACCAAGAAAGACAGATATGTCAAATGACTTACCCAGAGTTGAAGAGCTAGTAAATGTTTGAGGCTGGATCTGAACCCAGGTCTTCCTCACTCCATATAATGCTCTATCCAGACCCAAATGCTTGGGATGTAAAAACGAAAGGTATCAATTAAATTTATTTTCTTTAAAAAACCAGACCTATAGACTTGTGATCCTTGAAAAGTTCAAAGGGAATGTAGGGGTTGCTACTCTGATTTGAGACTCAGGCCTCATTAATGTGTGCCTAAGCAAGAAAGACCCTAGCATGAGCCTCAGTTTACTACTCAGTAAAATGGAAGCAATGCCTTAGGATATGGATTTGGTTCTACGAAATAGTTTGGATTTAAGGAAACAGTCAACAAATATGAAACACATACCTATGGAGGGCTCTGCCCTCCAGGAACTTAAGATCTGATTGGGCAGACATAACAGACTACCAGAAACAATTGGAAAATAACATACGGAGATCATTTAGTGCTAATGAGTATTCCAGAGACTCCCAGAGTTATAGAAGTACCCAGAAAGAGATCAGGGAGGGCTAGAGGAGACACAAAAAACTTCATGTAAGAGATGGGTCTTGATGGACAAAATCATCCTTAATGTCTCTTCCAACACTGAGATTCTGTGATTTGGGCTGGTAGAATTTAGAGAAACAGGGTTGGGGGAGGGCATACTAAAGGTATATTTGTAGCAGCACTTGGCACGGATAGTGAGGAAGCCTGATGCCACTAGGAACTAAGCTGGCCACAGCTATTCAGGATCTAAACAAGAAATTGTTCAGCACCCAAGTCTTTGACACTGTCAAATGGCTCAACATCAGAAATGGATATGGTTTTATTAATGGAAATGGACATGGCTTCGTTCATTATTTATTCATTATGGTTTTATTCATTAATGGATGCAAAATAAGATGCTTTATCATTTGCCTTGTTGCTGCACCCTAAGGATCACTGGGCCTTTCCAATCTGACTTGCAGCCAAAAACCTCCTATACGTGTTGTCTCTCCCTACTAGAATGTGGATTCTTTGATATTGGAGACTGCTTTGTTTTTTGTTTGTATCGACAATACGTGGCACAGTGCTTTGCACACAGTAAATTTTTGATAAATCTTTTTTTTCTTTCATTCATTCATTGGCAAAAGAGGCCTCTGTGTGGAGTCCCACAGATGATAGGATCATAGATTTAGAGCTAGAAGGAACCTCAGAGATGACTGTGGTCCAGCTCTTTCTAGAGCAAAGTCAGTATTTGAACTCCAGAATTGGTCTGTTCCTTACCTCCCTTTTCTTCTCACTAGGACATCTCTCTCTTCTAGTCTCCCTCCCAGGCTCTTAGTCCCTTCTAGACTTGTACTTTTGTACTTCTTCCCTTCTCTCCCGTGGAGACAATTTCACCCGCATTTCAAACATGGAAATCCGAAGGGCAGTGGCACAAGGAAAGCCGGACTAATCGTGGGACTGTCAAGAGACCTATGCAACCACTGAGAACGAATAAATGGGCAAGGCTTCTAGTCACCTGGACATGCCATATATCTTATAGGTGTGGTTCTCTGTCTGGGAGGCTGGCAGCAGTGATTGCCAGGGTCACACCTACTGGTCTAGAAATGCTGGTGTCTGTCACTTCTGTGAGGTAAAGGAAGGTACTGGTTTCTGGGAGCATGAACCAGTCAAGGGGTCGAGCTCCACAGGCAGAGGAAACATGATCTCTTACTAATTTATTTTTGTTCTCATTTAACAAGTATTTATTTTCTCTCCCTTCCAACTCATTAAAAAAAGAAAATCCTCATAATAAATATGCATGTTCGATCAAAATAAATTCCCACATTCTCTATGTTCAAAAACATAGGTTTCATTCTGCATCTTGAGTCCCTTACTTCTCTGTTAGGAATTGGGCAAGATGATCCGTTATTGGTCTTCTGGAATCTTAGCTGGTCACTGCATCGATCAGAGTTTCTTCAGAGCTATTTGCCTTTACGATATTGTTGTTGTACAAATGGTTCGACATTCTTTTGTAAAGATTCCAAACCTGAACCACAGGCTCCACTGACCTAAACTCAGCTCCCTGAAGTACTAGATTCTTCTCTCCAAGTCACTGCAGGGTACCTTTGCTTTCAGCCTTAGGGAGTTTTTCACTCCTTTCTCTACCTCTGACATTTAACTCTGTGTAACCTTGGATAAGTCTCTTGAGTTCTTTAGGCTTCGGTTTCTTCATCTGTAAAGTGACAGGATTTGGGTTAGATGGTCTGTCTCTAAGGTCCTTCTTCTGGTTATGTATCTTTGAATCTACGATCCTATTATTTACTACTTCTTAAACTTTTTTTCTTTTTTTGTAATAGAAGTCCCAGCTCAAGGCATGGTTCCCGAGTCTGTTTTTTT
>CM053627.1:195173097-195192322 GCA_028646595.1 Phalanger gymnotis
GCTGGTTTTAAACTTATATCTTCCTAACTCCAGGCCCGGTGTTCTATCCACCACCTCCTAGCTGCCTCCTTTCACCTGTTGCAGTAAGGTAAATTAGAAATTCAAAAAGAAGTCTAGCCAGTCCCTAATTAGGTGATCCTAAACTATTCTGTCCAGAGACAGCTTTCCAGGACTAGCTTGGCTTCTATGTTGTTGTATATATTACTCCTGTCTAGCTACCTGGTGGATCCCAGAAGAGAAGGGCCTGTTTCTTCCTCAAGCACTCCCGGCCATTTGGAGAGTTCATCCGCCTGACCTCAGGAATCAAAACCATTCTCTCTATCTTCCAGCCAATTAGCAAATTCCTAATTAAATGCTGTGTTTTTGATGCTTCACCCATATTGTTTGATAATCACTGAGCTCACTAGGTATCATCCCTGCCCCCCCCCTTCCACCCTAACCCAATTTAGGAAAGTGGAGGATAAGTTACTTTATTTTTTAGAAGACAAGCAGGAGTTAAGTTACTTGCCTAGGGTCACAGTAAGTGTCTAAGGCTAAATTTGAACTCCTGACTCCAGGGCTGGTACTCTAACCATTGGGCCACCTAGCTGCCTCAGCCTATTATTTTAAAAGAAATCAGAATAATTCAAGCTATCACACAGGTCGCTTCTACTGTTTGCAGCAGGCACTCCCTTTCCTCAGAGTTTTTATATATGTTGTTGCACTGGACAACCCTGTAAAAGAAACAGGACAGGCATTCTTATCCCTATCTTATGGATGAGGTGGCACAGTGGATAGAATGCCTGGCTTGGAGTCAGGAAGATTCATCTTCATGAGTTCAGATCTGGCCTCAGACCCTTACTAGGTGTATGACCCCAGGCAAGTCACTTCACCCTATTTGCCTCAGTTTCCTCATCTGTAAAATGGGCTGGAGAAGGAAATGGCAAACCACTCCAGCATCTTTGCCAAGAAAACCCCGAATGAAGTCACAAAGAGTCGGACACAGCTGAACAACAACAAACTTACAGATGAAGAAACTGAGGCCCATTGAGGTCAATGACTTGACCAAGGACGTATGATTAGTTACTGGCAAAAGTAGAGCCAAGGATGAGACCCAGGTGTTCTGATGCTAATGTTCTTTCCACTGAACTATGATGCTTACCTTACTCTCAGTCATTCAAGCAAGTAAGTGAGCAAGGATTCATTGAGTGTCTACTATGTGCCAGTACTGTTCTAGGTGCCAGGGGTACAAAGGCAAAAGCCAAACAGCTCTGTCCTCAAGGAGCATATATTTGAGGGGGTACAACTCTCTCTAACATACATGCTATATACAGCACATTATGAATATATGTTATATAAATATATATGTATTAATAGACATATTATATATGTTATATATTATATATCACATGTTCATATATCATATAGACACATATACATAAATAGACAAATACTTTGAAATCTTTCCTCTTCGTGGTTCCTCAAATATAATTCCCTTGCTCTCTGTTCTACTAGGGGACCTCAGGATCTCCACCTTCATCTTATCCCCTCCCTCCCTGATTGTGCTTGGCCCCTCTTTCCTCCAGCCATCACCTAGATAGATAGACCCAGTTTCTCTTCATTCTACTCAGTTCTGGTATTTGTTAACCAATCATCAAAAAAAGCGCATTTATCAAGCATCTATTATGTACAAGGCATCGTGGGTGGGTCCTTGTCTCAGTCCTCTTCCCTGTCCTTGCTTCTACTGCTTCTCCTCATTGCAGTCCCCCAGTGCTGCATATATGGGGGGCCATTCTAGGTATCCTACTCTTGGCACTTGGGGCAGGGATAAGGACCTTGACTTGATACCTTTTGTTTGACTTTGATACCTTGATACCTTTTGAATGAATCGCATTCATTCCCAAAACATACCCTTTCCTCCCTTATTCATTGAGTCATCCCTTGTAACAGAGATGAAAGAAGAAAGAGGGAAACATCAAAACCAACCAACACATCAGTCTTGTCTGACAATATGCGCATTGTGTCACACTCGCAGTCGCCCACTTCTGCAAGGAAGGGAGGGAGATGCATTTTCTCAGTTCAAAACTTGGTCATTATAATTACATGGAGGTTCAGGTGCATTTTAGTCTTCATTTGCGCTGTTGTAGAGTTTGTGTATATTGTTTTACTGGTTCTACTGGCTTTGTTGCGCATCAGTTCGTATGTCCTCCCATGCTTCTTGGTATTCCCCATAGTCATCATTTCTCCCCTAAAAGTCCTCTAGCCCCTCTGGGGCTCCCTCTTCCATTAGTGTAGTTTCCTTCTTTGCCTCTTGATTCACAACTTGCTGTATGTATCTATCACCAGCTCTTACTGGGAGAGGACTTAGATTATCTCCCCTCTCCTTTCCTCTCTTAAGATACCCATGAAACCATGTCCCCAGACCTGGGATCTCTGCCTCTCCCAGCTGCACTGCCTTCTCTGAGGGCCCAGTGGTGGCAGAGTCAGAGCAGAGCTCAGTTCCCCAGCCCTTTCCCCCTCCCTTCTTCCTCTTTCCCTGAAATGTCAGTTTAATGGACAGGTGTTTAATTCCAGCCTGTCAGGCACCTGGAAATGCCAGCATCACTGCTCATCAGTTTGTTGAGTTTGCTGTTAAAAGAGCAGTGAGGATCTGATGATTTCTACAGCTTGGAGCCCTCCCTCCTTTCCCTCCCTCCATCCCTTTGTCTCCATCTCTTCAGGCAAATGTGGATGAATCTCTTTCCCACAGCTATTTTTCTCCAGGGCAGCTGGGTGCAGGGAGATCCAGGAAGCTTGAGAATAGACACCTAAGAGTAAGGGTGAAGATAAAGGAGTAGAGTGGGGGAAGCAGAGATTCTTGGTCTGGACTTCAGCAGGTCCGGGAGGAGACATAGGGATTCAGAGGGGAAGGGACTAGTGCTTGACTGTAGCCTTCCAGTCCGCCCCCCCCCAACCCCCACTGGACCCAGGAAGAACCAAGTGGGCGGCTTCTTCTGCCCCCAGGCTGCCAGAGATGAACATTTGGGCTATTACTTCATTTTAATAGTTAAAAACCAGGCTAGGCTTGTGCCAGGGATGTGATTCTACAGACAGACAGACATAATTGATGATACTAGGCATTTGGATTGCTCTTGGAGGCCCTTGGAGACATTCATCCTCTCCACTTTTCTCCCTTTCGGGCAGTGAGCTGAGGAGGAGGGTGGTGTGTGTGTGTGTGTATGTGTGTGTGTGTGTATGTGTCTGTCTGTCTATGTATATGTGTGCATGAGTCTATGTCTATATATGTATTTGTGTGTGTGTGTGTGTGTGTGTGGTTACTGTCCTTGGCATTTAGTTTCACAGTCTTCTGTAAGGTCCAGCCCCATTAATATCAGAAATATAACCCCAAAGCCTCTTTCATTTTCCAAGGGGGAAACCTTGATAGGAGCAGAGACCTGGGGACAGGGACAGATGATAAGTGGGGAAAGGGGAGCACAAGCCTTGCCTCTGACACTTACTGTGTGACCCTGGGCACAAGAATTGAGATTCAGGTTGCAACATGAAGTGGGGGTTTATTCTGAGATCTCTTGCAATAGCTAGGTAAGAGGGACTGGTGCCAGCCCAGAGTGGGGCAGAGTCTACCTCTGTGAATGTGAAAGAAGCTAAAGGGGCATTTGAAGTCATGCCCTCTGAACTGAACACATCAAAGGGGGATCCCACCAGTTCCTTGCTTATTCCTCTGTGCACCCCAGGTTCACCTTCTTCCTAGTACTCATTTTCCTCTTCTTGCCCTGGCCCCTCTCATTCCACCCCAAATCTCCCCACCCCAATGAAGCATCACAGCTCCTAACAAAACGGAACCGCTGCCAGATGAAATATATTACTATTAAATACTTAATTCTTCTAGTGAGCAGAGAGCAGGCAGTATGAATACGATTATTAAAGAAAATTACTTTGGCTGATCAGATATTTCTGCATACTAATTTCTGACCCCTCTTCCCTCACTCCCGCTTCTCATCCCTTAGAGACCAGGACAGATAAAATTCCATCACAAATAGCTGATTACTGAGGCTTGCATTAAAATCACATTTTTCCCCCTTCTCTCTCTTGCACTAATGTCCTTGCCCAGAGAAGAGGTAACCAGTGACAATTTTTGCCACCAGGAAACATCTGGGGGAGATCCTTTGACCTCTTCCCGCCTCTTCCCTGATCTTGACACCCTCTCTCCCTTCCTACTTTCTTTATCAGCAAGGCTTATATCTAGAGCAGTCCCTTGTTGGTTCTTAAGACTCCAAATGGTCGCTAGAGTTCTCCTACTTAACTCTTACAGTCATAACAGCAGTCACTCTTAATTCACTGCAGGCCTCCAGTACATGGTGGACATAGGGAATGCACTCTAAATATGGCCAGCATCCCAACGAGTGGAACCTAATCTACATGGATAGAGACAGGAAGTGATGTTATTATGCCCCTCCCCAACTGAATGGAACTATCCCAAGTGGTATAAGTCTATCTTTGACTTGCCAAACCTTAGACCTTTACACCCTTTGGCTAGGTGTTGGAGAATTGCCTTGGTCTCCCATTATATCCTCAGTTCTACCCAGCTATCGATTTTAAATGGTTCCCTTCCATTATTCCTACACAGAGAGGGTCTTTACTTGGTCTTCTTTCCAATATGCTTGCTCTGCCCACCTCATCTGTCAGTGCCCCAAAGATCCCTTCTCCCATCCCACCTCCCAGCCCCCCAAACCCCCCTAGAGGCCACTGGCGCCTGAGTGATTAACTGGGGCACTGGCAATCACAGGGCGGTTTGGGGATCTCGCTAAAAATAAACCATTTCCCCACAATCCCATAAGCCTTAAATTTACCTGCTTTTAAAAAAAGATGCTTCTGGAGGTGTCACCCGCAGGAAGGTATAATTACAGCCTGGGAATGTTAATTCCCAGTCCCTGATATGTAGAGCTCAGCTCTGTGGGGATCCTGTCCCCCTTCGTGCTTCCTTAAAGTGGGGTGGGGCAGGTCTGCAGGAGGGATTCTGGGGCTAAGGGCATGTGCCTGGAACAGAAGCAGGCAGGGATTCTTGTTAAAGACCCAGACAAACAGACAGACCCAGCTGGGCTAGGTGTGGCCATTAGGGAGTGTATACCCCACTCTGATATTCTCTCTTTTTGGAGCTTCTAACTTGCTGGGCACCCCTGGTTGGGTGAGGATCGAGGGTTCTGAGGAGGTCACAGTGTTCTTCAGGCTTGCTCTCCTGCCCCTCGGCTCCATGGCCAGATGAGAGAGAAAGTTAGGTCCCCAAATGGAGACCAGAGAAAATAATCCCAAGTGAGAGGTAATAGCCAAGGGGAGTACTTGTGGGCTTTGAAGGGCAGCCTTGTCAGAAAAGCTCAGAGAAAGGTGAGAGATCAAGGGTTGGGAGGACAGCAAAGTCTCTGGCCCATAACCAATGGGAAGACCTGGTCCTAGTTACTTTTTCACACATTTCAGGTACCCCAGGTATAAGGTAGGGCCGGAGAGGTAATGAATTGTGATGAATAGAGGACTGGCCTTGGAATCAAGGAGACCTGGGTTCAGGACCTGCCTCTGAGACTTACTGTGTGACCTGAGCAAATCACTTAGTGTCTCAGTGCCCTAGGCAACACTCTAGGACTATACAGAAGTTCAGAGAGTATAGGTCATTTGTCCAATTCAAATTCCACACGTGTTTCTTTAGGGCTTACCACGTACAAAAGATATATTTTAGACGTCGAAGGAAATGTAAAGATAAATAAGAAAATGTCCCTGTCTTCAAGAAGCTTATATTTGAGTAGAGGAGAGATCATTTGTTCAAATAGCTAGACTATGATCTCTGATTATGTAATGTGTATGAGAGAGACAAATAGAATCCTCCTACTCTGCGTCATCGTTGTCCTCCTCCTCCTCTTCTTTCTTCTTCTCCAGTAGGTTTATGTAAATACTCCTACTCCTTCAAGATGCAATTCAAATCTCACTTTCCCCTCCATGAAGCTGGGTCTACTCTGACCCACGCTGATCTCTCCCTCCTCAGAATGGACTCCTATAGTAGTCTTTATATAACTTAATAAGGAATAGAGACTAGACTAAGTATAGGCACCTTCTCTGCAATTTATGGCTGTGCAGTGGATAGCAGTTAGATCTGGTGTCAGGAAGACCCAAGTTTAAATCTGGCCCCAGACACTTACTAGCTGTGTAACCCTGGGCAACTCACTTTACTTCTGGGCCTGCCTTAGTTTCCTCATCTGTAAAATGGGAGTAATGATAGCACCTGCCTCCCAGGGTTGTTCTGAGGAATGCCATGCAGACCAGAAAGTGCCATATAAATGCTAACTATTTTTATAGTCTTAGAAAATTTCATAGCTCACTGAAAGTTTAAGTGACTTGCCCAGGGTCGTGGTTGTATGAGTAAGAAGCAGGATTTGAACTCAGGTCTTTCTGACTCTAAGGCCAGCTCTGGGCTTGCCTGTGGTATCATTTAATTTGCTTTCATATAGTTATTGTTCTTGTGGAATTGTGGTAAGAGTACAAATGTAGAAGTGGATTTGGAATCCGATGCCTTGGGTTAAATCCCCAGCCCTGCCACTTCCCCGCTGTGGGACTTTGGGCAAGGTCACTTCATCTCTCTGGTTTTCAGGTTCTCATCGGGGAAACAAAAGTCTAGACTGAATTCCATCTCTAGGTCCTTTGATCCAATGAGAAGAATGTCTGGTGTCTCAACTAGACTCTTCTCGAGGGCAAGTTCTCTGTTTTTTCTTTCCGTTCTTCCAGTCCCTCAGGCATGTGGGAGGCAGTCAGTGTTTGTAGTACTGCACTGCACTGCACTGCACATAGCTGCCAAAACGGCAAAAAGAACCACCCCGCCTCAAGAGTAAGAGCCAACTTAAATTGCCTTGGGCTTTGCCCAGGATTGGTCAGGAATTTGTTCTCCATGGCATCCCTTCCCATCCATCTCCTCTGCATCCCCAGTTCCCTAAGGACAGTGGGACATGTACCCTGGAGCAATGGACGTGGGGACGAGGAAGCTTGCCCCGTTTGCCCTTTCCCAAGACTGGGATGCAGCAGCAGTGGGGGTACAACGAGTTGGACATTCACTGCTCCGTGGCTCGGCTTTCTGGTGTGGTCCACAGCTGGCTCTAGGTAGAGGGTTGTCCCGCCCCTCCCCCGCAACCAGGCTCTGGGATGGGGGGAAGTTTGGGATTGTGGGGAGCAGGCCTGAAGCCGCTGAGCCCTCTGGGGAACTGGCAGGACTGAGAGGCCTGAGCGGCTTGTGGACCAGTCCCAAGGATCTATATACACAAGGCCGGGAATGTTTATTTTTCCTTATTGACTTTCTCCAAATAAACCCCTGGCCGGCAGAAAGGGGCTCCCGGCAGCAGCTGTTTACCCAATGTTTGTGATAAAGAGGCTTCTCCATAGCAACAGGTGGCAATGTGGACTCTCCAGGAAACACTACAGGGCCCTCAGCAACAGGCTCTGTTTATTTAAAAAGAAAGAGACAGAGACAGAGGGGGAAAGAGAGGGAGGCAGAGGCTAGGATACCCAGCTTTGGAAGCTGGGGGGAGGGGAGGTAGAGAAGGCCAGAAAAGAAGGACCTTTGGGGGCTTCCCTCCTCAGGGGACTGGAGCAGGCCTGGGCTGGGCCTAGAAGCCCTCATTCCAATGGCCCTTCATGGTTGAGTTTGATTGTATACCCTGAGGCATATGCAAATGGGCGTGTCCCCCTTTCTAATTTTGCCTGTACAGTTGTGGGTCAGTTATAGTGGTGTGCCTGGATGTGACCCTAAGAAAGTGTGCTTGGCAGAACAGCACATGTGTGTCTAAATATCTGTGTCTGGGTGAGAGTGTATGTCAATATGGGAGGTGCCCTAGTGAGAATATGAATGCATCTGAATGTGTGAATAATGATGAAGATGGTGATAATGATGAATGGACACATCTGAGTGTGTGTTGTGTAGGAGTTGCAAATGTGTGGATGTGTGTGGTCTTTCATCACAGGGGAGAGCTGTACAGGTGGGAAAGGGAAATGCCAGTGAGTATGACTTCTTTGAAATGAGTAGTTTTTTTGAGAGGGAGATCAGGAGTACATTGGAGTGAGCTTAGAAGGCTCTTAGGCCTTGAGCTTGCCAGCTTTCTGACCTTTGGTGGGGGGAGGAGGGAGGTGAAAGAGAGGAGGAGGGAAAGGAAGAAGCTATTTGCTCTTTACCTGAAACCTTGGGCTTGACCTCCAAGTGATCTGTCTTGGCGTTAGAACACAAGAGGAACCAAACCATTGGCATTTTCAGTGGAGATGCAGCTTGCCGCCCCAAGATAATTGGTTCGGGCCTCTACCTTGGGCCATGCCTAGTACTGGAAATGGCACCTTGTGTCCTTGCAGTTGGCATAACATAGATAGGATGTGAGCAGAATACTCGTAGTGGGGGCTTCTAAGTCTAGTTCAAGGATGGCAGTACAGATAGGACCATAAGATCCTAGGACAAATAAATTCAAAGCTGGAAGAGACCTTAGTGGTCCTTGAGCCCAGTCTCCTCATTTTATACCCGTAGAGATGGAGGCCCAGATAGGTTAAATGATTTTGTCAGGGACACACAGCTAGTAAGTGTTTGAGGCAGGATTCAAACCCAGGCCTTCCTGACTCCTGAGTTTTTTTTTCTATCCACTATCCTAGATAGCTTCAGATTATATGGGTTCTAGTGGAGACCGTACAGTGATGAGGGCTTTGCATATCTGAAGCTCTAGAGGGAACTAGTAGGTGTAGAGAGTCAAACTTGCAAAAACGTGTAAAACTCCAATACAGACTGACCTTGAGCACCAAAGAGGCCAACCAATACCTACAGATGCATGAAAAAAGGTGCTAAAATCCTTTTCACATTTAGTGGTTACATTTATATAATTATCTGTCATTCTGAGGCAGGCAGGGCAGAGGTCAGCTAGGTGGTACAGTAGATAGAGTTCCAGGCCTGGAGTCAGGAAGATTCCTTTTCCTGAGTTCTAATCTGACCTTGGACCCTTAGTAGCTGTGTGACTCTGGGCAAGTCACTTAACCCTGTTTGCCTTGGTTTCCTCATCTGTAAAATGAGCTGGAGAAGGAAATGGCCAACCACTCCAGTATCTCTGACAAGAAAACCCCAAACAGGGTCACGAAAAGTCTGAAATGACTGAACAACAAAAATGGCAAGGGTTCTTAATGTTCTTTGGGCCATCACCTCCTTTGTCAGTCTAAGGAAGCCTGTGGACCTGTTCTCAAAATAATTTTTAAAAGCGAATTTTAAAAATATTTTAGATATATATACTTTTATGCTTTTAGATGCATAACATGAAATACATACTATTTCAAAGGAACAAGTTATATTAAAATATAGTTATCAAAATCTTTTTAGGAGCAAGTTAATGGACCTCAAGTTAAGAATCCCTGATCTGTAGGCACCTTTTCCTCCCTCTGATGGAAAGGGTCCTACTAGATTCTCTCTGTTTCTGTCTTTCTCTCTCTCTGTTTCTCCCTCTCTCTCTGTCTCTGTCTCTGTCTCTGTGTCTCTTTCTCTCTGTATCTCTCTTACTAGACTTTGAATTTTATAGGTATAACAAACTCCTCAATCAATGCAGATGGGCAACTGCTCTGCCACTTTTAGACCTAGGTTTGCCTGGGTCCCCAAGGGAATGAACGACTTGCCCAGGCTTCTTAAAGCTAGTATGTGTCCTAGGCAGGATTTGAATCCAGATCTTCTTAACTTTCCTTCCTCATAATGAACCTTTAAAATAGACAGTACAGGTCTTTTTCCTCTCATTTTACAGATGAGGATCCAGAGCCTCACAAGATTGAGTTGATCATTTCCAAGGTCACATAGGTTCTAAGGGCTAGAATCACATTTGAACCTGGTTCTTCTGATTCCAAACCCAGAGCTTTCTTCAGAACAATATGCTTGCCCCTCTACAGAAATACTGTTAAGGAGAGAGCTATGTGACATTGAGAGATAATTGACCAGGAAAGTGCACATACAGACACACACACATACACTTTCTTACAATACACATATACACATACATACACATGCATGTACATACACACACTCAGACAGAATGCACATGTTGATGTGTTTCTGCATTTAAAAAAGATCACCAAATGGGAGCAGACACCTAAAATACCAGTGTAAATAGAGGCAGACCTCTAAGAAACCTGCGATCCTCACCCCTTCTCTTCTTAGGTCCCCCTAAACCTGGAATGTGAATACCATTGAAGTCTCCCGCGCGCGCGCACACACACACACACACACACACACACACACACACACACACACACACTAAGGCTAGCCCACATGACAGGCCCTGGACTTTGCAGCTTTCTCAGTTTGGCTGCTGAATCCCCCCAGGAGGCCTGGAGTCGGACATTTGTGGAGTGAAGATCCCGGGCTGGCTTAATAGGGATCAGCATCTGTCACCCTTCCCCAAAGATGCTTTCAGAGCAGCAACGAGGCCAGTCAGCAAGCTGGGGTGGGCTCACTGCTCCTCGGAGATCTGTTGCTCTCTAGTTACAATGTGTCATCCTTCTCGTTACTATTCTAATCCTCATTACGAGGAACCCGTCCTCACACTCAAACACAACAACCACGCAGAGCTGTAACACAGACCCGTGGGGAGACATGGGCATTTTCCTGTAGCTGGCTGAAAGAACAATGCTTCTGGAAGAGCATTTGATGTCTGTTTTTTCTCTCTCTCTTCCTCCGCCCCCCCCTTTTCTTTTTTTGAAAAAAAAAGGGGGTGGTTTCTCTTTGAATAGCAGAGCCTCCAGAATTGGGGGATGGGGTGGGGAGGGAAGGGAGGTTAGCTGAGAAAGGTGGGAAAAGAGACAGAGCAGATGGGAACTGCTAAGATGGTTGGAAGTGTTGGGACAAGAGAAGGAAGGGCCTGCCCCAAGGCTTTTAGTTAGAGAAATAGGGTTAGGGAACAAGCAATAGGGTCTGAGGAGGCCGTCTTTTACAGGATTTGAAGGATCAATTGGAATGTCCTCTGCCTTCAAATGTCTTCAGCCCTCCTTTGGCTTAAATCTTGCCCTCTTCCAAGGGTCCTCTTTTGACATGCAAATACTCCTGGGAAGGATAACCATGCTGGTTTCAACGTGTATGACTCTGGTCAAGTCTCTTACCCTTCACTTACCCTTCTTTGAGGCCTCGTTTCCCTCATCAATAAATATGAAGGGTTTGGACCAAATGATCCTTAAGGACTTTCCCAGATCTGAACTCAAGCCGCCTATGATTTTGTTGGCAGTGGTGTCATTTTTTCACTCCTATCCAGTTGGATATGATCCCATTTGGGGTTTTCTTTAGCAAAGATACTGGAGTGGTTTTCCATTTCCTTCTCCAGGTCATTTTACAGATCAGGAAACTGAGGTAAATGGGTTAAGTGATTTGCCCAGGGTCACACAGTCCTTACTAACTGGGCACAGATTTGAACTAGGAAGATGAGCTTCCTAATTCCAAGCCCAGCACTCTAACCATTGTGCCACTTAGCTGCTTATGATTTATAATTCCCTAACATTTTACTGTGAATTAGTTTATCTATTTATTTTTGTCCTTGACAGGAAGGGGCAACATGCTTGGAGAGTGGGGGAGAGAACCAGCCGAAAGAGAGAAAAGAGGCATGGGAGAGAAAAGAGAAAAGGGAGGTAGTTAACACTGAAAACAGATTTTTCCCTCTGAACCATTCTGCCCAGGACTGGCCCCAAAAGGAAGCTCTGAGTCAGTCAGAGAGACTGGTAGGAGATAGGTAGAGAAGGGCAACTGGAGCCTTCTGGAACAGAGTAAGAATGTGAGGTCTGGAAGCAGAGGGATACAACTAACGGAAAGGACCAAGTTTATTTCCTTCCAGCATCAGAGCAATGAGCACAGAGCAAACAGCCAGAGAACAGAACCCTCAGAAAGTTTTGAGCACATTCCTGCTAAAATTAGTCCCTTCTTGCGTATGAAGCTCTATATTTAAACCACTGGTGGTGTCAGAGTCACCACGGCCTCAGCGCTGGCACACTCCAAAGTGTTTGGGGCCTAGTGCCGACAAGGGGCTGTGCATGGCACCATCACAGCCTGGCTCTAAGTTTGGATGTGAGTGCCCGTGAGCACAGGAAGATACGCATGTGGAAGATGAGCAAGGTCATGGTCTAATCCCACACCTGTGCATTTCTGGTGGCACACAGATGTTTGTGAGAGTTCATATGTCTACCATGAGCTGCCCAGAAAATGTGTGTATACTTGGATAAATTGGTTAATCCTAGAATAGAAACATAGACTCTCAGCATTAGAAGGCATCTTCAAGTTCCCTCATTCTACTGCCAAGAAGACTGAGGCCTAGAGAGATAAAATGATTGACCAATGTCACATTGTTAGGCAAAGCTGTAACTAGGAATTATGGTGCCCAGGGCTAATTAAGTGGGCTGGGGTGATGCAGTGTTGGGTACAATCCATCATGATCTGATGTAGTCATCCCGAAAAAGGAAAGTCTAGCTCCAATTACCGAGATGGAACTAATGTCACCCAAATTCTTAACATGTAAAGGGTGGGTAGAGATTGGGAAGCACAAATGGGAAAATGGGGCAGAACACTTTACGTTGGGGTTGTTTGATATGGGGCAGATTGATGGAGGAGACAGTGGATCTGAAGACCACTGCTGGTTGTCCATGTCCTGGTGCAGAGAGCCTTCAGCCTCTCCTTGTGATGGTTCTGCTGTTAGCAGTGAATTTGGGACCAGGACCCAAATCTCTTGATTCCCAGCCAGCGTGTTCCTTCTTCTCAGTTTTGTGTGTATGTTGGCATTGGGAAAGGTGGGTGTGGGAAGAGGAGCATGTCAAAGGAAACAAGATTAGGCACTGATGGTGGGGTTAAGTGGGAGGGTAATTCTACTGAGCTGAGCTTCACAACTGGAACACTGAGGGCTTCTGGTAGGACAAAAAGATACAGAAACAAAAGATTCGCAGAGGGGATAGAAAAGAAAGAATAAATCGCAAAGAGAGAAAGAGAGAGAGAGAGAGAGAGAGAGAGAGAGAGAGAGAGAGAGAGAGAGAGAGAGAGAGAAAGAGAGAATTGGAAAAAAAGAGAGAGGCAGGAACTGAGAAAGAGCTAGCAGGATGTTAGATCTGGAAGGGACCTCAGAGACCATTTAATCTAATCCTCTCATTTTACAGATGAAGAAACTGAGGCCCAGATATACCTTGCCCAAAGTCACACACAGCAGATTAGTGGACTAGATAGAGCCTAAGGTTTTCCAATTCCCAGGCCTGTGCTCTTTCTATCATGCCAGAATGCCTTTCATAAAAGACAGAGACAGATGGAGAGAACCTTGACAAAGACTGTGTTATAGTATGGTCCCATAGTTTCATAGCTTGTTAGACTGTATTCCATTAATATTAATAATAATAATAATAAAAGTAATAGCTCACATTTATGTAGCCCTTTAAGGTTTACAAACCTCTTTTCTCATAGTCCCTGTCTTTATCACTGTCTAGACCCTCTTCCCCAGTTCCCAGTACAGAACTTTACCTCTTTGAGAGATTTTTGCCTCCAGACTTGACTATTGGCTCCTCCTTTCCCACGAAAAAAATGAAAAAAAAAAAAAGAGAGAGAGAAGCCACTCCAGTCTCCAATCCCCAGCCCAGACCTCTCCAGGGATAGTTGCTAGCTGATAAGAACCCAGTTTTACCTGAGGCCTGGAACATTAACTTTGACACTGAAAAGGAGATATTTTATTACCCAGGAATATTTCTGCATCTCTTTAGATGGCTTCTCTCTCAATCTCCCCGCCTCTACCCCCAATCCCTTTTTGACAATTAAAAGGAGTTCTTTTGTTAACCCTTCTAATCCTGCTCTTCCACAAGCTCTGAAGAAGGGATTGGTTTTGGAACCAAGAGAGATCATTTTCAGCGAGAGAAAGATCCTGGGATCTGGAGTCAGGAGAAATAGCTTCAAAACCTGGATCTCACATTTATTGGCTATATGGCTTTATGTCACTTATGTCTTTGAGCTTTACTTTCTTCGTGTAGAAAATATGTAGGGAAGAGGCCTTTCTACTTCTAAAGTCTATGGTTCTTCATCCAGTGGTTATGGGAAGGAGGGTGGACAGACCATAGCTAGGAGTTGGAAGGCAATGGAATATATTAGCTTGGGGTGACTTCAGAAAAGGGAGCCTTGGGAGAGAGCCTAATCCTAGAATGTTAGAGCTGGAAAGGACCTTAGAGATCATCTTGTTTAACTTTCATTTTACAGAGGAGGAAAGTAAGTCCAGTGAGGGACAATGACTTGTCCAAGGACACACAGCACTAGGGGGGAAAATGCTTTCCTTTGAATTTTGCAAAGTGCAGAAGAAATCTTTGTACCTGTTTAAGTGAATAAATGAATGAATATAAAAGCAGTTTTTAAGCACTCCTCTGAAAAGTTTTTGCTTCGGATCGTGCTCAGCTTCTAACCTCAGCAGGCCACTCTGCTCTAGGCTGTGGATACATTAGCAGGCCTCCTGCATGGCATAGCTCCATTCTCCAGAAGCTAGAGCCTCATGGACTGTCTTTGAGACTTCTGCTGCTGGGGGGCCCTCTCCTCTAGCCAACCCAGCTCCTGTTCAGCTGTAATCCTGTGCAGGGTACTGGTGGTATAATGCTTGCGGTTTATTCTGTTTCCAGAAACCCTTAGTGAAATTACAGCCTTAATTAAGTACAGCTGGATGTACGTTATACTCCGTATAATTATCGTGTTATTATTATTATCACTTAGACAAAAGTTCAAACAAAGTTTATTGTAAATACCACTTGTCGGAAACAACCAGGCAAACTGAAAGCTGTCAGCCCTTGGCTGAGTGATGGAAAAGTGGGGAGAGCTGTGTTCAGAATTGCTGAGGGACAATGGATATGGGGGGCATGTTGGAAGTATAGATGGAAGCCAGAGGCATCTCAGCAGGATCCAGCTTGGGCTTGGAGAAGGAAGAAATTCCCATTAGGGAACCCCTATAGGTAGGGATCTCAGAACCTCTGTCCCTCACCCCTTGGGGAAGTGCCTAAAAGGGAACTCCTAGATGTGGGAATGCTTCTAAGGCAAATTCTGAGCCTTTCCTTGAGGGAACAGGCCAGAGACAAGAGCTCTGCCTACTTAGTTCTCTAGGAGACCCTGGAGCTCTGAGAAAAAATGCTGATTCTGGGAATCAGCCATTTGCCTAGTCTGCCCAACACAAACACGCTCCGTCCACAACACTAGAAATGTCTATTGATTTGATGAAATGTCCTATACTTATAGGGAATTGTTTGGATGTGTGATGGGAGAAGCTTACTGTCCTTGTTACTGTTGTTACAAGTGCTCACAAACACTTAAGAGGTTCACCAGGATGAGAATCTCCATGTACAGTTATCTACAGTAGGCATAGGGGCACCAGTCTTTATGTATTCTCTTTTCCCTTTTTCTGCCCCTTCCTTTTCTCTCTCTTTCCCTCCCATCCTCTCCTTTTCTTCCTTCCTCTTTCTCTTTTCTTTCCTTCCTCCATCCTTCCCTTCTTGCCTTCCTTCCTCCTTCCCTCCCTCCCTCCCTTCCTCCCTCCCTTCCTTCCTTCCTTGCTTCCTTCCTTCCTTCCTTCCTTTCTTCCTTCCTTCCTTGTTTCCTCCCTCCCTTCCTTCTTTCCTCCCTCCCTTCCTTCTTTCCTCCCTCCCTCCCTTCTTTCCTTCCTTCCTTCCTTCCTTCCTTCCTTCTTTCCTTCCTTCCTTCCTTCCTTTCTTCCTTCTCTCCTCCCTTCCTCCCTATCTTCCTTCTTCCCTACCTTCCTTCCTCCCTTTCTTCTTCCTTCCCTCCCTCCCTCCCTTCCTTTCTTTTTCTTTCACTGCTTTGGGCTTTGGTGCTTCCATCACTGAGGTGAGGGCAGCTTCCAAAATCCATTTGTCCAGTAATATGATGGAGTGGAAATACTCAGCTCATTCTTCCTAACACTGAATATTCTGGTAGGTGAGGGAAGGAAGCGGGGCTGGTGTAGGTCTTGGCAGAGATCCTAGGGCTAAGAACTTTGGTATAAAGGTTCTGGATGCATTGGGATTACTTGAGGGAAGGGTGTTAGGCAATCATTTGGTCCTCTCGCTAGATTTAGAAGCAGCATGGTGCTGTGCTAAAGAGTCAGTGAAAAGTCAGAAGAGAAGGCTTTACCACTTGCTTGCTAGACCTCTTAACTCTACTGAGTCTTGGGCTCGTCATCTGTTAAATGAGGATAAACATCCTTGCCCTTCTTGCCTCTCAGGGCTGTTTCAAGGATCAAAATTTTTCCTTAATAAAATGGGGTAATTGTATTAGCTGGCCTCTGAGGTGCCTTCTAGCTTTAGAGCTACGGGCCTATTATACCAGCAGACATATATGCAAGTGCTTCAGAATTGACAAATCCTAAAGCCCTGTATCAGGGGTGGGGAACACGTGGCCCCCTAGGTCCTAAAGTGCTGCCCTTTGACTGAATCCAAACTTCACAGAATAAATTCCCTTAATAAAAGGATTTATTCTGTAAAACCTGGACTCAGTTAAAAGGCCAAACTCAAGGACTTAGAAGTTCACATATGGCCTCCAGGCCATATGTTCCCCACCCCTGCTTATATATTTGTAAAGGTCATCATTATTGTCATGCTCTCATTTTTCATCTTTGATAGAGTTCACATAGAAATGATCCTGGGACAAGTCACTATCCTGCTAGTATTCTTTTGTATTCAGTATTATTTATTAAGTTACCCATTGTAGTTACTATTTAGTGTAAGGCTGTGAAATTTGGTTACTACGGGAAAAATTGAAACTTAAGGAAAAAAATCCTACCAGTCTTTGGATGGTGAAGGTGATAGTGGGAAGGCTTAGTTAGACTAGCTGATCTTGGGGACCTTGGTAAGAAACAGGAACCACTTGTATGCCAGTTTTATGGGTAGCTGGCAAGGTCAGCGTGGGGATGGAGAAGCACCATGGGTTTTTTTGGCCCAATACAGGGTATTGGGGTGGGGTACAGGGGCTTTCCTTCCTCCTCTGGGGAGACCAGATCCTCCTCTCTGCTGCTTCGGGAGGGAGGCTGGGGAGGGGGAGTGGGAATGGTGGGGGCGGCACACTCCTCTCCTCAGAGCCTGTACGCCACAGTTCCGCCAGAGACTTTTCTCCCACTCCCTCGGCCGCAGCTTCACGGGGTGTCGGTCTCAGCCTATCACCTGGCTCCCCCAGCCGAGCAGATTGTTAACTTATGCTGACACTGGCGGGGGGAGCCGCTCCCAGGCTGATACCTCATGGCAGCAACACTTGCACAAATCTTTAATTGTTTAGTTTAAAGACTTGTGTTTTGACCGCGAGGGGATTTTGGCTGGAGCTCAAGAAGTGATAATGATATTTCGCTGCCAAGACGTCTCCTTGGCTCTCTGTGTGTTAATGTGCACTTTCAAGAAGCTCCAATTAACTGCATCAGCTCTCACAGAGAAGAGAAAGGGGAGAGGAGGGAGAGAGAATAAAAGGAGACGAGAGAGAGAGAGAGAGAGAGAGAGAGAGAGAGAGAGAGAGAGAGAGAGAGAGAGAGAGAGAGAGAGAGAGAGAAGAGCCGTCTTTTTTCCCCCACTTTCCTTTTTCTGTCTTTCTTCCTTCTCTCCCTCCTTCCTTCTTTCTTTCTCTTTCCTTCCTCCCTTCTTTACTCCCTCTCTTCCTCCTTTCTTCCCTTCCTCCTTCTTTCCTTCCTATCTTCCTTCCTTCCTTCTTTCCTTCCTTCCTTTCTTCCTTCTTCTTTCCTAAGAGAGAAGTACAATTCTTAAAGATAATTAATGACTTGGCCTATTTCCTGCCCAAGGCCCAAGATTCTTAAGAAGGTTTGGAATCTCTCTGAAGCACTAAAGCCTGATAGAAAACTAATCCAGGAGCCTTCCTATATGTGCCCTTTGGTGCTCTTAGTGAATGAACCCCCTCCCCCTAACCACATCTTGTCCACCAACATTCCTAGTAGGAAGATGGACACCCAGAATATCTCTAAACTAAACCACCTTCACTCTTTGACTATATTTATCCCAAACCCAATTTTACTATTATCTTAACTTTGTCTCCATCAACCTACATCTTAGAATGTGAACATCTTGAGAGTTGGGACTGTGTCTTTGTATCCTCGGGACTTAACACAGTGTTTGGCATATATTAATAGAATAATTAGGCCCTTGCATGTTTGTTGATTAGTCACAGTCTCAACTTCATCCTTAAACTAAATTCTATCCCCACTCTCCCCTCCAACTTTATCCCCACTCTTAGCTTCTCTCTAGTTTCCCTACTCTCTCACCCTTAACTGTTATCAGTACAATACTAATTTTTATCCCAATTATGAATCTATCACGACTAAGCCAACCCTGTTCTTTATGCACCCAAATTCTACTTACCCTTACTTCCAATCCCAGATCTCTCTATATTCATACTCCCAACCACTAACCCCATCCCTAACTCTGTCCCAAACAACCTCATCCCTACCCTTACCTTTATCTACCAATATTAATATTCCTTACTTCCTTCAGATCAAATCTGCTGTTCTCTTGAGAATTTGGTCCCTTGTCAAGTCATGTCCCTAGTAAAGGGAATCAAGGAATCAATTTCTGAACCTGATTACCTGTCCCGCGCACCTATGCACAAATAGGGTATACGCACACACACATATATACATACACACACACACATACACATTTATTAGCACACACCTTCATCCCCGCCACAGGCTAAAAGCCCAATTCTTTTGCCCTTATGTGGAAAAGACTGGCTTCCTAAAGGGCTTCCTTGGGCATGGAATTGAACAAAAAACGCCCCTCTAGGGGGTGGGTGGAAGATGTGGAGGGGAGGGGGCAGCTGGATAACAGTAGGGCTGCAGAGCCAGGAGAGATGGGGACGGGACACTAAGAATCCACTTTCCCCCGCCCCCTCTTTTCTCTCTCCCCTGCCTTGTCCCCTTCAGCCCTGGGAGAGAGGGTCAACTCCCCAATGGCTCATGTTACAAGAACTTGAAGACAGGAAGATTTAGAGAGGGAGATGCCATACCAGTACAGTGCGCTGTTTGTCTGCCTTTGAAACCAGAGGCTGTGAGGGATGGGGGGTGGGGAGAAGGCAGAAGTCAGCAAGACACTTTTGTGAATTATCGCTTCTCTTGGGTTCAGGCTTTCAAGATTTGGAGCGACCACCCTCCCCAGCTCTTCCCCCACCCCCAGCTCCTGTTTCTCCAGGTGCTGCGGTGTTTTCCTACGAGTGAATTCCTTCCCCCTCGCCCCCCCC
>CM053627.1:195192822-195230354 GCA_028646595.1 Phalanger gymnotis
CGGGCCCAAAGCCCTATCAGGTGTGAAACCCCTGTGGGCGTAGATCAAAGACTTAAAAGGGGCCAATTCCGGAACCAATGGGTCTCTGGACTCTGCTCTCTAGTCGTTGAGGCGGGACTTAAGAACGCCAGAGACTTGGCTGCAAGGAGAGGCGAGAAAACTATAGCTGGAAAAAATCCGAAGCAGAGCCGACCCCTGTGTGGACCCAGGAGTTCGAGCGGTGAATATGATTTATGCCATCTTATTTTTTTGTGGCCTCCTGGCTACTCTTGTGAGGCGGGCCTACTGGGCCTGGAGGCTTGTGTTCACAGTACTGGAATGGGGAGGTTGGTTCGCTAATTTGTTGCTCTGGGCCCTAAATAAATTTTTTGATGCCTTCTGCTTGGACAATTCTGTATACCCAATGATTTCGAACCATTCAGATATTTATATGATCCTTTTTGAGATCATAAATTCAGCCTTCCTACTACAGTGCCTTTGATGAGTCTGGCCTTTGTTTCTTTGATTAAATCCAGGAGTCTTTGATGACCTGCTTAAGAAACAAAGGAAAGCTTAGTTCACGGTAGGTTTGAGTCCCATGACTGTGACTCCTGAAGAAGCATCACATGGTTTTGAGTTGCATGGTTGCAATACCCTTTGACTCTGAACAGGGTATATAAACTCAGAGGTTAGCGTTTGGGGCTCTCATTCACTGGAAGAGTGTTGGTGTGGAGACTCTGGGTAGCTGCTGGAGCCCCCTGGCTTTGAAGAAAACCCAGATGTGATGTCTTGATCAGACAAAGCCTGCTGTTGAATTGTGTTATTTGATCTGTTGATATTTTCTGTTTGTAATTTCTATTTGTATTTGCTCTGAAGTTCAGGGTGCTGGCTTTTCCCCCTGAACTAAGTGAATGATATATGTATGTTTGACTAAAGTGAGATTGTTAACCCCTTAAAGTTGCTTTCCTTAGAAAAGCAGATCAAAGAAACTGTGCTAGCAGCCCTTCTGTGTGCTGGTGTTGTTGTTCTTACACAGCCACAATAGCTGCGAGTAGCATTGTTGTTACAGGGGCCATTTCCCCCCTTTATATCTCTAGTACTTCCCCTTGTATGTAGTAGATATTTCATAAAAGCTCATTAAATAGAACTTTGCTAGATTATGGATGTCCCTAATGCTACTGCATTTGTATAGATAACAAAGAACACATAGGATCATAGATTTGGAGTTGGAGGCAACCTAGTTCAACTTTCTTGTTTTACAGCTAAAGAAGCAGAGGCCCAGAGAGAGGTAAAATAACTTCCATTGTTCCACACTGGTAGTTGACTGCATTGGTATTTGTTAGAAGTAAGCTACCTCTAAAATGAACTCATGAAATCCAGGAGTGGGGCTGACAGCCTTGAAGATCCCATTACTGTCTGTTTCACTGAAATACGTGCATGTGCACTAGCCCGTGTATGAAGTAAGGGGGGGGGGAGAAGAATTCTGCTGTGTGCATCATTTGTCTTGATGGTTTTTTACTTTCTGTAATTTCCAGATTTTGAGAATGTAGGAAGAGAGCAGTCATGACTTCCTCTGAATTCTTTGGCATGATGGGAATTTAATTTACCTACTCTGGAGAGCTTATCAGCATCTCTTGCCTTCATGAGGATGCCCTGAGCTCCTCTTAGCACCTTTTTCTAATGATCATGGTATAGTGGAAAAAGCAATGGATTTGGGAGCCAGAGGACTTGGGTCCAAATCCAGTTTTTCTACTTAGTAGCTATGTAATCTTGGGCAAATCCCCAAACATCTTTGGTCCTTAGATTTTTTTGTTTTTGTTTTTAAATTGTAAAACGAAGGGGTTGGAATTAGATGTTCCCTAAGGTTTATTCCCAAAATATAATCTACAACCTAAAATGTTGTCTCATTCAACTCTAGAAATTGCCACAGGCCAGCTTGTTAGATTTAATAGATGCTTTTAAAAAGCTCCAAAATGTATATAAAACAAAAGCTCACAGCTTCATATGCAATCCTATATCCTTTGTACACATAAATACATGTTCATGTTTGTTAGTATTTGTGTTCGTAATAAAAAGGGAAATTGAGAAAAGAAAAAGAAAATACCATAGGCCTTAATATAGTTTGGGTTGGGTTTTGAAAGTGAGGATCATGGATTCAGGGAGAGGAGGTGTAAGACATCTCAGGTAGGAAGAAATCTCCATAATGTGATGTACAATTTCACATAGTACTCAGCTGATGTGGAAGCATTCTTTATTCAGTTACATGACTTGCCTAAGATCACACAGCCTAGTCACTAGTGGAGCCAAGATTTGAACCTAAGTCTTGTGGTTCCTAGTGCCTTTTCCATCATACTACACTGGGGTCAGTGTGTTGATGACTAATAAAATGGTAAAAAGACAGCATGTTTGCTTGGCTGGGGTACAGGAATCTGTTGGAAAATAAACATAAAAGAGGGTACAGTGAGGCACACTACAGGGTGAGAGTAGGAGATATGGGCCTGGGATGCCTCTGATTCAAAGACAGTGGACCCCCATCCCCAATCCTCTAGAAGACTTCACATCTCTCCTGATCTAGTTAACAAAACTGTGTTTGCCTTCCTCCAAAGGTGAGACTCACTCAAAGACACTTGATTGCTTTAGTGCTGAGAAACACTCTAAAAGAAAAAACAGTTAAAAGTCCGACTTTGCTTGCCTTTACAATTGTGTATGTAGGAAGGAGCTCAGGATAGAGATTAGGGTGAGATGTGTGTGCTCGTGTGTTTGTGTATGTTACGTGCATAGAGAAATGAACACCAGAGAATGCCCAGGTCAGGGCCCTGAGATATATAGGAATCCAGGGGGCAGGACATGGATGATGATCCACAAAGGAAACTGAGAAGGACTAATTGAACAGGTAGGAAGAGAACGAAGAGAGAATCATTATGAAAAACCAGAAGGACACAAGGTACCATCGAGGAGAGGGTGTTCAAGTGTCAAATATTTCAGAGAAGTCAAAGATGAGGATGGAGATAAGGCCATTGGATTTGTTGATTAAGAGATCGTGGATAACTCTGGAGGGAGCAATTTCAGTTGAGTGATGAGATGGAATTCAAGATTGAAAAGGGTTGAGAAGAGGGTGAAAAAGAAAATGGAGGTGATTAGTATAGACAGCTTTTTTTTTTCTAGGTGTGACTGTGAAAGGGAGGAGATATATAGGACAAAAGTATGAGGGTACGGAAACCTCAAATGAAGAGTTTTTGTTGTTTTTTTTTTTTTTTTAAAGAACCTGAGAGATGACTTGGGCATGTTTGTAGGCAATAAAGAGAAATAGATAAAGAGGGAATGAAGGTTAAAGTGAAGGGATAGTTAACAAAGGAAGACAACCTGCTGGGGAGAGGGGAAGTGATGGGATCAAGGGTATAATTAGAGGGACTATCCTAGAGAAGAGTTACCTCTTTTCCAAGACCAGAGTAATACAGAAAATGGAAGATGATAATGACGAGGGATTTTGAGATCGAGAGAAGGGGAAAAGTAAGAGATGTGGTCCTCTGGTGATAGTTAAGAAGGGATAGGAGGAGAAAATCTAGAACACACTCTTAATCTGATAGAATGAAGAACAACACAAGGATTGCCTTGTGGCAGTGATCAGTTGAGATTAGAGAACAAAATCAAAACTCTTTGGAGACATTGGAGCCTTCGCCTCATTTTTTATTCCTTTTCCTTAGCACTAGGAAGGAAAAAGGACTGGGGGCTAACCAGAGAGCCTACTCCAAAGAGTAGTGCAAGACTCCCCAAACCATGTGGGCAAAGTCAAGGTCATGCTATCTATCCTCTTCCATATCCAGACTCTCTAAGTACCCCTCAGCTTAGACACACAGTCTAAAGGAGCTTGTCAGTGAGGGGAGTGGAGGAGTTCTCTCCTGTCTAAAAATCCTTTATTCTGCCCCCTAACAACTTTTTAGGAATCACAGGATAGTTGAAAAAGTGTTGGGAGCCTGGATTTGGGTCAGATTCTTTGCTTTGCTAGTTGTAAGCAAGTGGGGAAATCAAGTTGCTTCTCATGGCCTCAGTTTTCCTCCCCTGTAAATGGGGACAATAATAGTACCTACTTCACCGAGTTGATGAATGAAATGGAAGCACTTCACAAGCTTTATTATTCTTATTCTTAAAGTAAGTTGTTATCAAAACAAGGGGAACGGACTAGATCTCCAACATCCTTTCCAACTGAAAAATTCTGTGAATCCTGCCACAGCTTTGCCTGTAAACTCATCTTTCAGAAGTGTCTGGGTCTCACTATGCCTAGGTTTCCCACTGTTGACTTGAGACAACTGTTGGGTGGAGGAGGGCAGCGAATTAACTTCTTTTTACTCAGGATTTCCCAAATCCCCCAGACTGTCTGACTTGTGGACCTACCCTCTGTGCCTCTGAAGTCTATTAGGAATAGGCTATGATTAGGGATGGGGTAAGGATGAAGAAACAAACTTCACAAGCATTCCGGTGCCCAGGCTTAGCAGTTGTGATGCCCCAGCTCAAAGAACTGAGGTCCTCTGCCTTTTCCATCACAAACCCTGGAAACGGTTTGCCAAAATAAGCTCAGCACCTCCCTGTTACTTCTGCTGGGGAAAATCAACTCTGAAGAAAAGCAATAGGAGTGGTGTGTGGGTGTGAGTCCAGCCAGGATATATCTATAGGTTCACACTAGAAACGAACCTGAAAGGCATTTTAGTCTGATGCAGTCCGAAGACCCCGAATCTCCTCCAATAATTGCCACCTGAGTGAACCTGGACAAGTCATTTGGCCACTCGACCTCAGTTTTCTTCCTTGGTAAAATGGGTGGTTTTTTCAACATTCCTCACAAGGCTGTCGGGAGTACAGCGCTTTGTCAGTTTTAAAGCGCTACAGAAATGGGAACTATTATCGGAGTAATTTCAGCACTGGTTATAGAGGTAATTCCAGCCCAGCAGACCCGTCTGCTGGTCTCACTGCCACTGCTAACACGCTATTTTTCCCTCCCCTTCGCTCGTAGCTCTACGTCCCAGCTCTTGGCCCCCTCCCGGGGACGCTTAACCCTGTTTACAGGAATGGGAATTTGCATGATGAAAATAACCCGGGCTCGGGCCGCTATTTTACTGCCTTTGGCACAGGGCTCGGAAAAAGCGGCTGCATAGTCAATTACTGGAATTTTTAAACACAAATAATATTTTATGGGATCAGCGGGCTGGCGCAGCTCCTCCGCCCACGAACAAGCCTCATTGTGCTTGCAGGCCCCGACGGCCGCCAGAGCTGGGCCCAGCCTGGGCAGGTGCAGCGGCGGGGCCTTAGCAGGGCTCTGGGGGCCACTCATTCTTCACCGCCCCCCCACCCCCCCGCCTAGGGGAGGGGCGAGGGTTCAGTGGAAAAGCCTGAAGGTCCCGTTACAGCCTAAGGCTGTCGAGTAGACCTGGGAAGGGTCAAGTCCCTGGGCAAGAAAAGCGTTTTAAAACGAAGATTCTGCGTCTTTCCGCCCCACCCCCAACTCCCCATCCCTTGGGCTCACCTGCAGTAACTGGGCCCCAGCTCAGCCTGGAAGCTGTTAGCTGGTAGAGAGGGAACGCCTAGTCCGGCCTCTCCCTGACTCCCTCCCCACCGCTCCCCCCTCCTTCCCCGCCCGGCCCTGGCGAGCTCTCCATCTCTCTGGCATTGGGGCCAGCCGCGCCGCGCCGCCTCCGGAAGGCCGGCTTCCCGGAACGGCCCGAGGGCGTCGGGGAATCCGCGCTGGGGCGCAAAGCCCAGGACTCTACCCTTCCCCCCCTTCCCCCTGTGCCGTAGGGGACAGTAGCGCAATGCTGTCCCCCTCCCCCGGAGATTGCTTTAGAGGTGAAAGAGAGGCCAGATTCGCAGTCTTAAAATGGGGAGAGATTCTTACAGGGAGCCCAAAGCGCCCAGACAATCCTGGAGACTGGCCAAGGGAACCCCAGAAGCGGCTTAATTAGCTGCTTAAACTTTCAATATTCACGTTGATGGGACATTTGAGTTTTTGTCATTTAGAATCACAGAATGTTAGGGTCTGAAGGGACCTCAGGAACGCAGGATGTCAGAAAACAATACATAAACTGTCGAGGCTGGAAGTCTTTAGAACATAGAATGTTGAAAAACAGAAAATAGAATATTATTATATAGTACACAGAATGTTGGGACCTTAGAACATGGAAATCAAAATAGAGAAGACGTAATTTCAGGATCTGAAGGGACCTTATATAAACTAGTTGGAGGACCCGAAACAAAGAATATCAGAGTTGGAAGGAGTCTTAGAACTTGCGAGTCACTGGCCTCGGATTTCTTCATCTGAAAAATGAGGGTGTAGAACATTAGTATCCCTTCTCCTTCCAAATTCTATAATTCTACGAAATGTCGAAACATGGAACTTTGGAGTACAGAACGTAGAACGTCAGAGCTCATTCTGCAAACAAGAAACCTGAGTGGTACAGAGAGGGGAAGCCCAGGGTCATCCAGCGAATTAGTAGCAGATCCTGGCAGGACCCAGTCCAAGGATCTTTCCATCAAAGAGTGCCTAAGACTCCGTTTGTCATTCTATCACCAACAACCCAGTTCCAGTGCCAAGATTCCCCTCGTACCCTCCCACTAGCCCCCCAAGCCCTCCTCCCCGCACACGCAGGGTTAAGCAGGAGCAGGTGTGCAGCCAGATGCCGATGACCACCCTCCTCCCACCACCCCCTACTCCGGTCCGCCAGCCCGCCTCCTCCCCCGCCCACCAGCTCTACACCAAACAGACCCAAATAAAAGTGCTATTGTTGCTTGGGCTTTCCCCCACCCCTTTCCCTCCTCCACCACCTGGAGCAAAGCCTGTTTGCCTCTTCACCTGCCCCAGGGTAGGGCGGGGCTAGGGGGAAGTGTAGTTGCCGGCTCTAGGAGCTACCCGGGAGGGGACATCCGCTCCGCTCC
Source organism: Phalanger gymnotis (assembly GCA_028646595.1). Lineage (NCBI taxonomy): Eukaryota > Metazoa > Chordata > Mammalia > Diprotodontia > Phalangeridae > Phalanger > Phalanger gymnotis. The sequence goes on from CM053627.1 coordinate 195,199,723, forward strand.
CCCCCCCCCCCCCCCCCCCCCCCCCCCCCCCCCCCCCCCCCCCCCCCCCCCCCCCCCCCCCCCCCCCCCCCCCCGCTCCTCTCCCACTCTGCTAGACTACCTTCTAAGGGCCAGAGAGAAGCTCTTTACCCTCCCTATTCCGTGGTGCAAATGACTAGGATGAGTAGTTCCAAGTTACGTATGCTGACCATTGAACTTCCCGGCAGTGTACTGGACAAGGGAGGTTCCAGCCCGGGAGTAGCTGCTAAGGGATAACAGCTGCACTCTTGGTGGTTTCCCTTGGTCCCCCTTTCTCTCCCTCTTCTATCTGCCTGCCATCCCATCTCTTCTCCCCAAGCTGGTCTCCTTCATCTTCCGATATACAGGTAATACAAAGCAGGGCAATAAAGTAGTAGAATTAAAAATGTAATGAAATAAAGTGGTAGAAGTGAAAATGGAAGTCCCCTCCGCCCACGCCTCCATCGTGTGCAAGTCGGGTTTTGAGTGAGGAGAGGAACTTTCTCGTATAAGATCCCCTAACCTCTCTTTCTGCTTCTCCGCCGCTCTTCTCTTTCCCTTTCCCCCCCCCCCTCCCCCCCCCCCCCCCACGCCGGCGGCTAAGCTGCAAGGTTAAATAAATATCTGACTGCAGCTTAAGGAAACGAGTCAAAAAGAGTTGCAAGAGAAGAAATCCAGATCTCCTCTGGGACCCTTTCCCTGCCTGCCCGCCTGCCTGCCTGCCCGCCACGGCTCCTCCCAGCCTCAGATTTACCGAGAGAGACGTTCCCACCCCAAACCCTGACAACTACTAGTGCCCAGTGCCTTGGCCCATCCAGCATTCCCTACTTCTCCCCACCCCAGGCCCTGACACCTTGAGGGCGTGGAGAAACCGCTCTGCCTTGGACTTAGGACCACTGCCCTAACCACAGAGTCTCATAACCATATTTTCCCCCTCTTCACTTCTTGTTTGCTGCACAAGAGTTGACGTTTGTAAACTAGTTGAGGGATTCCACTGTTCCCCTGACCTTGATTCTGGTGTGGATGGGTATTTGGGGGATGGGGAGAGAAAAGGGCAGTGTGTGTGGTGTTTCCCAAGTCTGGAGCATATACATGCAGATGAACAACTTGGTGCAATAGAAACTACTGGGCAAGTCATTCAATAAGACATTTATTAAGCTCCTGCTATGTACCAGGCACTGTGTTAAGTGCTGGGGATACAAAGAGAGGCAAAAGACCATCACTACCTTCTAAGTGCTCATAATCTAATATGAAAGACAACAAGCAAATATATACCCCCCTCCAAACCTCCCCCCCCCAAAAAAAAAGCTGTATTCAGAATAAATAGGAATTAAGAGAGGGAAGGCACTAGAGATAAGAAGGATTGGGAAAGGCTTCCTGCAGGTGAGATTTTAGTTGGGAACTGAAGCGTGCCAGGAATTCCAGGAGGCAGGGAAGAGGAAGAAGAGCATTTGAGGCATGGGGGACAGCTAGAGAAAATTTTCAGACTCAAGAGATGGAGTGTCTTGTTTATGAAACAGCAATGAGGCCAGTTTCACTGGATCACCGAATACATGTTGGGGAGTAAGGACTGAAGAGGGAGGGCTTAGGTTATGAATGGTTTCAAATGCCAAACAGAAGATTTGCTATTTGATTCTGGAGATAGGGAGCCACCGGAGTTCATTGAGTTAGGGGTGGGGGTGGGGAGTGACAGGGTCAAACCAAATTTTCAAACAGGAAAATCACTTTGGTGGCTGGAGAATGGGTTGGATTGGGGAGAGACTTGAGACAGACAGACCCACCAGCAGGATATTGCAGTCGTCCTAGCTTGAGGTGATGAGTGCCTGTACCAGAGTGGTGGCAGTATCAGAAGAGAGAAGGGGGCATATTAGAAAAGTATTTGCAAAGGTGAAATCTGTAGGCCTTGGTGACAGATTGGATATGGGGTATGAGGGGTAGTGAGGACTCTAGAAGGACTTCTAGGTTGCAAGGCTGGGGGACTGGGAGGATGGTGGCACCCTCAACAGTAACAGGGAGAACAGAAGGGGTGAGGATTTATTATGGAAGATAATGATTCATTTTTGGACATGTTGAGTTTAAGATGTCTACAGGACATCCAGTTGGAGCTGTCTGAAAGGCAATTGGGGATACAACTCTGGAGGTCAGCAGGGAGTTTAGGTCTGGATTTGACATCCATCAGCATGGAGATGGTAATTAAATCCGTGGAAGCTGATGAGATCACCAAGTGAAATAGTCTAGAAAGAGAAGAGGACACAGGACAGAGTCCTGTAGGATACCCCAAGTTAGTGGGCATGACTTGGATGAGAATCTAGCAAATGGGACAGAGGAATGATCAGATTGGTAGGAGGAGAACCAGGGGATATGGGTTTATAGTAAATATCATATTTCTATATTAGCCATGTTGAAAAGAAAACAAAAAAAAAAACAAGGAAAAAAGTTTTAAAAAGTATGCTCTAATTTGCACTCAGAGTTCATCAGTTCTCTCCCTGGAGGTGTATGTCATTTTTCATCTTGGGTCTTTTGGATTTGCCTTGGGTCATTGTCTTGATCAGAAGAGCTAAGTCTTTCATAGTTGGTCATTATTACAATATTGCTGTCACTGTGTCCAATGTTCTGATTCTTCTCACTCAACTTTGCATCAGTTCAGATAAGAATTCCCAAGTTTCTCTGAAACCATCCTGCTCGTAATTTCTTATAGAACAATAGTATTCCATCACAATCATATACCACAACTTGTTCAGCCATTCCCCAACTAATAGGCATCGCCTCCATTTCCGTTTCTTTGCCACCACAGAGCCGAATAGATAGCATTCATATAGTGCCTACTGTGCGCTAAGTGCTTTACAATTATTTCATCTGGTCCTTACAACAACCCTGGAAGGTAGGTGCTTTTATTACTCCTCTTTTACAGTTGATGAAATTGAGGCAGATGGAGGTTAAGTGACTTGCCCAGGTCACACAGCTAGAAAGTATCTGAGGTCACGTTTGTGTGTAGGTATATGCTGGTGTCTGATTGTGTCTATGTGTTTATATGTATGTGTTGATATCTAGTTGATTCATACATCTATTCAACCATTTCTCACACTTTTATGTTGTCTTGCCCTCATGGAGTTTATAATCTTAAAGAAGGGATGTGCCACATAAATTATGTAAATTATAAAATACCATATAATAAAAACACAAAGACTGCTGTGCAAAATAGAATATAATATGAATGTAAGACAAGCAAAACAAAACAAAAAAGGAATAATTTTCAACTAAAGAAACAGTTCATTTTCTTTCCCTAGGCCTCAGTTTCCTTCTCAGAAAATGGGATGGTTGCACAAGATGATTTCTAAGTCCCTTTCTGGCCCTAAATCCTATGCTCCTCTATCAAAGGGGGCTTCTGGAAGGAGAAAGCATGTAATCTGGATCTTGAAAGATGAGTAGAATTTCTAGAAGTGGAGGCGGGGGTGGAGTACATCCCGGGCAAAGGCATGGTTTGTGTCTGTATTTCTCTGAAAGGATATTGGTGTCTTTCTCTTTTTGTGTCTCTGTCTCTACAGGTATGTTGTATTGGTGTCTGTTTGTGACAGTGGGTCTATGGGTGTGTGCAGCATTGGACTGTGATTTTGTGTATATAGAACGAGTCATTGGTGTATCTCTGGAAGTATGCTCCAGAGTGGTTGTATATTTATGTGTAGGACTGTATTAGCATAAGGTTGTGTCATTGTGTGTCTTTTTCTTTTTTTTTCACTCTCTTCTGATTCTAGAGCAGGGTTTCTTAACCTGGGGTCCATGAATTTGTTTTTAAAAAAGTATTTTCAGTGTAACCAATATGGATATATTTTCAATATAATTGATTTCCATTGTAATCCTACATATTTCACTGTATACACTTAAAAACAATATTCTGACAAAGAGTTCTTAGGTTGTACAAAAACTTCCAAAGGGGACTGTGAGGCAAAAAAAGTTAAGAATCTGTTAGAAAACAATAAAAAACAACGAAACTTCTCTTGCCCCATTTGCCTACCATCACTTCTTAGATTTCTGAATTGTAGTTTCCCTCTCTAGACGAAGCTCCTACCTCTCTGCTCTCTGGAGCTTCATTTCAGGCTGAGGATAGTCACATTTGGGGTTGAAGGTGGGGTGAAGGGAGGCAACTCCAGGGTTCTGCAACTCTTCTCCTATATTTCTTCCAAAGCCAGGCAGAACTTTGGGCAGAGGGATATTTGCTCCCCCTAGTGGCCCTGACCAGAAGAGCAGACCTTTCTGTCTTGAGGACCACATCGGAAGAACAGAAGGGGAGAAAAAAGAAGGAAGCGGGAAGGAATAAATGGAAGGGATATAGTCTTAGACAACATTGTGAATTAGGCAAATCTTAGGATGATATATCAGAACTAGATGTTCAATACATAACTTTTTGTGGCCCAGAGAAAGGAAATGATTGCCCCAGTTTGTCTAGCTAGTGAGTGACTGAACTGGGTCTAGAATCCACTTTCCCCTCGTAGTCCAAGGCTGCATGAGTGTTGCTATTTGAACTATTTTGAAAGGTTTTTAATCAGTTGTATAATCCAGTAAAATATGATGCTTGTTACCTGTGTGACCTTGGGCAAGTCTCGCAACCTCTTTGGTTAAGTGACTATAGTTTCCTGATCTGCAAAATGAGGGGGTTAAAATAGATGCCCTTTGAAGTTCTTTCCAGTTCTATGACCCTATGGACAGATTGAAGAGGATAAGATTGGGGGGAGAAGGGGTCAACTCTGTCAATCACACCTTTCCTCAAACTCTTCAGAGGCACTTATCTCTCTTCTGGCTCTGGCTGATCTCAGCATTTAGTAATAATATGAAAAATTACTTTGGGTCAAGTCAAGTCAACAGATGTTTATTAAGTGGTTCCTATGTGCAGGGCAGTATGCTAATCTCTGAGGACATAAATGCAAAGAAAAAGGACTCATAAGGCCTGGGGGTCGGGGAAGGTATGGGAGACAGAGGAAAGTCATGAGAAAAACTGGGAAAGGAATAAAAAAGTAAACATGGGTGGCCTGGGCCCTTCCTTAAAATCACAGCTATAGGAGGAATATGCAATATGAGGAGGGCTTTCCAGAGTGGGAAGACTACATGGAATGGTAGAGAAATATGGAAAGTTGAAAGAGAAGCTGGTAAGGATTCACTCTTTTCCTTTTAGAACTGAAGAGTGTGCAGTACGGCATAATGGGTAAAGTACGGAATTTGGAATTGGAAAGCTCTGGGTTTGACATCCTACCTTGGGCTGCTTCCTTTTCTCATCTGTAAAATGAGGATGATAATAGCTACATCTCAAGTCCTAAAAGAACTGGCAGATATGATTGCTGAGCTACTCTCTGTGATATTTGAAAGATGATGGAAAACAGTAAGGTGACTCAAGATTGGAGGACAAATGTCTAGATTTAAAAAAATGGAAAAACAGAATCTTCAAACTACAGGCCAATGAATTTGACTTCAATTCCTTGGAACAGCCTAGAATGGTTCATTAAAGAGTTGGTTGGTGAATGTCTAGAAAGGGAAGCAGTGATGATGAAGAGCCAGCATGGCCTCCTCAAGAGCAGGTTATTCCGGACTAACTTTATTTCTTTTCCTGAGAGTGTAACAGGGCTTGGCTTTGCACATGTGCGGATCACTGAACGTGGAGGCACCCTATTGGGAAATGTCAGGGAACCAATTTTCAGAGAAGACATTCTGCATTCCCCTGTGGGTGGAAGCCACCTTTTCCACTGATTGTGTAGCTGGAAGAGACTGTATCTTTAAAATTATCAACCTGGGACAGTCTTGTTCTTTTCTAGCAGATGACATAGGATTCAAAAGGATCTTGGTAGACTAGCAGGGATGTGGAACCTGTGGCTTTGAGGCCACATGCTACTCTCTAGGTCCTCAAGTTTGGCCCTTTGACTGAATCTAAACTTCACAGAACCAATCCCCTTAATAAAAAGATTTGCTCTGTAAAACTTGGACTCAGTCAAAAGGCTGCACCCAAGGACCTAGAAGGCCACATGTGGTCTTGAGGCCACAAGTTCCCCACCCTTGGAGTAATGAATTGAATCTAGCTAGAACTCAGTAAGGATAAATGTAAAGTCTTATACTTTAGTATTAAAAAAATCAGTTTAACAAGCATAACATAGAAGGGGGAAACGTGGTTAGATACCAATTGTCTGAAAAAGTTTTGGGGATTTTGATGGACTATAAGCTCAATATAAATTAGCAGTATGATGTGGCTGCTAATGATCTTGGGTTGCGTTAAGAGGGGTACAGCTTTCAGGAACAGAGAGGAAGGAGTCTCCCTTGCTATACATTGTCCTAATCAGACTTCATTGAGAGTAGGGGTGGGGAATCTGTGGCCTCAGGACCACATATGGGCTCCCCCATATGGTTCCCCACCCCTGATCTAGAGTATTATGTTTAGTTTTAGGCCTCATGGTTTAAGAAGGACATTGCTAGGCTGGAGAGCATCAGGAGAAAGGTAATCAGGCTAGTGAAGGTACTTGAGTCCAAGAAAGATGAGGCTCCATTGAAGGGACTTTGTGACTGTAGAAAAGTCAAGATCAGGGGAGAAGGGTGGGAATGATAGCAGGCTTAACATATTTTAAGGATTGTCAAGTGGAGTAGGGACGAGACTTGCTTTGTTTTGTCCTGGAGGGCAGAACTAGGAAATATGGGTGGAAGCTGCAAAGGGACCAATTTAGACTTGATGTTGTAATAATTTGTGAGTCTAAAGGAAATAAAGGGCCTCTTGAAGTGATTCCTTCCCTACCTTGAATGTCTTCCACCAGAGGCTGAATGATGACTTGTGTGGGTTATAGGATGAATTCCATCTGTGTATGGCTTGGACTAGTTGGTCCTGGGATCCCTCCCAGCTCTCAGATTCTATAGCACACATCTCACAGGATTAATGAGATAGCATAAATAAAGTGTATTGAAAACTTTAGAGTGCTATGTAATGTTAGCTATTATTTTTATAAGCCCATGATGAGTTGGAAAAGATTTGGTACCCAAGTCTTGTCTTCATTATACCGTAATATAGATATAATAGAAATGTACACAAATTAATTGAACGCTCAGGTACATTTGTTGTTTGTTGGTAAGTCATTTCAGTTGTGTCTGATTCTTTGTGACACCATTTGTGGTTTTCTTGGCAAAGGTACTGCAGTGTTTTGCCATTTCCTTCTCCATCTCGTTTGATAGATTGAGCAATTGAGACAAACAGACTTGCCCAGGGTCACAAAGCTAGTAAGTGTCTCAGGCTGGGATTGAACTCAAGTCCTCCTGACTCCAAGGCTTTATCTACTGTGTCACTTAACTGCCCCAATTAGCTATATACCACTTACCTAAAGGAACCTGAGGTCAGCTAGGTGGTGCAATTGATAGAATGCCAGACCTGGAGTCAGGAAAACTCATCTCCCTGAGTTCAAATCTCCTGGGTAAGTCACTTAACTCTATTCACCTCAGTTTCTCAACTGTAAAATGAGCTGGAGAAGGAGATGGTAAACCAGTCCAGTGTCTTTGTCAAGAAAACCCCAGATGGGGTCACGAAGAGTCAGACATGACTGAAATAACACAACAACAAAGTCACCTGAATTGAAAGATAAAAGGAGCCACATGAAAATGGCTTTAAGATTTACTAAGTGCTTCTCCACACTTTACAGATGAAAAGACAGAAGTTCAGAAAGTTTATACGACTCACCTAAGTTCACATAGCTAGTAAGAAGCATCAGAGCTCTGATGCGAATCCAGGTTTTCTGGCTCCAAATTCAATTCCTCTTTCCACTACACAATGCCATCTCTCAATGAGGGGTGCCAACTTTGAAGCCAAGAGAGAAAAACCTGGGTTAAGGAAGCATACTGTAGTGGAAAGAATACTAGACTTGGAAACCGAAGACCTATTTTTAAATCCTGACTGCTACCAACTAGTTTTGTGATCTTGGCCAAGATATTTTTTCTCTCTAGGGCTGTGAGTATCTTCATTTGTAATGTGAGGGAGGTACTCATGGAATGCTACAGTTCCTAAAGAATTGAGCTTGAGGATCACCCAAAGATCGGTGAAAAGATACAGAGTGGATATCGCGAAGGCTACAAAATGTCACAACTAAGGAATTGGGCAAAGGAAACATTGTGAGAGATGTTATCAAAGAAAAGCAGGGCCAGAGAAGAAAGATGGGCTAATCACATAGTGAGAACTGATGGAAAGATGGCGTGGCCCATTGGAATCATTGCAATGTATAAAAAACAAGAGGAAGACCCTGCCGTGTTGGGTGCCATGCAATGTATAAAAAACAAGAGGAAGACCCTGCCATCCTGGGCTGGATTTCTGGAAGGAAGAAGACGAGAGTCACACAGGATGAAAAGACAATGTTGGGTGATGATCTGCATTGTTGAGGGAGGTAACCATGACCCTTAAGACATCATTAAGACCATACATTTATTGCAGCATAAAATGAGAGTGTTGGATTAGGTGGTTTCTGATATTCCTTCCAACTTTAACATTGCATAATTCTGGTTCTATGGTAGGAGAGGTCACTAGCTCCAATCCTGTCTACAGGGAGAACATGGGCTGGCATATAAGGAAAATTGTTGTTGTTTGGTCACTTTTAGTGGTGTCTGACTCTGAGTCATGACTCCTTTTGGGATTTTCTTGGCAAAGATGTTGAAGTGATTTGCCGTTTCCTTCTATAAGGAGAATAGACCTTCATAATAGATAGATGGAGGCAGGAATAGAGTGGGGTAGGAGCCAAGTTAAACCCATAAACTGATCCTGCCTCTGTAGCCAGTTTAGAGATAGGTTAGGACAAGGATTGGGGGTGTTCTATAACTCACCAGTTCTAAATGATTTCAACTTTTCTCCTTTGTTGTTTGTGTAGCAAAATTTTGAGATGGACGATTCTACATGTAGCCAGTGTGGGTTGTGGCATAATGTTAGTTGACAACTACACCAAACCTCCACCACCTCAACCTGATATTTGACTACCTTATTAATTCTCATCCAGGTTCTAAGGAAACCAAACTATATGTTCTGCTACCACCTCACAAATTAATAGAAATGTAGAATTTCTCATTGATTACCTCTTGCTTCCCTACCCCAGTTTATTAAATAAACTGAAAAAACCCTCTTTTCCCATAAGCTTTTAGTAATCTCTTTTTTCCTAAACCACTTAGACTTATAAACTTAATGAATATCAATGTTAAGCAGGTATTTAAGTTATTAACAGTAACAAATAAAACAAAGACTTAAGTTAGTTATAATGTATCACAGTCAGATTCACTTCTAACCATCAACCTCAACTGCTTACTTCTCCTCAACTCTGGAAATATAGTCCCACCACTTTACTCTCTCAGAATGGTAGTCAAGAATTCTAGTTAGCATACCTTCTCCGCAGCATAAGTGAAATTCAGGTCTCAGGAAATGCTTCTTCAGTCTTTCTCATAAATGACAGTTAACTCCCTTCTGTCAGTCTCTCAGGAAAGAAGTTGTTTTACTTCTTTTTCTCTCTAACTCAGTATCTTTCCAGTCATGACAGTTAATTCTCAAGATAACAATTAAGCTATCTTTCTCCCAAGATTCTATTCTCTCTTAAAGTTATAGTAATAATATCCATAGTATGTGTGGGAAGGGGATATTGAAGCTGGCATTATACTAGTAAAATTATTTTCTAAAAATCTCAACAGGTGTTTTTAGCAAAACTAAAGGGAAGTATGGCTTGTGTCCATAGCTTAGCCATACACAGGAAGATTTAAGATCTTCAAAGTATGGAGATAGAATAGAAGGAGATAGAATGTGGAAAGGAAGGATCTATCATTTTAGTAACTATGGGGTAAATTACTGAGTAAAGTATCTGTGTGTGTGTGTGTGTGTATGTGTGTGTGTTAGTATCTGGTTGTGTATGTTGGTGTATTATTTGTGTCTTTCAATGACTGTGGGCTGATATTTAATTGTGTCGCAGTCTCTGGGTGTATGTGTTAGCGTCTGGTTCTATTTGCTTTGCCGTATTTGTCTGTGGACATGTATTGGTGTCTGGTTGTGTCTGTCTGTGTCCCTGTAAGGGTGCATAAATGCCTAGTTGTGTCTTTGTCACTAGGGATGTTTTGGTATCTGGTTGCGTCTGACCATGTTTTTCTTTCTCTGTCTTCTTCCCTTAGTCTCTTACCTTTTAAAACTATGTCCTTACTTTGCTCTTGCAAAATAAATTGTGATGTTGACTTTTTTCTCCAGGCTCTATCCTAGGCTGGGGATCGTCCCATTCTCTATGGGACAGGTAGGACTGGGTCTGGGGTTAGACTTCAAGTGTCATCCCTCTTCCTGTCCATGGGTCTTTACAGAGCATGCTCAATAAATGCCACCAAGTGTTGTAGGGGTGTGGTAAGAGTGGTAATATTTTTAAAGTTAGTATTAGGTGTGAAAGGAGTTGTTTCTTTGTGCTTTGACTTTGTATACTTGGTGGTAGAGACCCAGGGAAGGGATGGAAAGAGGAGGAGATTTTTTCCTCTCTCCATTTCTCTCTGCCTATTACTTTTTCCTTCCCTCACTTCCCTTCCATAAGGGCTTGTTCTGGCTGAGGAACCACCTTTGAAGAATATCTTGTTACCTAACAACCTGGCCCTTCTCAGTGGCCCAGTTGAGACCCCACCTAGTAAGACTCTCAGGGCTCAATATACTTTCTTTGTTCCTGGCAGTCTGAAGGAGTCAATTACATTTTTTAGTTGGCGAGAAAAAGAGGGAGGAGGGGGACTGATGGCCAAAAAAACCCCCAAAAACATTGAGGAACATTGGGGGATATGGGATCATGAGATTTGAAATTTCAGTGGATCTCAGAGGTTATCTAGTCCAAACTCCTTACCTTACCTAGAGGAAACTGCAGCCCAGTAAGACTGAATGCCTTGTCAAAGATCACATAGTTAAGTATCAGAACTAGGTTTCTGAAAACCCAGGTCCTGTAACTCAACTCTTCTCACTATGTATTATGGCTATCTAACGGAAATGGATTGTTTCTAAGCAGATCAAGATAAGCAGAGCAAATAGCTGTCTACCTACATAGTAACATCTAAATGGTACTATAAGGCCTAACCTACCACCAAATATTAGGTGCTACCTCTCTTCTAATTTCCCTGAAATTCTTACCTTTAGAGTCACCCAAGGAGTTTGATGACAGAGACTTCAGTCTCCCAAAGTCCCTTGTGAAAATAAGCTATAGTAAATGGGAAGGGGGAGGAAAATTTACAAATGCATCATGATTGGTCACTGAATGGATCACTTGTTCTAGCTTGGTAACATTACCTCATCCTCCGAATAAAATGTGGACCTTCAAACACTTGAATCAGAAAGAAATCTCTTGAATCACAGAAATAATCATTTGAATCAGAAAGAAATCAATTACTTGAATCAGAAAGACTCTAGGTGTGAATCTCCCCTTTGAAATATTCTAGCTGTGTAAGCATGATAGGAAGCAGCTGGGTGGCTCAGTGGATAGAGTTCTGGACCTGGAGTCCAGAAGACCTGACCTCAGATCTAGCCCCAGGCACTTATTACCTATGTGACACTTAACTTTTGCTTGCCTAATCCCCTGGGGAAGGACATGGTAAACCACACCAGCACCTTTACCAAGAAAACCACATATGGGTTCATGAACAGTTAGATATGACTGAACAACAATGAACAAACCATGATCAAATCATGTAAGCTCTTTAAGTCTCAGTTTCCACATCTGTAAAAAGGAAATAGTAATAGCTATCTTGCATGGTTATTGTCAAGGTCAAATGAGAGGGAGGGAGCAAACAATTATTAAGCACCTAGTATGTGCCAGGCATTTTTACAAATACTATCTCATTTGACCCTCACAACAACCCTGTGAAGCAGATGCTATCATTATCTCCATCTTGCAGTTGAGAAAACTCAGGCAGAATGAGGTGAAGTGACTTACCCAGGGTCGTACAGCTGGGCCAGATTTGAACGCTAGGCCCAGAGCCACCTTGCCACCTAGTGGAGGGAATATAAAGTATTGTATAAATGCTATTATAATCAGCTATGAGAGGCAAGTATGATACAGTGGATAGAGGGATGACCTTGGGGTCAAGACCTGGGTTCAAGCGCTCCCTTTGGAATATAATGGCTGAGAGAGAAGGACAAATTACAAAATGCTCAGATAATTCTTAAAGACAGTAAATTAGAATTGTTGGTCTGAATCTATGGAGGGAGTTTCCACACTGGTAGTTCTCCTCTATGATGAAATTATAGATACAGACATAGGTAAACATACATATTTTAAATAGGACTTATGAAGTGTTCAGTATAGGGAGTTTCCAGTGAATGCCTTCCACCCTCAGTGCAGATCAGCATCTTCTTTGCAACTCATAGCTTGGGCCATATCACCCAAAGGCAGAATTTGAACCCAGGACTTAAACTCCAAAATGAGCCTCTAACCCCTATACCACATTGCCTCTCATACATGTTCTTTTCTTGGGCCTTAGTTTTATCCTTTCTAAAGTAAAGGAGTGGGTCTGGATCAGGTGTTCTTAACTTTTTTTGTGTGTCGTGTACCCCTTTGGCATTTGGTAAAGCTTATGGACCCCTTCTTAGAAAAATATTTTACATGCATAAAATAAAAGACATAGAATTACAAAGGAAACCAATTATATTGAAATGCAATGGTAAAAATACCAAAATTAAAAAAAAAATTCACAGACCCCAGGTTATGAACTCTGGTTTACATGATTCCTCTGGTTCCTTCCAGCTCTGATATTCTACGATTTTATAATTAGTTTGTCAGATGAACTAATTATTATCTTACAGGGCTCCAAGATGCTAGCCTATAGGAGAATGAGGGTACAGAACAGATGAGTTTCAATGGAAGGGAGATAACCAAGTATCCAGGAATATATAACACTGATACCCCGATGGAGCTCTGGAAATGAATGGACTTGGCTGTCCATTAGCTCTTCCTATCAGTCCTGGTGCACCTGTGGATCATGGAGTTGGCTTGGAAATCCTTTGGGTCCCCCTCCCCTTCCTTAGCTTCCACTTTAGCAGGCCTTTTGGTTTCATTCAGCCTTGGTCCAGTCCCCTTCATTTTGACAGTGGTGTCTGCCCATTAAATCCCTTGCATTAACTCCATACATAGGAATTTTCCGTTATCAAGAAATAGGCCCAGGATGGCTTTGACTGGGATCTTCTGCAGAAAAAATCTTAGGTGAATTTAACCAAAAGTTTTCAACATTTGACCTAGAAGACCTGAACATCTACCTTCTTGCTTCATATATTAGGTATTTTTCCTTGTTATTCAGTCATGTCCAATCTTCGTGACCTCATTTGGGTCGTTTTTTTTTTTTTTTTTGGCAAATATACTGAAGTGGCTTGCCATTTCCTTCTCCAGCTCATTTTACAGATGAGGAAAATGTGGCCAGAGTCACACAGCTAGTAAGTGTTTGTGGCCGGATTTGAACTCAGGAAGATGTATCTTCCTGACTCCGGGTCCAGCATGCTCTCCATTGTGACATCAAGCTGCCTGTCTACTGGCTTATCAGCCAATAATTTTGTTTTCACCCTTCTCTTACCTACAGAACTTCCTAGACTATTTTCATAGTCACCAGTGGCCACAAAGAAGCTCTCTCCTTGTAATTTGGGGGCAATTAGCAGGCTCTCTCCAGAGAGATTAGATTTTAATAGGGTCAAGTATTTAAGGATAGATTTTAAGTGGCCCAACTTTTACTATCTGGGTTAGATTCATAGAATCACAGAGTTAGAAGGTGCCTCAGGGATTACCTAGTGCAAACCCTATCCAAAGTATCGACTTTATAAAAAATGAAAGTTATAAATATCATGAATATAGTAGCAGGGTGGATTCTCCCATCTCACTTACAGAGGCTTTGGAAAGAGACTGGTACATTCCTCAGGACCGATGGGAACAACAAACTCATACATGCAGTGTGGCGTGTTGGAAAGAACACTAGATCTGGTGCCAGGGGACCTATGTTCAAATCTTAATTCTATTGATTAAAGCCTATAAGATTTCCTGTGTGAACTTAGGCATATCTGACTTTCTTAACTATTCTCTAGGCCTATGAGTTGTCTCATATGTAAAATAAGGTTGTCTCTGAGGTGGCTCTACTTCTAAATCTTATATTCCTATTTCTACATAAAATATGTGCATTAATCTAGGAAACATAATTTCTTCTCAGATATTCCCATGGGCAGGAGGTTGGTTGAAGGAAGGTTGGTGTCAGGAAAGGCATCTGGGTAATGGTATGTTAAGGCTAAGGGTGGGGGTAGAGCAAGGAGAGAGGTTAAAATCATGACTCCAGAAGAGACCAATTTGGTCCTAGTGAATACCAGAAGAGACCAATTTGGTCCTAGTGAATACCGTTTCCTAGTGTCACTGTGGTTTTAAGATTAGGTACTAGATTAGGTATTGCGTGCACAATGCCTGGTGCATCAGAAACACTTAAGAAATGCTTCTGACTGATTCTTTGGTATTGGAAGGCAGATGCCAGGCCAAACTCTGCCAAAAATGGTAGCAGATTTAAATAACACTTTCCAGTTTACAAAGAACTTTTCTTCTAACAGCCTTGTGAAGTAAAGTGTATTTAGTTATTTTGTATTTATTACATTTGTATTTATTCTGTATATATTTGCACAAGGTGTTCCAAAATTCTTAGTGACATTTTCATTAAAAAAAAAAAACCCAATTTATTTATTAACTCATCTCTCTGTTCATTTATTTATTTATTAGTGGGAGGAAAGTATGGATTTTATTGTGTGTTATCACAGGTCTGGAGTACACATTTCCCACCTCCTTAAAGAAATATCTCATTTTTAGGGTTTATTTTTTTTTTCCTTCCAGGACAAAATGTGCTGAGAAATGCATCATAGTTTTAATACTTTCCTATAAGTTCAACTGAGGTAGAGTGGGAAAAAAATGGCCCCCAAATGAAAGAAAAAGATACGCCTTCTCTCTTCAAAACAATATCTCCCAGCTGCCTTTTATCCCCACAACTCCTGTGTGAAAAAATAATACAAATTCTTTTTGAAAAATATATTACACAAAACACCTGGACAAACAGTAGCATGAAGACCCCTTTGCTTCTCCACCTCCTATTGGTCCATTCTTGAAAATGCACTAAGGATTGGGACGTACTATATATGTCTTTTTTTTTGTCTCCCCTCTTAGAATATAAGATCCTTGTATGTATGGATAGTTTCATTTGCTGTCTTCGTATTCCCAGTGGCTGGCCTTGTTGTTATTGTATAGGCCGGCACTTAATAAATGCTTGTTGGTTGATTAATTGATATTCTCATTTTCAAAATGAGGAAATCGAAGCTCAGAACTCGTTTCAGGTCACACACTTAGTAAGTACATTAGGCCTCTATTCCAAACCTGCATCCTCTAGAAGTAAGTTCATTGCCCCTTCCGCTCCACCATCCCACCTCTCAGTAATAAGCCTTGTGACCCCGGGGAAGTTACTTCCCCTCTCTGTGTGTTTCTTCATCTGCAGAATGGGAACAAGAGTCTCTGCTCAGCCTCCCACCTGGGGTTGTTGTGATGATCAGATGAAAGTCTGGATGGGAATTGTAAAGCTGATACAAATGGGAGGAATCATTGGCTAACATACCCCATCTCTGGTGGGGATGGGCCGCAGTGAGAAGAAGAAGGAGAAGCCCTGAGGGAAAGGAGGAAGACCACAGAAAACTCCTTGCCCATCATATTTACTGAACTGCGCTGAATGATGACTAAAAGCCAAGATCTGGCTTCGGGCAATTGCCTAAATCATTTATGGCCTGACAAGATAGGGAGGGGGGGAAGGGGTGGCGAGGCGATGGGGGGAATGTTCTTGTAATTCTTCAGTCAGGTACATTAAGGAGCCATAAGCCATGTCGAGAGCTTGAATTACATTAGAGAGATTATCCTGTTACAGTTCATAATCCTGGATAATATACCGTCCTACAGCACACCTGCCCACGATAAATCTCACCCTGTAATGGGGTAGTCATGACCCTGGGGACCCAGGGAAGCCTGGGCAGCTGGGCAGGCAAAAGAGGCCACGTGAAGGTAGGACTGCTTGGCAGAGGATCTGAACTCCACCCCCACCCCCCACCTCATCCCCATTTCTTCCTGACTGCTGAAGGGCTTTTGCTTTACCCGGGGACATCTGAGACAAGCCAGAAGGACTAGAGGTTCCAAACTCCTTCACCTGGCAATCACAGAATTCTAAGACACAGCCTCAATTTACCTTTCTAACATTATTTCCCACCACCTACCTGCAGTGAAACCTTTGTCCCTGCAAGACTGGTCTACCCTTGTCCCCAATCTATTTATTTAGAGATAGCTAGGTGATAAAGAGGATGGCATGGTAGACTTGGAGTCTGGGAGACCTTAGTTCAAATCTTGCCTCAGATATTTAGTAGCAATGTGATCCTATACAAGTCATTTTACCTATCTCAGACTTATTTCCCTCAGCTGTAAAATGAGGATATAAATAACATATATTATATACTATTTGCTATTCCAGATGCTGTTTGCATCCAGAGAAAGAACTCGTAAATAGAAGTATTTATAGAATGGTTTTACATATACATATGTATATATGTGTATATGTGTATATGTGTGTGTGTGTGTGTGTGTATCTCAAGCTGGGAGGGGAAGACCCTCAGGGTTGCTGTTCCAAAGAGAAATAGTTATCATTGACATTCACTCTAAGCCAGGAGGGCCCAAAATACAGCCATTAAATGGAGCTTGGGCAGGGATCTACTGTGGTCCAGTCTATGAGCTTCAGAGTAAAATGGGTCAGATCATACCATACCATACCATACCCAACATAACTGACAATCTATCAAATCTTTCTTCTTTGCAGAGAAGTTTTATCATTTAACATTAGTTTTATCATCATGAAATGAATATCTGGTCACTGCATCCAGATGGCCCTGGAGGAGAAAGTGAGGCTAGTGACCTTGCCCAGCCCTCCCTCGCTCAAATTAAAGTCAATTTCAAGTCATGTCATCACTTCCCTGTTGTGATGGTCCTCTCGAAAACAAAGGACAAATACAACAACAATTTGTATATATATAAATATATATATATACACATACATACATATATACACATACATACATATATACACACACACACATATATATAGACTAATATATATACACACAGACACACACATATACACACATACACGTATATACACATACACATGCACACACATATACATACATATATAGACATATACATATGCATACACACACACACATATATATATGTATACGTATATATACCATTAGACCTTGGGTGTAATGGTAGCCATCTCTAGGGTGAGGGGGAGAAGAGAAAAAAGGAAAAAAAATGTTACACAATAACTTTATTATATATTTAAGAGGAATAGCGAGTTGTACATAATAGATTTGCAGTTTCATGTACAATCACATTTTTTTTCTATTCTACTATGTTATAGAAGTGCTTGTTTTATTTCCTAAGTTCAGAATAAAATAAATTAATCTAAAATATTTAAAGCCACATATCTGACAGAGTTGTTGTGAGATGCATGCTATTAATTGCTATTGAGGATCAAATACAACCTACATAAAGGCTTTTGTGTACCTTAAGATGTTATATAAGTAAGTGTTAGTTGGGCCTAATACAGTGGAAAAAATCCTGGAGTCAGAGGACCTGGGTTCCAATCAGGACTCTGATGCTTACTAGCTCTGTGACATTGGGTCAATAACTTCACCTCTATGATTTTCAGTTTCCTCTTTTGTAAAATGAGAAGGTTGGACTATTTGGCCTCTGAGGTGCCTTCTAGCTCTAGAGAGATTATTGATATTAATATTAATAAATTAAGTTGTATAATATATTATTAAATAAATATTAATGAATAATCTCATACTATATGTGAGATTATTATTATTATTAACTTCCATCTCTGAACCTTTGCTAATGTCTGTCCCCACACCATCTTACCCTTGACTTTTTTTCTACTTGTCTGAATCTTCCTCATGTTTCAAGGCTATTATAGGTATGAAAGCCCAGCTCAAATATGTATCTCTCTTCCTCCATAAAGCCTTCTTTGTCTACTCCAGTCCACTGGGATCTCACTCCTCTTCATTTTCCAAATGGACTTAATGTAGGTATTTTTAATTGGGCACTTCGCATTTTTTTTGTTGTTTAATTGTTTTCAATTTGTTGTTTGTATCTGACTGTCTATGACCCCTTTTAGGATTTCCTTGGCAGAGATATTGGAGTGGTTTGCCATTTCCTTCTCCAGTTTATTTTGTAGATGAGGAAACTGAGGCAAACAGGATGAAGTGACTTGCCCAGGGTCACACAGCTAGTAAGTGTCTAAGGTCAAATTTGAACTCAGCTTCTCCTGATTCTAAGCGCAGTGCTCCATCCTCTGTGCCACCTAGCTGCTCCTAGAAGATATTACCTAATACTTATATTTCTTTGTTGACATGTTTACATGTTATGTATCCAACTAGACTGTAAGCTCATTGAAGGTAGGTATCTTGTAATTTTTGTCTCCTCCATGATGGTAGAGGTCAGCAGGTATTTGGCAAATGTGAGGCAGGGTCATCAATTGCAAAGGTGAATTTAACAGTTCTTTAATGATTTACTCATATTTCTCTAAGGATTACAAAACACCTTACAACTGCCCTGTCAGGTGGGAGTGTATTATTCCTCCTTTACAGGTGAAGATATGAAAGCTTAAAAGGGGAAATGACTTGCCCAAGGTCATAGACCTCAGCAAAATATCCTACAATAGAAGGTCAGAGAACTAGGGCTGGAAGGGACCCCAGAGGCCATCTAGCTCAACCTTTTAATTTTACAAATGAGTAAACTGAGGCCCAGGCAGGTTGAATGACCATTGGATAATTATAGTCCTGAAAGAATGAAAGTCATCTGTATTAACATTCCCACTATAGATGAAAGCAGGAGATGTAAGAAAGTTGTAGCTAAATGGAGGGATGGCTCTCTGATTCTGCACGGAGAAACAAATAAAGGAATTGGTCGAGTTGGTTTCATCATTCACTTGAAGGCAAAAAGCAACAACATTTCATGTTGTGCTTGGGCATTTGCCTTGCAATGCTCACAAAGATCATGAGCCAGAAGATCCCCATGAAGATAATAACAGGCAACATTTGTTGCAGAAGATGAAGAGGTAGAGGAATTCTATAAAGAACTTAAAAATCCTTCAAACTAAGTTAAAATGCATACATTGATATATGATGACTTCAGAGTGAAGGTTGATACAAGGAGGAACAGTAAAAACTATGTTGGAAATTATGTTTCAAGATTAAGAACAAGAAGGCAAATCATATGCCTTATCTCTCTATACTAGCAGTTCAGACTTTTTGGTCTCAGAACCCTTTTACATTCTTCAAAATTATCGAAGACCCAAAGAGCTTTTGACTATGTGGGTTATATTATCAATATTAGAAATTAAAACTGATAAAATTTTCAAATATTAATTAAAATAATAATAAATCAGTCACATTAATATATTTTTTATGGAAAAAACTATTTTCTTTTTTTTTATTTGCAGGGGGAAGGCAGGGCAATTGGGATTAAGTGACTTGCCCAAGGTCACATAGCTAGGAAGTGTGTCAAGTGTCTGAGGCCAGATTTGAACTCAGGTCCTCCTGACTCTAGGGCCAGTGCTCTACTCACTGCACCACCTAGCTGCCCCAAAACTCTTATTTTCTAAAACAAAAAGAATTAATGAAAAAAGTAGCATTATTTTACATGTTTTTGTAAATCTCTTTAATGCCTGACAACAGAAGATAGCTTGACTCTTCCATATGCTTCTGCATTCAATCCATTTCCATATATTGTTTGGGTTGACATATAGGAAGAGAATCGAGTCTCATACAGATATGTAGTTGGAAAAGGGAGGAATATTTTAATAGGCAAATAACATCTTAGAATTATTATGAAAATAATTTTGGCCTCTGAGAGTCCCTGAAAGGGTCTTGGGGATCCCTTGGGATCCTTGCATCACAGTTTGGGAACTGTTGCTCTATACCATGAGTCCTTTCTTTAATAAAAGAGTTGAGAGGTACTGGACATGGTAAACAAGGAAAACACAAAAATATGAAATTGACTACATTTTTATAGACAGGAGGTGACTAGTTACCAGTATGAGAATTAAAATCAACACCAAAAAAGCAAAGAAAGAAGGTGAAACCATAGACAATTGTAGCTCCAACTTGATCCATCCAGATAGACTGCTAATAAAGAAAAATGAGAAATGGATGAAGAAAAAGATACCAACTCAGATTACTATTGTTTCCATGGAAGTTTAAGTAATTGAAATAGTAAGGCAATTAACACAACATCAACGATATTGTGAATATGCCTATGTAGTTCTGCATCTAAAGATATGAGAGCCTCTCCATAAAGAAGGTAAAAGAAGCTTAACATTTATTCAGACACCAGAAAAATCACATCCCATAATCAAATGTTCAGCTCCCACAGCCAGTTAGTCCACTTTATCATAGCAGCAAGGAACTTAAAACATCGTATAAGAGCCTGGAGCCTCTCCATCCCAAAACTTCTCTGACCCTCTGCTGGGGTTTTCCCCAAAACAAACTCACAGCACAGCTAAGTCAGCCTGTTCAGTTCTAACAATTACGAGGGGGCCATTAGCAGCCATAACATCCCTCTCAGCATTTCCTGTGACATAACTTCCTTTTCCTGTCAGGAATCTCCTCCCACCACATGTGTCTTAGGCTTCCTGTTATGTAAGCAGGTCACATGGCCTATTAAGGGGTGGGAAAGATCTTCAAATTTAAATTGCTACTATACTTATATAAAGCAAATACCAGAAGGAGGAGGTCCAAAGTACCCAGAAATCACTTCAGCTAGCATATACTTCATTTCCTAAGAAGCAACTAGGTTGCTCAGTGGATGGACCACTGGACCTGAGGCAGGAAAATCTGAGTTTAAATGTGACCTGAGACACTTCTGGGCAAGTCATTTAACTTCTGCCTCAGTTTTCTTAAGTGTAAAATGGGGGAAAATAATACCACTTAACTCCTAAGGTTGTTGTGAGGATCAAATGAGATCATATTTATAAAGCACTTGCCACAGTGCCTGGTATAAGTACTATATAAATGCTTATTCCCTTCCCCTTTCCACCCTCCCTACCCTTTGGACACTGCCTCAGTGAAACTGAGTCCTGTTGAAGATCTTAGCCTGAAAAAGCCAAGATCCCCTACTGCATCCTGGGCCATCTCCATTTGTCTTGATCCATATCTGCTCCCTGGACCCACATGGCTCCAGAGGAGAAAGTGAGGCTGGTGACTTTGCACAGCCCTCCCTCACTTAAATCCAATTCACTTGCATATCATGGCATGATATGTGCCTGATGTCATGGTCCTCTTCAAGAGAGAAGGACAAACAGCAACAGCAGCAACAAGTAGAGACTGATGGCAGCCAAGGCAATGCCAGTTTAGAGAGCAAACCTGTTTGCAAAATATTGTGGAGGATAATAATAAACACCACCACCAACAACTGCGTTGATATGGTACTTGCAAGTTTGTAAGTGATTTTATAATGTATAATCTTATTTGAGACTTCCAACAAACCTGGGGGATAGGTGCTGTAACATCACTTCACAAAATAGCAAAGAAACTGAGTCTTTAGAAAGGCTGGTAAGAGACCCACTTGAAGCTTCAATAAATAATAAATATATTCAATAATATATTCAATAAATTCAATTCAATAAATAATAAATAAAATAAATAAATAAATGAAAAGGAAAACATTTGACAATTTCTGTTCCTGGTGTGGACTGTGAGCAAGTCAAAATGGCACTGACAGAAATGAGGTCAGGAAGCAGCTAGAGTAGACAGAATCCACACAGAAGAAACCTGTTCTGGAGATACCACGTTTGAAAATCTTGAGGGTCAAAAATTTTTCAAGATATTAAAAAGAGAGGAAGATAAGAAAAAACACTAGAAAAAAGATCATTATCAACGAAATAAAAAAAGGCAGCCAAGAGGATACCATACCTAAGTCTGTGATCCTATGATGAGTAACTAGTATTGCATATGCCTATTTCCTCTTCTGCAATGTTTGGAGAGTATACATGTATACATGTATCCATATACTTGATAAAAATAATAATTGCTAGCATTTACATAGCCCTTTAGGTTTTGCAAAGTGCTTCATATACGATATTTTACTTGAATCCAACAACAACCCTGGGAGGAAGGTGTTATTCCCATCTTGATGAAGAATCTGAGGCTGAGAGAGGTTAAATAACTTGCCTAGGAGTCATACAACTCATTGAGGTTCATATCCGTCACTCTGTCTGTTGTGGGCCAATTTTCAGAAATAATTTTCTATAGCAGATCACATCTTCACAGTCACACAAGTGACTAAAAGATGCACAAAATAAAAGATCCTGCTGCTTTTATTGTCTGTTGATTTAAAAAAATGTTTCAGCAGAATAAAAATCATCCTTTAAAAGACTTTCCTCCAACCTGGTGTCGGCCATGCAAATGCTGGGATCATAGCAGATCATGATTATCTATCAATATCAATCAAGGCAAAAAACAGAGACTTAGGTATCCTGAAGATGTTGCTTTCTCTTTGAACAGTAGATGAAGAGATAGAAGAATTCTATAATGTGTAGAGAACAAGTGGAAGAGAGAATCATTTAAAGTGGTGAAGGCCTGCAGAGTCTCCTTTTTGCAAGGATATTGTGCTGATTGCATCAAGCTTCCCACTACTATAGAATCTCTTCAACTAATCATGATCCCTCAGAAGAGCTTATCGTAACAATCCACACAGGAAAAACCAAATGGATGAGGAATGGCTGTTCAGACTATCACATGCATTTGTGAACTATGAGATAGTCCATTAATGTGTGTGTGTATGATCTATCTATGTATCTATGTATCTATCTATGCATATGTGTGTGTATGAATGTGTGTGTATATATACTATCTACATCTGTGTATATATAATATATGAATATACTAAACAATTATATTATCATATATTATTGTATATTGCATATTATTTTATAATATATTGCATATATATACATATACACAAACATACTCACATACACACATATATAAATATATATGTATATAACCTGCATATACTGGTACTGTACTCTATTGATACTGTAGATGGACAATGAGCCTTTAAGAAGTGGTGTAAAATACATTATCCAGGAAGTGTATGATTGGAAAAGGATGTAGATATATCACATAGTGAGAATGAGAGTGAGAATGTAAAATAATTGATGGATTGCTTGAATGCTGCCCAATGATTTTTTCTCTTTAAAAATTGTTTTAACATTTTTATTTAAAGTTTTGAGTTCCAAATTTTATCCTTCCTTCCTTCTCTTCCCTCCCCTCCCCTCTCCCTAAGATGGCAATCAGATATAGGTTATACATGTGCAATTATGTAAAACATTTCCTTATTAGTTATTTTGTACATGAAGACTCAAATAAAAGAAAAAAATGAAAGAAAGTGAAAAATAGCATGCTTCAGTCTATATTCAATCAATATCAGTTCTTTCTTTAGAGGCACATAGTATGCTTCACCATTAGTCCTTTGAGATTGTCTTGGATCCTTGTATTGCTGAGAATAGCTAAGACATTCACAATTCTTCATCAAATTATATCACTGTTACTATGTACAACATTTTTGTGGTCCTGCTCATTTCACTTCGCATCAGTTCATGGAAGTCTTTCCAGGTTTTTCTGAAATCATCTTGCTCATCATTTCTTAGAGCACAGTAATATTTCATTACAATTCACATATCACAACTTATTTAGCAATTCCCCAATTGATGGGCATCCTTTTGATTTCCAATTCTTAGCTACTGCAAAAGATATGCTATAAATATTTTTGTACAGATAGGTCCTTTTTCCTTTTCTTTTTGAATGTCTTTAGTATATAGACCTAGCAGTGGTATTGATGGATCAAAGAGTATGCACAGTTTTATAGCCCTTTAGGCATAGTTCCAGATTGTTCTCCAGAATGATTGGAGCAGTTCACAACTCCACTAACAGCTCATTAGTGTCCCAGTTTTCCCATATCCCCTCCAATATCCAGCATTTTTCTTTTTTGTCATATTAGCCACTCTGATAGAATTATCCACTGAATATTAAAAGGCTTGGAAGGACAGCTATATATTAGGTGGGTATTCTATGGACAATTAATTTAAGGATTTCTTTGATATTCTGATGCTTTTATGAATCTGTGATCTCATCAGTGTCAGTAGACCCTCCAATGGTTCAGACTTCAATCCTCCCATATCTTTGTATCCCTTTTCAATTCGTGTATAGGCATTTCTGTAAATCCTTCTCAGGAAGCCTGTCCAACATCCTGGAGCCCTTCCTTTACAATTCTCAATCAGTAAATATTTATTAAATGCCTATGATGTGCCAGGCACTGCGCTAAACACTGGTGATACAAAAATGGGCAAAAGACAGTCCCTGCCCTCAAGGATCTTATAGTCTAATGGAGGAGACAACATGCACCCACAAATATATGCAAAACAAGTTATATACAAGATTAATAGGAAATAACCAAAAGAGAGAAATCACTACAATTAAGAGGCATTAGGAAAGGCTTCTTGTAGAAGAAGGAATTTCAGTTGGGACTTAAAAGAAGCCAGGGAGTCAGTTGGAGTGGAGAAAGGAGAGCATTCCAGGCATGGGGGATAGCCAGAGAAAATGCCCATAGCCAAGAGATAGAGTGTCTTAAGAGTACATTTTGGAGAAAAAGGTATAAGAAGGAAAGGTAGGAGGATTGTCTTGGGAAAGGAAACGTAAGAGAGGCCTAGGTTATTAATGACTTTGAGTGCCAGAGCATTTTTATTTGCTCCCGAAGGTGATAGGGAGCTATGGGAGTTTATTGAGGGGTGGGGGTGGGGGGGACATGGTCAGAACGGCACTTTTGGAAAACCACTTCAGTAGCTGAATGGAGGACAGACTGGAGTGGGGAGAGCCTTGAGGCAGGCAGAAGCATCAGTTAGGTCATTGCAATAATCCAGAGTGGTGGCAGTGTTAGAGGAGAGAAAGGGGTATATTTGAGAGATGTTGAAAAGGTGAAATCGGTAGACCTTGGCAACAGTTTGGATATGGCGGAGGGGGTACAGCGTCAGTGAGAGGTACTGAGGAATTCGGGATGACGCCTAGGTTTTGAGCCTGAGGGACTGGAGGGATAGGGTTGCCTCTACAGTAATAAGGAAGGTAGGAGTTGGGGAGAGTTTAGGGGAAAAGATATTAAGTTCTGTTTTGGACGTATTTAGTTTAGGACATCTGTGGCATCCAATATGAAATGTCTGAAAGGCAATAGGAGATGAGAAATTGGGGGTCAGAAGAATGGTTGGGGCAGGAAGGGTAGATTTAAGAATCATCTGTATAAAGATGGTAATTAAATTCCTGCGAACTGATGAGATCACCAAGTGAAGTAGTATAGAGGGGAGAAGAGAAGAGAGACAGGGACAGAACCCTGAGAGATACCTGTAGTTAGAGGGTATGATCTGGAGAAGGACTCAGCAAAGGAGACAGAGAAAGATCAGTCAGATAGGTAGAAAAAGAACCAGGAAGGGATGGTGTCGTGAAAACCCATAGAATATCAAGGGAGAGAGAGTGATCAACAGTGTCAAAGGTTACAGAGGTCAAGGAGAAAAGGATTGAGAAAAGGCCATTGAATTTGGCAACTAAGAGATCATTAGTAACTTTGCAGAGATCTCTTTACCCTATGTGGACACCAACAGAGAGCCATATCATCTAACTGTTGATCCTCTCACTTGTTACATGACCAGCCGATGCCATATCTTTCTCTGCTCATATATCTTTGATGATATTTGTTGTCATTTTTGTTGTTGTTTAGTCATTTCAGTTGTGTCTGACTCTTCATTTGGGATTTTCTTGGCAGAGATATTAGAGTGGTTTGCCATTTCCTTCTCCAGCTCATTTTACAGATGTGGAAACTGAAGTGAACAGGGTTAAACAAGTTGCCCAGGGTCACACAGCTAGTGAAGTGTCTGAGGCCATATTTGAACTCAGGAAGATGAGTCTTTCTGGTTCCAAGCATAGCACTCTGTGAACTATGGAGCCACCTTTCTGCCCCTTTAATGCTTTAGTTCACAGTAGAATCTCATACCTTGAGCTGATCAGGTATATAGCTAGAATCCTATTATATTCTGAGTATCCCATTTTAGACAAGATACTGACAAGATAGGGTATATCCAGAGGAGACAGTTCAATATAGTAAGGGGTCTGGAAACCATGTCAAAGGAGAAACACTTGAAGGAACCAGGGATATTTAACATGAAAAAAAGAAGACTCCGGGGAGACTATCAATAACTGCCAAAAAATATTTGAATGCTCTCAAACTGAAAAAAAGGATTGCATTGTTCTACATTGTTCCAGGGTTCCATGCTATAGAATTTCAGGGAAGGGGCCAATCATTATGGCTAGGTTTATCAGAGAAGGGTCTGTAGGTGAGGCTCATCTCAGCCCTTGAAGATTGAGGAGTCTGTTGGTTGAAAGGAGAGATGAGTGAGGAGGGCTGAAAGGAAGAGTGTAAGCAAGTGCATCAAGGAGAGTGCATCAGTTGATCGTACTGGGAGAATAGTGAAGAAATTAGTCTGGCCTGGATGAAAGATATGTGGAGGGGAGTAGTGGGAGATTAGGTTGAAGAGCTATATTGAAGGACAGATTTTGGAGGACTTTGAATTTGATTTGAAATGAGAAGTCCTGAGTTTGAATCTCACTTTGGGTTCGTGGGGTCATAGGATCTTGGATTTAGAGCTAGAAAGAGCTTCAGAGATCAAATAGTCCATCTCACTACATTCCTCTCCCAGGAAAACAAGTCCTAGAAAGTCATTGTGTCATGATGTGTGATCACTGACAAGCTGCCTAACTTTTTCTTTCTTTTAAAATTTTTATTTATTAGCTTTCTTTAAAAAATTGAGTTCTAAATTCTCTTCCTCTCTCTTCCACCATCTCTGAAAGTAAGCAATATAATATCAGTTATAAATGTGAAATCATGTAAAACATATACCCACATTAGCCATATCTCAGAAAAAGCAAGAAAAATAAAGTGAGAAAATAATACTTCAATTTGTATTCACAGTTCATCAGTTCTCTGGCAGTGGAGAGCATTCTTCATCGTGAGTCCTTTGGAATTGTCTTTGACCATTGCATTGATCAAAGTAGCTGATCATCATTATAATATGACTATTACTGTGTACCATGATCTCCTGGTTCTGCTCACTTCACTTTGCATCAGTTCATATAGGTCTTCCTTTGTTTTTCCGAAACCATCCCCATTGTCGGATTCCATATAAGACAACAATACTCCATGACATTCATATGCCACAACTTGTTTAGCCATTCCCCAATTGATGGGCATCCCCTCAATTTCCAAACTTTTGCCACCATAAAAAGAGCAACCATAAATATTTTTGTACATAGAGGTCCTTTCCTTTTTTTTTTTTTATTTGATCTCTTTGGAGTATAGACCTAGTAGTAGTATTGCTGGATCAAAGGGTATGCACAGTCATATAGCTCTTTGGGCAAAGTTCTAAATTGTTCTCCAGACTGGTTAAACCAATTTCCTACTCCACCAACAGTTCCTTGGTGTATCTATTTCCCCTCATCTCCTCTAGTATTTGTCATTTCTGATAGGAGCGAGGTGTTTTAATTTGCATTTCTTTAATCAATACAGATTTGGAGTATTCTTTTTATATGACTATTGATAGCTTTGATTTCTTCCAAAAACTGTTCATATTCGTTGACTATTTATCAATTGGTGAATAAGCCACCTAATTTCTGAGAGCCTTAGTTTCTTATTGTATGAAGTAGAAACAATAACATCTGCCTCAAATAGTTGTTATGAGGAAAGCATTTTGTAAATTTAAAATTCTATTTTTATTATTATTTCGATTATAGGCAAAATTTATTTCAATCAGTTAACAAACATTAATTAGGCCCCTTTTGCATGTTTGCTAAGCCCAAGGGTACAAAGGCAGAAAAATGGAATAGTTTCGAGAGTTCTAGACTGGGAGTCTAGAACAGTGGTGTTAAATTTAATTAGAAACTGATCTCTACAGGTTGCCTATTGACTTAGAAAACTACAAATTAACATTATCAATGTTGTATTGTCAATGGATAAAGTACTGGGCCTGGAGTCAGAAAGAGTCATCTTCATGAGTTCAAATCAGGCCTCAGACACTTGCTAGCTGTGTGACCTTGGACAAATCACCGAACCCCGTTTGCCTCAAGTTTCCTCATCTGTAAAATGAGCTGGAGAAGGAAATGGTAAACCACTCCAGGATCTCTGCCAAGAAAACTCTAAATGGGGTCATGAAGAGTTCAAAACAACTGAAAAAGTGACTGGACAACAACACAGGTTATATTGTATTTTTATTTATTTTGTTAAGCTTTTTACAATTACATTTCAATCTGATTATGGATGAATGAGAGAGTATTGCTGGCCACAGGTGACCATGGTCTTGGAGTTTGATACCTCTTGTCTAGAAATGAGTTCAAATCCTGCCTCAGATATTTAATAACTATGTGACCATAGCCAAGTCATTTAACTTCTTAACCTCATTTCTTCATTTGTAGAGTGAGAGTATTAGAATCAGTGGCTTCTAAGGTCTAAATTTATGATCCGATGATCATCTTAACTTATACATTTACCCAAACAGAAAATATATTCAAATTGAATGTGAAGTAATTTCTGTGGGCAGAGGGGATGAGCAGCTGGGTCATACGGTGAATGAAAAAACGAGTGAAAAAACATTTATTATATCCTTATTGTTTGTGGTTTTCTGGAAATATTGGATACTGAGAGTGACTAGAGACAAAGGTTCTAATGGCAATGATCTAGGCCATTATTTAAAGTGTATGGGTTGCATGAGAGGTAGGATTGTGGGGAAAAGAAAAGAAAGAATGACTGAGAAATATTAGAGAGGAAAATAACCAGATGAGAGATATTTGCTTTCTTTCCCTTAGTCCCATTCTCCACACTACCACCCAACGTGGTTGTGTGAGCATGGTCCCTTTTACTGGGGAGCCAGTGTTTCACCATATTCTAACCCTGGAATGCTGGACTGGGTTACACTGAGTTTCGAGATGTAGGTAGGTGGGAGTAGGGTAGTGATGGCCAGTTCTGAAGTTGCTCGGGTGGGTTGGTTCAATGGACCAGACCCACACATGCCCTATCCTCTAGATAACCTGCCTTTCTAGGGAGCCCATCTGCCTCATTCCTTGGACGTGTGTGTGTGTGTGTGTGTGTGTGTGTGTGTTGAAGAATGAGGAAGAAAGAAAGGAATTTTTTTCTCTGAGAAGGGAGAGGGAAACCACTGGGGGAGGGTGGGATAAGGCAGATCTGGGCCAGCTCCACATGAACTAATGAATCCTGTGACTTAGAGAGTTTTTTTTGCATGAATCATTTTTACTCCCGTTTTGTAGCTATTAGAGTCATAGGCCTTTCACATGGAATCATGGGACTTTAGAGCTAAAAGTAATCTTAGAGGAGGAAACTAGGGCTCAGAGACCTTGGGCTTCTGACCCCAAATCCAGTGTGCTTTCCACTATGTAGCAAGGTTCTTTTTATCTCTTTCTATTAGAATGCCCTCTTTTTCTTTTTCTTTTTTGTCCCCTAGATTTCTCTCTCCCTCCTCTTCCCCTTTTCTTCTTCTCCCTCTCTTCTTCTCTTCCCCCTTCTCTCTCTCTCTCTCTCTCTCACACACACACACACACACACACACACACGCATGCACACACACACACACACACACACACACACACCCCCATCTATCCATCCTTTGGGTAGTATAGCTTTCAGATAGTTGGGAACCTCTGACAGCTACTAATCACATGTGAAAGAGCTCGTCCTGGATTCTAGGAGTTGCTGACCCAGGGAGCCCAGCTTTTCCTTTGAATGAATATAAGGGACCTTTGTCCTTTGGCCCCAGGGTTTTCACCTTTCCCCTACTTTCTAAACTTTCTTTAATTATTGCTTCAACTCCTAGCAACCAGCCACATGACCCTCCTAGCCTCAGAGGCTGCTTGGCTCCCTGGGACCAGACAAACTTTGGCTTGATGGAAAGAGTTAGAGATAGGTTTAAAAGTGCAGTAGGCTGGAGTTTGAACGACTACTTGTCAGGAAGCTTTTTTTGAACTAGATTTGTCATTTCAGTTATATAGGTAACTCCAGATGAACACTTTCTACCAATTCAGATCAGTTGATATTCAGCTATGTAGGGCTCTTCATGACCTCATTTGGAGTTTTCTTGGCAGAGATACTGGAGTGGTTTGTCATTTCTTTCTCCAACTCATTTTACAAATGAGGAAACTGTGAGGCAAACAAGGTGAAATGACTTGCCCAGGATGACACAACTAATAAGTGTCTGAGGTCAGATTTGAGCTCAGGAAAACTCCAGGCCTGGTACTCTATCCACTGTGCCACCTAGCTGTCCAATCCAGGTCAGTACCTCTTCTGAAATTTAGAGTTTCTTAGAGCACTGAAATATTTAGTGACTTGCCTACGGTGACACAGTCAGTATGAGTCAGAGCCTGGATCTGATTGAACCCAGGTTTTCCTGACTCTGGGATTGGCTCTTTTATCCACTGTCACAGTTCCCTTAGT
>CM053627.1:195230454-195246662 GCA_028646595.1 Phalanger gymnotis
CAGAGCAAGCCACACTTGGTCATTGTTTGGGCCCAGATTGGCTCAGAGTGAATGTAAATAGCATTGTTTCTTTTTTGGCCAGAAACTCTGAGCGTCTTCCCCTCCTAGATTGATTTTTTTTTTTGACTAGGTAAAGAGGCCATTCTCTGTCTCGTTTCTTACCTAACCTTAGTCACTGAATGGGCATTACCTTAGTCAAACTGAGACCTGTTAAAAACCCTAGCTTAAGGCCAAGGTCTTCCACTTCATCCAGGGCCATCTTCAGTTGTCTTGATTTATATCTCGCCACTGGACCCAGATAGCTCCAGAGGAGAAATTCAGGTTGGTGACTTTGCACAACCCTCCCTCACTTAAATTCAATTCACTTGCAGTCATGACATCACCTCCCTGATGTTATGATCATCTTCGAGAATGAAAGACAAACAACAACAAAGTTCTTGTCTATGTATAACTGATGTTCCCTTTTCCTCTGCCTGCCACATACTGTAGACTGCAAGGATGTGTGGTCTAAGATTTATTTGAAAGGAGGTGAGGCCATACAAATCCAAAAGGAATGAACCAAGGCAAAGGATTTAGAAATGCAAATAAAAGGAAATAAATCACTCCCAGAGTCCTCAAAGTGGTAATAATTAGGGTGGGTGATGTGTAATTCAATTGAAAGAGAAGCCGGAGGTAAAAGAGACCCCATAGGTCCCCATCATTGGTGATCTGGAACTCTGTCAAGCCTTGAGCCCACCTCAATAGGGGAATATATATTCCTTGTACTTACCTATTTTCACTTTGTTTTGTGGGGGGAAGAAATTTATCTGAACTTACACAAGAACAAAAAAAGTATCTCTATACACATTGCAGAATAAAGAAGGAAGATTCAATATGAAACTATGAATCTCTACTTCATAATACTTGCTTTAAAAAGATGCATATAATAAATTCTACATGTTACTTTCAAAATTGTCTTGCTTGTTTGTGCTTCCTTTTGAACTTTCTTCTGTGTTCTTTTGTGCATTTAAAAAAATGTTACGATGGTCCTCTTCTGACATCGCCTCCCATGAACCAAAAGAAAAAAAAAAGAAAGAAAAACTACTTTTACAAATAAACTTAGTTGCACCAAGTGATTCCACACAGTTACCATATCTAAAAGCGGATGTCTCTGTATCCATCACCATTCTGTGAGGTGGTTATAAGGAGTATCTAGGTGGCTCAGTGGATAGTGCACCAGAGTTGGAATAAGGAAGCTCAAAATTCAAATCTGGCCTCAGACACTTACTAGCTGTGTTATCCTGGGCAAGTCAATTAACCTCTGCCTCAGTTTCTTCATCTGTAAAAAGGAGATGTAAAATAGCACCTATTCCCCAGGGTTGTTCTGAGGATTAAATGAGATAACCATAAAACACTTAGCACAGTGTCTGCCTCGCTTTTATTATTATTTATTCATTATAGTTCCTGTATGACCAATATGCTTGGTCATTGCTTTGATCAGAGTCCTCGAGTCTTTCAAAGTTGTTTTTCTTTAAACTTTGTTGCCCCCATACAAGTTGCTATCCTGGATCTGATTTCTCTTCTCTCTGTCAGTTCATACTGCTCAGATCTCTAAAACTGTCCTTTTGGTCATTTCTGACATCACATTCTGTTATAGTCATATTCCACAATTTGTTCAGCTTCTTCTCAACTGTCTAATAGGCAGTCAAAGAGACCCTCCCTTAGCATCTAGTCCTTCTACCCTCTCTTCAATCTCACTAATTATTCTGGTTCAGCAGGTGCTAAACTAGTATCAAATGTGATAACATTTGTAAAGCCTAGTACTGTGCTCGGCACATAGTAGGTGCTTAATAAATGCTTATTTCCTTCTCTTCCTCTTAATTGTTTCAGCTCGCAGAAAGAGCAGGCAACTTGTCAGGGTCCTCTACATTTGGCTGTCTGGGTTGTCCTTGTTGTTCAGGCGTGTTTGACAATTTGTTACCCAGTAGACTGTACTGTCCCTGGGCTTTTCTTGGCAAAGAAACTGGAGTGATTTGCCATTTCCTTCTCCAGTGGATTAAGGCAAACAGAGGTTAAGTGACTTGCCCAGGGTCTGAGACTGGATTTGAAATCTAGTCTTCCTGATTCTAGGCTCCTTGTTCTATCCACTGAGCCATCTAGGCCCCCCCCCAAAAAAAAACCCAAAACTTGGTAATACTTCAATTCCAAGCTTTTCTGTCTTTACCTATGAGTTCCTTTGGCTATGGAGTGAGGTCTCATGGGCCTCAGAAGAAAATGGCATATTCTCTACCAGATAATCCCTCAACCTCTGCCCCCAGCACTGATTTAGATTTCTCCCACCTAGGTAGACTGAAGCCAGCGCATCAGCCATTTTACAACTCCTGGCTCATTTTCAGCCAATCTGGAAGCCTCCTGATTCCTGGTAGGATTTTGGTGTTCTACCCATGTCTCTATCAAATCTTACTTAATTAGATACTTCTCCCTCCACCCAAGTTTTGAGGCACTTCAGAAATACAATACCTTGCCATTTCAAAAGTACAAGAGGACACAGAGAAGAGCCCTTCTGTCGTGGAGCCTTTATGTACCATCAAGTCATAGGTTCATAGCTCCAAAGCTATTAGAGTCTGTCTAATCCAAGTCCCTCATCTTATGGAATAAGGAAAATGAGGCCCAGAAGTTAAATGCCACATATCACATAGATGGCAAGTGTCAGAGGCACGATGAACCCAGATCCTCAGACTCCGAGTCCAGGATTTTTAATGCACTTCACTGGCATCCATAAAGACAAGTGATGGAATGAGCAAATCACTAACCCTCAGTTTCCTCATTTATAAAATGGAAAAAAAAATCCTTCCACTACCTACCCCACAGGGAATTGGTGAAGTGGCAAAGTGGCAAAGTGGCAAAGTGGCGAAGGTCAAACTGAAGAAAATAATTAAACCACAAAGTCTGGATGGATGCCAGCTATTAAGGTTATTAATAGCTCTGGTCATTGGGGCTACATGGAAACAGAGGACCCAGGCATAGATGCTATCCTAAGACAAATAGGTGAAGAGTTAAGTTTGACCTAAGGATGGAACCAGATCTAATGACTGGCTACTCAAGGCAAATCCAATTGGTTAGAGAGAAAAGGACCAAGAATAAAGGCAGGCCTTCTAGGGTCATATGATTGAGCTGTTGGAAGGAAGCTTCAGGGTCATTTAACCCAACTCTATCACTTTATAAACCAGAAATATAGAGTCAAATCAACAAGCATTTATTTATTTTAAAAAATATTTTATTTTCCCCAATTACATATTAAAACAATTTTTAAACATTTGTTCTTTTTGAAGTTTTGAGTTTCAAATTCTATCCCTCCCTCCTTCCCCTCTCCCCTCCTTGAGACAGTAAAAAATCTAATGTAGGTTATACATGTGCAATCATGTAAACATTTCCCTATTAGTTATTTTACCAAGCATTTATGAAGTGCCTACTATGTGGCAGGCACTGTGCTAAGTGTTGGGGGATACAAAGAAATGCAAAAGATGATCTCTTTTCTTATGGAGCTCACAGTAATGGAGCAGAAAACATGCAAACCACTATGTACACACAAGATATATACAGGATATATCGGAAATTATCTCAGACGGGAGGCACTAAGATTAAGCTGAAGGGGGAAAGGCTTCTTGCTGAAAATGGAATTTTAGCTGAGACTTGAAGGAAGTCAGGGAAGATAGGAAGGAAGTGAGGAGGGAGAGAATTCCAGGCCCTGGGGATAGCCAGTTAACATGCATGGAGTGGGAGCAGAGGGAGGAACAAGGTCAGTGTCAGGAAAGCCTATTATTATACTTGGCACAAATTCATGGGGAAGGGGCAGAGAATAGTCCAAGGGATGGGGTGGGGGTGGGGAGGGAGGAAGGAAGCACTTGGAAGAAACATGAGATGAAGTGTAAGAATGATGAATGACATCCTCCTGTGTCACTGCTCCAGGGCAAAGCTTCATTAGCCCGTGTTAGTTATATCTCTGATGCCAGGGATAGCTTGAAATTCAGAATCTTTTGGGTCACACAGAATCCTTGAGATAGGACTGTGAGGAACAAGAATGATGGCCTGATACCCTTGGAGCCATACATGCAAAGCCTATCTGTAGCTAGCTTGTAGTTATGATAAGACAGAGTCTTTGCTCTGTAAACATGTCTGTTTTTACACTTTGTAATCTCCTTTAATTTGATTTTCCAATATTTTGCCTAGTAAAGCTCTTGAAAATTTCCAAACCTGCCTGGGCCTGAGTTAAGGGGAAATGGTGTTTATAGGCTAAGAGACAGCTCAGGGGCTCAGTGCCTCCTGGAGGCCAGGTGTGATGGTGGCAACAGCTCAGATTCATTTCCTGGGATGAAATGGGGGAACTTGAGGTGAAACTGTGGGAACTCAGGTGAACATGGTCAACTCTGCTTTTCTTGTCCTTACCAGGTCTGGGTTGTTCTTCACACTCAGCCCTGTCTACTCTCTCTCGTGCACACAAACAATCTTATGCACAGAACATGCACACACATAAAGGTCACCACATTGTTCAGGGCTATGTCCTGCTAGATCCTCTCTCTGAATGGTGGTCCTTCTCTCCTACTATCCAGCAATCTGACTATTCTTCTGCTCTCCGAACCCTGAGGTCTTGAAGATTCTGGGTAATCCTCTTTCTCCTTTCTGTTGGAGGCTTGTGTTGCTCTCTACACAATCCCACTTGTCTCTCCTAAAGGTGCTAAGAGGACAGACAGGAAAAATGTTTTATTTTTAAGATTGAGGACAAGCAGGAAGAACTGAAATCTCATCTAGGGCTTGATCAATCAGGCAACCAAGAGTAGCCAGGCACTGTGCAATGCCCTGGGAATACAAGGACAAAAGTGAGATAGTCCTTGAGGAACTTGCATTCCTACTGGAGAAACATAACAGGTTCCCAAATAAGTAAATATGGGGGATATAAAAAAAATCAATACAGAGCGATTCAGGGATGGCACAAAGAACTAGGGTATCAAGAAAGGCCTCCTGAGGAAGGTAGCACTTGAATGGAACCCTGAAGGGAGCAAGGGGTCCTAAGAAGAGGAGATGGATAGAGAGAGTATTCCAGACATAGAGGATATCCTATGCAAAGCCATAAGGGTAGAAGGAGGAATGTCTTAGGTAGGGAATAGAAAGCAGGCCAGTTTGGCTGGTGTATAGATTACATGAGGGGAATTACTACTATCCCTACTACTACTACCATTACCACCACCACCACCACCACTACTACCACTACTACTACTACTACTACAGCTACATATTTATATTACACTTTGAAAACTGCAAAATGTTTTACAAATATTACCTCATTTGATCCTTAAAACAACCCTGGGACATAAGTATCATCCCCATTTTCGAGAGGAAGAAACTGAGGCAGCCAGAGGTTAGGTGCCTTGCCCAGGGTTACACAACTAGTAGGTATCTGAGGCTAGATTTGACCTCGGGTCTTCCTGACCCTAGGCCGAGCATTCTATCCACTAGCTGTACATAGTAATGATACATAGTAATGGATAATCTGGAGCTTGACTGTAAAGACCTCTAAATGCCAAACAGAGGAGTTTGTATTTTATTTTATCCTGAAGGCAATATGCAGCCATTAGAGCTTCTTGAGCAGATGAGTAACATGGTAAGACTCGTGTATGTCAGTGTAGTAGTTCTGTGCAAGGTGCATTGGAAAGTGGAAAGACTTGGGGCAGGGAGACATTTAGGGCAGAATAAAGACTTGGTAATTGATTAGACGGGATGGCATGAGTGAGAGTAAAGGATAACTCCTAGATTTAGAAATTGGATAGCTGGAAGAATGGTGGTGCCCTTGATAGAAATAGGGAAGGTAGGAGGAGGGGAAAAGATAATGAGTCTTGTTTTGGAAATGTTGAGTTCCAGGCGACTCACAGACATCTAAATCATCAGCAGACATTTGGAGATGTGGAGAAAACTCAAAATAGAGCTTAACTCTAAACCTAGGATTGAGAATGGGTCTAGGAGGGGTACACTACAACACAGGGAGAGATGGAGGGATAGGAGCTTATGGTCAGATAAAGGAATATCTGCTTTCCAGTTGGGTGGGGCAGCACATAGAGCACTGGCCCTGGATCCAGTCAGGAAGACATGCTGGCCTCAGACACTTGATGCTTATTAGCTCTGTGGCACTGGGCAAATCACTTAACCCTGATTGCCTCCTCCCACAAAAAAGTGAAACAACCATGAGTGTTGGTAGGACCAAAGATTATGGCCATCTCCCCTGAGAGGTTGAGGTGGGGTGAAGGTGAAAATCATAGGAAATGAAGAGGTTGGTGAACTAGGAAGTAAGGATGCTTGAGAGACATCAACATGGAAACTAAAGTCTCCAAAGTATAAGACAGAGGCTGAGGTGGAAAGCAAAACTATGAACCAGGCACCAAACTCCTTGAGAAAGGAGAAAAAACAACTAGGATCTGCATAGCCCAAGACCTTCCCCTAAACACTGGATGTCTTCTTTATTTTTTATTTTCTCTCAGAGTTGTAAGAAGCCTTAAATATTTACTACCTTACTACCACTGTGATTTTGGGCAAATCATTACAACCCTCTGGGCCTCAATTTCCTCATTTGTCAAATGCAAGTGACTACTCGACAGCTCTCAATCTAAATCCTAATTGTTAAGAAATGTTTCCTTAATTTGAGGTGAAATTCCAAATTCCATGGTTCCTAGTTCTTACCTCTGGAGTGAAATGAAATAAGATTAACCTCTTTTTCACATGACTCTTCAAGTATTTAATATGACTGTAATTTTAAAAACAATTGAAACTCTCCTCTGGGACAAACATCCTCATTTATTTCAACCAGTCCTAAAATAGTGTGGTTTTGTGTTACATCATCATCTCCGTCTCCCTTTCTAGAGCTTCTCTAGCATGTCAACCTCTTTCCTAAAAGGTTGTCATCATGGTGGGTGGCATACCTCCTCAGAGAGAGGCTGTCTCCCTACCTCCCTTGAGGTATGTGTGTGATACCACTCCCAAGTTCCTAGGTGTCACTATGGCACCCCTGTGATAGGGTCACCTATGGAGGAAAGCTCAAATCCCTTTTCCTGGTATGTGCGTACCTTCCCAGTCTGGTTTCATCCAACGTTTCCAGCCTTAGCTCATACTGTGCTATGCCTCAGTCAAATTGGATGATGCTTTATTTCCTGAGTACCACCTTCCCTTTCCCATTTCGTCACTTTTGTTTATGCTATTCTCTATGTCTGATATAGTTGACAGAGTGATGGACCTTGAGTATGGAAGGCCTAGGTTCAAATCCTACCTCCGACGCTTACAAGTTATGTGATCATGGACAAGTCATTAACCTTTTTAAGTGTCAGCTTCTTCATCTGTAATAAGGGGAGTAACATTACCCCCATAGTGCTGACCTTACAGGTCATTGTGAGGCTCAGATGAGACCATCCATTTAAAGCATTTTGAAAATCTTAAAGTGCTACACAAATATCAGTTGTTACTATTATTCATTTGTTGGATTCCTTGCTATGGTTTAAAGCCCATCCCAATATCACCTCCTCCATGAAGCCTTCCTGGTAATTACTTTCCTATTTTGCACCTTTCTAATGCACACATCAAGTAATGTTGTATTTTAGCTCTCTTTGTATCTGTCCTATCTCATGGCTTGTGTAAAGTTTCTACCTTCCCTAGATCCTGGAACTATGCTCTGCATAAGAGTGGTAAGATGTTTGTTGAATTAAATAAAGATAGCATGTTTATCAGATTTTTAGATGACAAGAAGTTAGGAGGGATAACTACATATTTAAATGGCAAAGTCAGGATCCAAAAAGACCTCAACAGTTTGGAACAAAAGGGTATATCTAACATGATGAAAATTGATCGGGATAAATGTGAAATCCCACATATGGGTTCAAGAAATCAATTGTACAAGGAGAGAAAAGTACTAGATGTGTGTGAAATAGATGGTGTGAAAAATACTGCAAGTACTATAGGACTCAACAGTTGTTAATGTGATGTGGTGGCCAAAGAAATTCATATTGTGCTAGGTCAGGGGTGGGGAACCTGTGGCCTCAAGGCCACATGTGACCCTCTAGGTCCTCAGGTGTGGCCCTTTGCCTGAATCCAAACTTCACAGAGCAAATTCCCCACGGATTTGTTCTGTGAAGTTTGGATTGAGTCAAAAGACTACACTTGAGGACCTAGAGGGACACATGTGGCCTCAAGGCCGCAGGTTCCCCACCTCTGACCTAGGTTGTATTAAGTGGGGCAGTGTCCAAAATAAAGGAGGAAATGGTCCTTGGTATTTGCTACTTGGTTCGTGTGTGGAGTATTGTGTCCAGTCTTAGGGTTGTTGTTGTTGTTGTTGCTTGTCCTAGGGACCATATTTTAGGAAAGAGGTTGACAAGTTAGAGCTGATCCAGAAAGGGAGACTGAGATGGCAATGGGACACAAAATCACACCATGGTTGAAATGAATGAAATTATGGTTGAAATAAAATGGCTGAAAAAAATTAGTCGAAATAAATGAGGATGTTAGTTCCAAAAAGGAAGAGTTGGATTTTTTATTACAATTGTATTCAATACTTGAAGAGTCATGTGAAAGAGGTGGTTAATCTTGTTCTGTTTCACCCCAGAGGTAAGGACCAGGAATTACAAGTAGAATTTGTTTGGAAGCAAATTTCACATCAAAGTAAGGAAACATTTCTTAACAATTAGGTTCGTAGATTAAGAGCTGTCTGGTAGTCACCTACATTTGACAAACTGAGGCCCAGAGAGTTGAAGCGATTTGTCCAAAAACACAGTGATAAGTGACAGAGGTAGGATTTGAACCCTGGCCCCCTGACTGTTTCCACTGTAGCAGACTGTATCTCATTGTCTAGAGCAGGGGTGGGGAACCTGTGACCTTGGAGCCACATGTGGCCCTCTAGGTCCTCAAGTGCAGCCCTTTGACTGCATTCAAATTTCTCTAGCTTAAGTGTGGCCCTTTGACTGAATCCAAATTTCTCATTTTGTAAAGTTTGGATGCAGTCAAAGGGTTGTACTTGAGGATCTATAGGGCCACATGTGGCCTTAAGGCTTCAGGTTCTCCACTCCTGGCTACAGATATCTTGAAATGGAATAGATTGTTTCAGGAAGAATTTCTGTCACTGGATATGTTCTAGTACAAGCTGGATAACTTGGGGCTGTTACAGAAAGGATTCATGCCTCAGATAGTTTTGCCCAGATGATATCTGATAGCCCTTTCAATTCTAGGATTTTATGAATCTATCTATTAAAAGTGCCTAAGAGATTATGTAGGGCAGCTAGGTGGCTCAAAGGATAGAGCACAGGGGCTGGAGTCAGGAAGTTTCATCTTCTTGAGTTCAAATCTGACCTCAGACACATATTAGCTGAGTTACCCTGGGCAAGTAACTTCATCCTGTTTGCCTCAGTTTCTTCATCTGTAAAATGAGTTGGAGAAGTAAATGGCAAAGCACTCCAGTATCTTTGGCAAGAAAACCCCAAATGGGTTCGGGAAGAGTTGGACACAATTGAAAAATGACTCAGCCACAAGAAAGGATTACATATCTTGAAGAAGGGTCCCTGCCCTCTAGGAACTTATTTTTTTTTCTTTTTTTGGGAAGAGGGAACTTAAATTTTAATAGATAATAAGATGGGTATACAAATATTGGTGATACAAGGTATGTCAACTAGCCAACTAGTCAACTAACATTTATTGAGTGCTTACTACATGTCAGGCTTTGTGCTAAGAAAGGATGATACAAAGAAAGGCAAAGATAAAACAGGCTCTG
The DNA here is from genome assembly GCA_028646595.1 of Phalanger gymnotis. Classification (NCBI taxonomy): domain Eukaryota; kingdom Metazoa; phylum Chordata; class Mammalia; order Diprotodontia; family Phalangeridae; genus Phalanger; species Phalanger gymnotis. Next base: position 195,240,230 of record CM053627.1, read on the forward strand.
CCCTCAAGGAGTTTATAATCTAATGCATAAATGTCACATGAGGGGGGGTGGGGGTGGGGGGGGGTGCATGGCTCAGTGGTTAAAATGCTGAATTTAGCATCAGAAAGTCCTGATTTTAGATACCATCTCTGCCATTTACTTTCTATGTGACTCGTTTAATCTAAGCCTTTCTGAGACACAGCTTTCTGATCTGTAAAATAGGATTACTAATTCATGTTCCAGCTACCTCACAGGGTTATTGTGAGGTTCAAGGAGAATGTATCATAGAGTGCTTTGGAGACTTTAAAAGAGTTATGTAAATGGTCATTATTATTAATTCCTATGATAGTATGGAAAGTGGAGGGATCCTTCATCCTGGAGTTATCTGAGCTAGCTTTATAAAGTCACATCAAGTCAACAAGCACTTGCTATGTGTCAGGCACTCTACTTACTAAGCCCTGGGAACACAAATACAAGCAGAAAGAAAGATAATCCCTGGCTTCAGGGAGCTTACATTCTAGTGGAGGAAGACAATATATAAAGGGAAACTAAAGTGGGTGAGGGTGGGGAAAGAAATGAAAGTACCCTGCCTGGGGCCACTGTAGAGGAAGTCCAGAAGAGTCAAGGAGCACAGGCTGAAGATGACCAAAGACAAGGGACTTGTCTTTAAAATGGAAGATCTGGGAAGAGCCAATCAATCAGAGGGATAGGCCGCAGGGCAGAGGAGACTTCCAGTGAATGAGAACCAGAAGTGAGTGATGATTTTAGGAGGAAGACCTGGGACAAAGTTGAGAAAGTCTGGGAAATTCAAGAGTGCAGCCCTAATGGGCCTTGAAGTACCATGGTGTGAGAGGTGGTGGAGGGGAAAGTCGTGTCAAGCAGAAAAAAGTCCCAGAGGTAGAATAGGGCTTTAGGAACTGTGGAAGATGGTGGGAGCATAGGGTACTGTGCAGTGAACTTGTAGGAGATAATGGTAGAAAAGTAGGTAGAGGCCTGATTGTGGAATGCTTTAAATGCTGCCAGGGCTAGGGAGCCTGTAGCCTCAAGGTCACATGTGGCCCTCAAGGTCCTCAAGAGTGACCCTTTGACTGCATCCAAACTTCACAGAATAAATCCTCTCGATAAAAAGATGTGTTCTGTAAAACTTGGACTCTGTCAACAAGCTGTACCCAAGGACCTAGAAAACCACATGTGACCTCGAGGCTACAGGTTCCCCACCCTTGTGACCAGGCTAAGTAATATGAATTTTATTTCAGTGGTAACTGGGAGTTATTGAAGGTTTTTGAGCAGGGGAGTAATTCAATCAGGTTTTTTTTTTTGTAAGACAGCTTTATTTGCTGGTAGTTTGTGAGGTGTACAGGATGGGTTGGAGTGGGGAGAAACTAGAAGTAGGTTCATCAGATCAGCTCTAGGAGATTATTTGTAATAGTCTCTCCTTTTTCCCTTTTTCCTTTTTTTTTTCCTCCCTCTCTATCTTTCTCTTTCCCTCTCCCCTTCGCTCTCCCCCTGCGGCTTGCCAACTGCCAGTAGATGACATCTCCTTTCATGTTTGGGGCTGAGCACGGCTTTGAATGTTCGTTTGATTCCGTTAAGATAATAGCTGGTTCACTGTCAGATGCAGACTGATCAGTTAAAACCTTAATCACTGCCTGTCTCCTCACACGGCACTTAGTTTTTAAGAGATTAATCCCCTCAGCCCCATTCTGCTCACATTCAGTTTGGAAAAAGACAAGGTCTGTATGATCATTGTTTGTATTATCATTTTTATTGTTATTATTATTATTAGAATCTACATTATTGTACACATTTACTGTTCCTATCATGCTTTTCTTTCTCTTTACCTCTCCCTTTCTTTTTCAATGTAGGGCTCTGACCTTCATTTCTGCCTCTTCTTCCTCATCTCTCCTTTCTCTCTCTCTCTCTCTCTCTCTCTCTCTCTCTCTCTCTCTCTCTCTCTCTGTCTCTGTCTCTGTCTCTCTCTCTCTCTGTCTCTGTCTCTCTCTCCCTCTTTTCTTTCTCTTTCTTCTCTTTCTCCTTTCTCTCTCTCTTCTCATCTCTCCTCCCTCCCCCTCTCTCTCTTTCTCTCTCTCTCCGTTCTTACTTTTACTCTTTTACACACATACAACCATACCCATACACAAATATGCCTTAGCCGCATTCATAAACACACATAAACATGCATGTACTTGGGTACATATGTGTATAGTAGAAGATATTTTCATACTTACTTAAACACACAAAGACTCTTGCACTCTGGGACATATCTTTGCCTCTGTAAAGGCAGATCTGAGAATCAAGGGAACTCCTTCCCAATCCCCGATGGTGGAGTGGAAAGAGCATTGGATCTGAAGTCAGAGAACTCAGGTTTAAATCCCAGATCTGCTACTTACTCCCTGTGTGACCTTGGGTAAGTCATCGAACTTCTTTGAGATATGGTTTCCTCATTTGTAAAATGAAGGGGTTGGATGAGATGGACTCTAAAGTCATTTCCAGCTCTTAGCCTATGGTCCCTGATCCTTTCTGCTCTAACGTTATGACTCAGCTGAGGGTCTGTCTTCCAAGCTTACCCCAACACACACTTTGGCCATGTATATTACCTCCAATCCTCTCCAGAGGGTGGCTGCACATTCCCAACTCAGCCAAGGCCCTAATCAGACCATTCCAAACCATGCCCTCTCTCATTTAGCTGTGACTAGCCCAGCCTTCTTGTTTTACAGATGGAGAAGCTGAGGCTCAGAGAGAGAGAGGAGCAGAGCAGCTCAAGGGCCACAGCAAGTTAATGACAGAGCCAGTACTTATATCCCTCTTCTTCCTACTCTACTGATAAAGGGGATTTAATTAACCAAGCAAGCAGTAAACATTGTAGAGGTCCACCATGTGCTCAGCATGGTTCTAGGCATTGTATGGATATAGGAAAAAAACAGAAGCATTTTTTGCCCTCAAGGACCTTGTGCAGTCTAGTTGGGGAGGCCAGATTAACACACAGGAAGCAATTAGGGAGTCATATGAGACATACATAATTAGGTGCTAAATTGTTTGATACAAACAGAGTGTTACTGGAGATCAAAGCTAAGAGAGATTAGTAAGGGCTGGAATAATCTGGGAAGGCTAACTGGTGGAGGTGTGGTTTGAGCTGGGCTTTAGTACTGGAAGGACCAAGTGTGTCAATTTTGTACCAAATGACACAAGATTTTTTATAAATAATTTTTTATTATTTTACTCTCTCTTATCTGTGCATATGCACTTTAAATACAAATAATTATAAGCAGATATGATTTTATTTCAAAATAAATTTTTCCCCTTGCTTTCTCTATTTTCTTTGCATTATAGATAAAAAAACAAAACAAAACCCAACCCACTGTGTTAATTGATGCAATTTGCTTCTTTGAGGTAGTCTTAAATTCTGGTCCCTCCTTAAAGGATGGGTAGGATTTGGAAAGGTACAAAGAGAGGATTTCTGAGTGGGACAAGTTTGAGGTAGCAGTGAACTTGTGAGGGGTATTAAGATGACTCACTATACTGGGAGTAGTGAATGATTCTACCGAAGCTGAAACCTAACTGCTCTAGAAATGAGGAAGGGAGGGAGAGGGGAATTTGTAGCAGACGAGACTTAAATCAGGCATCATCAAGAACGTGAAGGAACAGAGGCCAAGACAGAGGATGTGATATACTCAAGGTCACACAGTTAGTTAGCAGCAGAGTCAGAATTCAAACTCAAGTGACCTTAGGACAAGGAAATAGGTAAGTAAGGCAGGCTAGCATTTCTCTCCCTGGGGATTCGTAGGCCAACGGTGAACCCCATTTGTCTCAGCCTAGGGAGAGGCAGCTGTGATAAGCGTGGTGATTGGGGCAGCCTGAGCTGGGAAGGATGTGGGTGAAAGAAGAAGGCTGAGGTGTCATCCCTGCCCTTCTTACATCTAGAGGCAGGGAGTCTTAGGGACTTGGGGTTAATGGCGTGACATCCCGGTGGCAGCCAGCCCGGCGGGTTTCTGATGCCTTTTCTAATTTGGTGAGAGGCTGAAGATTAGAAGGCGAGAAGAGAGTTTTCCTCCCACAGGTTATTATCCTGCCAACTCCCTGGGCACCCAAGGGAGTGAGGCAGCTTGTTTCAGGAGAAAAGGAAGCTGGGCCTAGTGCTCAGGCTTGGGCCCATGTTGCAGTTGGTCCCGCTTGGGGTAGGGAAGGGAGGGAAAGGAGGAGGGAGACTGGAAGGAACTGGGGAGGGAACAAAATTGATGCTATTAATGGATGTGATGCTGGGGAAAATGGGAGCAGCAGCAGAACTTGGGAGATCTTCCCTACAATCTGGGGTAGTAGGGGCTGATAGCTGAAGCCCCTTCCCCCCTTTCCATCTTAGATTTTTTTCCTTCCAAAAAAGTACGGACATCCAGGGTGGAAGGATTTCCCACCCCATCCACTCCATTCTCAGGTAAATAGGCACCCCTGCCTTGCATGAGGCCTGGTTGTTGTGCTCAGGCTGCTCCTGACCTTCCTTGTCCTTCCCCACCCTAGGGAAAGTACACAAACATAGATTAGAGTAACTCTCCAGGGGAGTTCCACCAGGGTAATTTCTCAGACACAAACCTTCACTTTGCAAGAGAAGGAGGAAGAAAAGCAGGAGAAAGGAGACAGGAAAAGTTAAATCAACAAGAATTTCTTAAGCGTTTACTATGTGCCAGGCACCATGCTAAGTACTTGGGGATACCAAAAAGATCAAAACAGCCCTTAGTCTCAAGGAGCTCACATTCTGATGGAGGAGACAGAATGAAAACAGCCACATGTGGACAAGACACACAGGGTGTCCCCAAAGTCTTAGTGCGGTTAAAATCTTTGATAACTAAAAAAAAAGTCTTTTACACTAGTAAAGCTTCAAACTGCATCAAGACTTTCGGGATGCTCTGTATAGAGTGTAAACGGAAGGTATATTTAGAAAGCTACTGGAAAAGGCCTCTTGTAAAAGGTGGGATTTAAGCTACACTTTGAAGGGAGCCAAGGAAAACCATGAGATGGAGGTGAGGAGGGGGAGCGTTCTGGGCAAGGGGGCCAGATAGTAAACAGGGATAGAGTCTGGAGACAGTGTTTTGTGCTGGGAACAGCAAAGAAGTCAGGATCACCGGATAGCAGAGGAGGCAGACGGGAGTAAAGTGTGAAAAGACAGGAAGGTGTGTGGGGGGTAATAGGGAGCCACTAGAGTTTATTGAGTCATTATGGGTTGGGGGTGGGGAATGGGGATGACATGGTCAGACCCAGATATTACAAAGATCCCTTTGGCTCTGAGTGGAGGATGGACTCTGCTAGAGAGAAACTTGGGGCAGAGAGACCAACCAGATCACTATTACAAAGGTCTAGGCATATTGGGATGACTGTAGGCAACTGTGTGAGTGGAGAGAAGGGTACTTATATGAGAGGTTGTGAAGGTGGTGGTAAGACTTGACAACAGATTGGATATAGTAGATGAGAATGAGGAAGAAAGGAAGGAAGGAAGGAAGGAAGGAAAGGAGGGAAGAAGGAAGGAAAGAAAGAAGGGAAAGAGGGAGAGAGAGAGAGAGAGAGAGGGAGGAAGGAAAGGAGGGAGGAGGGATGGTAGAAAGAGAAGAAGGAAGGAAAGAAGGAAGGAAGGAAGAGATGGTGAGGGAGGAGGGAAGGAAGGAAAGGAGGGAGGAAGGGAGGGAGGGAAGAAAGAAGGAAGGAAAGAAAAGAAGGAAGGAAGGAAAGGGAGCTGTAACAGTAATTAAAGTGGGACATTTTGCTTTTCTTCTCTTAAGTGCCTTTAATGATTCTGGCCTTTGTTTGAATGGGGCAGATAAAGTGGGATCTTTTTGTCTTGGAGTATTTCTCAGCACTGAGACAAGTAGGAGTCATTGATTTGTATATGATGTGATCCTGGAGATGGAGAACTTTCCCAGACCCAGCCTGGGTGAGGTCAAAGCCTTCAGGGCTCCAAACTGGATATAACTGAGGAGAATTTGGCATTTGATTTTGGGGGCATACTCATGGAAGGAATGTTGAGACTCTGGGCAAGCTGCAAACTGCCACCCAGCTTTGAAAGCCAGATGTTGGTACTGGTAACTATGTATTATGATTTGAATCAGATAAGGTCTGTCTGTTGATGTTTATAATTTGCTTGTATTTTGCTCTGAAGTTCAGGGTGCTGGCTTTTTCCCCTGAGCTAAGTGAATGATATTTGTGTGCTGAATTAAAGTAAGCTTGCCAACCCCTTCACCTTGCTCTCCTTATTAAGGCAGATCAAAAGAACCTGTGCTGTCCGGCAGCTTTCTGGGTGCTGGCTGTGGGTGGATCTTGCACCCCCACAGAAGCAGCTAGCCGGATTGTGGAAACAGGAGGGAAGGAAAGAAAGGAGGGAGGAAGGAAGGAAGGAAAGAAGGGAGGGAGAGAGAGAGGAAGAAACGAAGGAAGGAAAGGAAGGAGGAGGGAAGGGAGGAAGGGAGAGAGG
>CM053627.1:195246762-195265351 GCA_028646595.1 Phalanger gymnotis
ACACAGCTAATAAACCATTAGGTGTTGGAGGCTCCATTGGAACTCAGGTCTTTCTGCCTGCAGCCCCAGAATGCTGTCTGCTACACCACGGAGCTGCTTCCTCCCAGGCTGGATTATCAGAGGGATAGTGGTGCCCTTGTCAGTAATAGGGACATTCTGAAGAAGCGAAAGATAGTGAGTTCTGATGTGTGTGTGTGTGTGTGTGTGTGTAAATACACAAAACATATTTGTGTGTGTATAACACATGTATGTATATACATTTCTATATAAAACAGAACTTATGTAAACCAACTCATATATACATGTATATATGTACATATGTACACATAACACACATGCACACATAAACTTGTACTCACACATAAACACATACACACACATATACACATGCACACATATATTTCAGCCTGGCCTTCCTATTTCACCCAGGCTGGAAGTGCAGTGGTTACTCATGGACAAGACCTCTCTGCTCATTAGCAAGGAAGCTTTTGACCTGTCCCACGTCTAGCCCAGGCTTGGTGGCCTCTCCTTAAGCAGCTTGGTTTCTCAACCCCACCCTCACCCCCTATGCTCAGGGACTCATCCTATCTGTACCAGACAGTGCCAATATCCACTTCAGCCCTTTTTAAGCTTAGAACTCTTAAGCTCAAGTGATCCACCAGCCTCCATCTCCTCAGGTAGTTGGGGATTCCAGGTGAGCTTTACTACTCCTGGCTCTTTTGGACATGTTGAAAAGGGCAGAGTAAAAGGTATACTGAACTAGGATTCAGGAGGCCTTGTTGTGTGACCTTGGCCTAGTCATTTCCCTCCTTTCTTGGCCTGAATTGCCTCATGAGTAAAATTGTTTTGGCTAGATAATTTCAGAGCCCCTCCAACCTCTCATGTACTCTATTTGGTGGAAATAAAGATACCTGGAGGCCTGGAATTGGTTACTTGTTGTTTGCCTGCTCTTAATTTCTAAGCCTCAGTGTTCTCATCTGTAAAGGGGGGCTAACAATACCCGTTACCTTTCTTAGGGCTGTTGTGAGGAAAATCCCTTGTAAACTTTAAATGTATGGGAATGATTAAATGTGAGCTTAGCTCTTGTGATTATAAAAAGGGTAGTAATCAGCTAGCCCGCTGCTTGTGCTAGGTCCTCCTCTACTGAGAGTAATGGGACAGGAAAGCACTGGAGCCTGAAGACCTTTGCTCATTCATTGGGAAAATCACAGAACCTGTCTGTGTCTCAGTTTCCTCGTTTGTATAATTTTGGGGGCAGGGGTCTTAATCTATGATTTCATCAATGTAAGACATTCCAGGTGAGGGAACTGCCTCTACCAGTGTAGACAACTTCATCATGCCACACATCCGCCATGTTCAGAAATGTACGTCTTATTCTGCAGTTTGAGTCCATCACTATTCTATCAGGTTGATTGGCAAAGAAACTGGAGTGGTTTGCCATTTCCTTCTCCAGCTCATTTTACACATGAGGAAACTGAGGCAACACAGTGAAATGACTTGCTCAGAGTCACACAGCTAGTGTAATCAGTCTTCTGGAGTCATTACCATTGCATTGATCAGGGTCCTTAAGTCATTTAAAGTCATTTTTCTTTACAGTGTTGTCGATCCTGAATATCTCCTGGTCCTGCTCACTTTATCAGTTTATGTAAGTTGATATTTTATCAGTTTATATAAGTCTTCATGGCAAACTCCCACCATCTGGTACTTTCACTGGGTTATTTAATCATAGGCTACCTAGGAATAAAATACCTTTAGTCCTGACCTCTGATCTCTCCTCATTTTCCCTAACCCTTCTATGTTCCACTACAATTTTGCCCACCCTTTCCACTGTGCCCTCCTGAAAGAAGGAAACAAGCAATTATTAAGCACTTAATAGATGCCAGACAAGACATCTAGATGGTGCAGTGGATAGAGCAGTAGGCTTGGAATCAGGAAGACTCGTCTCCTTGATTTCAAATCTGGCCTCAGACACTTACTAGCTGTGTGACCCTGGGTTAGTCACTTCACTGTGCTTGCCTCAGTTTCCTCATGTGTAAAATGAACTGGAGAAGGAAATGGCAAACCACTCCAGTTTCTTTGCCAAGAAAACCCCAAAATGGGGTCACAAAGAGTTGGACACAACTGAACAACTTAACAACAACAAATGTACCAGGGGATATAGTTGCTATATCCCCTGTGCTAAGTATCGGGGATATAGTTGCAAGCAAAAAGATCATCCCTAACCTGAAAGAGCTCGGATTCCAAGAGAAGATAATACACAAAAGGGAGTTGATAAGTGGAGTGGGGGGATGGGACTGGGAATGGAATGAAGCTCCCTCCCATAGGGGCATGGTTTCAAAATCCAGAGAAATTTAGCAACAAAGTCAGGAAAGGAATGAAGTCAAGTCAGGTTCTGGCCCCATCACAAAATGGAGGGACACACCAATGGGAGAAGGTGGGAGGATCTTGTATGGGAATATTCCAAGGTTGGAAGGACCCTGAAGTTATCTAGTCAAAAGTCTCAATTTTATTCATGAGGCAATTCAGGCCCCCAAAGGAGGAAAGTGACTAGTCCAAAGTCATACAGCAAGGTCACCTGAGTTTTAGTTTGATATAGTTTTTACTATGCCCTTTTCAACATGTCCAAGAGAGCCAGGAGTAGTGATGTCCCATATGTAATCCCTAGTATCTGGGGAGACTGAGGCTCATGGATCACTTAAGCTTCAATAGGGCTAAAGTGGATGTTGGCACTGTGTGGCACAAATATGATGAGCTAACCATAGGGGTGGTAATGTATGGCAGATGAATTGGAATGCTCAGAGTCTCTCCTTGGTCTTTGGAGTCCCTACACCTGGATCACCACATGCTTTTCTCAGTCCCTTGAGGAACTAACATTTTTAGTGTTGCTTTTGTAACTGATGCAAGAATTCATCTCTGAGCCTTGGACTTGACAGTCAGCTTCCCAAGGCCCCCAGCAGTTTCTCTGCTTGGAGTACAAGTCTTTGAGATGAGCTCAGGGTTTTCACTTTCCTTTCTTTACTAAGCTTCCCTGATCCCTGAAATACACAGGCTCCTGGATCTTCCCTCTCCCTGAGCTGGCATGGCTCCCTGGGTTCTGTAATCTGGTTTTTGCCTAGACTTATGCTCCATGGCCTTTCCCTCTTTCCTTTTTGTCCCTTGAATCCACACACAATAAGCCACAACTGTGTGTTTTTTACATTTTATTCTTAAGGGAAGAGGCAGAACATTGAAATGGACAGAGGGGTGGCCTTAGAAGTAGGAATACTACAGTTTGAAGTCCTGACTATGTCACATACTAGTTCTGCAGCCAAGGGCAATTCACTTTTAGGACCTCTTAGTACCCCAGGCAACTCTGTAGGCTTGATATTCAAAAAATCATTACTGATTTTCATTAATAGAAGTCTCATACATGAGATTACAGGTCAGACCCCATTCACAAGGGGAAGAAAAAAGGTATAAAAATTCTGGACTAATACATCAGAATAAGCTCAGCATCATTGTCAACAAAAACAAAACAAAAAAACCCCAAAGCTACATACTCCCAGAATTCCCCATGATGTCCCGGAATGAGTAGCAACCAAAGTTTTTTAAGCCCAATCTGGCCCATTAACCATATTAGATTGGAAACTCCAAGTAACAGTGCAACCGCCTTCATAACTTTAGGCAAGAATTATCTTCATCATACCTCTAGGGCTAGGCTAATTGTGGGATTCTCTCACAAGGGGGTCTCTGGATCAAAGTTATTGGTCCATTGTTTAAAAACAAAACAACACCCCCAACCCTTTATCGATACTCTTTTATTACACCACTGCCATGTCATTGTAATTCTCTCCAACTATAGAACCCACAGAACAGAAAAAATTAACTAGGCAAAGCAAATCAGTGCCTTGGACACATTTGACAACATAGCTCTCATTCATCACCTATAGACGTTATCTCTCTGAAGCAGGCCAGGAAGCCTGGCTTTACTTCTAGTCTGCAAAGTCATCATTGGTCACTACATTGATTAGAATTCTAATGCCTTTCGATGTTTTCCTTTACATCAGTGTGGTTGCTGTAAAATTTGTGCTAACTTCCCTCTGTATTAACTCGTAAAAATCTTGCCATGTTTCTCTGAATTCCTCATATCTGTCTTTTATTTTTTCTTTCTTTTTTTCTCTGTCTCTCTCCCTCCCTCTCTTTCCTTCCTTCCTTCCTTCCTTCCTTCCTTCCTTCCTTCCTTCCTTCCTTCCTTCCTTCCTTCCTTCCTTCCTTCCTTCCTTCCTTCCTTCCTTTTTTCCTTCCTCCCTCCCTCCCCCTCTCTCTTCCTTTCTCTCTCTCTTTCCTTTCTTTCTTTCTTTCTTTCTTTCTTTCTTTCTTTCTTTCTTTCTTTCTTTCTTTCTTTCTTTCTTTCTTTCTTTCTTTCTTTCTTTCTTTCACCTGTGACTTCTTATTGGTATAGGAACTCTTTCTAATGCCAATCACCTAATTTACAATGTCCTTAGAGCAGGGATTCTTAACCTTCATTCAGTCCATAGACCTCATATGGATAGATTTCAGGGGATCCATGAACTTGGACAAAGAAAAAGTTACATCTTTATTTTTACTAACCTTTGGTTTCCTTTTACTAAATTTTATGTCTTTAAAAACATTATTCTGATGAGGCATCTATAAACTTCATCTGACTTCTAAAGGGATCTATGACACCCCCCCACCCCCGCCCCAGGAGCTTCGTACCTTTGTCTTAGAGGGTTGCTTGGGGGTACTGAGATCTTAACGATTTGCCCAGAGTCACAATGCTGGTATGTGCCAGAGATGGATCCTTAACTCAAGCCTTCTTATCTCTGAGGCTAGCTCTCTATTCTCTATACCAAGTGGCCCGTCATCAACACCTTCAGTTCTTCCTGCACAGTAATACTCTATTACATTCAGATACCCAAACTTTGCAACTATTTCCCAATCAGTGACTACCCACTCTGATTCTAGTTCTTTGTTACCACAAAAATGCTATCAACAGTTTTTGAATACCTGGGACTCTCCCTCTATCTTTGACTTTCTTGAGGTCTGGGATTTCTGTGTCAAAGGGTACGTACAGCTTAGTGATTTTTCTAGTATAATTGCCATTGGTCCACTCTTCCAATCTCAGATTCCTCTCACAGCAAGTTTTTAGCTCTAAGCATGTTACTGCATCATGCTTTGCTAAGTCACATGCCCCACCAACTACCTATTACAAAGGGTAAAAACGATAAAATGTAGGAGAGCTTCAAGCCAACAAGCATTTGGAATGAAAATTCCAAGGAATTACATTCCCCTCCAAGACCTATTCCTGACTTTGTCTGAACTTCAAAATCATATCTCCTCCATTGCTGGCTCATCTTGGGACTTCACTCAGTGCCTGGAACCTCCTCACCTTGGAACAGCTTTACTACCCCCCGGCCCACTCTCCATGAAGTATCACTCCGTGAAGATCCCGCCTTCCTCTTATTGCTGTGTTCCTCCATTTTGTGGAGGGAGCCAGGCTCAGCAGGCATTGGAATGTCATGAAAAGAGCACTGTTCTCATAGAATCAATAGAGATCGTTAGGGCTGCCCCACTCATTTTGTAGAGTAATTAAGGCATAAGGAGGTTCAGCGGTTTGCTCAAGTCCACACGCTTCATAAGAAGAAGAGCAGGGATTTGAACCAAGGTCTGATTCCAGATCCACCTCTCTTTCGCACTATGATTTTAAGGGATAACACCTAAAAGTCTCAATTGTAAAGAGGTCTCTGCCTTGTTTCTCCTGGTTGCTGTGACCAACAGTTACACAACATACTTCTGTCCAGGAAAGTTCATGCACGTAGACAGATACACACAGGGTTTACTTTCTGAGTCAGCAGAGAAAGCAGTGTTATTTGAGGGGCATAGATACCTGTGTTTCCCTTTCCTCTCCCCATCTCCAAACCTTCCCATTGCCTGTTACGCTATTAGAGATTCATTCTTCTAGGTCTTGTAGGTTTTTGTCTTCAGGAATTTCTACCTAGATGCTAATATCCCTGAAGAGGCTAACAAAAAGACTCATCAAAAGTTAGAGCAGACATTGGTTATACATTTTACTTAAGGTTTGTAAGGCAGTTTCCTTGCAACAACCTTGTGAAGTGGGTAGTATATCACCATCCCTATTTTACAGATGAGGAAACTGGGGCTCAGAAAATTTAAATGGCTGGCCCACAGTCATGTAACTTGTAAGCAAGGTCAGAATTAAGACTCAAACCCAGGCCCTTGGATCCTAGGATTTAGAACTAAATGGAGTGGTATGTTGGTAAATATTTAACAACCAGATCTCTGAAAACATGCAGGCTACACTTTTAATTTTGCAGCATTATTAACAGTTTCTCTGGCAGCCAGTAGATAGAGCATTAGGCTTAGAATCAGGAAGACTTGTCCTCATGAGTTCAAATCTGGCCTCAGACACTTACTAGCTGTGTGACCCTGGGCAAGTCACTTAACCCTATTTACCTCAGTTGCCTCATCTGTAAAAAAGAGCTGGCAAAGGAAATGGCAAATCACTTGAGTATCTTTGCCCAGAAACCCCAAATGGGGCCACGAAGAGTCAGACACTAGTCAACTAAACAACAATATGCAGGTGGTGGGGATGCTTATGAGTGGAACAGTGGCCCCCATTTCTATTTCAATTTGACACCACTTATCTGGTATGACCCCCACTTTTTTTTGAGATGAGTAAATCGATTTCCAGAAGGAGGAAGTGATTTGCCTAAGGTTACACTAATAGTAAGTAGTAATAACTAGCATTTATAGCCTTTTGAGGTTTACACTGTACTTTATATTTATCTTCTTTGGTTCTCACAACAGCCTATAGAGGTAGATACAGAAGAGGGAACTGAGACAGGTCAAGTGACTTGCCCAGGGTCACATAATTAAGTGAATATCTGAGACTGGATTTGAACTCAGGTGTTCCTAATTCCAGTTCCAGTGCTCTATCCCATGTAGAACCCAGCTGCCTAGTAGAGTTTGCATTTAACCCAGATCCTCTTACTGGAGAAAACCACTGAACTACATTTCCTCTACACCATGCTGGAAGAGAAATAAACATCTGTGTGACATCTGATCTGTCCCCCCTCATTTTACAGAGCAGGAAATTAAGACCCAAAGAAATTATCTGATTAGCCCAAGGTCACAAAGGAAGGGACTCTTCTAGCTATGGACAAATAAGATATGTAGGAGATAAATTGGAAGTAGAGGGAAGGTACTAAGATGTAGGAGTTCCACCTCTAAATCAACGCTCCCATGCCATAGTTCCATAGATTTAGAGGTGCAAAGGATTTTTTGGGGTGGCTTCCATTTGCAAACATCATTTTCCTCACTTCTGAAATAAATTAAACTTCTATTTGTGGCCTGACTCTCCTGTCTCTGGCCTGTTTTGTGTGTCTCTGGCCACCCACAGATTAGAGGTCCTTTCCTGTCTGGTTGACACCACTCAATGAATCCATAGACTCCTGGCTTTGAATGAAACCTCAGAGGTCACTGAGTCCAATTTGTATCTGAACAAGACTTCTCTACAGTATCTTCAACAAATGGTCATCTAACCTTCTCTTGAATTATCTCCAGTAACATGAAACTCATTATCTCAAGGCCACCCATTGCATTTCTGGACCACTCTAATTCTTAAAGAAGTTTTTCTTTATGTTGAGGTGAAATTTGCGTCTTGGATTACAACAGCGATTTTTAGTAGAGAGTGCTCCCATTTGACAGACGCAGAAACTAAGAAAATTGCTAGAAATTGTGAATTGCTAAGATTCCATTGGAGCCTGATTCCAATTCAGACTTCTTGCCTTGAGATTCAACATTCTTCCCCATTGTATCAGATCACCTCCAACCACTTGCCATCTTTAAGACACTCAGCATTAGTTTGGCATCTGTGAAATGCACTCATATATCATGATGCATTCTGGTGCCAGATGGGAGGCTTGTCCCTCATTTAGACTGTAAGCTCCATGGGGGTATAGACCTTGTCTTAAATTTTGTATTTCAATACCCTGTCTTTTACCCACACACTCACTCATGCCCACAATGCATATCCGCAAAATGCTCTTCCCAATAGTAGACACTTAATACGTGTTAATTGAATTTAGTTGTAATCTCAGTGCTGGACACTGTGGGGGAATTTATCAAAATACAAAATAAAGTCCTCCAAAGCATAGGGTTTTCTTAATAAGGAGAACCCAGCTCCCCTCTTTATAACCCCTTTCCATCTCCTCCCCCCACCCCACCCTCAACAGTTCAGGCTGGAATCTCAGGGTCTGCTGGGGTCAAGACTGAGTTCAGAAGGCCATGGATGGGTCAAGAAAGATCTGTGTGGGCCAGCCCGGGGCCCAGCTGCCACCAGCTCTGGGGCCAGCTCCTGAGGGGCCTGGATGTGGCTTCCCCAGACAGTAGCAATTATCGTAATCAAAGGCTTGACACCAATTACACTGCAGGGACTGTCGGAGAAGACTGCAGAGCCTGGAGCTTCAGATTTTGCATATCTTAATGTGGACTGACAGGCAGTGACCTCGGGGGCCACTGACCCTGCCAGCCTTCAGATGTTTGTGTGGCACCAATTTCCAGAGCCAGTCCAGGCCTGATCTGAGGGAGGGTGGGGACCAAGCTAGTGGGAAGCCTCAGAGACTATAGCTCTCTGAGATCACTCCCTGTTCTTTGTCCCATTAGAACGCACCCCTCAATCTTGAGGCAGCCAGGTAGTGCAGTGGATAGAATGGTTTGGCCTGAAGTTGGGAAGACTTGTATTCAAATCCAGCCTCAGATGCTTATGTGTGACATGAGCAAGTCACTTAAAACCTCTTTCGGTTTCCTTAATTTTGTAAAATGGGTTGGAGGCTATTAATAACACCTCTCTCTCAGGATTGTGCTGATAAAATTGAGATATTTGTAAAATGCCTGGCACCTGGTAGGCGCTTGATAAATGCTTGTTTCCTTCCTTAAGAGACTGGGGAGAGACTTGAGTTTGTGTGGGAAGGGTTTCTGGGGAAACCCTAAATTTTCCCAGTTTGGCATAGAGAGTGGGCACGGTGTCAGGCAGCACCTAAAGTGAAATTCTGAGTTTGCCTACGACTAGATTGCTGTGTGACACAGGGAAGGTACTTCACTGCTATTTGCCTCAGTTTCTCCAAGAAAGATAATAAATGCTAATACTACCTGCTTACCCATCAGGATTGTTATGAGGATGAAATGAGATATTTGTAAAGTGCTTTGCACTCGTTAAATAAAGTTAAACTATAGATAGTAAATTAATTATATAAATGTTAGCTGTTATTACTATTATGACCAGGGATACAAGGCAAGGTGAAATAGTTCTTGTCCTCAATAAGCTTACATTCTACCCTGGAAGTTTTCTCCATGGATGATTCTTTGGGAACAAGCCTGATGACAGAATACTGGAACAGGTCAATGCGAAGGTATATGTAGAATCTATATCAGATTATGTGCCATCTTGGGGGGAGGGGGAAGGTGAGGGAGTGAGAGAAAATTTGGAACTCAAAAACTTGTGGAACTGAGTGTTGTAAACTAAAAATAAAAAATAAATTTAAAAATAGGCAAGTCAGATACATAAATGTAAACAAACAAACAAAAAGAATACTGAACAAGGTTTGGAATCCTGGCTCTACCTTTTACCACCTGGGACAGGTGAAGTGATCTTGGATAAGTCATAACTCCTCTGGGCCTCAGTTTCCTCATATGTAAAGTGAAGGCGTTGGGCTAGATGATTAATAATAATAAGACTGCAGTTGGTCAAAGATCACAGAGCTAGCGTCTGAGGCAGTATTTAAACTTCGGTCTCCCTGGTTCCAGGTCTAGCTTTATATGCACTGCATCCCCTAGCTGTCACTAATAAGATTGATTCTAGCTCTAAATCTATGACCCTCCCTCCCTCCTTATACTGCACCCATCTGTCCACCTGTCCATCCCATCCTCAGCCTCGGTGGCCCTCCCACCTCTCTCCTCCTCATAGAGCTGCTATGGGAACAGAACCAGCAGATCTATTAATCAGGCCTAGGTTCCAGCATGGCCCTAAATGTTCCTAAGATTTATGACTTGGGGCAAAGCACTCAACCTTTCTGAGGATCAGATCTCTTTTTTGTAAGATGGAGATAGTAATGCCTGCTCTATCTACCTTACAAGGTTGTTAATGAGGAGAACCTTTTTAAGGTTCCTTAAAAGTCCATATAAAAATGACTCATTATTAGTATTGACTAAAGTAGAAGGGAATCCCATATGATGTGCACAGAGGGCATGGGTGGGCAATTCTTTTAATTATCAATATCCTTTACAAGATAGAGTATGTTGTAACAAGCCTTTAGAGTGCTTCTCATCCATGAACTCATTTCGCCTCACAAGTATGTGTGCAATGCAAAGTATTATACCAATTCTAAAGGGTAGACTCAGAGAGCTTGTGAGGTCATAGAATTCAGAGCTGGAATGGACATTAAAGATCATTTAGTCCAGTCTCCTCAGAGGATCATTTTATGGAGGAGGAAACTAAAGCAGATGGGGTGAGCAGGATCATAGCACTACAGAATTCAGAGCCGCAAGTCACCTTTGAGATCATCGTTTGACTCCAGCCCCATAATTGTGCACCTGAGAATGCTGAGGCCTTGTATTGGGGATCCTTGAAGAGTTTGGCCTTTGTTTCCTTTGATTAATTCAGTGTCTTTGATTGAGTCTTACTAGGTGCTAAGCCCCAGACCCAAACCCCTATCTATTAGGTGCTAAGCCTATGTGGGTGTGAATTGGTAACTAAGGTGGGGCTCCAGGTGGGGCCAACGAAGGGAGGTGCTAACACCAGAGCTAATCATAGGAGCCTAAGTTCTGGTTGCTCAGATGGCATTTGATGATGTCTGAAACTGAATAAAAAGGGAGAACAGAGCTATTTGCTTAAGGCTCTCACTCCTGGAGGCTTGGAACTCTGGGCAGCTGCTCTAAGGGGCCTTCCAGGCTGCACTCAGATGTTGATGGTTCTCTTGGTAATTATGAATTGTATTTGGTCTGTTGGTGTTTGTAATTTGTTTGTATTTGCTCTGAAGCTCAGGGTGCTGGCTTTTTCACCCTGAACTGAGTGAATGATATTTGTATGCTGGATTAAAGTAAGATTGTTAACTCCTTAGCAGATCAAAAGAACTTGGGCTTGCAGTATTCTGTGAACTGGTTGTCATTGGTTTTTCACCCCTACAGCAGCTGCTAGCTGGATTGTTGAAACAGGCCTAGAAATGGAAAGTGGTTTGCTCAATTTCTTACTGGGAGTAGTAAGTAGCAGAGGTAGGATTTAAATCAGGGCTTTTGAATCCAAATCTTTTATTCTCTCCATTATAGAATGAGGGCAGGGAGTATCTTTTGCCTCTCTTTGTATCCTTAGAGTTTAACACATTGAGAGGCATAAAGTAAATAGTTATTAAATTCTTGTTGACTTACTGACATCAGGAAAAGTGATTTAGGGCAGGTAGGTCAAGTGGTGGATAGTGTACCAGGCCTGATATCAGGAAGACTAAACTTATTAGCTGTGTTTGCCTCAGTTTCCCCATCTGTAAAATGAGCTAGACAAGGAAATGGCAAATCACTCCAGTATCTTTGCCAAGAAAACCCCAAGTGGCATCAGACACAACTGAACAAGAAGTGTTTTGTCCAAGGTCATTTAGTTGGTGACAAAACCTTCCCTTTGTCCAAGGAGTCATAGCTTTAGAAATAGATTGGGCCTTGAGGCCCATGTAGTGTAATTCCTTAATGTTCCAGAAGAGATAATGAAGGCCGGGAGGGATTTAAGTCACCTAGGTGGTGACATATTTGAACAGACTCCAACTCTGGAGCTCTTTCCTATGTAGGTTCCATGTTGAAGTGAATCCAGGATCAGAACCTGAATCTGTGTCTCCTGATTCAGATTCCTGGCTTGTAACTGCAGTACTAGCTTTTTGTGGATTGCTAGAGATGTTTGGGGCAGCACTAGGTGTCTGGAAGGCATGCTGGGTTAGAAAAGGCAGAGTCCCTTAGAGCTGCTCCTAAGACCTTTCTGACCTTTGGCACCTCGACTTTTGATTTAGAATCAAAACAATCCAAGATTAAAGGAAATCATGGCACAACAGGTTGCAAGTTTTGTATTGTTAGAGTATATCAGGAAGCCTTATATACTGGAAAGCTATGGTGCTGACATCATTCTTCTAGGATGTGGACAATCTTTTCAATGGTCCTTTCAAAGCATCCTTTCAAGGTCATCACCAAATGATCACATCCTTATGGGTGGACTCTTTCTGTGTTGTCATTTTATCCCAGGACATCTCTCTACAAGGGCTCACATGGAAGAGGGAAAAGAACACTGTTGTTCCGAAGAGCTGCTATCACTTACTAGGTGGATCCCACAGGTGGTCCAAACAGATTCACAGATGTGACACGTGGCAATATGAGCATTGTGTTTGTGGACTTCAAAAAATTTGGCAATAGCCAAATAAAGGTATATTCCTTCAATCTATAACATAGTGAAGATAATAGTGGTTATAAATAATTTTGCTTCTCCATTCTACCTTTAAAGAGCATTAAAAATTTATATATAATACATATATATATAAAATACATACATACATACATATAAATGAAATTATAAAATTTTTTACCAAAATAAGGCCTGCAGCTGGGCCAACCCTCTGTAGCTCTTAGCTCTCACCCCAACTCCTCACACCATCCAGACTGCTTCCTCATGGAGGCCTGAGCACCTGCTCAAGTACACCCTCGTACCTGCAGACACACACGTGGTGGCCCTTCCATGGGTGCACACAGAACACCCACACTGCCATCATTCCCCTTCTCCCACAGCAAAGTGACTCTCTTCAAAGTTAATGCATGGGGGTCCCCATTCAGGGTCTAAGGCCAGTAAGACATAGGGGTACATACACACATAAAATCTGAGACATTCCTCAAAGCCTTCTGCCTCTCCTTTGCTTCCCCCTCCCTCCTGGACAATGGGAGGAATGTGGCGGGGAGGGGAGCCCTAGAGAGCAGGTAGACTGGCCATCTGTGCCCAGCTTGATTCGCCCCCCTCAATCCTTCCCCCCATTGGGGGAGGAGGTGGGGATCGCCTTACATGAGTACTTTACCAGATGAAGAGGTTCAAGTTTCCCCAGCCTGGCCCCTCTCTCTCACACACACACACATACACAAACATAGCCCTCCACACACCCGCTGAGCTTCCAGTGACCCCCACCCCCTGCTCACCCCTCAGCCGTCCTTCCACCTACTGTGTTTTCATCTTTTAGATGCAGGCCTCCCTCTCCAGCCCACCTCCCGATTTTGTTAAAAAAAAAAAAAGGCAACGTGTTCCACATATTCCGGAACACCTAGTGCCTCCTCACCTCTGCCATGAGGCGGCCAGCCTGTATAACTCTTGGTGCTACGAGTTGATGACGAAATGTAAACAGGGAAAGATTGTTTGAATCTCCCCATTCCTCTGATGGAAAAGTTAAGGTCCTGTTCAGGGGAAATGGTTCCAAAAAGACCTTGGAGTAGCCATGGTATTGGGGGCAGGGAGAGCCAAAAAGATCCGGATGTTTACATAGGAGACAAATCCTAAAGCATGTTTCAGATGTTTGATCTCTGGTGTGCCAGAGGCTGCCGACCTGGTAGAAAAAGAATTTTATTTACTATAGAAGAAAATCAAAGAATTTTAGATCTGGAAGGGACTTTAGATATCACCTAAGGGGAAGGGTGGGGTGGAAATGACTTGACCAGGGTCACACAGAGGCGGAGTCCAATTTCCAACTGAGTCCTTGCTCTGGCTCTCCACCAGAAGGAGTAGGTCAGGCCAGCTTCATGCCCTGGGCCAAAGGTGTGTCTACAGTACTTGAATCCCATACTGGGTTTCTTCCCCATTCACTCTCCCACTCCTAGAGCCAAACATTCTGCAGAAGGACAAAGCAGAGGAAGCTTCACAAGAAGATCCTTTTTGCTGATATCCAATAATTCAGACTGTAGTGGATAGAGTGCCAGACTTGGAGTCAGGAAGACTCATCTTCATGAGTTCAAATGTGGTCTCAGATACTTACGAGCTATGTGAGCCTGGACAAGTCACTTAACCCCATTTGCCTCAGTTTCCTCATCTATAAAATGAGCTGGAGAAGGAAATGAGAAACCACTCTAGTATCTTTGCCAGGAAAACCCCAAATGGGGTCATGGAGAGTTGGACACAACTGAAATGTCTCAACAACAACAAAAGAAATTCAGGGCTCAGTTTTACTGCCCGTCTAGGTCTTAGTCATGTGCCAAAGTTCCAGGTTTGGAGGAATTCTGGATGTTGCTCTCCTCTCTCACCCATCCAGGGAGCCCTGAATTAGACTCAGGGGGATCTGAGATCACGTGAATGAATGATGTGAGATTGAAGTATATCGCCTGGTTCCTTCCCTGCTAAGCTCTTGTCATGGAAGGAGCTTCTACCTTCCTGGGTCAGTAGGAGTTGGGGAGCATGGCCCTCACTCATCTCCACTAAGGGTCTCTGGGGCCAGGGGAGCTTGGTGTGTGTTTGAGGCCTCAGAGTTGGCAGACTGACTTCCTGTCTCTTAGCCCTGGCATTCCCACTCTGAGCTCCCTTCTCTGGCCTCTGGCCCAGGTCAACCTTCTCTGAAGGGCCAAGCTACCTCGGACCTCATCTCTGCCCCTCCTCCCTTCCTTTCCAGCCCCAGAGCCAGCAAGGGTGGTGGGTGTGATTTTAAACCAGGCGTGTAACAATTCCCTGGAGCCCGATGGCAGGCGATGCCTCAGATAACATACGAAGAATGTAAATCCTGTCAACAAGTGCCCAGCCCATAAAAGGCCTAGCGGGATTCCTGTGGATTAAGGATCAGACACTGGAAGCCCTGTTCTCTCTCCTTCTCCGCCCCTTTCCCCACCCCAGGAACAAGAAAAAGAAAAATCTGTTGGAAATGCTGTCTGTCTTACTCTTCCCTCTTCCCCCTCTTCCCTCTATCCCTCCCTTTATTTCTCCTCTCTTTTTCTCTTTCTCCCACTCAGTCTCCCTCTTTTTGACCTTCTCTCACCCTCTCTGTCTCTCTCTCTTGTTCCTTCTTTCACCAATTTAAAAGAAAAATAAAATACAGTTCTGTAACTAGGCTGTCTGCAGAGCAAACTGAAACCAGAAAATGCTTAAACATGTTTTAATGACTTAAACACAGGGGCCGGATTGTGTCTAAAAGTTTCCACGTTTAAAAAAAGCAAATTCAATATTAAATGTCCACCTCCACCCTTCCCTTCTCTTTCCCTCCCCTCACTGTTTCTCTTCTCTGTTCTTCCTTATCCCCCCTCCCCCACCCCTCCCAACCCCCTTTCTCTCCACCTCCCATTTCAGCTGTGGGTTATTAGCACCCGATGTGAACAGAGACCAGGCCCCTTTCATAAAGTTTATATTCACATTTAAAAAAAAGGAAAAAAAAAGATTTCTCTCCCCCACCTCCCCCAGGTACAGATCCAACTGTTCCTGAAAACAGAGGTCTAACCAGTAACCCCACCTCGCCAACTTTAGGGTCAGAGGAGCTGTTAACTAGCAGCTGACAGGTTTTTACAAGGGGAATTAGCCCCTCATTTAGTTCAGGATTAACCCAAATCTTCCAACTCATTACTACTCTGCCATTTTGGAGTCCCTACTAGGAACTAGGAACTTATAAGAAAGCTTTGGTAGGGGAGTGGTGGTGGTGGAATTGGGGAGGAAAAGGCCAGATAATAGGGATCACTTGGTTGGGCTAGGCCTTCTCCAATCTGAGCATCGAAATGAAGGCTCGTTTGCTTCTCTGGACAATATGTGTCTCTGTCCTGGCGGGTTCACCCTTGCCTCCGCCAGAGAAGAGGGGTCAGGATTGGCAAAGACATGGACTGCCTCAGGCCAGTCTTCTTAGCCTCTTGTTGCTGGTTGATATCTTTTTCTCATTCTCCACTCAGATGTCACCTCCTCCCTGAAGCCCTCTCAGATACCGCCTACTCCTCTCCTCAAAGAGTTCTCTTCCCCTCTCCCCCCCACCCCCGCAGATAATTTTGTCTGAACCTCATCTTTGTCTCTAATCTCACCCTATCATGTGCTATACTTTTCGATATGCACTCTATATATGCCTTAGTATGGTAAGCTCCTTGAGGACAGACAGGGGAAATGCTGTTTTTCATTTTTGTGTGCCCAGTGCTTTGCATGGCAGGTACTTAAATGTTTGTTGAACCAAAATGAACTTCATGATGTCTATATTAAATTCCCTGTCCTTTTCTACCAAGTAACCCTGACTTCTCGAAAGTTCCCCTGAACCACAGTGCTAAAGGTCAGGCCCATTTCTTCTTATCTTCTATGGAAATGGACAACTCTTCTTTAGCTTCCAAATAACGTTAAAGCAGAGTTTGGATGACCTCTTGTCAAACAATGTAAAAAGATTCCATGCATTGGGTAATAGTTTAACTGGATGCCCTCACATAGCTCCCTTCCAAATCCTAAGATTCTGTGAGCCAAGTCTCTGAATGTATTTGTGTATTAATTTATAAAAAATCCTATATTTTCTTTTCTACAGCATGTGTTTCCCAACAACCTCTACCTCTCTAAAAAAAAACCATTTCCTGAAAACAGTTTACCAGTTATCAACAGAAATGGGTATAGTCCTTTAATTCCGACAATATGGCAACAATCTTTAGTTTTAGACTTAACCAGAGTTTGTTTGCCTCTTTTGTCATTGAGTTGTTTCAGTTATGTCTGACTCTCCATGACCCCATTTGGGGTTTCTTGGCAAAGATGCTAGAATGGTTTTCCATTTCCTTCTCTGGCTCATTTTTACAGATGAGGAACTAAAGCAGTTAAGTGACTTGCTCAGGGTCACATAGCTAATAAGTTCCTGAAACTGGTTTTGAACTCAGATCCTCTTGACTCTAGGCTGGTTAATCTATGCACTTTGCTACCTAGCTGCTCTTTTGTTGCCTCTAAATGTTGACTTTATTTCCATGGTTTTTAAATTTTAATATCTAATATTAATTTTTTAAAATTTGGGTCTAAATTCTCTTCCCCCTTTCCCGTCCCCCTCGAGACAGAAAGCAATTTGATATGCTTGTGCAGTTATGTAAAATGTTGCCATATTATTCATGTTGTGAAAGAAAACACAGACAAAAAAAACACATAAAAAATAAAGTAAAAAATAGTGTTCCTTCATCTGCATTCCGACTCCATCTCAGTTCTTTCTCTGGAGACGGATAGTATTTTTCATCATAAGTCCTTTGGAATTTTCTTGGATCTTTGTATTGCTGAGAATACCTAAGTCATTCACAGTTGGCATCCTAAAAGCTGTTAACTGTCTACAGTGTTCTCCTGGTTCTGTTCACTTCACTGTGCATCAGTTAATCTGCCTGTTCATCATGTCTTATTGAACAACAGTATTCCATTATATTCATGTATCACAGCTTGTTTGGTCAGTCCGCAATTGATGGGCATTCCCTCAATTTCCAATATTTTGCCACTATGAAAAGGGCTGCTAAAAATATTTTTGCACCTCTAGGTTCTTTTTCCTTTTTTTATGATCTCCTTGGGATGCAGATCTAGTGGTGGTGTTGCTGGGTGAAAAGGTATGTACAGTTTTATGGCCCTTTGGGCATTGTTCCAAATTGCTGTCCAGAATGGTTGGATCAGTTCACTACTCCATCAACAACACATCAGTGCCCCAATTTTTCCACATCTTTTCCAACACTGGTCATTTTCCTTTTCTGTCATATTAGCCAATCTAATAGACATGAGGTAGTACCTCAGAGTTGTTTTAGTTTATATTTCTTTAACTAATAGTGATTTAAAACATTTTTATATGACTATAGATAGCTTTGATTTCTTCATCTGAAAACTGCCTGTTCATATCCTTTGACCATGCATCAATTGGGAAATGACTTGTATTCTTATAAATTTGACTCTGTTCTCGGTACATTTGTGAAATGAGGCTATTATTGGAGAAACTTTTTATGAAACCCTTTATATCTAAATCATGTACCCATTTTGACCTTATCTTGGTATACAGTGTGAGATGTTGATCTCCCTCTAGTTTCTGCCAAACTGCTTTCCAGTTTTCCCAGCAGTTTTTGCCAAATGGTGAGTTCTTGCCCCAAAAGCCCTGGGGTCTCTGTGTTTATCAAACACTAAATTACAATAGTCATTTATTTCTGAGTCTTGTGTACCTAATCTGTTTCACTGATCCACCCCACTATTTCTTAGCCAGTACCAAATAATTTTGATGATTACCACTATATGATACAGTTTGAGATCTGGTACTGCTAGGCCACATTCTTTCCCCCATTAATTTGCTTGACATTCTTGACCCTTTCTTCTTCCAGATGAATTTTGTTATTATTTTTGTCTAGCTCCATGAAATAATTTTTGGTAGTTTGGTATGGCATTGAATAAGTAAATTAATTTAGGTAGAATTGTCATTTTTGAGTAAATAATATTTTTCCAATTGTTCAGATCTAACTTTATTAGTGTGAAAAGTGTTTTGTAATTTTGTTCGTATAGTTCTTGAGTTTGTTTTGGCAGGTAGACTCCAAAGTATATTGTCTACAGTTATTTTAAATGGAATTTCTCTTT
>CM053627.1:195265851-195295241 GCA_028646595.1 Phalanger gymnotis
TGAAATGGGCTTTCTGGGCCTGGAGTCTTTTTGTCAAGATGTTGGAATGGGGAGGCCAGTTCAAGTTTTTGCTGCGGTGGGGCCTAAATAAATTTCTTGTTGTTTTCTCCTTAGAGAATCTCTCATACCTTGCGATTTCAGACCATTCAAACATATACATGATTATATTTGAGATCATAAATTCGGCCTTCCTACTACAGCATCCCCAGACTGCTTCCTGTTGGCAAAATGTAGGGTGACAAAGGTCTGTAATAGGCTACTTAGAAGAGTTGAGCAGATAATCTCTAACTCTCTTCCTGGCAGTTTTTGAGAGTAAAGAGGATTGCTGTGAGCCTATAAGTGATATAGAATAGACCAAGTTTTGACCTTGTGCACTATGAAAGGTTGCAAGAGCCATCAGAGATCCCTTCAGCAACTGGAATTGGTCATAATGACCACTAGGCTAGACAGTAGCAGTAGTTGAGTCTGATCAGGAGACACTGAGTCTTGGAAGGAGCCAACCAAATGGGCATGGGAGCAACTTGTCCATAATGGTGGACACCTTGCCCCCAGAGTGAACTTGAAGAAGACTTCTAGAAGAGAGAAAAGGATTCCCACACTTTGGAATCATAAGTTACCCCTTTGGACCCGTGAGTTCTTTCCATGTCAAGTCCAACAAGTATTTATTAAGCAAGTATTAAACAAGTGTTTGTGTCAGACATCATGCTACATGCTGGGGATACAAATATAAGCAGAAAAAAAGACAGCCCCTGGCCTCAAGGAACTTACATTCTAATGGAGGAAGAAAACATATAAAAGAGCTAAAAACCAGGAAGTAGCAGGGAAAGCAGGGTAGCTAGGCAGTGCAGTGGATTGAGTGCTGGGCTTGGAATTAGCAAGACTCATCTTCCTGAGTTCAAATCGGGCTTCAGACATTTACTAGCTGTGTGACCCTGGGCAAGTCACTTAACTTTGTCTCAGTTTCATTATCTGTAAAATGAGCTAGAGAAGGCAATGGCAAGCCACTCTTGTATCTTTGTTAAGAAAATCCCAAATGGGATCACAAACAGTCAGACAAGACTGAAAATGACTGACAAAGTCTGGAGAATGAAAGATGGCTTATCTGAGGTCTCCTTGAAAATGATAGCTCTAGGAAGAACTCACCAAGAGGGGACATGTATCTCATTAGCATGATTATTTTAAGTTTGATCCCACTCTCCTCTGTTGCTGAGTATATACAGAAGAGAGAGTGTGCCCAGAGTTTGGGGAATGTTTTATAGCTTCTGTTCTTGCTCTGGCTTCTTAGTCAAACTCCTTTTGCAAAAGCTATTTGATATTCACTGAATCATCATTATTGGGGAGAACATGTTGCATGAGTTAGAAACTCCAGAACCTTGAGGGGAGAAATAGCTACTTTCTGAGGACCCAATCTGTGAGTTCCAGTGGGATTTGGGGGAGTGACTTTAGAGAAAGTGTCATATGTAAAATAAATATGTAAAATAAAGATGATATGACATTTCCAACTTCTTCTAAATCATTTAGGAGAGGTTTTAAATTTCTTTGGGGGCAACTAAGTGGTGCAGTAGAGTTCTGGGCCTGAAGTCAGGAAGATTTATCTTCTCGAATTCAAATTTGGCTTCAGACACTTATTAGCTGTGTGACCCTGGGCAAGTCACTTAACTATGTTTACCTTAGTTCCTCATTTGTAAAATGAGTTGGAGAAGGAAATGGCAAACCATTCCAGTATCTTCGCCAAGAAAATCCCATATGGGGTCATGAAAAGTTGAACATGACTGAACTGACTAAACCAGAAAATGGAAACAGGGTGGAGGCTGAGGGAAGGTGAGTGACAGGAAGTTTGGATGGTAGGGTCATAGCTATAGAGCTAGAAATGACCTTAGAGACCATCAAGTTCAATTCTCTCATTTTTACAGATGAGCAAACAGGCCTAAATGACTTGCCTAGGTTCATGTAGCTAGGAAGAGAGGCAAGATTTGAACTCTAGTCTTCCTAACTCTAAGGCTAGTGTGCTATACACACTGACTCTGCATTATATCTGTTCATAGCATCCCCAAAGTACTTGATTTGTGGTGAGAAAACAGATTCAGGTGCCACCTCAGCTACTTGTTACCCATGTTATCTTGTGAAAGTCATTGAACCTTTCTAGGCCAGAGTTTCTTTATTTGTGTGATGGTGGAGGTGGGGGGCAGGGGCGGTGAGGGGGTGGAAAAACTAGCTAATGAGCCCAGTCATTATGAGCACACACAACTGGCTCTGTCTAATGCAATTCCCAATGTGGACTTTGGAACATGCCCAGGCATTCTGTAACTATTTCTGGTATGCTAGCCACATGATGAAGAGATAGAGTTTTGATTGGTTGATAAGCCAGAACTAGGTGTGCATGCAAAAGACCAAAGAATCTTTCTCTTTTTCCTTCTCTCTCACCTTCTGTCTCTCCTTCTATCTGTCTTTCTCTTTTCTCTCATTTTTTTCTATTGCCTTGGAGGTTCTTTTTCTATGTGTTTTTTGGAAGAATTTCTGGAATCAACTAGATTAAGTCCCTTACAGCAGGTATTGCAGCATTTCATTCAGCATTGTCTCAGACAATCAAGAATCATGTCTCTCCATTAGGAGCAGCAAATAGCACAGGCTGCCCCTCTACAATGTCTCAGTTGACATTCCTTCCCTGAGCCAAAACTTTTTGCAGTCCTTTGCAAAAAAATCAACTGGGGGTAGTTTTGAAACTTGTATCTATATAGCATGAGTACAAACATCAGCTTTTTAAAGATAAACAAACAAAAAAAGAGTAGTTTTCCTGGTCTCCCAAAGTAAGTAACCTACAGTATTGTTGAAAACAAAAAAAGATACAATGCACATTAACAGTATATATGCAATAGATATGATACTATGTAGTGTTTCACCTGATTGTGACTACATGAAGTATATTGTACAGATATTGCTCAAGAATCCATGCATATCCATAAAACGAGGCAATTAATCACAAGCAACAAAGTAAAGCATGACTAATTAACAAAGCAAAGCCATATTGCTACAACAATAACACTAGAAAAATATAGCTTAACTGTAAGCATTAGAGCATATGCAAATGAACAATGGGCAAAGTAGTTGACAGACATTACTATAGCATAAACATAACCCCAAATATAGTCAAATGAACTTAACAGCTAAATAATAAACAGTCATACTCAAACATGAAGTAATTAACGTGTACAGCAACAAACAGACAATAACACACAAGGAACACTTAACATTGTCAATCCCTAGGATTGTAACTGACTCTAGCATTGCCCCCTTGCTACATGTGTAACCATTTCTTTAGATTTACCTGTAATATCATATTAGTCCTATGAGTGGTCTGTTGGGTCTAGTTCCTTTGTCACAGATTTTCTGTTCCAACTGGCCTGACCATTAGGATCATTATAGACAGTTTTGTCTACTCTTGGGTTGACAGCAAGGACGGATTGGCTAGCAGTATATTTTGCTCTGTGAGTGGTGTCTGTACCCTTGATTCCCTGTAGTTGCCTCTGGCTTTCTATCCTGTATTGGTACATAGTCTCCTTCATTGGAAACATTCCTTTCAGTGTTCATATCTAGTCCAGTCTTTTGTACAGCTGGTGGAAGGTCTCTTTTGCTCAGAACTCCTCATTTCTCTCCACATTAGAAAGTCTAACCAACTCTCCTATGGGCAATAGTTGGTCATGGTAAATAATTCCTTTAGGGTCCCTTCCATTATCAGAGGTTATTTTGTAAGTAAGCAAGTTGTACGATCTCTCAACAACTTTTTACGGATTAAGTTTTCCATTAGTCAGCTGATTTGTGAGTCTCTTTAAACGTCAAGGTTTTCCAAAAGAACTCTTGTCTCCTTGCTGAAGGTTCTGATACTGTATTCTAGTATCATAATTTTTTTTGTTTCTGTCATAACTTTTCGAGCTGAAGCATTGGCTTGTTGGTAGCCTTCTCTTATTTTCTCTCTTTGCTGCGTGAATAGTTGTACCTCATCCTTCATCTAGAGGGGTGTAACGGTAAGGTAATAACAATGTAGATGATAATTGTCAAAATGCCTACGTAGTTCTGTATCACAAAGTATATGAGACTCTCCACATAGAAGGTAGAAGTAAACCATTTATTCAGACACCAGAGAGCCATATCCCACAAGCCATTTATCCAGTCAGTCCACTTCATCATAACAGCAAGGAACCCCAAACATTCAATACACAATATAACAACCTGGAGCCTCGCCATCCCAAAACCTCTCTGACTCCCAGCTGGAGTCTCCTCAGAGACAAACTCACAATATAGCTAAGTCAGCCTGTTCAGTTCTAACTATCACAAGGGCAGCCATTACTAGCCATAACATTTCTCTCTCTCTCTCTCTCTCTCTCTCTCTCTCTCTCTCTCTCTCTCTCTCTCTTTCTTTCTCTCTCTCAGCATTTTCCTGTGACATAACTTCCTTTTCCTGCCAGGAAACTCCTCCCATCATATATGTCTTAGGCTTCCTGTGATGTAAGCAGGTCACATGGCCTATTAATGGGTGGGAAAGATCTTCAAATCTAATTGCTACTACAAGGGGTCAAAATAGAAGTCAATAGGTAGGTGCGGTTCACACCTAAAACACGAGCAAGTCTGACCTAAACTCCATACCATCCATTCAAATTCCTGGTGGAATTGTACCAGTGTACTAGAAATGACATGTTGATTCCTCCACTGAGCTTTTTGTTCTATTCAGAGTTCCCAACAGTGTGTGGTTCCAGTGTTTAGGTTTCGGGTACTCTGAAGGTAAGGAGTAGATCCAGACTTTCTGATACTTGCCCAGGCCAACATTTTCTTGAGTGGTTGGTTCTCAGTGTCTCTACTTTGATCATGATGGAGTTCAGGAAGGAATTCATACACTGGAACTACATTTCCCATAAGACTTTGGCAACAATAGATGCTTTTCTGGTTTCTGGGTAGGAATGCTTGTGCATACCTGGTGAAATGGCCAGTCACTGCTAAGCTATGACTTATGTTTTTGCTATCACCTTCCAGAGATAGAAAGACAAGTTCCAAAGGATTGCTAGTCCTTACACTCTCCAAATATGCAACATGAGTTGGTAATGCTTTTCTTTGTGCACATCTGGCATTTTTCACACTTCTCAGTGACATCTGTGTCTATCTTGGGCCAGTAAGATTTGTTTCTTACCAGCTTGACTATTTTTTGAATCTACATGTCCAAAGTCATCCTACAAAGTACATCCTACGTGGCCCTTGGGTGGTATGCTCTGAGTAGTACCAGCTGCTTCCTGGTTCCACATTTGGGATCCATCACAATCTGATACAACACTATTGCACAGCTCCAACTTTGGTCATTGTCTCAGCTGTAGCATGCCTTCTGCATCCTGGAACTTAAGAATTAGAATCACTAAATTAGGTTTAGAATCACTACCTTGCTTTTTGGTGTGTAACTTCTCTTAGTCCTTCATCAGCCATATCTGTTCTGCCTCCCAGTCACCTGCAGACAGTTGTGAGAAGGAAGATTGGTTCAATAAAACGAGGTTCATATGTTCATTTGGCACCTATGAAGCAAAGGTTGGACTGCATGGCCAACATGGCCGTTATTTTCTTCTAATTCTAAATATATGACTCAGTGGAAGATAAACTCCTCGAGGGCAGGAACAATGTTTTCTCTAAATTTTGTATCTCTCCTAGTGCCTCTCTAGTATAGCACTCTGCACAGAGTGGGTGCATAATAAATGTTTTACTGTGTACTCACATGTGTATTCAGGGGCCCATAGGCTCATAGCATTTAGAGGATGGAGGGTGTAAAGGTCATTTAGTCTAACATGCTTATTTTTATAGATGGGGGAAAAGACCCAGTGAAATGATTTGCCCAAATTTGAGGAGTAAAAAATTAGTTTGAGAGCCCTAGCCCTAAAAAAAAAAAAAAGAGAGAGAGAGAGAGAGACGGAAATTGAGACAAGGGGAAGGATGGAAGAAGGAAGGCAGGCGGCGGGAGCAGGAGGCTCTGGAGAATTTTTTGGGTGGTTAATAAACTAAAAGGCTGCCAAGTTTAAAATAGAAAGAGGTGGGTTGTGTTTTCAGTGTGAGGAGGGGGGAGGGGGTCTCCAGGCCACTTCTTTGATAAATGCTTGACATTCTAGCCATAATAAGAGGGGTGGCAGCAGCAGGAGGGGGATGTTGGAATTGGAGGTAGGATGGGTAGGGGTTTTAGCCCAGCAGGGTGGGCTTCAGAGCCCAAACATAGAGAGGTGAAGCAATAGTACAGAGAGGCATTGGTGAATTGACAATGAAATCTGCAGTTACTTCACTGGCTTATTTTATTAAACAAACACAGCCTGAAATGGACCCAGCGGCCCTGAGGTAGTTGTCTCGGCTTGGATTACTAACTCAACACCCAGATCTCTCGGCCGACTCCCACCTCCTCGTTTTCCCTCTTAAGTCGCCCCCCCCCTCCCTTTCCCTACACTCCTCCTTTCACCCCCAACCTCAGTACTCTCCAGGTCCAAGTCACCATTTCTGTTTCTCCTTGTCAATTTTTCCCTTTTGCTCTGACCCTGCTTTTATAGCCTTTGGCTGCCAACACCTCTTCTGGTTTCCCAGTCCTTGCCTTACATGAGGCTTTTCTGGCAAAACCAGTTCCCTATCCCCCCTACTCCCTGTTTCCTGTTCCTGCTGGGTCTCCCTAACTACCACCTGCCCTAGACTTTCCCCTCCAACTCAACCCTGTCAGGAAACCCCTCTCCCTACCCTGGGGCGCCCCTGCCCCAGGCCCTCTGTGTGCCCTGAGAGCCTCCCGGATTGAGTGCCTAGGGCTTCCTCCTTCCCTGAGACCAGCCAGATGTTTGCCTGGTGCTTAGTAGACTTTGGGGGCAACCAAAATCACAAACACTGTGTGTGCATGCGTGTATGTGTGTGTGTGTGTGTGTGTGTGTGTGTGTGTGTGTGTGTGTGTAAGTGGAGGAAGGTAGTTCTGGAAACTCAGCTGAGGAGCCTGGCCTCATGGAAACTTGCCACGGGAACTGGCCAGGCCTGTTCTATGGACATTATCCAAGAATTGGCTTCCATATGTCTATTCAACTCCCCTCAACCCTGTGACCAACTAGGAAATACAGTTCTCTCATCTTGAACCCCAACCCTCATCACTCGAGTGTCAGAGAACACTAAGATTGAAGTCTGGAAAAAAGCCTTAGAGATGTTTCTAGTCTAAACCTCTCATTTCTTAGGGAAAAAAATTGAGTCTCAGAAAGGTTTAATGATGTGCCCAAAGTCATGCAAGTAGCAGACCTACTTAACCAACCAAATACGTGACTAAGTATGATAATTAATAGTGAGAAACAGTACAGCATAGAAGATCAAGGACTGGACTATGGAAACAGGAAGACCTTGGGCAAGTCAATTAACCTCTTAGTATTCTAGACCAGGGCTTCTTAAACTTCTTCCTCTTTCACTTCTTCTGTTTTGGCCGCTGTTATTCAGGGTTGCCTGACCTGGGGGCATGTGCAATGCAAAGTGCACATGCTTTGTGTTCAGAACCAAGGCTGAAGTGAAGCTGTGGGATAGGACATGGGCAAAAGCTGCCAGAAATACCTAGGATTCATTATGAGTTTGATTTTGAATTAAGTTTTGGTCTTCGAATGTTCAGAAACCTTTTACTGTTGTCAAATTTTTCACAACTCCGAATAAGAAGCACTGTATCTAGACCAAAGGTGTCAAATGTGGCCCACTAGAGGCACAGAGCCCACAGCACTCCTGAATGAGCCCAAACCAGATTAAAATATAATTGGGAAGTACTTAGCAAAATAAGGAAAAGTACAATAAAACATAGATAATAATGAAATGTGGTTTTCTATGTAAATATAAGGCCTGTAGGAATCATTATGTATGGTTTAATGGCTCCATTTCTATTTGCATTTGACACTACTGCTCTAGCCAAATTTGTAAGACTGGTAGAGGGATTTTGCTCACCAGGAGTTCTCTACATCAATGTAATCACAGGCCCAGTCACCAGCTCTATTTATTAATTATATAAATATTTGATCACCTGTCATTTTATTTTATTTGAGTTTAGTTTCTGTTTTTCTCTTATTCAAAATCCATCTCAGGGCCTGCCTCTTCTAGACATGAGAGCTCATTTCTCCCATCCTCTATCTGTCCTGGAATACAGGAAGGAAGGAATCAAACCAAGCTGTGTCAGACACAGTGCAATGTTGCCACGGAAGTCTCAAGTGATCTCTCTATCATGGGAAGTCATGGCTATCCTCCCAGACATCGACTTAAAGGTTAGGTATATTTTATATCATACTCTCCTCATACCCTTTTTTAGATTAATTCCCCATTGAGGTAAAACTGCATTTCTTTTTTCTACTGTTTATATATGGTACAACTAACAGAAACTGTAGTGCTATCTAACTCAAACCCCTCAATTCAACTAGATTCGAAAAACATTAAACTAAGGTCAACAGAGAATAAGTGATTTATTCAAGGTCATATTGCTAGTTAAGTGGTAGAGGCTAGATTAGGACCTGCATTTATGGTCTGCTATCAAACAATGAACACTTAAAATAAGCTTTGATAGAAGGCTAGGTGGCACAGTGGATAGAGCACCTGACCTGGAGTCAGGAAGACTCATCTTCCTGAATTCAGATCTGGCCTCAGGCACTTACTAGCACTGTGACCCTGGGCAAGTTACTTACCCCTGTTTACCTCAGTTTCTTCATTTGTAAAGTGAGCTGGAGAAGGAAATGACAAACTATTCCAGGATCTTTTAATGACTGAACAACAAAAAGCTTTAATAGACACTTAAATTTGTCTCCTTTATCACTGCTCTGAACCTCAGTTTCTTTATAAAATAGGGATAATGGTATTTATGGTATTGATCTCATACAAAAGAAATAATTGACATAACAGTGTCTGGCTAATCTAGGCCCAAACTGGTAAGTTTTTCTAGTTAAAAGGGGTTTGTGGAATAAAAAAAAAATACCACTGCCCTACTCCCTTTGATTGAAAATCTTGATCTTGAAGCATTTCCCTTTAACCTAGATGCACAGTCAGGTCTACTCCTGTCTAGTCCCTTGCCCCTTCAATCCTGTCCTCTGTTAGTTTCCCTCTCCATCATTAACAAATTTGCTCTCATACTAAATCTCTTCCTCATGTATTTTGCCTCTTCTTTTTTTTTATTTTTTATTTTGCCTCTTCTTGTCTCATGAAAACCTGGCTTTCTGCAGAAGACTTCTCATCCTTGGTCCTCATCCTCTGTGTTAGTCATTCCTTTTCTGATGCCCTTAGAATCCTTCAAGGCTTAGCTCGAATGCCACCCCCTCTTACAAGAGGGACACTTTTTTGATTCCTTCTGATCCTAGGGCACCTTCACTATTCAAACTATTGTGTATGTATTTATCTGTGCACATGTTGTTTCCTCCCAATAGAATGTTAGCACTTTGCAGGCAGGGGCTTTTAAATTTCTTTTCTTTTCTTTTTTTGTGCCATGCCCTACACTGAGTCTGGCACATCCCCTCTCTTTCCCTTTTATTTTTTTTTTTTGAGATTTTTGGAAAATTTATCCCTCAGTGCTATCAAAATGGTATTGTAAATGGTATCGATTTCTTCTATTTGTATTTGGTTTGGCTACAGTTCCCCTTCCTGTCTTCTTCTTTAGTGGCATTTCTACTTCCTCATATAGTACATTTTAGGGACTGAGGTGTTAGTACCAATGTGGTTGTTTATTGTCATTGATCGTCAAAACAGTTTGTTACAGAAATACTGAGAAACCTGTTCCATTTTTGATCTATTTGTTGCCTTCTTTCCGATTGCACCTATATATATTTTAGGATGATGTGGCATCTTTGGGATTCATGCTAAGCTTTCTGGTGATTTGTATTTCCCTCTGCTTCTCAGTAATGTATCATGAGGTGATGCTGCTTATTATTATCTACCTCCCCCCTTTATATAACAAACAAACAAGCAAACAGTTGTCAAAATAATCTCTCTAAGGTCTGACCATGTAACTCCCCTTCTTCAAAAACTTTCAATAGCTCCCTTTTCAATAGAAAATTTCAATGACTACCTTTAGGGAGGGAGGTCACTCCTTAGCTTGATTTTAAACACCCCACAATATAGCTCTATCTCTGTTTAGCCTGATTTCACACTAGTTCTTGATAGAATGGATAATGATCCAATCTACAGGAAGGTGTCCCACCTCTGATACAAGCTGGCTGTGAGACCCGAGGCAAGTCACCAAACCTTTCAGTGCCTTGTAGCCAACCCTTTAGATTATGTTTTTCATTTTTGTATCCTCAGAAGCTAGCTTAGTGACTTGTCATTTTTTAATTTTCCGCATATGGTGAGAAAAATCCCAAGGGCCTTTTGTTTCCAAGACCAAGCCTTGGTCCAATGGAGTCATCTACACTTTTTGTCCCACCTTGGTTCCTAGTATAGTGATCTGAAGGCATTCTACAATAAATATTTGCTTTGTCGCATGTAGCAGATGATTAATAAATTTTTTTGGAGTAGTACCATGATTTCATTGGTTTGGGAAACTTTCAATTGGAAAATTTCCTTTATCAATGCAGGTTGGCATCTCCTTTGAAACTTATAGTCTAATAGAGCTGCCTAGGACATTGAGAGATTATGATTTGCCCTGGGTCATACAGTCTGTACGTGTCTGATTTGAACCAGGGTCTTTCTGATTCCCGGGCTGGCTTTCTATTCGTTATGTCAAGTCGCCTCTCAAGAAATATTTATTCAATTAAATTCTCTGAGTTCAAGGGTCAGATATGATGGTCTTCTTTTAGGAGATGGTGAATTCCAAGCAAGATAGACCAAATACATCCCAATGAACACAAAACAATGCCTTCATATCTAATTATCTCCTCAGCCTAAGGATGTTTGATCGGAAACATTTGTTTTACTTCATAGAGTGTAAATCCCAGGGGTAGAGACAAGATCTGTATGGGAGAGAGGGAAAACTATTCAGCATAAGAGCAAGGAGTTTCCATTGAGATCTCTGGTGACTGGCTACGTTTGCATGGGGCCACTTCCAGTAGGTACGTAGCCTAGCCTAGGGCAGAATTGGGAAAGAGGCCAGCCTGGTGTGTACTGAACTTCATAAGGATACTTTCTACCTGGATAATTCTGATTGCAAGAAAAGAAAATGAACTTGTAATAAGACTTTGCAAAAGACTTTTTCAGTCAGTGCACTAATTAATAGGTCAATAAGCATTTATTTAGGGTCTATTATGTGCCAGGAACTAACTTTAGTATGGAAAAAATATGTTAATCCTACTCCTCTTGGTGGCTAAGATTAAACAAAATTGAACTAAATAAAGGGGTCCATGAAAGGTAACATCCATGAGAAGCAAGCAGATTCTATGATAAAATACTGGTCAAATTGGTTTGATATCAGCTGGCTGGCAACCCTACTGGTGACTCATCATCCAATAATTTCATTGCTTGCATTCACATGGCTCTTTTCGGCTTACAAAATTCCAGAAATAGACTATGTGTAAAGGAAGGGTATTTATTAATGGAGAGGAAATGAGTCTTGGACTACAGGCTCCTCACTTCCAAAACCAGGGCCTCAGACATCAAGCTTCTCACTTCCAGGATCAGAGCCCTAGACACTGGACTCTTCCTCTCTAGGACTAAGCCCAAGACTTAACAGACTTCTAGATATTAGTATCCTATCTAGGAGCCCAGAACCAGAGTTTTAGATACTAGGGCTTCATCTTCAGAACCAGAGCCTGGGAGACTAGGCCTCTTAACTCTAGTACCAAAGTCCTAGACATCAGACCTTTCACCTCTATGACCAGAGCCTCAGACACTAGGCCTTTCATCTCCAAGACCAGTGCCTGAGACCCCAGGTCCCTCACTATGTTCTTTGGGACACCGGGTCTCTTACTTCTAGGAGCCCTGGTGGGAGATCAGGCCTCTCACCTTTAGGACTCAAGTCTAGGACACTAGGCCTGACCTGTGGAACCAGAGTCTGAGATGCTAGACCTCTAATCTCCAGGACTTGAGCCTGGCACACTGAGTCCTCATTAAGACTAGAGACCAACACTTTCAGGTCCTTTACTTCCAGGACCAGAGTCCCAGATACCAGGACTTTTGCTTCTGTGATTAAATCCTTGGGTTCTACATCTCCCATCTCTAGAATCAGAGCCCCAGAAACCAGGCTTTTACCTCCAGGACCCTACTTAGGACCAGGGTCTCAGACACTATATACCTTATCCTCAGGACCAGATTTATGAGTGGGGACCCATCTCCTCTAGCATTGGAGAGAGAATAGATGATGTCTCCTGTTACCACAGAACCCTTGAAAGTGGAAACTCCACTCAAATGATATTTCATCCTCATCCTGTATTGAATAAACTGTATCTTCCTCTGTAAGGTGACAAAGAATTGCTAGATACCTAGGCAAAAACTTCCTTCCCTTGTTATACTCTCTACTCTGTCATCTTTATCTGCTTCAACTCTATCCCTTACAAGTCCCTATCTGGTTCTGTCCTTCCTTCCATTGTGGAAGCCCTATTAGATAATTAACAAATTTCCTTTCCTCTTAGAACTTTTCCTTTTGCAGTCCTTTCATTTTTTGGTACTTCAGGAAATCTGGTTCCCTGCAGAAGATACCTCATTCTTGGCCATTCTCTCCAGTTCTGGATGTGCTTTTTCTTGTGGCCCCCCCATGCACTGGGCCAGAAGGATGATTGGGTATATTCTTTGACCCTTATTGCCACGTCTAGGCTTTCTGCTTCACCACTCAGCAGCCTCTCCTCTTTGGGTTTCACATCAGCCTGACATATAATCCTAACTTCTTCCTGGAGGCATTTACACTTGAGGCTCCAGGCCAATCGATCAACCAAGAAACATATTTGATTGAAGGCCTATTATGTGCCAGACATTTCTCTAGATGCTGGGGACAGAATGAAACAATCCCTGCTTTCAAGAAGCTTATATTCTATTGAAAAAGACTATCTATCTATCTATCTATCTATCTATCTATCTATCTATCTATCTATCTAACATATGCATGTGTATATATACATATATATGTATATGTATATATTAATGTGTATATGTCTTTCCTTTTTATTATTAATTTATTATTAATATGTGTTGTCTTTACATATTATCAATATATTATATATATTATCAATATATATTGTCTTTCCTTTTTAAATTTCTATCCCTGGTGTACATAGTCAATGTTTAACAATTTTTTTCATTATTCATTCGCTCTTTTTTTTTAAAAGGAAATGACTTAAAAGTGTTTGTTTTTTTCTATTTGGAATTTAAACACCCAAAATGAGCATTTTCATATACATAGCAGAATACAAAAAGAAGATTGTATATGAAACTGTTTGCCTCATCCGTAAAATGAGCTGGAAAAGGAAATGGCAAACCACTCCAGTATCTTTGTCAAGAAAACTCCAAATGGGGTCACAAAGAGTCAGACAAGACTGAAATGATTAAACAACAAAAATATGAAAGTGTGAATCTCTATTTTGTACCACCTGCTTTTAAAAAAATAGTAAGTTCTAGATGCTATTTTTAAAACTGTTCTGCTTGTCTACATTTTCTTCTAATCTTCCTTCTGTCCATAAAAAAAAAAAAAAGCAACATTAATGGCCCTTCTTTTTCATCACAATTGCTACCTGCTACTCTTTCTAGGTAGAGTTAGAAAATCTCCTTTAACTGCAATAAATTCCTGTTTGTAGAGTTGAATTTCTTCTCAAACCATTTTGGGGGGCCTTATTTCCAACAAACCAAAAAGGATGTGTAGGTCTGAGGCATATACTTTCCTTCAGCCTACTGAGAGCATCTAAGTGTCCCATGCAAATGAACAGATGAAAGAAAGAGCAAAGAGGTCAGCTGGAACTACTGTGTGATGAAGTCAAAGGTGCTCTTCACACCTGGTGGGACCCCAAACTGACTGATGACAGTAGAGAAGAGCCATATCCACAATCCCTTCAGTTACCTTCCTTGAACACTGAGGGGGATATGTAGCCAGCCTAGGAGAGAGCCAGAGTATTATACTCCCAATGTATATATGTACCAGAATTATGCTAGTAGGAGAAAGTGAGCTCAAGAAACAGACTTTGTTCAGTTGTGTTCCACTCTTCATGGCTCCATTTGGGGAGTCTCCGGCAAAGATACTGGAGTAGTTTGCCATTTCCTTCTCTAGCTCATTTTACAGATGAGGAAGGCAAACAGAGTTAAGTGACTTGCCCAGGGACACATAGATATGAAATGTCTGAAGTCGGATTTGAACTCAGGAAGATTAGTCTTCATGACTTCAGGCCCGGGGCTCTATCCACTAAGCTACCTAGCTCCCCATCAAGAGATAGATTAGCTCTAGACTTCCAGCTCTAATTAGCTTATTTGTTGGTCTGTGTTCCAAAAAAGGCTTTCCTCCTTGAAATAAGACTATGGGAGCTAAGAGACCTCTCTTTTATCAATTGACATGCATTAATTAAGTGCCTACTGTGAGCCAGGCACTAATGCTAAGTGTTAAGGACAGAAGGAAAAAAATAATTTCCGGCCCTCTATGAGCTTATATTTTTCCTAATAAGAAACAACATGTACATAACAAGTATATATCTGTATCTCTATATAGCTATAGCTATATATGCATGTGTGTACATATATACATATATATGTATACATATATGCATGCTTACATATGTATTTCAAAGTTAATATGATATCCATTTTTAAGGATAGAGAAACACTTCGGGGATCAGGAAACGGTACTTCAAGATGAGCTTTATAGGAAAGTAGGGATTCTAATAGGCATAATTGAGACAGGAGAGCATTCTAGCCTGTATCTTGGATAAAAATGAGAAATAGGGGATGGAATATTATAGCTGAGGGATAGTTAGTAGGCAATTCTAGAAAGCATAATTTTTCCAGCAAGAAAATTTGTTTTATGAGGGCATACTTTTTAAAAAAATCTGCAGTTTAGCTTCTGGACTATACACTAAAAAGGGGCGATGAGGCAGGTCTAAGTTTTTTCTTGTTATATAGAAGTAGCACCTCTAATGAAAATTACATAAAGCCAAGGAGCAGCAGGTGGCAGCAGTGAGAACAACCCAGCAGGGAGGAGCAGCCAAGAACTATGATGCCTAGGAAGGGGCAGCTCAGCAGAGAGCAGGGCAACAAGATTGCATCACCAACAAATAACAGTGGTCCTGCATCCTTGGAGGTAGGGGTTGTTCTTCCACACATGATCCCTATGCTTGTTGTCCTTGTATAGGATCCCAATGCCTGTCCTCTCTTCCAACTGAGAGTACATGTATTTGTGGGACAGTGAGCCCCAGGTTTATGGGGTTGTTTTGTTGCTACTCTTTAACTATGCTATT
The DNA here is from genome assembly GCA_028646595.1 of Phalanger gymnotis. Taxonomy (NCBI): domain Eukaryota; kingdom Metazoa; phylum Chordata; class Mammalia; order Diprotodontia; family Phalangeridae; genus Phalanger; species Phalanger gymnotis. The sequence goes on from CM053627.1 coordinate 195,281,205, forward strand.
GCATTAAATGCCTTTTCTTTGATGTCAAAATGCTCTCTTATAAATGTGTAAACACCTGTTGGGGCTCATGAACTATGGTTTTAAGTGGATGTAAATCCTCTGAGTACATTGACTCTAAGATAGCTTTTTACAGGGGTCTCTCAAGTTTGAGAAGTTATGCACTAGTTGCCGTATCTTTGTAGCCTGTGCCTGACACACTGGGGGCCATCTCCAGTCGTCCTCATCTATATCTTGCCACTGGACCCAGATAGACTAGGAGAAGAAGATGAGGATGGTGACCTTGCACAACCCTCCCTCACTTAAATCCAATTCACTTGCAAGTCATGGCATCATCTTCCTGATGTCATGGTCCTGTTTGAGAACAATGGACAAACCAGAACAGCCTGACACATATTAAGGCTTAATAAATGTTTGTCAGATTGACTGGATTGGGGAGGAACAGTGAAAGGGAAGAGAATTTTATTTTTCACATTTATGGTCTGGGCCCAGAGACCTCCTGAAGGCACAACTTGGGAATAAGAACTATATTTCCTCTCTCCAGCCCAACCTTGGAGGTCAGACCTACTAATAATGAACAGAGGGGTTTGTGTGGGTTGGATGGTGGGAAGGAGATACCTGAATACTGAGGGCTCATCAGGTAGAGTGGGGATGGGAACATGGACAGGTTCTTTAGCATTCACCAAAGGCTTCATAGGAGGAAAATGGCAAAGAACTGAAGACAGAAGAAGCTCATTTTCTTGTCCCTCGCAAAACCCCTTTGGTAAATGTAGGAACCAGGGAGAACCTTCCTCATCAATCTGGTTCATCTGGGTAATCCAATAAAATCTTTTGAAAGTGCATTGACTATATTATTGCAATGTTTATTACAAATGAAAGATGATATAGAAATCCATGGAGGAATGTTTTACTTTTTCAGAGTTTTAAGGGTGAGGGAAGAGGAAAGGAAGAGGAACCCCAGGAGGGTTTTATTCTAACACACCAAGCCTTATTCCTTCACAACGATTCTATTAGAATAGTCTTCCAAGTCTTTTTAATAGGTGAAGAAACTGACAAGGAAATGAATAATTTGTTTGCTCATAGTCATTAAAGTGTTGGAGTGGCTTCTGACTCCAAGCCTCCTGTTTTCTACCCTTCATCCTGCTGCTTCTTTTTTTTAAAAAAAAATTTTTTTTTTAGTTTACAACACTCAATTCTACGTAATTTTGAGTAACAAATTTTCTTCCTCCCCTCCCCCCACCTCCCCAAGATGGCACGTAATCTGATATATCTTCTACGTATAACTTCACATTGAACTTATTTACACACTAGTCAAGTTGTGAAGAAGAATTATGACCAATGGAATGAATCATGAGAAAGAAGAAACAGAACCAAAAAAAAACCCTGAAAACAAAAACAAAAGAGAGGAAAAAAAAGGGAAAAAAAGGCAGGCATATAGTGTTCCTCAATATGCATTCATACTTCATAGTTCTTTCTCTGGATGTAGATAGCATTCTCCATCGTGAGTCCTTTGGAGTTGTCTTTGCACCTTGCGTTGTTGAGAAGAGCAAAGTCTATCAGGGTTAGTCCTCACAGAATCCATATATCTGTGGTTGTCATCCTGCTGCTTCTTAAGGCTTGGTGTCCTTGTCTGATAAATACCTTGAATTTAAAATCCCAAGAGTCCAGCCTCATTCTACCATAGAATTTGAAGGACTGTTTAGTTCAGTGTGCCTAACTTCAGGCATAACAACACTTAATTTCATAATCTCCTTTGGGTACTGGGTCTAGTGGTCAATTCTTTTGATACTTCTTGCATATTTTATATGGCTCGAGATGAATAAGGCAGGGAGAGGCTTCTCCCCTAAATGCTTCCTTTATCAGACTACCAGGATATGATAATGCTATGATGTATCTTCCCCAAAAGTCAATTTTCTGGTCCAAAGAAACTGGTCACTAGCTATCCTTCAGAGATTTCTTGTGTGTTCCAACTCTATGCTTATCTTAGTTTCCTCTTCATCTAGAATGGGCTTCCTTCTCTCTACTAAAGAAGCAGTACTGATGGGACAGAGCCAAAACAGTAGAGAAAAGTCAGGGACTCACCTGAGTTTTCCCAAATTCCCCTCCAAAAAACTTTAAAGTAATGCCTCAGAACAAATTCTGGAGTGGCAGAAACATCAAAAGGACAGTATGAAACAATTTTCCAGCCCAACACAACTTAGAAGGTGGGCAGGAAAGGTATGTCTCATTGGGGTGAAAGTGGATTGCGGTCGAATGCAGGCCATACTTCAGCAAACCAGCAGCAGGCCTTAGGAGTGACCGAATCAGTAGGGGTGACTGAATCAGCAACTATGCCTTCCAGAGCTCTCAGCCCACAGATGGCAAAGGAGTCAGGCGACTGCTCAGAAGGAGATTACAGGGGTCCCTTTGCTCACACTGAGTGCAGGACTCTTTTGCATTGTCCATGCATGGCTCCTGGTGGCAATCCCAGGGCAAAGAGAAGGAGGAGTCCTAGCACACTAAAGCATGTGGCTGCAGGGGTAGGGAAGCCACCGTCACAGTCCCAAGGAAGAGAAGAGTGCTTGTGAGAGCTAACATACTAGAGCATAGGCCAGGAGATCAGTGACCACACATCTCTTTAGATCATGCCACCACGGAAGAACTGGAAACTTATAACCCACAAACTAGCTCTGAAAAAAGCAGCACAAAACCCCTGAAGCTTGGGACAATTCCCCCTCCACCCCAGGAGCAGAGCCCAACTTTAATATATAGCTAAAAGTCAAGAAATAGGCTGGAAAAATGAGCAAACAACAAAAAAAACCCTGACCATAGAAAGTTACTGTGATGACAGAGAAGATCAAAATACAAATTCAGAAGAAGACAATAAAATCAGAGAAGCTATATCCAAAGCCTCAAAGAAAAATGTGAGTTGGTTTCAGGCCTAGAGAGAATTCTTAGAAGAGCTCGAAAAGGATTTTAAAAATCAAGTAAGAGATGTAGAGGAAAAATTGGGAAAACAAATGAGAGTGATTCAAGAAAATCATGAAAAAATAGTCAACATCTTGGTAAAGCACACACACACCTGAACACCTTAAAAAACAGAATAGAGGCCAAACAGTAAAAGAAGCACAAAAATCCACTGAAGAAAAGAATGCCTTAGAAAGCAGAACTGACTAAATGGAAAAAAGATAAGCAAAAACTCACTGAAGAGAACTCCTTAAAGAGTACAATTGACCAAATGGAAAACACCATACTGAAGACTCACTGAAGAAAATAATTACTTAAAAATTAGAATTGGGCAAGTAGAAGCTAATGACTCCATGAGGCATCAAGAAACAATAAAACAAAAATGTAAAATAGCTTATTGGAAAAAACAACTGATGAAGGAGAGTTAATTTAAGAATTATTGGACTATATGAAAGTGTTGATCAAAAAAAGATCCTAAACATCATCTGTCAAGAAATTATCAAAGAAAACTGCCCTGATACCTTAGAAATAGAAATTGAAGGAATCCACCTATCATGTCCCGAAAGAGATCCCAAAATGAAAACTTCCAGGAATATTATAGCCAAATTCCAGTGCTTCCAAGTGAAGGAGAAAATACTGCAAGCATCCAGAAAGAAACAATTCAGATATCTTGGAGCAACAATCAAGCTAACACAAGATTCAGCAGCTTCTACATTAAAGGATTGGAGGGCTTGGAATATAATATTGCAGAGGGCAAAAGAGCTGGGAGTACAATCAAGAATCACTACCTAGCAAACCTGAATATAATCCATAAAAGAAAAATGGATATTCAATGAAATAGAGGACTTTCAAGCATTCCTGATGATAAGACCAAGCTGAATAGAAAATCTAGTTTTCAAATAAAAGGCTCAAGAGAAGCATAAAAAGGTAAACAGGAAAGAGAAATCATAAAGAATTCAATAAGATTAGACTGTTTACATTCCTACATGGGAAGATGAAGCTTGTAACTCCTAAAAACTTTCTTGTCATTAGAGTAGTTAGAAGCAGTATACATAGACAGAGGGCACAGGTGTGAGTTGGCTGTGATGGGATGATACTTAAAAAAAAATAAAATTAAAGAGTGAGAAAGAGGGATGCACTGTGAGAAGGGGGAAGGGAGAAATAGAATGGGGTAAATTATTTCACATAAAAGAAAGATGAAAGAGCTTTTACAGTGGAAGGGAAGATTGGGAGTGGTGGACAATGTTTGAACCTTACTTTCATTGAAAATGGTTCAAAGAGGGAATAATATGAACACTCAGTAGGGTATAGAAATCTATCTTACACTACAAGGGGAATTAAGAGGGGAAGGGGATAAGAGAAGAGAAGGTACTGATAGAAGGAAGGGCATTTGGGAGAGGTGGTCATCAGAAGCAAAACATTTTTGAGGAGGGACAAGTTGAAAGGAGAGAAAGAGAGAGAGAGAGAGAGAGAGAGAGAGAGAGAGAGAGAGAAGAGAAGAGAATAAACAGGGAAAACAATGGAGGGAAAAACACGGTATCAAAACTGTGGAAAATTTTTTTCAAGTTTCTTTGATAGAAATCTCATTTCTCAAATATACAGAGAACTTAGTCTAACTTATACGAATACAAGTCATTCCCCTTCCTCAGTTGAAAATTGGTCAAAGGATATAAATAGGCAATTTTCAAATGAAGACATTAAAGCTATCTATAGTCATATGGAAAAAAGCTCTAAATCACTATTGACTAGAGAAATAAAAATTAAAACAACTTGGAGGTGCCACCTCACACCTATCAGATTGGCTAATGAGACAAAAAAGGAAAAAGACAAATGTGGGAGGGGTTAGGAGAAAATTGGGACACTAATGTGTTGTTGATGGAGTTATGAGTTGATCCAGCCTTTCTGGAGAGCAGTTTGGAATTGTGCCCCAAGGGCTATATAAAACTGTGTATATACAAAGAGATAAAGAAAGAGAAGAAGAAGGAGAAGAAGAAGGAGGAGGAGGAGGAGGAGGAGAAGGAGAAAGAGAAAGAGAGAAAGAAAGAAATGAAGAAAGAAAGAAAGAAAGAAAAGGAAAGAAAGAGGAAAAGGATCTATATATACAAAAATATTTATAGCAGTTCTTTTTGCAGAATTGGAAATTGAGGAGATGCCCCTCAATTGGGGAATGGCTGAACAAATTGTAGTATATGATGGTGATGAAATACTGTTGTGCTATTAGAAACGATAAGCAGGATGGAAAGACTTATAAGAGCTGATGAAAAGTGAAAGAAGAAGAACGTACACAGTAACAGCAATATCGTTTGATGACTAGCTATAGGTGATTTAGCTATTTTGATCAGTACAATGATCCAGGACAATTCTGAAGGACTTATGATGAGAAATGCTATCTACTACGAAGAAAGAACTAATGGAGTCTGAATGTAGATAGAAGCAAACTTTTTTTTTTTACTTTATTTTTCGTGTGTGTGTGTGTGTTTTTTGCTCTCTGTTTTCTTTTACAACATAACTAATATGGAAATATATTTTGTATGACTGCACAGGTATAACCTATATCAAATTGCTTGCCTTGTCAATAAATAATCTCAATAAGAAGGGAAGAAAGAGGGAAGGAGGGAGGGAGGGAGAAAATTTGAAACTCAATTTTTTTTAAAAAAATGTTAAAATTGTTTTTACATTGTAAGTGGGGAAAATATTTTTTAAAATGAATGTTAAAAATGGTTTTTACATGTAATTGGGGAAAAATTAAAAAAGAAGCCATATTGACCTTCTGTATTTCATATTTTGTGAAGAAGCAATATTGGCCTTCGTGTCAGATAACCTGGATTTAATTTCCAGTTCTATTTGTATCACACTGAGCAAAGCACATTACCTTCTGAACCTCAGGTTTTTCCTCATCTGTAAAATATTTTGTGGTTGTTATTTAGGCATATCTGACTCTTCATGACCCCATTTGGGATTTTCTTGAGAAATTAACTGGAGTGATTTGCCTTTTCCTTTTCTTGCTCATTTTTTATCAGTGAGAATATGGAAGCCCACAGGGTTAAGTGACTTGCCCAAGTTCACACAAGTAGTAAGTGTCTGGGGTGAGATTTTAACTCAGGAAGACAAGCACTCTATCCACTGTGCCACCTAGTTGCGCCTATAAAATGAGAGCCAATGAATAATAAATATACCACCTACTTCAATGGGTTGTGAGGAAAGAAAACACTTTATAAAGCTGTATATAAAGCAAATATATACATGTATATGTGTGTGTACATATATACATATACATATATGTGTATATACATATACACATACACATATATACATACATACATACATACACATACGCACACATATAAAACACTATCATTATTTCTTTTAGAAGGAAGAGCCTTCTAAGTGCCCAGACTCCTAGGTCCCGTTTCTATGTACCCTTTTCTCCCCTTTCAGGAAAATACATCATTTGAGATGGGGAAATCTAAGGGTATTCCCTTGAAGGGTGGGGCTTAAGAATAATAATCTCTCTCAAAACAGACAGGAAAGAATCTGTAAAGCCAAGTTTTAAGGCAGAGGATCCAGAGAAGTCTATGACTATTATGGAAAGTGTGGATCTCCCCATACTTGCGGGTACAGTCAAACTGCCTCAGGGCCGTCTTCCTCCCCACCTCCATTCTCTACCTCATGGCTGGGCTTACACAGTGACATCACAATGGTTGCTGTGGAGGGAGTGGAGGGTGGTTGTTCCCTTGGTCTATTTCTTCCTTAGACCCTGGTGGACTAAGGAAGGATGTGAGGAGGTGGAAGAAGATCTCTCCCTCCCAGTTCCCCTTCCCATGATCTCTCTCCCATCCTCTCTCCTTTCATTACCTCTCCCTTTTATCCATCCCACTCTCCCAGCTATGTAGGAGTTGCCTGGATTCATATTTGAGGTTTGTGTGAGTTTCTAACCTTTGTACCCCCAATTTCCTTCCCTTTTCCCTCTTTACTCTCTCCTAAGTCTCTTTTGCCTCTCCGTCATTCTTCATTCCCTAATTCTAGCCCCTCCACCTATTATTTTTTTTCTTTCTTTCTTCCTCACTCTCTCTTTCTCAGAGAAAATGAATGAAGATTCTAGTGAGGGCCCTGATGCCATCTCCAGCCCTACTGAAGAAGCCCCCCAGAGTCAGAAAAATCCAGGGTATGTATGGCCTGTGAATTCTTCAACTAAAGCCCCAAAGTGCTGATTTCCCCTCTTTCTGCTTGAATTCTCTAGCCATAGGAATATCTTGTAGTAGTGTAGTTTCTTTGTGTCTATCTCAGTCTGCCTTTTTTTTTTTTAACTGCCTCTTTCTCCATCCACCTCTCTTCACTTTATCTAATTTCATTTTCTCCCTCAATTCCCAGAAAGGAGCAAACCTTCAGGGGCCGGAGGCAGAAGGCAATATTGGGGGATAACTTGCCGGGGCAGAGCCACTGGTGGGGGGAAAACAAGCTCTGCACGTTCCTCCCCCCAGTGGTTGGGCCCTGTCTCTGTGGATGCAGCTTAAGAGCAAAGGTAGTGCTTCGCCCTCGGCCCCCACCTCTCCCCCGGCAGGCCACCCAAAAGCTTCCTTATGTACTATCCAAGGGAGAGACAACACCATCAGGGGCCTGGTCTGGGACACAGCTGGCTTCTCGATCATCTTTCCATCTAACCTCCCAGCCTGGACTCCAGACCACCAGCCACCCTCTGCATCCCCGTCAGCTGGCCCCATTAGGTATTTGGCCCCAAGGTTTTATCTTGGCCCCTTCCAAGAATAAGCCCCCCAAAAGCCAGTAATCCCACCTTGGGGGAGGTACCACATTCTCCTAGGGAGAGTGATAACCCCCTAACCCACTATTTATTTTAAGAATAAAAAATATATTTGGTTTAAGAATGGCTTGTCTCTCTTGTTGTGCCTTGAAAATTTGTCCCTCATGGAAAGGGGTCCATAGCACCTATGAGGGAAGAGACAGTGCAGAGGCAAATATCACCTCTTTAAATTTAGACTCTTGTTATAGGGGAAAGAACAATGGATTTGTAATCAGAAGATCTGGGTTTGAATCCCAGCCCTGATATTTTCTAGATGGCTAACATTCCGCGATCATTTGACATTTCTGAGTCTCGTGTTTTGTTTCAAAAAATGAATGTTCTGCACCAGATCAGGGGTTCTTAATCTGAGGTCCTTAGATTCCTAAAGGATTTGTAGATAGACTTCAGGGGGAGGTCTGTGAATTTAAAATTACATCTTTGAATTTAAATTTAAAACAAATTAAATTTTTAAAAATTACATCTTTATTTTGATGGAAGTCTTGCTGAAATTTAGCATTCTCTTCATTATGAATGAAAAAAAAAATTCGGTGAAGGGTTTCATAGCTTTTTTTTTTTTACCAAACTGTCTACGACGTAGAAAGGTTAAGACTAGATGATCTAAACCCAGCTCTACCTTCTTTCACTTTTCTTACTGAATTCCTATTCCTACAGCCCCAGGGTGTTGCTATATATTTGGAGTTGATGAGAACTGGTAATACAATGGCACCCACTTTAGCCATCAGATCATTTTCTGTTATCCTCAGGCCCATTTGTTCGGTCTTGGAGCTCGTGTCTGGATAGCTGTGTATTGTTGTTCAGTTGTGTCTGACTCTTCATGACCCTATTTGGGGTTTTCTCGGCAAAGATACTGGAGTGGTTTGCCATTGCCTTCTCCAGCTCATTTTCCAGATGAGGAAACTGAGGCAAACAGGGTTAAGTGACTTGCCCAGGGTCATACAGCTAGTAAGTACCTGAGACCACATTTGAACTCAGGTCTTCCTGACTCCAGGCTTGGCACTCTATCCACAGAGCCACCTAGTGCATCCAGCTTAGTATTACTATTTTATATAGCATATTTTGGGGTCCTAGTGTTATTTCATAGGTATAGGGAGCTCCTAGTAGAGAGAAGACCCTTCACTAGTCTGGAGGGTCAGCAGTCTTTGAGGGTTGCTTGAGTGGACTGAGAAGTGACTTTTCTAGGGTCGTAGTTCTTATGCCACAGAAGCAGTACTTGAATACAGCTTCTGCCTGATACTGAGGCCAACTTTCTATCCACTTACTCCACTGCTACCTCTCATATTTCAGTTGCTTCCTAATAAATTGCCCTAATTGTGATGGACTCATTCTAAATTTAGTAACATGTCTCTACTGCCTTGGAATAAAATGATTTTTATTTGAATGATTTAGGACAAAAAAAAAATGTTTTCCTCTAACCTGGGGCCAGGGAGAGGAGGAACCCAGATCATTGTAACAAAACTGTATATGGACAGTGTCCATAAAAAGAGCATGGGACTGGGAAGACACATGGATGAATACTAGTTCTGGCTCTGCCATAACTCAGAGGGTGACCTTGGGAAAGTCACTTTTCCTGAGTCATAGCTTCCTTCTCTGTAAAAGAGGGAGTCGGACCAGATGATGTCTATGGTTTGAACTCTAAACTTCTCTGGTTTTAGGAGAAGCCAAGCATATGTAGGGGTTGAGAAGGAGAAAGTGGGCAAAATCTCAAACTAGACCCTATTATTAATTTTATTGTTATTATCATTATTTTTATTTTTACCAAATACCCTTTAGTCTTTTGGGAGTGAAAACACAGGGGCAAACTCCTACCCCAAAGAAGGTGTGGGACTTTTCTGGAAGATGGCTGGAGAACCACGACACCCAAATTCTTTTTCTCCTCAAAGAGTTGGAAGTGGGCGGGGAGGAGTGTAGGGGGAGGGGAGAAAAGGGGAGAATGGGAGTGGGGGTGGGAGGTGGAGCAGAACCTGGAAGAGCCCTGTACCTTGCCCTCGAGGGGCTCGCAATCTTGAGTATAAACCAGACAGACCTTGAACTTGGAGCAAAACCCCATTTATTGCAAAGTGAAATTCCATCCGCCAGAGAACTTGGATTAGATGAGGAAGCCAACCTCTGGCGCAGTGAGCCAACCTCGGCTTCTACAGCTCCACCCGCGAGTGTCCAGATTCTAACGTCCAGCCCCAGTGCCTACCCCAAGATAGCCTCTTCTGGGTTTTTGTCCTCACTTCCTCTTTTCCTATTCCACGTCTTCTTGCTTCCCAACCTTGCAGAAATTAACATTTGATTTCTGGAGAAGCAGTCTTCATGGGTCTTGGAAGAAGTTGGGGGAGGGGGGTCATTACCTCGTCTTGTCACGCCCCGCTCCTTTTTGCTTCTCTTCCCGTCCTGCTTCCTCATCTCTTCTGGCCACGGAGCCTTGGCCCATAATAAAGGGAATTTGACTTGTGCCAGTCTCTTTGGCACCCCCGCCCCCCCCAAATCCAGACTGCTTTGGGCCTGGGGCGCTGAAGGAAAGGGATGAAAGCGTAAGTGCTAGGTCGTTAAGGTATTTGAATTTTTTTTTAAGGGGGGAAAAAAAAAAACTCCAGAGAAAGAAAGTATTTGATGGCTAATAATCTCATTTCAATATAATGGGACTTTCTTCTGCAGAGAGCAAGACAGGTTAAGAGATATAATTATGACTTTGCAAACTCTCTCCCAAGTGCTGTAGACGCGCTGACAGGTCTGCGCCGGGCTGCGCTCTGCTCCGCTCGGCTCCGAGGGGAGACGGCTTTGTCTGGAGCGCCAGTTAAAGAGACAGGATCCCTTTCCCCCCTCCCCCCCACCCCCATCCTCTGCCTGCTTTGCAATTTAACTTGTCAGAATCATCCCCGCTCCCGGATCCGTGTTTGATTCCCTCACGGAGCTAGGGGGGCGAGGTGTGTGTGTGTGTGTGTGTGCGTGTGTGGTGGGGGGCGGGGGAACAGGAGCATAGTGAGGTGGGTTGATGTCTTCGAGGTTCCCCCAGGAACAAAAAAGAAAAAAAAAACCCCAAGATTTGTCTAAGCCTGAGAGGAGGAAGGGTCAAGTCTATACAGCTAAAGTGGGTGGAGGGTGGACCAGTTATAGAACTCAAGCCGTGTAAACACAATTCTCTTCCACCGTCAGCCAAAAATGAAACTTAAAAAAAAACCAAAACAAAACAAAAAAAAACAACCCATACAATTCGAATGGCGTGGCTGCTTGCTTGGCCCAAATTCTCTGGATAATTGTCCATTTTTCTTCTTCTGTAAACTCAGTAGGTAGAAGCCGAACTAAAAAGGTTGCATTTTTCCCCCTCTAAAGCCAAACTTTAAAGCAGCAGCAGCAAAACTATAGTGGAAAAAATCCACTTAAAACTGTATCCCTATGGAGGATTTCCCCAGCACCCCAGGAGCGCAGGCTGGGAAGAATCCCCCATGGGATTAGTCTAAATGGGGCGGGGGATTCCAGGAGTCAAGAGATTAGGTGCAGGTTTTTCTGAGCCAGGAGTACAATAAACTTTCGACCTCTCAGAAGGAGAGAAGCCTTTTCAGGTAGAGAGGCTGCTGGGGAAAGTCAAAGAGGCCTTGAGTATGGGTGAGTGCACATTAATTCTTGAGCCGGTAGATGCACTCCCGGAGCGAAAGTGTTTATGGAAATACGTGTTTTAAATGTGTGGCCTCATATTCGTCCTCCGCCCCACCCCCTGCATTACGGGAGGACTCAACATTCCGCCCCTCCCCCCCCACCAATTAAATCCCAAAAATGTAAATGTAAATGAAGAGACACGGGCCATAGGCACCGAGGTAAAGACCTGGAGAGATAAGGAGAGCGAAGGAGAAGAGGGAGAAAAGAGAGGGGGGAAAAGGAGAGAAAAAGGGGAAAGGAGAGAAAAAAAGGCAAGAAGAGACAAGGAGAGAATAGAGGATGGGGAAGGGGAAGGGGAAGAAGAAGAGAGGCATGCAGATCCGGTGAAAAATGAAATGGAGGAGGAGAAATCAGTGACTGGAGAACTTAGAGATCGTTTCAAGGCCTTCGGTATAACATGGTTGCTGTTGTCTACAATTTCTCTCTCTCTCTCTCTCTCAGATTAGGCGGAAGGTTTATTTAGGGAATGGACTACGTGCCTCACGATGACTTTCCCCACTTTGTCCTATAAGGAATTAGTAAAGAATTCTGAAAAAACCAGGGCAAGTCTCTACTAATTTCCCAGTCGCACCTCAGCGCCCTCCAGACCCGTACAGAAAATCCGGAAAGACCGAGGAATCCAGGCAGATACTGGGCACGTGATTCGCCCTGGGCAGGGGAGGTAGGGGTTAGGAGACCTAGGGACCTCTCCTAGGACAAAAGAAGGATGCCGGGACCCGAATCCCAGGGACTGATTAAGCCAAATAGCCTGGGTCTGGCGTTGACGCGATTAGCAAACGACTCTAGGCTAAATTTAAAAGGTTTTATTGGGTTCATTCAATTGCAAACCCAGTCTAGTCTGAATTACTCTCTCCCAACACTATTATCTCCACCTCTCGTCTGCATATAAATCACACCTAGGTGTGTGTGGCACTTTCGCTGGTCGTACTTGTGCTACACCGCAAACTGGTCAAACAAGACTAATAAATTGGAGGTAACGCTGAGGCTCGTTTGCAGAGAAGGGAAGACACAGGAATTTTCTTTGGGGGTGAGGATTTAGATCTGCATAGATTCACTCACATTCTTCTATAGTGAAAGTACTGGGGCTCTCCTCGCCTCCACCTTTTGATCTCCCCACTCACCTAGTGGGGGCCAGTGGGTTACAGGTGCACTTCCCGGTCTCAGAACTAAGGGGAGATGAGTGGACCGTTGGCGGTTCGGAGGCATAGAACCTTTTGATCTGGACGAACTCGAAGTCTTAAGGTTTACTCATATCCATTTCCCTATTCTGATTCATATGGTCTAACCCCCCCCCCCCCTTCCCTCTCCATCCCGGAGGAATACAGGTCAGGAAAAACGCAGGAGTCCGAAACACCCTTCTATCCACCCCCCCAAATCGACTACATAGTTGCGGGAAAGAGGATAGGGCTTGAGGGACGTATCTCTGAACCCGGAGGAACAAGATCCCACTTCTTCCTCCCTACCCCAAGCTCCGAACCATTTGGGAACATGTATTTTCCTGGATGAGGTCCTGATTACTCTTAAAGGTGAGAGAAGTAGGGAGTTTGGGCAAGCTTCAGTCTTGGTCCTGGGATAGCTCGGTAAACAAAGACTTAAACTTGAAGTCGGAGGCGAGGGATGATGAAAGTGAATGAGTGTGTGTGTGTGTGTGTGTGTGTGTGTGTGTGAGAGAGAGAAATGCTTTGCGTAGCGAGGGCCATCTGTCCAAGGGAGGCGTGAGTGTGATTTTAAGAAAAGCGCGTGCTCACACGTGTGTATATGTTTGCCGGTGAGTGTGTGCAATTCTAAACTCGTGCCTTGATGTGTATGTACGTGTGTTCGCACCACTGTGAAATATGCAGGGTTGTAAGGGCGGATTTAAGTTAAAAAAAAAAAGGCGGGAGAGAAGAAGAAAACAGGAGAGACAGTAAGACAGACATAGGGGTTGAAGAGAGAGACATAGAGACACACAGACACAGAGACAAAGACACAGGGACAGAGACAAAGACAGAGAGGCAGAGAAATAGAGACACAGAGACAGACAGACAGACACAGGCAGGAGACCGACATAAAGACAGAATGAACAACGAAGCCGCCAAGGTCAGGTTTCAGAGGCTTCGTACGCGTGGCCTCTCCGCGTGTCGCGGGTGGGGGCCTCGCGGGTCCAAGTCTCTGCAGGGAAGCGGGGGTCGTTGGGTGGAGTCAGCGAGTAGCCACAGGACGCTGCCGGCGAGGTCAGGGGGGAAGGGGCACACAGAGGGCAGCGGCTTGGAAAGCCTGCTCGGCCGGCTCAGGTTACCGTGGGCCTTCCCGGGGAGCCGCAGCCTCCACCCCCCTCCCACCCTCCAGCCCCGGAGAGAGGGGCCGGGGATGGGCTATGGGCTCGTCCCTACTCCCCACCTCCCACCCCAGCCCCGACTGTTTGCATTTCTCTGGCAGGCTGTGGGGCTCAGGTTGAAAGGAATCGCCTTCATTTGGAACTCTGTTTATTTTTCTTAACTAACCGGCGCAGACAGACGACCCTGTAGAGCACGGGCGGCCGGCAGGGGCCGAGCCCCGGCCAGGGTAAAGGGGCGAGGGGAGAGGGAGGCCAGGCGGGAGTGATGGGGGGGGGCATCTCCACCTTCCCCCAACACTGGAGAAGGGAGGAAGTG
>CM053627.1:195295741-195330403 GCA_028646595.1 Phalanger gymnotis
GTGTGTGTGTGTGTGTGTGTGGTGTTATATGCTATACTATAAGATTTTAGGTCATAGGATTATTAATATAGAGCTGGATGGGACTTTTGATGTCCCTGAGCCCAAGAGTGGCTCATGCTCAGGGCTGGTAATATGACATGAATCCTTGTCCTGTTGTTGGGGAGAAGCAGACACAGTGGACTCCTACATAGAAAGGAGAGGGCCTAGTGACTCAGGAATCTCTGAATACACAGTTTTGGGAGACTGATTGCATCAGTGGGCGACTGTTCCTACGGGATCTCTGGGCTGAGTCCCCAAGGCAGTTTTGTCTCATGTTTCTTAGGTGGGCAAAGTTCCTAAAGGAATACTCTGTGCTTTTCTGCGGGTCCACAATGGTGGAGCACTCTGGGTCTGACTTCGGTCAGTCAGGTCAAGATGGGGTTGCTTTTGATGAGGCTGGATGTAGTTTAGGTTGCATTTTCTTTTGTTTGAGAGTTTGTTTGAGAGTGGTTCAGAGGTACTCCCTATACAACAAAAGTTTTTGGCAGCACTAGAAAACAAGGCAGGCTGAGCTAGTAATATACTGGGGCCAATATGAGTAATGTGGTGCCTCAGGGCTGTGACTCTCCTTTCAAACCCAGCTTGCCAACATGGCTAAACACAAGGAGAAAAAGAAAAGGTCAAGCCTCACCTTTTTACAGTCTGGGACTTTTTATTCACTTGTGCCTCAAGAGGAATCTGGCCCCAAACACTTTCTCCCTCTAAACTACTGTATCATCACTTAAATATGAAGTCTGATTGCCCCACCAGTTTGTGCTAACAAAATCCAAATTCCTTTTGTTAAAGGAATTTAAATCTCCCTTTCCAGATGTTCTTCTTCCATTCACAATCTCACAACTAGTAATTAAGTAAGTAGAATTGGCACAGATTTGAAGATCTATCAGGATGTTAATACATTATCATATTTATAAAGATATCAATTTTAAAAGTAGCAGCCAGAGTTTGTAACCACCAGAACAGGGAGGGGAGTTGGGAGCAGCTTACCTGGATTCTCCAGTATGGTTGGCTTCCCACAATGTTAAGGAAAGAGTAAAACAAGAGAGTAAACGGGGTAGATAACAAGAGAGTGGGTCTCAGCCCTGCAGGAAAGAACAGAGTAAACTCTCCAAGGTAGTTTTTTGTTCCTGCTACTCAAATGGCTGTTGTCCAGCTCTAGAATTCTATCCCTGGCTCCTTCCCATTTGTTCTTGTCATTAGGAAATAGTAATGGCTGACTCTACTGAACTCAGTCCAAGATGGAAAGTTGTGCCAGCTATTCTGTCTCTAACCTCTACCATTCTCTACCATTGGCCAAGGTCAAAGTTTCCATACCACCACCTATTGCTTACTTGGCTTGGTTTCTGTCTCTTTTACCCCTATGTTCTCTTCAAGATCTGGATCAAAAACCAGTTTGGATAGTTTACCATCAGATAAAGTCTGAAATCCCCTCTGAACTTGAAAAATACAAGAATAAGGTCCACCCTTGTGCAGCCCCATTGTCTGTTTCTCTTGTCCTGTGTCTAAGTTCTTTTGGCAGAGCTCTAAAAGGTGGGTTACGCATACACCACTGATGTGCTTCAGTGCTGCAAGAATCTGTGTGGGGATGCCTTCCATCATGTTGATCACAATCCTTCTGTACATGAGGAAATGGCTTAATGAATTATGTGGCCCAAAAAAATTTGACCACCCTGTTGGCCAGCTCTTGGATGAAGAGTTTTTCTGTATTTGGCTGTGTTGGTTCACAGATGACAGACACTCCATTGCCAAGCTCATATGGAAAGTCTAGATAGCTTAATAGGACCTGAGAGATGAGCTCTGTCAGTACTTTTCTGGCAAAATCATTGAGAGCTCAGGGTCACTTTCATGCCAAAGTGAAACCCTGGATTAGGTCTTTGGAAGAGGCCTTACTAGATGAACCTTTCCAAAACAGTTGTGTATAACATCAAGGGGATTCTTGTCTGAATATGGATTGGACCAGATGACTTCTGAAGTCCATTTCAACTCTGAAATTATGGGATGCTCCTCAAATGAGAATATCACTTCTTACTTCAAAACCTTCAATGATTTCCTTTCTTATGGCAGATTTTGCATGTGTGTGTGTGTGTGTGTGTGTGTGTGTGTGTGTGTGTGTAATGGACTGCTTTGGAAGTTTGGTAGAACTTATGGACTCTTTCTCAGAATAATTTCAAAAATTCATGTGTAATGGGGTCTGGTACATGATCAAACCCCAATAGTTTACTTGGCTAATGGAATCTATCTATAAAATGCTAAGGAGTTTACTTCTGGGGAAAAAAAAAACATAAAAGACAGGTGCCTTGTGGGTATTCTGTAACCAGTTCTGATCTGCCAAGCACATGGCTGGGAGGATCCTTTTTTGCCTCTTTTAATTGGCTGCTTAGTTAGAAATCTTGGTGCCTTGAAGAAGGCCTGAGTCAACTTCAGCCATTTCTATTGGCTTCCTTCTTTGCCCATAGTATCCACCGAGAGGCTATGTAGGAAGGGGAAAGTTAAAACTTTCTCCTTCTCTGAGGCCATATGGGCATAAGAAATGAGGAGGCTCCATTCTTGGTCTGTTTGTTTGTTCTTTTCCATTCAATGTGGAGGAGATTAGAGTCTCATACCATGGGAGTTTAAAAGCTTGGCATTGGAATTGGGGGCTGGAATTTAGCCCGGGTTTTACAGCCAGTGCAGTATCAGTGCCTCAAATAGCAATCTTTGGGAACGAACTTGGGGATCCCAGCTTAGTGGAAGGACTCACCTGGAAGTCACATCATATCTGCACCTAAATTTGGTGAGGTCAACGCTATGTAGGAAATGAATCAAATTTTGAGCCTCCCCCTCTCACTCCCCACCCCTTGACAATGAAGTTGTATGAAAGAGAGTATGACCCGAGGAATTGGTGAAAATGTCTGTATTATTATTATTTTGCTGTACCTTTAAAGTAAATATCCCTTGTAAAAGCTAACTGATTTTAAGTGGTTAAGTGGAATTGATGTGCTAGGTACTGGGGGGAATAAGTTGTAGTAGCCTAGACCAGAGAAAGAGGACCAGAATGTACATGTTACCTATAAAGTAAAATGTACAGGATTACAAAAGAAAACAATTATATTCAAATATAGTTACGAAAATAGATTTTTCAAAAAAAATGTCATGGATTCCAGGTTAAGAACTCCTGGCCTAGAGGATAAAAATCTAAACTTCTTAGCTTGTATTTGTCTTTCCACAATACATATGCTATCTCTTCAGGCTTATATCCCACCAACACACACATATCTTCACTTGATCAAACATTTATGAAATGCCTACTATGTGCAAGGCTTTTTGCTAGGAGTGAGGAGGATACAAGGACAGTCTCTGTTTTCAAGATGTCCACAATCTAGTAAGGAGGAATAAAGTGTTATACTGGAACTGGCTTGTACCAGAGAGAGCCAATTGTTAAATTTTCAGTGTAAGAATTTATACCTCAGAAATTGTTTTGTTGATTGTCCAAGCTTAAGAAAATTATGGAGAAAATATTAATAGTGCAGATTAACCTTTAAAAATGTGTTGAATGTATGTTTTTTTTTCTCTTAGAGAGCCCATTGTTAAACATTTACCAGCACCCTCCTGCCTATGAATCACTGAGCACTTGGGGTAGTGGTCTTACTGTTGGAAACACTTTCCTGACTGTTCATTGGTTGGGTCTACCATATACCCAGCAATTGGGAATCTGCATGACTCTTTTGGTTGATAATCTCTATCACGGAAGGAATTGTATTTCTGCATTTGGGTTCTGCATTTGACATGTGTTCCTGTGTATGCTTGTGTAACCAGTAGGTAAACCACAACAGGTTTAGACTTGTCACTGATGGGGCACATTTAAAAGCCCAAATTTGTAGTAATTTTGCCCTTAGAAGTGTTGAAACATATTAATGGCTTGTGATCATGCCCCTAGTTAGAGAGAGAAAAACTCCAAGAAAAGGCTGGGGAGGTGGGGAGAGGATTGGGATGCCAATTCTATTCTAGGAAAGGTGATCTTTCCTGTGTGACTAACATGGCAGGCTCCTCCTGCTCTCATGGCCCAAACAAAAGGACACAAGAAAATGCAAAGGGAAAGGTGAGCTATGGGTGTTTAAGAGAAATTGGATTAGATTGGTCAGATTCAGTCTTTAACAGGATAAAAAGACAGGCTGAGAAAGAGGTGCAAGTCATACATATTTTAGGTAAGGCAGAAGAAGGGGATAAGGACTTCTAGTTCTTCCATATCAGGTTTTTTCCCCCACAGCACTATAGTCATCAGAATGCTCACAATTAAAACAAAGCAAAACACACTCCTATAATTTATTTCTTTAGCTTTTGCCTCTCTGGTCTACCAGAATAAAATTCTGCCACCCTTTTCTCTCCTCCCCTCCTCCCTTCCCCTTCCCTCCCCCCTCTCTCTCTCTCTCTTCCCCTTGTTCTTATAATGGAATCTTAGGATGTCAGAAAAGGAAAGGAACTAGTCCAACTCTAAATGTTGACTGATTGACAGATGTGGAAAGTTTCACTCAATAGCATCTTTGATGACTTGTCCCTCAAGCGTCCTCCAGCGATTTTTCTGGAATGAATAAGTCAATCGGTAAGCATTTATTAAGTTTTCCTCCTAGCGTAGGTTTGTAACATCACTGCTGCCTCCTCACACCATGACAATGATAGACAATCTGTACCCTCACCACTGACCTACTTGCTTCACAGGAATATAGTGAGGATAAATGAAATAATAAATATGAATCACAAATTCTTTCTTCCCTAATTTTTAAAATAAAGATATGTCATACATGTCCCTCATACATGGTAGAGGGAACACATTCTTTGGCTTTGCCATCTGACTAGTTCCCTTGCTCCCCGTTCCCAAAGGAAACCACAATAAACTTATGAGAAGTAAATTTAATGTTTGCCTTGAATTTTGACTGCAAATAAATATGAATCACAGAATTGCAGGAATTCAGAGTAAGAAGGTCATCTAGTTCAACTGATATCTGAGCCCCCCCCCCACCTCGTGTCCCTAGTAAGTGAAAGAGCTTTGGAAAAATTCATTCACTCATTCAAAACAGTTAAAATACTTCAATGCATTAATCTGGTTCTTCCTTCCTATATCGCAAATGACAACTGATCTATGTTTTCTCCTCTTTTGCAGCTGTTGTTCATGTCCTGCATAGGAATACCACACGACGTACTGGGGAGGCCTTCTCTATGGTCTTTGGCATTTCGTGAGTGTAGCATGTACACTCGGTCCTTCCAGTCTTCTTACACCTTACTCCCTCTTCCCTGTACTCAGCAATCCAATTTTGCCTTTAGTTTATCCTACATATCTTTCCTTTCTTGCTTGTACGTGGTTGTTTGCATATTATTTCTCCCCTTTAGACTGTGAACTCTTTGAGAGCAGAGACTTTTTCATATCCCTCAGTACCTGACACATAATAGGTCCTTAATATTGACTGATCTGTTAGCCTTCTCTCTCTTATTTTAAGAGCAGACCCTCCTTTTCTAGTCATATGTCACTTTGATGGTACCCTTTACATAATGAGGGAAGTGGCCAATGAGGGCTCAGTCCTTGAAGCATGCCTGGATATTCTCTCCTTGATGACAGTTCAGCACAAGGAACTTCAGATGCTGGTTTTGCCCATAATGATTCAGAGTTAGTATTATGTGATAAGAAGCATTCTGCTTGGCTTTGGAGCTAGAAGGACTGATGATTCAGCAAAACTTGAGCTGGAACTGAGTGCGCATGCAAAAAGTTCAAGCAGCCAATCTTTTCTCGGTCAAGTTTCAAGTGAAGACTGCTGTCAGCTGGGGGAGGGGCATCTGGTCTCCATGTATCCTCAAGCACATGTTTCTTTTGTGTTTTTTTCCTACTTGATTTTAGGTGAATCAGTAGCTAGAAATGGGAAAATGGGAGTTCTCAGGCAACTGTTGAGACCAACAAATTCATTAAATCCACTTTCAAGGTCTCTCGAAAGACTTTGGAATTGATTGTGTGACATGGGAGACACATGGTGTGCCAACATCAGAGAAGGTGCTGTGCTCTATGAGCAAAGCAGAATTGAAACAGCTCAAAGGAAATGCAAGATGCAGAAGTTTAGAGTATCCACCCCATATATTCACATGGACTATTTGTGGCTGACCTGAGGTAGGGCATTCTGAGCTCCTGTTGGTCTGATCAGCCATAGTCAGAAACAATGAAACTTGACTCTAGCATAGTAATGTCATTTTGGTCCTCTTTGAGAACAAAGGACAACAATCAACCAAACAATTTCATCACAGGTCTTGTTAGCTATCGGAGCCTGTAGCAGACTCTGTTAGACAAGTAATAGCTAACGACAGAGGATGGGAAGTAGGAAAACAATCCACCAATGGTAGTGGTAACTTCAGGGTCCATGATCTCTTGTCACTGAGAGAAGTGCTGTCTGTAGACTTTAAAAGGGGGCAGTTAGGTGGTGAAATGCTGGAATGCTGGGCCTGGAGTTGGTGTAATAACAATGTTGCTAAAACTGTTGTGAGGGTGAAAGACCCAGCAACATCAGCACACAGAAGGGCTGCCAGCACAGGTTCTTTGATCTTCTTTTCTAAGGAAAGCAACTTTAAGGGGTTAACAATCTCACTTTAATCAAACATACATATATCATTCACTTAGTTCGGTGTGGGGGGTGGTGGGGGAACCAGCACCTTGAACTTCAGAGCAAATACAAACAGACATGTAATATACATTATATAAACAGAGCAGATAACACAAACAAGTCTATCCATAGCAGTACATAGTTACCAGAAAAGCATCAACATTTGGGTTTTTTCAAAGCCTGGGAGGGTGCTACTTAACAAGGCTACCCGGAGTCTTGTCTGGTCAAATCACATAACACCCTTCCAGTGAGTGAGAGTACCCAAACAAAATGCTAACCTCTGAGTTTATATACCCTTCTCAGGTCCTGAAGGCTTCACACCTAATCAGCAAAAGGGTGTGAGTCTGGGTCTTAGCACTTAGCAAGACTTAATCAAAGGCACTTGATTGCTTTAGCATTCTAAAAGAGAAAACAGTGAAAAAAAGTCCCACCCTGCTTAACATTACATTTGGAAAGACTCATCTTCCTGAGGTCATATCTGCCTTCAGACGCATACTAGCTATGTGCCCCTGGACAAGTCACTGAATCCTGTTTGCCTCAGTTTCTTCATCTGTAAAATAAGCTGGGGAAGGAAATGGCAAACCACTCTAGTATCTTTGCCAAGAAAGAGTCAGACAAGATTGAAAAGGACTGAGCAACGACAAGACTTTAAAAAGACATTGTTATGTTAGTACTCCACAAAAAGATAAAAGGACTTCTGGGCCCAGACTTAGTACATACCTCTTGGTCACACATGTTCTTTATGTATTTCACTCACTCCCATTGTATTTAAACCCAGTGTCCTCAGAGACCTTGTGTATATGGAAAGGAAAAGTGTGCTCTTGGGGTGGGGAGTAGGGAGATATTTTGTAACTACTGTTATTGCTATATATTCTCAATAAATAACCCTTTTCTTGAAACTAATATAAGTTCTATTGGTTGCTTGATATTGGAGAGAAAGCCAGATGGGGACTCATGAATGACATTATCAGGATCAAAAACTCCTCCAAGTCACTCCTAAAACCTACTTTTCCCCTTTGGTAACTTGACTTACTAGTCCAATGAGAGCTGGAAGAGTGAGCCCAAATGGGATGCTATACTACATTTTCTGTGCCATTTGTCATTTGTAAGAGATCTGTCCTTGGTATTCTCCTAATCAAGACTTTTATCAATGACTTTGATAAAGGCATAGTTGGCATACTTTTCAAATTTGTGGATGGCACAGTTTGTATCCAAAAAAATCATTTGGCTTGAATGGCAGTTTTAGGATTATAGATATAGAGAATATCTTCATAAATATTCTCTATATCTATTATATATCTATAATGTATATTTACATGTGTGTATGTATATATATACATACACACACTCATACACGTGTGCACATGCATACACACACAGACACACACACACACACACACACACATATATATATATGCATATATATATATATGTGTATATGCCTGGTACTCTATCTCCTGTACGACCTAGTTGCCCTTGGAGTCTGGAATACCTGAGCTCAAAATTGGTCTTAAACACTAGCTGTGTGACCCTGGGCAAATCATTTAACCTCTGTTTGCATCAATTTCCTCATCTCTAAAATGGGGATGGTAATAGCACCTTGGGTTGTTGTGAGAATCAAATAAGTGTAAAGCACTTTGCACTCAGTGTTTGGTACACAGTAGGCGCTATATAAATGTTGACTCTCAAAAATGCTTTTTTTTTTCAAATTTTCCTAAGCTTTCCTATAAATTTTCAACTCATTCTGGACTTTAGTGTTCCTGAAGTTATTCTTGAAGCACAGTGACACAGTCATGTACTTATCTGTTGTCAGCCTGTCATTGCTTCCATCTTCTGAACATCTTTGAAAAATTTAAGCAGTTTGTTGGTGAATTATCTACGAATCCACATAAGTCTTTTGGGACAAGTCCTATTTTTTCACTTTGTGTCTCCAGGTTGCTACTCTTCAAAGTTTTCCATTTGTCTTGAGCTGATTTTCTGTGTAGAAATTCAGGCCATGGTATCTTGCTTATTCTTTTTCCAAAACCTTTGTAACCTGCCTCCCACAAATCTGGAAAGCATATTGTGCTCAGGGAGTGGTTATTTTCCCCAGAGGTTCCCGTCATTTCCACACCAATAACCAGAGTCTCTTACTTAGTGACAAAGAGATATAGAATAGAATTTTTCCTTGTTAGTTCTCCCACCTTCTGAAAAATAAAATTATCATTAAGGCAAGTTGAGAAGTTATTAGCTACTTTGCTTTTGGCACAAAGAGAGCACCAGTTAATGTATGAATCATTGAAGTCTCCCATTACTACTATATGTGGCAGCTAGGTGGCTCAGTGGATAGAGTGCTAGGCCTAGAGTCAGGAGGACCTGAGTTCAAATCAGAACTCATTCACTTACTATCTGTGTGACCCTTGTTAACTCACTTAACCCTGTTTGCCTCAGTTTCCTCATCTGTAAAATGAGCCAGAGAAGGAAACGGCAAACCACTCCAGTATGTTTGCCAAGATACTGGAACCCAAAAGGGGTCACAAAGAGTTGCACATGACCAAAATGAGTGAACAATATCATTGCTATCATACCTCTGTAAAAGATTTGTGAATTATTTTGCAATCTCCTTATCTTCCTCTTTCTGCCCAGGTAGTCTGTAGTACACTTTGATGACAAAAATAACTATTTCTTATTCTACTGATCTTTGCCCCCAAATCTCCACCATCTTTCCTTCACTCTGGTTCCTGGATTGATATAATATAATTTCTTTGAAGAAGAGTAGGGTTTATCTGTCCAGGGCCATTTTTTAGTTATAGGTTTCATCCCACGACTTCACATGAGGTCAAATTTTCCTCCTTTTATGATATATAATTCTTTTTCCCTAGACTACTGTTCACTTCCCAAGTCAATTTTTTTCTCTTAAGCATCCTTGTCTTTAATAGTAATCATTAAAGAAAATAGTCTCAATGGACTTCAGTTTCTTGCCTAAGATTTGATAATCTTAGGTAACGCTTTCTATGTTCTTCTGACAATATAATTAGTGCCCATGTGAAACACCAGAAGTGGGCAAGAGTCTGGTTGCTTCTTGCCTAAACTGTCTACATATATGTATATACATTTACTGTGGGTTTTTACTACTGGTGCCTTTCTTGGATTTCGTTTTCTATAAACTTTGGGGTATTTCAACTTCTTCCTTATTGCAACTGTTCTCTATGGTATCTAACTGGAATTCTTACCAACCTTTGTTATGTTCCTTCCTGGATAGCCATCTATTATTCCTATATTTTAAGTACTGGCCTAAAATTCCAAATTCCATTCTCAGATACCAACTTCTTGGTCAGATATTCATTTCCCAAATGAAGTTTTCTCTTCTGCCACCCTTGGCTTCAGTGGGTGGGGGGGAGGTAAGGAAATAAAACCTTTGTTGCTACATTCTTCATTGTCTTGCCTAAGACTGCCTAATCTTTGGCAATACTTTCTAGGTTTCTGACAACATAATTTGTGCCCATGGGAAACACCAGAAGTGAGTAGCAGTCATCCATTTCAACCAGTCTTAGAAAGTTTTCATATGCCTTTTAGAGCTTTCTATTGGGTGTAAAAATAGTAGCTTCAGTAACTTTGAAGTATGACTTTAAGTGCCCACAATGACAAAGATAACTGTTGTTCTTTGGAGAAAGCTCCAAGATATCAGACTCCCAATGGAACCCTGGGATGGACACATGGACTGTGTGAGATATAGCACAGTCTTGAAAAAGGAAAAAGAAGAAGGGGGGAAGTTGACTAGAAAGGGGACAGAAATAAAAGCAAATGGGACTTCCAAAATGTTGGGTAGGAACAGATAGGAAGAGGCAAACTGCAGGATGTAGTCAGAGTGGGAATAAGGAAGAAGAAGTATATGAAGAGGTCATGCCATAGCATCTCCAAACCAAGCTATCCAAGTAGAATTTGATGACCCAACTAAACAGAGAAGAGTAAGCAGATTCTAGCCCTGTTCTGAGAGACTTTTATAGAATTTCTTGATGCAGGTGGCACTGAAACTCAAGATATTACCACTAATCCTCAAATTCTAAAGTGATTATATCCTCTTGATTTTCTGAAGATAATGTGGATGTTGGAGGAATTAGATTCTATATCCACAGGAGTATATAAGGTATTCCACCTATTTGTGTACTGGGGGCAGAGAAAAACTCTATTAGTTGTTTCTCTCCTGTTATTTACATTGTTTTCATGTCTTACCTAAATACTTTTGCTACTGGGTTCATCAGTCAGTCAACAAACATTTATTAAGAATCTACTACATGTCAGGCTCAGTGTTAAATGCTGAGATTACAAAGAAAGGCAAAAAATGATCCCTGCCTTCAGGGAGCTCACAATCTAATGGGGGAAGGGAATACATAAAAAGAAATTGCAAGGTGGTTAGACAGAAGGATGCCTGGCAGTCAGGGCAGGAAGACCTACAGCTGGGTGGGAAATTATAAGGTGTCTGTATTGTGCCTCTTTAAATTGAAGGAGGTCTCTGATGGCTACCCTCTATCCTTTCCAGTCAGAGGGAAGTAGGGGCCCCAGGGTCAGGGTGTACTGGGGAGGTATGAGTTTCATGTGATGTCAGTTGTGATCTTGCTAGAAGATGAGCTTCTGGAGACAATGATGAATTTGAGGAGTTCTGGAAATAGTGAGGAGAGTGCATTTAGGGTTAGAAAAGATTCCTGTTTGTTTTCATGGTCTGGTAATAGAATTACTGTATTAGTAGGAGCTTAGGCCTTGATTTGAAAAATTGGTTACCTAAATCAACCTATAATGAACATGGAAAAAGTAACAGGGCTTCTGAGTCAGTGTTTCCAGAGCCTCCAGTGTTAGAGTTGGAACGTGGAGTACATGGAGAGGAGTAGTATGAGATAAAAATAAATGGAGGATTTTGAATGCCAAGATCAGGAGATTGTCCTTATTCAGTGGTTAACGAGGAAGCTTCGAAGGCTTTTGAGTAGAGGAATGACATGGACAGAGCAATCCATTTGGAGGATTACTTAGGCACCAATGTGGTGAGTGGATTAGAGAGAGAAATAAGGCAGTAACCACGTGAGTAGAAAGAAGTAATGTGAGAGATGTCAAAGTGGAAAAGACAATATTGGATATGTGGGATGAGGGAGAGTGAAGAGTCCTACAATAATATCAAGTTTATGAAAGTGGAAAACTGAGAGTATGGGATGTCTTCAACAGAAATAGGGAAGTTTGGACGAGAGGAAGATTTAGAGCAAAGGATATTGAGTTCAGTTTTAGCTATGTTTAATTTAAGTTGTTTCTGGGACATCCAGTTTGAAATGTCCAGTAGGAAATTAGTAATATTTGACTGAAGCTCAGGGGAGAGATGAAGGCTAGACAAATAGATAAATCTGGACATTTTCTGCATAGAGATGAGTTAAACCTATGGGTGCTAAAGAAGTTACTGAGAAGGTATAGAGGGAGAAAAGAAGAGAGTCTAGGAAGGGGAAGGCTGGGGAACAACCATTGTTAGGGGGCCTGGTATGGATAATGAGCCAGCAAAGAGGGAGAGGAGCAGTCTGATAGAAAGTAAGGCAAACCAGAGAGTAGTATCACAAAAACACAGAGGAGAGACTATTTGGGTGTCAACAGTATGAAATGCAATAGACACATTGAGAAGGATTAATTTTGAGGGAAGATCATCTGTTCTGACAAGTAACAGATCGTGGTGACTTTGGAAAGAATATTTTCCACTGAGTGATGAGGTTGGAAGCCAGATTGCAAAGAGCTGAGAAGTGGTTGAGACGAGAGCAAATGGAAGCTGTGCATGTAGACAGCTTTTGTTAATATGGCTGAGAAAGGGCAGTGAGATAAAGAATGATAGCTTGAGAAGCTGTAGTGAATTCTTTTTTAAAGATGGGGTGGGATGGACATGCTTGAAGGCAGTAGGGAAAGAACAAGTTGATAGGGAAAGAGGGAAGATTTGAGAGAGATGGGGAATGGTTAAGACTTCAGTCTACTGGAGAAGATGGGAAAGGATGGGGATTGGCCATAGCAAGAAGGAGGGAGGGCCACTTCTTTGTCAGAGATTGGGCAAGAGGAGAGAATGGGAAATGAAGTCAAGGACTTTAGGGTTAAAGGGAAAAGGAGCGGAGGGAACTCATGTTGAAGAGCTTCCATTTTTGTCTATAAAATAAGAGACAGGGAGGAGAGGAGAAGGTATTGGAGATTTGGAAAGGAAAGGGAAGGCTTGGAATAGCTTCTGTGGGCACTGAGACAAGGAATAAGGACTGAATATCTTTCTGTAGTGAGGGGCTAGCTGAAGTTGGAGAACATGAATGTGCTGTAATGTACTCAGTCAGTATAGTTGTGAGACTTCCTCTAGGGTCACTCAGCAGTTTGTGGGTAGGTGTGAAGGATTCAGGTAGTTGGAGTAAAGCAATGATAAGATGGGGGTGGGGGAAGAGATCAGAGGGCAGAGGACAGTAGAGAACTGAAATGGTTAACTATTGGGTTGAAGTTGGAGAAGGAGGAAAGTGAGGTTAGGGCAGGGGTAATAGCCAAAGAAAGTATTAAGGGATGGAGGAACTGGAATTTTGGATAGCAAATCCATTTTAGGATGTTTTAAGGGGAATGTAGTGTCTAGAATGAAGAGTGTGATATACTTCTGCTATACTCTGCCCTGGTCAGACACACCTGGAGCGGCGTGTCAGTTCTGGGCATCACATTTTAGAATAAACATTGAGAGATTGCGGTTTGTTGAGTGGAGATTATTTAGGATTGTGAGTAGACTGGAGATCTTTCCATACGAAAACGATCAAAGGAACAAGGCATGTGTGGCTTAGAGAAGAAAGAGGAGTGGTAATGAGAGCTGCTTTTGCTGAGGTTGGTCAAGGTAATTGACTTGTCTTGCTTCACTCCAGGGGGAGCGATTTAAGAGTAAGGGGTGGAAATTGCAGAGATTGGGATTTAGGCTTGGTGAAAGGAAGAATTCCCTAAGAACTGGAATTATCCAGAAGTACAATGGGTTGCCTCAAAAGATAGTGTATTTTTCATCATTGGAGACATTTAAATGAAGGCTGAGTATTCTTCCAGTATATTGTAGAGGAAATTTCTGCTCAGGGAGGGGCAGGACTAGGAAACAGCATGCTATAATGGAGAAGAGAACTGGATATGGAGTCAAAGAACCTAACAAATACCAGAAAATCTCTGATCTTTGGATCATTCTCTTTGCAAGTCACTTAAACTTTCTGAGCCTCAGTTTCCATATCTGTCAAAAAGTGAAAAGGTTGGACTATGTGTCCTCTAAAGTCTTGTCCAGCTCCCAACTTATGATACTCTGACCTCTGATGTCTTCTAGCTCGGAGAGTCTGTGATTCTGTACAATATGCCCATGACTTGATCAGCATTACCCAAACCCAGGTAAGTGAAATCTTCAGTGCCCTTAAGTGCCAATACACTTTGCTAAAGGGCTGTTGGTAATGCTAATGTCTAATTACTTCTGAATGAGAATAAGTAGAAAACTAATTACATGGTACTTGTGAAGCATTAAGCTTTTGAGAGCTTTATTTTAGTGACTTGAAAAGACAGAAAAATCACAGCTGGTTTGGGACATCTGCTTATTTATTCTGTAAGGCATTTCATCTGCATAAAAGTAGCAAGTCAGCAAAAGAGAAGGATGGAGCTATGAAAGACATCAAGATACAGGGGTACAATGCCTCATGCTTTACTGAAACCAGCTCATCCTGGGTTGGAGAGCCGATTGTTAAATTTTCAGCGAAAGCATTTACACCTCAGAAATCAACAAATACAAATCAGGGTTTGATTTATTGTTTTGTTCATTGTCTAGACTTAAAGCGATGGAGAAAAGGCTAGTAATGAAGGTTAAATTTAAAAGAGTGTTGCGAGCACATTTTTTCCCCTCCTGGAGAGATGATTGTGAAACATTTACCAGAATATCCCTGTTTACAGGTGTTTGGGGGAGGGGTTGCCCACTCTGGAGTCTTTTGACTATGGATTTGAATGTGAACTCTCTTAGCATTCATTATTTTGTAAATAAAGCTGTCTTATTTTTTAATCCTTGTGATCCTGGGTATTTAAAAAGGAGGACTAGAGGCCTTGGGTAGTTAGGTGGTGCAGGGCATAGAGCACTGGGCCTAGGATCAGGAAGACCTCTTTTTATGAGTTCAAATCCAGCCCTCAACACTTCCTAGCTGTGTGACCCTGGGCGAATAACTTAATCCTGTTTGCCTCAGTTTCCTCATCTGTAAAATAAGCTGGAGAAGGAAATGGCAAACCATTCTAGTATCTTTGCCAAGAAAACCTCAGATGCGGTCACAAAGAGTCAGACATGACAGAAAAAAAAAAACCTCAACTACAACTGGAAGCCTTGAGTAGGGTAGAGGTGTGCTGGGTATTGATACTCCCAGGTTCTACCAAGTGGAAGTAAGAAGCTACAAAGCGCGATGACCTCGAACACTTTTATATCAGGACAGACCCTCTGATGCATATTTATTTGAGGAATTATTTATTTAGTCTACAGATGGCATATTGCTTATTTAACATATTTAAATAACTAATGAGATAGGTCTTTTGTAATAACTTGAAGAGCCCAAGCCTATGGGGTAGGATTTAGGTCATCTTTCCTATTTTATAGTTGAAGAAATTGAGGATCAGAGAAAAGAAGCAACTTGCTTAAGGTCAAAGAGCTAATTAGAGGAAGTTCTGGCTTCTTGAGTTCTAATTCAGAGCCCTTTATATAGCATGTGATGCTACCAGTCAAAGGATATGTAAAAATGTGATGTATTGGACTGGGGGCCAGAAGATTTTAATTTGAATCCCAGCCTTGCAGTATGACCTTGGATAAATCATTTATCTTTGTGTACCTCCATTTCCTCATCTGGAAAATGAAGTTAGCAGCACTTTCACTTCCCATCTCACTGGGAACAATTGTGAAGAAAACATTTTATAAAGTACTTAGAAATGCTAGGGTTGTGGTTGTGTTTGTCCTTCATTTTTGAAGAGGACCATGACATCAGGGAAATGATGACATGACTTGCAGTTGCAAGGTCATCTTCTCCTCTGGGCTCTCCAGTGGAGAGAGTACTAGACTTGGAATCAGGAAGACCTGAATTCAAATCCAGCCTCTGACACTTAACTGTATAATCCTGAGCTAGCCACTTCACTTCGGTTTGCCTCAGTTTTCTGATCTGGAAAATGGGATAATAGCACCTACCTCCTATAGTTGTGCAGATAAAATGAGATAACAAAGTATAACACTTTGGAAACTTTGAAGCCTTGGATAAATCTAGCTGTTTTGATGAAAGTCTTGATTATACTGTTATTTTTTCCTGTCAACACTTGTGATGAGGATTTGGGAGTCAGAGAGAGCTTGGCCAGGGTTTGCTGTGAGACTATCCAGATTAGGGAATGCTTTACCGTCTTGCCCTTGATATCTCCACCTTCCCAGAGAGGCACTTCTTTCCAGCTTTCCACAATAGACAGAACTGCACTTCCCAACACCAAAGGGAGCCACATAGAGATCGTAATTTTCTGTTCACCTTTTTGTGTGTGGGTTTTGAAGACACAGGAGAAGCCTCAACTTTGATGTTAGAAAAATTTGTTTCCTTTCGCTATTATATTGTTTCCCAGCTCCAGGAAAGCAAGAGAAATTAATGATAGGGATCTCATAGCAGAAATTTGGGAGACATTACATTTTGGGAGAAATTTGGTAGGGATGGCCAGGGTTGTTTTCTTCTGTTGTATATCACTGTACTTTGGAACATCATTCTTCCTTAGGCACCTAGCATGAGATATTGGATGTAATAAGCATTCAATAAATAATAACTCATATTTATATATCATTTATATGTATTTTAATATCAATTTACATTATATAAATTATAATTATATTTTATATACTATATTAATTACAAATATTGTGCTAATGATATTAATATATTAATAGATGGATATGTTCTGAACTGCCCCACTCCACATCTACCAGGGAAATTTCCATTTCTGCCTTCACGGAGAGTGAGAGGATGGCTCTGACTGGGGAGATCACTCTACTCTCCTATCATCAAGAGAGTCAGAAACATATGTGGGTCACAGGATCAACAAGACGGAGGCCTAGACACTTTATTCTGTCCTCATGACTGCTCAGATTCTTCCAAGGTAGGAATTATGCCAGATAGATAGAGCGGTTTCAGCTATTTGTGTGACCTAAGACACCAAGAAACCTAACAAGATTAGGCTAATGCAATAACATTGCCTAATGAAATAACAGCAGAGAAGGCTAACCTCTAATTTCCACACTAATGTCCTCTCCCCATCATGCTTTAACAGGGCTATACAAGCCAATCCATGAGCCTACAATAGAACTCCACTCTCCCCACACCTCCCTTCCCTATGATACAGAAAGCCAGAAGCCAGAAGATTGCTCTAGCTGGGTCAACAGTACAGCAGCATTTTGTGCTGCAATACTTCTCAAGCAGAGAAATGAGGAACAGAAGGAACTAGGGCATGATGCCTGAATGTGTGGGGCTTCATCACAGTTGAAGCAAAGGGGACTGACATCCAACCACAGTCAGTTCTTCCCCCACAGAAGTCACTTGGAGCAGTGACTAAAGTTGATGAAATGTGAATAGCACAACATGAAAGGAGGCTGAGAGAGCTTTGAGGTCTAGCTCCTGTCATTAAAGAGGAAGGAGTCAAAAAGTGAGCAGCAGAGGAAAATATGCTGAAATTGCTAAAGGTCTTAGGAGAAGGAAAATTCATTTAAAGAATATGACCACAAGCAGGTGTATTAGTAAGGCAATAAACACAACATCAATGATAATTGTGAATATGCCTATGTAGTTCTGTATTGCAAAGCATGAGAGACTCTCCATATAGAAGGTAAAAGAAGTATAACATTTATTCAGACACCAAGGAACCATATGCCATAAACAAATGTTGAGCTCCCACAGCCAGTTAGCCCACTTCATCATAACAGCAAGAACTTAAAACACCATATAACAGCCTGGAGGCTCACCATCCCAAAACCTCTCTGATCCCCTGCTGGGGTCTTCCCCAAAACAAACTCATAGTACAGCTAAGTCAGCCTGTTCAGTTCCAACCATCATGAGGGTGGCCATTAGCAGCAATAACTACTCTCTCTCTCTCTCTCTCTCTCTCTCTCTCCCTCTCTCTTTCTCTCTCCATTTCCTGTGATATAACTTCCTTTTCCTGTCAGAAAGCTCCTTCCACCACAAGTAACCTAGGCTTCCTGTGACATAAGCAAGTCACGTGACCTATTAATGGGTGGGAAAGATCTTCAAATCTAAATTGCTACTACACCAGGTGAACCAAGAAGGAAAATATTAATAACAGAGGGGAACATGGCCTCCAGATCCTCAAAGTGAATTTAGACATCTGTGAATAAATATCGTAAAATAAAAGAAGGTGAATCAATACCTGATGAGGCAGAGGACCATGTGGATTCTCAGGAGAGCAGGAACCACAGCAAGAGATTTCCAAATGACTTAATAGGGAAATCAGCATTAGGAAAACAGAATTTATGGTCTTTAACAGAGGAACTCATCAACAAGTAGAAAAACTTGAATCCACTGTGGCAAATCCCATCAAAGAAACAAAAGAGAGAACAAGTGATTGGGAATGCAAATACATAAAGGTGAAGGATGACAAGGAAGAAAAGAAGTAAACAGCAATAATATTTAAAAAAATGATCTCTATACAAGAAATGAATATTGATTTTAAAGATAGAACATATAGACAAAACTGAATACCAGAAGAATATGACAAATGAAAAACCCCAAACATCATAATATAAGACATAATAGAAGAAAACTACCAGAACTTCTGCCCAGAACACAGAAAACAAACTGTCAATTGAAAGAATCCAGAAACTGTTTCCAGAAGGAAAAAAATGTACATAGTAGGTGTTTAATACATGTTTATTGATTAATTGCATTTGCTGCAAATTTCAAGACACATGTTGATTAAATTTAATAATGGTAACAACAAGCAACAAATTCTACAAGAAACCAGGAGAAATAATATATATACATATACATATACATATATATATATATATATATATATATGTACATATGTAATTTGGACCTCTTTTGCCATTTGGGCTATCTATTTTTTAAGGTGTTATTTTCTTCAGCATTTTTTCAGTCTCCTTTAGCAAACTGTTGACTCGTTTTTCATGATTTCCTTGCATCACTCTGATTTCTCTTCTCGATTTTTCCTCTGCTTCTCTTATTTGATTTTCAAAATCCTTTTTGAGCTCTTCCATGGCCTGTGACCAATTCATATTTTTCTTGGATGCTTTGGATGTAGGAGCTTTGACTTTGTGGTCTTCTTCTGGTTGTATGCTTTGATCTTCCTTGTCATCAAAGTTAGATTCTATAGTCCAATTTTTTTGTGCTGTTTGCTCGTTTTCCCAGCCAGTTACTTGACTTATTAGCTCTTTTTTTGGAGAGGGGTTTGGCAGGGCAATTGGGGTTAAGTGACTTGCCCAAGGTCACACAGCTAGTACATGTGTCAAGTGTCTGAGGCCAGATTTGAACTCAGGTCCTCTTGACTCCAGGGCCAGTGCTCCACTCACTGCACCACCTCATTGCCCCCTTTTTAGCCCTTTGTTAAGGGAGGTCTCTGCTTCCAGTGTACTGTCCCAAGGTTCTAGGGTTTTGTGCAGCAATTTTCAGAAATATTTCTTGGGAAATTTAAATTTTCAGTTCTTCCAAGGTTGTATGGTCAAAAGAGAGGTGTTTACTCCTCTCCTGGCCTGTTCTCTGGTCTGTGAGTGACCACAAGCACTCTTTTCTGCCTTGAAACTGTGAGGAAGATTGGAGGATTCTCTCATCACTTCTGGCACAAGCTCTGCCACAGGCTCTTCTTTGCCCCAGGACCACCACCTAGGGCTATGGCCCAGATTGAAGAATGGGCAAAGCAAGAGAATTTTGCCTCAGTGCCAGCAAAGAGATCCCTGCAATCTCCCTGTGATCAGCTGCTTGATCCTCCCACTGTCTACGGGCCAAGAGCTCCAGAAGCAGCCGCTGCTACCACTGCCGCTGCTGTCTCCACCTCCACCACCCCAGAGCTGAGGCCGGACCAGGTGTTTCTTTCTCACCCAGGTCCCACAGACCTTTCCTGCTGGCCTTCCAAGTTGTCTTTCGCGTATGTGGGGTGAGAAGTCTGGAAACTGCCACAGCTGCCAGTGATTCAGTGGCCCAAGGCTGGCTCTGGCTCTGTCTGTGCCAGCACAGCCCACCCTGGGCTGTACTCCTCTCCCAGCCCAGTGCAATAGACCTTTTCTGTCGACCTTCCAGGTTGTCTTGGGCTGGAAACTTGTTTCACTCTGTCATTTTGTGGGTTCTGCTGCTCTAGAATTTTTTTAGAATCATTTTTTACAGGTATTTGGAGGAGTTTGGGGGAGAGCTCAAGCGAGTCTCTGCTTTTACTCCACCATCTTGGCTTCACCTACCCTAAATATATATTTTAAATTTAATGTCAAATATAAAGGTAAGGAAATTGAGACTATTCTGAACCTACCAGAAATTTCAGGAGAAATTGTTACTAAGAGCAAAGGAGCTCAAGATACAACCCAAGCTCAAGATACAACAAGCTCATGATACAATCCTGCAGACCTGAGCCTTACTATTAATGAAAAAAGATGGACATTTGATAAAAAAGAAACATTTAAAGCAGTCCTGCAAAATAAAATCAGACTTACAAAGATTATTTGTTTTGCCAATGCTCCAGAAAACAGAAATACAAGAAAGGTAAGGAAATATAGCAGTCAAGGAAGGCACAAGTAATGAAATCCCTTAACACTAGAAAAAGTAGGAAAAATGGAAAAAGGGGAAGACACTCATGGTATTAACAACAACAACCACCACAGCAGAGAAACTAACAAGAGATTTTTTTCTAAAATTCCACAAGGAGACAAAGGTGAAAAGCCAAGTCAAATAGAACTGATGGTAGAAGATCATCATAGATTGGATCATCATAGATTACACCTCACAACATCCCAGTTGAATAAAAGTTTCCAGTGGGACTAAACTGCAGAATGGGAAGGCACGTAAAAAAGGAGATGGGAAGAAAATAGATAGAAAGAATACATGACACTTTTGAGATTTAGTTCGTGCGGAAACTGCCACCAGAGGTAAAGGAGTTGTAGTGGAATATAAGGAAAAAAGGATGAAATTACTAAAGATCTTATGAGGAAGAAAACTCATTTAAAGACTATGACCATAAACAGTTTAACCAAGAAGGAAGATATTAATAATAGAAGGGAATATCACTCTCAGATCAACTGGTCAAAGGTTAACAATGAAGGGAAAATATTAACTCTTGTACTCTCTCAGAAAGAAAGCCTATAAGAGAACGGGGAAAGAAACAGTGGGAATAATTAAAACAGAGAGAAAGAAAAGAATAAAATGTGCTTCAGTGGTGGCACGGGTTCCCACTGAAGAACATGTCCATGGGGGAGGAGAGATATTTTACCCTGGGAATTAGGGACTGTACAATATATATAATCTTCAGGGATTTGGTACTTAGAGAGAACATTCATCTTGCCTTTGGAGAAGAGGTATCGGAGCTCTGGGGACATTCTTTCAGGAGAATAGGAGGGCATGGACCCAGAGAATAGATTTCATGGCAAATGGAGAAATTGATCATGGAGAGTGCAAAGGGTAGGGATAAACTTTTAGCCAGGGACATAGGAAAAATTCCTATCAAGAGGAAAGACTTCTATCTTCTATCCTATTCTAACCTTCAGGAACTGTTATTCCTAAGAATGAGGTGCAACATAAAAAGAAGGTTAGGAGTATGATATCTATAAGCAATAATATAAAAATTATTTAGAAGAGGGAACTCTAAATAGGTATTTTAAAAGCTAAGAGGCATCTTATGACTGAAGAAGCAATAAATAAGTAGACGAGTCATGACTCAAAGTATAAAATTCTATAATAGAAAAGGAAGATAAAAAAGAAAATAAGGGAAAGTAATCCTTTTTAGAAAGAAAAGTTCAGAAAATGAAATAAGAAACTAACGAACAAAGCAAATTGAAGGTGAGGAAAGGAGGGTCTTATTTAACTTCCTAACTGAAAGAGTGGAAGAATTAGATATCTAGTTAAAAGAAAAAAGGAAAAAATTAATAAACTAATCAGAATTCTAAAACTATGGAAAAGTGGAACAGTAGGGGATGGATAAGGGTGGAGGAAAGAGAACTGGTGTAAATAGGGTTACCCTAAAGTGTATTAAGGTGAGATAACCAAAGAGAAAAAGTACTGTCCTTACAGCAGAAGAGAAAAAAAATCTTACTTTGGAAAAAAAATCTTTTTTATTAAAGTCAGATGGAGGAAAATATAAATCTAGTTCTCACAAATTTAAATGTGAATGGATTAAATAATCCAATAAAATGAAAAAAAAACCAGTTACAGATGGGATTAAGAAAATAAAACCCCCAATCCATTATTTACAAGAAATACTAATACAACTTGTACATACAGGGAAAAAAAATGAGGGCCTGGGACAAAATTAATTATGCATCAGGTGAATCACCAAAAAGGGCAGGAATTAAAGTCATGATATGATACAAAGCAAAACCAAACATTTATAACACAGAGATAAACAGGGAAACATATATCCTTCTGGAACCATAGACAATAAATCGAAATCAGCATTTAATTTATATGCTCCAAATGCCTTAGTATCAAAATTCATAAAGGAAAAGTTCACTGAGTTACAAGAAGACAAAACAGTAATACAATAATGGCATGAGATTTTAATACTCTTCTCTCAGTTTGGGACAACTTGAGAAAACAGAAACACAAACAAAAAGGAAAATATAGAATTCGACAAATTGCTGGGGAATATAGAACTAAAAAACTTCTAAATGGAACTGCTAAGTAATATATATTTTAGTACCACATGGAATGCTCCAAGGTTGATAGAAATACAATTTAGGTGCTTCATAATACCTGTTCATGTAGGGAGTCCCCAAAGGCAGAGTAAGGAAGAGAACCCCTAGCTTGATCTTGCCATGCTACACTGTTCTTCCTTACTCTCTGTTCTGATGTGGGTAGGGATCTTGATCTTGTTCTGACTGCTTTACCATTGCTTGCTCAATGATGGGGTTGGATGGAAACTCAATTGGTCTTGTCTTCCATATGCCAGCAAAATGCAAAATATCTCTGAGGGAAAGTGGTTAGTGAGCATGGTATAGGGAAGGATTCTCCCCATGGCTCATTCCTGGGCATCCCCATCTCTAGCTTTCCTCTTTCAAAAGTCCTGTACCCTGTGCAGAGGCATCCATGCATTATGTGTTTGTATCTAGGAACAAAATTTAACTCCAAGACTCTTTGCCAACAAAACCTAAGGAAAATGTAGCTCAAGAAGAGGGAATGAAAACAGGTCCTCCAGCCATAGGTGGGTTTCAGAAGGTGAAAAGTTGAAGTAGGAAGTAGGAGGGCATTTTCTGAAGCCTGGTTTCATTGCAGAGTGCTCTCAGGGGAGTAGTTGGGGGATATTGTGAAGGGCTTTGACTGCCAAACTAAGGAGTTTCAGCCTCACCCAGTAATCAATAAGGAGTCATCACAAGTCCTTGAAGGCAATATTCTGAACCCACCATAACAACATTATCTCAGGGACAGGAAGGCAGAACTTTCTTATGGATCTGAACTCTGACACTTGACCAGAGGTGTTTCAGTGGAGAATCCCAGCCTAGATGAGGAAGCCTCTATGTTTCCCATGGTTTGTACTGACCTGAGAGAGTCAGGGAATAACATTAAAAGGAATATGAATCTGGGGACTTCCTGGGTAAAGCAACAAAATTTTCTTTTTTGTGTTTTTGTTGCCCCAAGGAAGGAAGAACTCAGTTGTCAAACAGTTCTACAGATCAAAGCCTTATTACTTATGGCCAGTGCATTGACAAAATTTTCATGGGGGTAATCCCATTTGGTACAGAGGTAATGACACATGGGGAAAAGAGAATAAAGCCCTTTGTTGAATCTCACCAGTTCACTGGAAATTCTTGATATAGATGAAAAAGTTCAAAGGTTTAGTCTTTACTGCAGCCCTCCTGTGCTATGGAGTTCTTTCCAGATAGCCTTGAATTGTCCTAAGTAACAGATGTACATTTCTGCAGCATGTCACATTCTTAGGACAACTCTGAAGTAGTTATTCCTTCCATATCTGCTCGGGTTCTAAGAGCACACAGGAAGCCTTAATACAAACAACACAATTCATACATCTCTCTAACTCAAGCCTTATGGTTCTGATTTTATTAATAGAGCTAGTAAGAAGAACATCAAATTAAGAATGCATAATTCACCTGAAATTTCAGAGAATTTAAATTGTTACATCATGAGGGCCTGAATTGGAAAATGAGTCTTTCTTTTTCTTAAAATTATCAGAAAGATACCTCAAATAGAAAAAAAAAACATTCACCCTCTCTACAATTAATGCAATTTTACATGTAAAATTTTTAATCCAATTTTGAAAATTGCGTTACATCTCCCATTAATTCCTCCCTTTTGAGGATATTATATCACATTAATATAATGAAAGAATGTTGTATATTTATCTCATATAAATTAAATACCCTATCAATTATAAATCCTCGTGGTCTCTGTTATTTGTAAGTCAAAGGACAATTTAAAATGATTCTCATATAGTAGTGCTATACTAGTCAAAATTCAATCAGAAGTCACCAATAGGGTTTATCTCTTATGCCTTTATTAAAATAAGAAAATGAGGCATCATTGTTCACTTGCTCTTATCAATGGAATTTGCTATGTGAGGAGAAAGGGAGGGACATGGCAGTATCAATACTGTTCATTAGTTCTGTTTGATTTCAGGTATGTCATAGGCAGCCAATTGTATGACAAGATATCACAGCCAGGCTCAGAACTAACCAGCTGGAAAAATGTCTTGCATGGGAAACTGAATCATGAGAGTCTTACCTTAGTCTTCTTAAAATTGCCCCTCACCTAACTATTCCCTAACAGCTGTCCACTAGTGAGAGTCCACAAATCCTATTGAA
Organism: Phalanger gymnotis; assembly: GCA_028646595.1. Taxonomy (NCBI): domain Eukaryota; kingdom Metazoa; phylum Chordata; class Mammalia; order Diprotodontia; family Phalangeridae; genus Phalanger; species Phalanger gymnotis. The sequence goes on from CM053627.1 coordinate 195,320,411, forward strand.
CTGTTGACATTTTCCTTGAATGATGGATTCTCAGCCTTATGAGAGGTCAGACACATACCTGAAATCAAAAGTCCCACAAGATTCTGCCTTAAATAGCAAAGCTTCTTTAATCATATGTTAGGGAAGGATATAATTATTACGTTCATGTGACAATAATTATTAACAGTGTTGGTTCAAATTCACACAGTATTCATTAACAGGAAGACTTTTCATGTGTTCAATATAGTTGTTTGAGACAAAATTCACCACATGCACATATGTCCTAAAGCATATCTAAATAAATGTGTGATAGGTTTTAATATTTTAATTTTTAATAATGAATATTAATTATATAAATATTAAACAAATGAAACTATATAGAATAATTAATAATTAATAATTAATGCAGCTCCCCCCTTGGTCTGCCCTGTAGATAAGATAAAGGAAGGGGAACGCTAGATTTAATTTAGGCCATCTTAGGTAGCCTTCAAAGTACATCTTGCCAATAGGAGTTTTATGGTCTAGAAAAAGCTTTAGCCCAGGAGTAAGTTGAAGGGAGACTTTATAGTGACTAGACCTACGCATACATATGAAATCAAGGTGTGGATATTGAAGGCAACTACCCCAGGAAATGAGGGAGAGGCAAGCTGGTTGAATGTTGGATAAGTCGGATAAGCAGCAGAAATATTACATTCTGGAATTTCACATAAATACAGTAAACACTAGTTTATACACATTGAATAGTTGGTTCAAAAATCTAACATTATTCCATACTAATACTGAGGCAGCCAGGTGGCTCAGTGGATAGAGTTCTGAGCCTGGAGTCAGGAAGACCTGAGTTCCAATGCAGCCTCCAGGACTTCCTAGCTCTATGACCCTGAGCAAGTCATTTAACCTTGTTTTCCTATTTCATCATTCATAAAATGAGCTGGAGAAAGAAATGGCAAACCACTCTAGTATCTTGCCAAGAAAACCCCAATTAAATGTAAATTAAACAACAGTACTTTTAACTGACATATGCTAGATAACTTACACAAATCCTTTGACTTTAAAAACTGCAAACACATGTTCTATCAATTTCACTACCTCTTTCATAGTGAAGCATATTGTTCTCCCAAGAAGTATAGGGTCTTGTTTTATAAATTTGTATTTTGGAAAATGTAAGATTATACTTCCTAGTGATAAAAATTTGTTTTCTACTGTAAGCTTCCTAATTTTATTTTATTTTTTTTTGCCAAGAAAACCCCAAATGAGGTGATGAAGACGTGACTGAACAACAAAAATGTCTGGGAGAGGTCCCTGTTCCTTAAATTGCAGCATTTTCGTTTCACAGTATGTTATCAGCAGGGCTGGTAAGATCTTCTAACTTAGCACAAGTAGAAGTCCTAAGGAACCTCACAAAGTTCTCTTAAGAGGATTTTGCTATGCTTTTCTCCTAACACTAAGTCATTTATCATTTTGATTATTTACTTAATTTAAAACAAAACATACCTCACTAAAAATTAATAGGCTTTCAAATAATTTTGTCACATTCTATAACAGATACATTTATGATCTAACAGCTTTCAGATCAAAAGGGGAAGTAACTTGTCTTAACAGCTTTTCTCAGATTTTACAAGAGAAGAATTTGTATACCCAATATCTTATATTTAAAACATGAAATTTATTACTAGTCAATGACAATAATTCAATGGAATGCATTTTAAAATTCTGTTACAGGGAAAATTATCTATCTTAATTCCTTTGGTATGTTATTAATCACATCCAAATTCTCTTCCTCCTTCCCTCCTCCTCTTCCTTCTCCCCTCATTGAGAAAGCAAGCAATTTGATACAGGTTATACATGTGCAGTCATGTAAAACATTTCTCTATTAGTCATGTTGTGAAAGAAAACATAGACCAAAAAACAAAATGAAAAGCAAAAAAAGAGTATACTTTGATCTGCATTCAGACTCCATTAGTTTTTTCTCTTCTACTTTTCATCATAAGTTCTCAAATTTCTTATTAAATCAAAAAAGAATTAATTAATTAAAGCAAAAGACACTTTATTATTACCATTTTCCAAAGATTGTTAATGCATTCATTTTAATAACTCAATAAGGAAGTGACCTCTCTAATAGCACTTTACAATATTTTAGAAAAATTTTACATAATAGTATGTCTTTAAAAGCATATCCTCCTAATTGGAAGAGAATTCACATTTCTAACCATATATCTAATATTCTTGCAAATTCCACAATACAAGAAAAACTAGAAATCTAAAGAATATCATGTTTGGTTGGTTTTTAAACATAATGCCAAACTTCTCAAGTAAAATTTCATCTATTCCCTTAGACAAAATCTTGATTTACCCTTCTTAGAAAATCATCTATGTCATTATCTTTGATATGTCATTGAATCCAAAACTCAGTAACAATAATTGGCATTTATACAGTGCTCACTATGCTAAGCATTGCAGAATCATTTAATTCTTCCAACGACCTGGAAAATAGGTGCCATTATTTACTAACCCCTTTATATATAAAGACTGATTAAATTCTCTGATATACTGTAATTATAATGTAGCGTCAGAATGAAATTTTGACAAGATCAAACCCAGATTTATAATCTCCAATGATACTATTGAAATCTCAATTTTTCCAAAGCCAACTGTTTTCAGCTAATTTAAGCTGTAATTTTTCAAAATTCAATATTTTAAATGTATATTACAAAATTTTTAACCCCACAAACTGAGAAGTGATGTTGAGACTCAATTGCTGAGTTGTGATGAACACTATAATTTCACATTGGACCTAATTGAAATAATTAAGTGTAAATTAAACAACAGTACCTTTAAGTGACACATGCTAGATAACTTATACAAACCCTTTGACTTTAAAAAAAAACCAAGCACCTGTTCTACCAATTTTTCTACCTCTTCGATAGTGAAATATATTGTTCTTCCTAGGAGTACTGGATCTCGTTTTATAAATCTGCATTTTGGAAAATGTAAGATTATACTTTCAAGTGATAAAATTTGTTTTCTATTGTAAGTTTCCTAATTTTATTCTTTAAAACATTTATTTGTCTCGGTTCCCAAGGTAAGGAGGCAAGGAATACCCTGAAAAAATTTGTTAAAATTTCTTTGGTCTCTTAAAACTTAAAATAAATATTAATATTTATAAATAATATACTTTTAATTTGATATTAAAAATATGATAACCCTCCATATTAGGTGAACAGACAGTTAATTGATTACTATATTCTCCTATAGTACTATATTCTTGCTTAATTCTACCTTCAATAATTCTTACCTTAACTTATTATAGCCTTATTTCTATTGAAATGCATTTTTGAACTAATTTCACTTCCATTGTACTGAAATGGATAAAATTTATAACATTTCTAATTTACCTAAACAATTAATTTTAAATGCAGTGGTATTATTAAATTTTGCTTACTTTTCAGTTGCTTCTGTTTTTAAAACCAGCTTTCTTATTGTAGTGTTTCTGCAAACTGTGAGAATTTACTACTTCCAGTTTGCTTTTCTCTAATCAGTAAAGTCACCTTCCCTTTTTACACTAAAACAAACTAGTCACTCTCCAGGGAAAGAGTGATAAAGGCAAATTTTACCAGTGAAACCATAATTTGGAGACTTATAGAGGAAGCAACCTTTAGTCTCTAATTAATTTATAATGGTATTTACTTTTCTGAAGTTGGGAACAAAGATTCATGCTTTCTTATTCACTTCTCTTGTCTGCCCCACTTCCCTCCCCAGCTTGGCCAAAGCCAGAAAGGCAGAGAGGGAAATTGTTTTTGAAGGCTTTTTAAAGTTCTTTTTTTATCTATCTATTTATTTTTTAAATTTATTTTTTATTTTTAGCTTACAACACTCAGTTCCACAAGTTTTTGAGTTCCAAATTTTCTCCCCCTCCCTCTCCTCTCTCCTCTCCACTCCAAGATGGCATGCACTCCAATATAGGTTCTACATATATCTTTACATTAAACTTATTTACACAATAGTCAAGTTGTAAAGAAGAATTATAACCAATGGAATGAAGCATGAGAAAGATGAAACAAAACCAAAAAAGAAGAAAAAAAAGAGAGGAAATAATTTGCTTCAATCTGCATTCAGACTCTGTAATTCTTTCTCTGGATATGGATAGCTTTTTCCATCATGAGTCTTTTAGAGCTGTCTTAGAACCTTGTATTGCTGAGAAGAGCCACGTCTATCAGTTAGTCATAAGAGATACTGTGTGTCTGTAATAGTGTATAATATTTTCCTGGTTCTGCTCCCCTCACTCAGCATCAGATCATGTCTTTCCAGGTTATTATGAAGTCCGTCTGCTCCTCATTTCTTATAGGGCTTTTTAAAGTTCTGCAGAAAGTTTTTACTTTCTATACAGTTTTCCTTTGGTTTATTAGACCACAGGAAAAGGTTGGTTTAATTATCAAGACAGAAACATAGATAAACAGACACATACATGTGCTTGCCTACAAGGTTTTTCTTTTTTTATCTGTAATCAGTTTAATCAAAAAGTTAGTGTGCATGATTTCAAAAAAAGAGGAGCCTAAAAGTTTTAGTTATCAGTAATTGGAAAATCCCTTCTTTGGGCCAGATTAGAGAACCACATAAAATTTCATATAATTTGTCAGTTGAACCTTTTGACTCTAATACCAGTTTTCAAAGTACCCCCTTAAGCACCTAGTTTTATGGCAAAATATTCCAAACTCTCACTAAAAATAAACTTTTGACCAATCCACAGACCAATTCACAAGAAAGAAGAGAGAAAACAAAAAAAAAATAAGACTTGAATTAGTGAGAGTCAAGTCTCTGTTAGCTAGTAGAGCTGTCTCTGACTTTCTAGATACTTTTCTGATTTGGGGACTGTGGGCTATCCCCTATCTCCCTTAGAGGACCTTTCCAATGGGATAGACTTAGTTTACCCTTAAAGGGGATTTTACTTCCTTTATGCAGAGGATCTTCCCAAGGACATTTAGGGAAGGACTTTCTCCACCCAGGCTGTGGAGGTTCCCCATCTGGGAGCTTTAAGAGAGTTTTCCCAGTAATGTAGAGGTTCCTGCTTACCTTATCTTAGAAGAATTTGAGTTGAACCCAAGGAGGAGTTGTTGCAACAATTCGGCTAGCAGCTGCTGTGGGGGTGAAAGACCAACACAAGCCCAACAATAAGAATGCTGCCAGCACAGGTCTTTTGATCTGCTTTACTAAGGAAAGCAACATTAAAAGGTTAACATTCTTATTTCAATCCAATCATTTACTTAGTTCAGGAGGAAAAGCCAGCAACCTGAACTTCAGAGCAAATACAAACCAGTTATAAACATACACAGTATAAACAGACCAGATCACAATTCATAGTTACCAAGAAACCATCAACATCTGGGTTGACAACCTGGGAGGCTCTTAGAGCAGCTGCCCAGAGTCCCACACCAACACTCCTCCAGGAGTGAGATCCTCAAGGAAATAGTTCTGTTCTCTCTTTTTATACAGTCTTTGGATGTCATCGAACATCATCTCAGTGACCAGAACTTAGGCGCATACTATTGGTTCTGGTCTTAGCAACTCCCCTTAGGGCCCTGGGGGTTTCATGCCTCTCTCAAACTAGCAAAGTAGTTTGCTAACCAGCCTGGGGCTTTGCACCTAGTAGTAAAAGGGTGTGGGCCTAGGGTTTAGCACCTAGTAAGACTCAATCAAAGGCACCTAATTAATTTAGCATTCTAAAACAGTAAAAAAGTCCCAACTTTATTAATATTACAGGAGTCCAACCTCCATTCTCTGGAGAGATGTCCTTGGGGGTTGGAGTCCCTCACTCAGGTCTCATCTGGGCTCACCAGTTGTCACAATAAAAATCTATGAATAATAGAAACTGAGGCTCAAACTTCCCAGGATAACAATTCATTTGCAAGGTTAGCAGTTGCCAACAAATCAGGTCTACTGACTCCTCAGTAGTCAGAGATAAAGGAATGATTTACAGAGCCTAGTTATATGACAGAAAAACAGGAATTGCAAATTACAGAAATCTTGAGAAACTTTTCTCGAACATACTCCAATTGGACAAGGCAGGTACTTTGACTAGTGTGTTTCTTGGGGCTTGTTGGAGGCATAATGGCAAGTTTCTACGGTGCGACACTTGTGAGACTGATTATTTGGAGTTTATGTTCATCATCCCATCTGTCAAAGGGTGATTTTAGCTAGAAGGTCCTACAGCAGTATCATCTACAGCTAATTTAAAGGTGGTACAGGAGTCAGGAGGACTTGAGTTCAAATCCAGCCTCAGATACTTACTAGCTGTGTGACCTTGGGCAAGTCACTTAATCTTGTTTGCCTCAATTTCATCATCTGTAAAATGAGATGGAGAAGAAAATGGTAAACAACTGCAATATCTTTACCAAGAAAACCTCGAAAGGAGTCATGAAGAGTCAGAAATGACTAAACAACAATAACAAGCTTCTGGGAGCTGCAAAAAAAAAAAATAATAAAGGAAATTACAACCAAAGAGGAACTTATCTTTAGAAACTTAAGTTTTAACAAAAATCTTCTGATATCTAACTTAATCTAATAACTATTTTCTATTTTATTTATAATATATGGTATATATTTATATATAGTATATTTATTTATACATAGTTATATATTATTTGTACTATATATTTGTATGCTTAAATATATTTTAACATACTTAATTTTTAGTATTTAATGTATTTATGTAAATTATATTTTATATATATTTAAATATATATTTATAGTATGTATTTATGTGTGGTATATATTTATTTATATTTTATTTATTTATCTTATTATTTTATTTCTATAGAGATCTGTGTCTCTTACCTAAATTTCAACTTAGCCTATCAAAGTAATAATCATATTAGTATATTGATTCCAACAGAATGGAGCCAGGTTGTAAAGGGCTTTCAATATCAAACAAGATTTTATGTCTGATGTTGGAAGTGATAGGGAGCCACTGGAGTTTATTCAATCGAGGGGAGAGGTGACATAGATCTGTGCTTTTTTTTTCTTTTTGCCATTGTGTGACTGGTCCTGACCAGCTTTACCAATGCAGCATTTATTAAAAAATAAAATTAAAATAAAAAAAACAGACCATTTGCATCACCAGGTAGTTCTCTTGCCTAAGTGGAAGCAGCCGGGCCTCCAGGAGACGTGGCCTGAGGGAGGCAGCAGCATCAAGCAAGGCCATTTAATGTGGCTTCAGGAGAAGGTGGCACTTCCTCTTTCCTGTCTTTCATCACTGTTTCCTGGGCAGACATGGTAGCCACTGTGGTAGCAGCTGCAGAGAGAGTAGCTGTGAGTACAGTGGTGGTGGCTGCTGTGAGGATGGCCGTGGTGGCTGCGGTGGGCACAGCTGTGGTGGCTGCTGTGGGCATGGCTGCAGAAGCCACAGCAGCTGGGCTCAGGGGCTCCAAGGAGGGCTGCGAGGCACTGGGCCCTCCCTTCTCTGACACGGGCAGCTTACGGATCGCCAGAGGCTCTGCATCGCTGCTCAAGGCAGCCTTGTCCTTCTTGGTGTCCAGAGTCAACTTGAGGCCCTCTTGTCCAGGTCCAGGACTGACAGTCTCTGTGATGATACCTGCTTTCTTCTCTTCCTCCTCCTCCTCACTGTCTGAGGCCCCTGAGGAGCTGCTGTCAGAGGCCACCAGGGGGGCCTTCCTTGCCACACACACATTCCAGACACAGGGAGCAGCTGGGCTGAAGCTCTTGTCCTAGATCTGCCTGGGCTTCCCCTCAGAAGGGCTGCTCCCTGTGTCAACAGGAGAATTGAATTGAGGACCTGATTCTGAGCAGCAAAATGATTGAAAATCTGTGAATTTCGACCAGCCTTTTTCATCTGAAGTGGAAGTATCTGGAACAGCTGCATCCCACACACGGGAACCAATGTCCATGGCCACACCTTCTGAGGAGGCCAGGTCTTCATCTTGCAGGGTGAGGTCAGTGCTGGTCTTTGGAGGAGTGCCACCATCCTGTAGGACCTTGCCCACCTCCTCCTCCTCCTCCTCCTCTGAGTCCTCACTGCCATCCCGATTCCCATTCTCCAGATTACTTTTAGCAGAATACTCTGAGGTATGGGAAACACCAAACCTGGTCCTGGATTTGGCTTGAGTTGCATAGTTGATCTCCTTGTCCTCCCAGATGTCTTCCTCCTCCTCGTTGTTGTCAAATCGCTGGATCTGGTCATTGCAGCATGCTTCAAACAGAGATGCATTGGGACTGTCATCATCAGCGTCAATGTTGAAGTTGATCTCAGCAATCCTGTCAAAAGGGGCATTGATGTTATCATCCTGGTCTGCAAACTCATCATTGAAACTGAACTGATCCACAAAGTTGGCTGTCATCTGCTGGATCTGGTATTCCGAGAAGGCCTGCTGCAGGGTCAGGTCATTAGGAAAAGCACTTTCCATGTCCTCATCCTCACTGGATGAGTGAAGGTGGTGAGTGCTCACCAGGTCAACCGTGTTTCTCTGGTTGGTCTCCAGCAGCGTCTCCTCCACAAAGTTCTCCCATCACCCTCGATAATCCTCAAGAAGCTCTTTGATGAATGAGCTGATCTGAGACTGAATGGGGCCCTTCTTCATGTTCTGGATGACAGCGTTGGCTATCTGGGTGAGGTGGCCCATGTTTCCCCTCCTCATCCCACCTTCAGCCTGGATTCTGTCATTGGTTTCCCAGGCATCCAAGATCCTCTGTACCAAGCAGCACTTCTGGAACAGGTGTGTTACCATCACATTTTCAGAGGTGGCCTCTGCAGACTCAGTTTTTTTTCCAAGCTTCCATTGCCACTGTTCATCTCCTCTCGGCAATCAGACTCACTGGCTTTTATTCCTCTTTCCTGGGTTGAGTGGGACAGAATGGCTGCTACACACAACTCCACTTGGAAATGCAGAAAGTTACTCCAGGTGAACTTAAAAAACAAGTCAAGTAGCAAGTCCACAGTGTTGAGCCAACACAACTCTTGGTTAATACTGGGTGTGTTCATATGCAGCAAGACAGCAATGAGCCATGCCCCGTGGAGTCGAGCGTTTCCCAGGGGCTCTTCCAGTACCCCGATGGTGGTCAGGATTGACATTTTCTTTGAAGGGTTGAGAAGAAGCTGATGAAAGTCCTTCAACCATGGTTCAATGCCATGCAATATGCCGCTATTGACAGTGTAAGATCTTTCAAGTCCCTGAGAAAATGAGTCCGCCAGGCCCTCCACCCCAGACCTCCTTATTTCCAACAAGGTCAGTAAAATCTGAATGCCATTGACTAAGCAGTTTTCAGTCAGGTCTCCATCAAACATATTCTTGAGGAGCTGTTCCACACATCCCTGTGACTCCAGGACTGTGAGGAGGGGATCAGGCTCAGAAATCTCTTGCCTCTGACTGCTTTGGTCTCTGCTGAGTTGGATGATATCACAGAGGGTCTGAGAAGCATTTGATTGTCTGTCTTCATCCTGGCTTGAGTGGATCAGCTCCACAAGCCTCTCAATGATGTTCTCTTCATTCAGTCAATTCAAGACTTCCTGATGAAGAGTTGCAGGCTCCATGCAGCTTATCGAGCCAAGCAGCAGGTCCATCATGGCGGAGGTGTCAATGTGCTTGAGTACCAGACTAATGAACTGGTCTTTCTTTTTCAGAAATGTGATCACCTGTTCGGTTTTCCTTGCAATAAGATTGCCAATGGTCTTGCTGAAAAAGCTAGCCAGTAGAGGGTTGAGAGGTGGCTTATGGTCCAAGAAGTCATAAAGGATAATGAGTAAACTTTCATCTCCTCCCAGTTTATCATTGATCTGTGGCACATCAGAGGTCAGGAGTTCACAGGCTGTGTTGGGGTATTTGAAGCAGACCTTCTCTTCCATGTCCAGGAGTGGGTCATGAGTGATGAGGCTCACCAGCTCCTCCATACACTGCTGTTTGCAGAGGAAGTCCATAAGCTTGCAGTTCTCCGCTTTACATTCCTGTAGGATGTCGTCTTCATCCATCAACTCATGCAGAGTTACATCCTCCTTGTCCAGCAGTTTAT
>CM053627.1:195348305-195365650 GCA_028646595.1 Phalanger gymnotis
TTGAACTAAGTGCTAAGGAGCCCATTTTGCTTACCAACACAATGGTATAGCATCAATATTATAAAAAATGAATAACTTTGAAGATTTCTGTAACCATTGAAGAAGGAAATAAGCAAATAGGAGAATAATAACAATGCTACTACCAAGACAACTTTGAAAGCTATAAGAATTGTGATCAGTGCAATGAGCATCCATGATTTCAGAGAACTGATGATAAAGCCTGCTATCCATTTGCTGATGGAGAGGTGATGGATTCATGGTGTGGAATGAGTCATGTACTTTTTGAACATGACCAATGAGAGAAGTTATATTGTTTGACTATGTATATTTGTTACAAAGGTTTTGTTTTTGTTTTACTTTTTTCTAATGGAGTAGTGGTAAGAGTAGTGGAAAGGAGAGAGAATAGATTTCCGTTAGTTAAAAAAAAAAACCACAAAAAAATTAATTAAAAAAAGACTTCAGCAGTATGACCCTGGGCAAGGCACTTAAGTTCTCTCCACTACAATTTCATCATTTATAAAATGAAGGGGTTGGACTCAATGGTTTCTAAGGTCCCTCCCAGCTCTAAATGTTATGATGCTTTGATGAATGTTAGAACCTATAACTGTAGAGCTATACAGGACCTTAAAGCAAAGAACATTAGAACACTGAATTTGTGATGTATGAATTGTTCAGAGAACTTGGACTCTTGGTTACCTTTTTGGGGGCAGGGCAGGAGAGGAGAGTGTCCATCCTTTCAACAACTCCATTCTCTTTTTGGCAGTTTTGCCTCCCACAATTCTTCCCCCTGCCTCATGTTTCGAGTTTTTCCCAGCTCATTTTACAGATGAGGAACTGAGGCAAACAGGGTTAAGTGACTCATTCAGGGTCACATAGCTAGTGTGTGAGACCAAATTTGAACTCAGAAAGATGAGATTTCCTGATTTTAGGCCTGGTGCTCTATCCACTGTGCCACCTAGCTGCCCAAAAATCAGATTAGATTGTTGTTTATATTCATATTTCTTTCCTCTCTCAAAAAAACCCCAAACAGCAACAAAACCCCAAAACCAAACAACTCCAGTTCTTGTTTTTATTCATCAATTCTTTTTTTCCCTTTCAATTTGTCTTTGATTTTTAGCATTTCAAATTTGTTGTTAGTTGAGGTTTTTTGAGTTGTTGCTTTTCTAGTTTTTTTAGTTGCATGCCCAATTCAGTGATTTGTTCTTTCTCTCTTTTGTTGATGAAAGTGTTTAGAAATATAAAAGTTTCCTGAAGGACTGCATTGGCTGCACATGCCCTGCCCCTGCCTCTTCCTCCAGCAAAGGGTTGACATCTCGTCATTTTATTTGATACGCTGATCATTTATTTCTATGATTTGTTCTTTGACAAACTTATCCCTTAGAATTAAGTAGAGCACAAGCTTTGATAGGCCTTTCCAAAATGAAAAGACTTTGAGTATTGACCCAGTTATGGATTCTGTGTCTGCTATTTCAGATACTACTGCTCCATCATCCTGAAACTGTGCTGGAGAGGAGCTTGCCATTCAGCTTCGAACTCCCATCCCAGGATCATGTTTATTCACTTCACCCTAGCCATCTTTTGCCCTCTACTCTGCAAATCAGACCTCCTGACACCATGCCTAGGAAGAGTTAAGCCACTAAGCTCTGAACTCATGATCCTGGTGCTCCAGGACCATGCTCATTCAAATAAATTTTATCTTTGACCCTGTTGCCCCCTGCTTCCACCTCTTGCTCTGGCAATTATAATCAAACTAATTGTGTCATTGATTACTTCTGGAAAGAGTATGTCAGTTGACTGCCTTATTGCTCCTTATGACTTCAGAGACTAAAGTATCCTTCCTTGACCAAATTTCATCTACATTCTTTATCCCTTTCTATGAATGTGAGTTTCTTGAGGGCAATGACTGTTCTATGGGTATCCCAGCAATAAGCACAATATTTGGCATGTAGCAAACGCTTAATAAGTGCTTTTATACTTCATTTACCAGAAGGCAGGCCTCTGGATGATGAATTCTTTTGGTTACAGAACCTCAGGAAGACCAACTCTTAAAGCCTAGAGGGCATCGGTATGTGTTGGTGGTAAATGTTCATCATAATGAAACTGTAGCCCTTTTGGAGAAGTGGGTAAGTAACATTTTAAAAGTCTCTTTAGTTTGTCCCCACTGTAGGCTGTCCTCCGGAGTGGAGTTTCTGGGGATATAAACAAAACCTTGATTCCTTTGTGGGAGCCCACCACTAATCCCTAATGTTATCGTACTTTCAGACTGTGTGGGATTACCAAGTGGAGGAACTGTTTAGAAACAGTCCCAGAAATCAAAAGTGAATAGAGTGGCTTGACTCACAAGGCAGGAAAACCCCAACAGAGATGATGGGTCAGTGTATGGTGACGAACGGTATGAAAGTTCTATTACTAGCTCAATAAAGATCAGTGATGCCTATCTACCACTAGAGTTTTGAGACCTCATTGTAACTTCCCCCTCGGTTTGCTTATTTTTATTTTTGCCTGTGGTTCCTTGAAGTAAGAATATTTTGACAATCACAGCTGGGTTGGGTGTTAGTTTCACAGAGAGCAGGGTGGGAGAAGCGGGACCTGACTATAATCTGGGGGAGGAGAACCCAGAGAAGCAGGAGTGTGGCAATGAGTGTGGAGGGATAGGATTCAGTTCACTTCAATATGCATGTATAATGTGCTTACCATATGACAGGCACTGGGGATACAGAGAAAAAAGCAAAAAAATCTGTGCCCTCAAGGTCCTTACAACAACCAAACAACATATGCAAAGAAAGTTAAATTCAAAATCTATATAAAGTAATTTCCAAGGGGAGGGAGCTAGCAATTGGGGGATGGGAAGCAGGAGAGGCTTCTAAATATCATTTGCACTGCACTTTCAAGGAAGCTAGGAATTCTGTGGGGTAGAAGTGAGGCAGAAATACATTCAAGGTACAGTCTTGTAGGAGGCATGTACAAAATAGGTTAGAATGTAGCATCTGGGGAATAACAGAAAAGGAAGATGGAAGACTAAGCCCTGAAGCTGGAGGCATAAAACAAAGAAGAGCAGGAGTTAGCTAGGATATGCTTTTAGTACTGGAAGAAGACTGTATAGAATTGATGGAAAAGGGAAGGGGATTATGAGGGAATTGAGACATTGAGCTTTGCGGTCTTCTCTCCTAGTACCCATGATAAGACTGTTTTCTTGGCTATTGTCACCCCTGTTTTCCAGCAGAACTGGCACCAAGTGCAATACATCTTGGTTATAGCTTCCATCAGGTTACTTCAAGCACCTGTGTAATGTTCTTCCTTCTCAGAGAAGGAAATTACTTGGAGACACCAGCAGGTAGGCTCTCTTGATAACAGAAATGCTATTCCTGGTAGAGTAGTAGATTCCACAATAATAGAGCCCAGAGTTCTTCACCCAGAACTTGGTCATAATGACGGTAAAGAGGTGAATGTTGGTGATATCCTAGAGTGAGTATTGTGGGCATTTAGTCCATAGCCCATGTCCTGAATTGGTGACTAGTCATATAGTGCTATTTATTTTTTACTTTATACTTCCTAAGTCTTTCAAAATTGTTCTTTTTAAAAATGTTGTTATAGCATAAATTGTTCTTCTGGTTTTACTTACTTAACTCTGCATTAGCTCAAAATGAGGTTCAAGTGACACCCACTCCCCCTACTCCTGTCTTGTTTGTATAGACTTTCACCTTCCCCCATAACCCTTGAATATACAAGGTAAATGTCTCCCATCCCTCCCTCCCTCCCTTCCCTTATCTTCTTTGGCATGTCATTTCCCCTCCTTTCCTTTTCCTTTTTCTTTTAAGATCATTATAATGTAACAAAAATCACTCCTAGGCCCTCCATCTTATTTAACTCATTATTGTTGTACCAGTTTCTACTCAGCTTTGGCCTTTAAAAATTAAAAAAAAGAATACTAGAAAGCCATCTATTTCATTAAAGGTCCATCTTTTCCTTCACTCTCTTGCCTTGAATTATATTTAGTTTTCCTGGGTAAATTATTCTTAGTTGTAAGCCTGTATCTTTTGCCTTTGGGAATATTGCATTCCATGCTTTCCACTTCTTTATAGAGTTAATAGCAAAATCTTGTGTGATCTTCTTTGGTATTTGATATTTGAACTCTTTCTTTCTGTCTGTTTACAGTATTTTTTAATTTTACCTAGGAGCTCTGGATTTGGCCCATGATATTTATGAGAGTTTTTATTTTGGAGGTTTCTTTCAGGAGATGACTGGCAAATTCTTTCTATTTTCACTTTCCTCTCTGGAGAGCTGGACAGTTTTCTTTTATTATTTCTTGAAAAATGATGTCTAATCTCTTTTGTTTTGGTCATGGCTTTCAGGTAGTCCAATGACTCTAAAACTATCTCTGCTTGATCTGTTTTCTAGGTAATTTATTTTTTAATAAATATCCTTACATTTTTCTTCTGTTTTTCAGTCTTTTGACTTAATTTTAATTTTTTCTTGTTGTTTGATAGGGTTGTCATCTTCTACTGGGTCCATTAAAATTTGAGAGGAATCTATTATTTGGGTAAGATTTTTTTATCTTGTATTAAGCTATTAATCTCTTCCTAAGTTTCTTTCTTTTTTCCTAATTCTTTCCGCTACTGCTGTCATTTAGTTTATAATATTTTAAATTCATTTTTAAACTTTTGCATCCTTTGTTCTAGGAATTCTAACTGGTCTTCTGGGAAAACTGTATTGGACTTTGGTTGTAGGCATTTGGAAATTATTCTTCTCTTTTAGGTTTGTAGCTTACATTTCTCTGGGCTCATGATAAATAATTCTCTTTTCTTCCTCACTTCTTCCCTAGTATATTCTTTTTTTCCATTTTTTCTCTTTCCTCTAAAATAAAAAAGAACAAAACAAATCCATACAAAAAAAGAAAACAAAACCACACTCAGGTCCTACATTGGTTATTCTTTACTCTCTCTATGTGCCTAGGAGATAGTGTCATTCTAAAGAGACATTATTAGAAGGTAAGCACTTTATCAATTGCTTAAAAACCTTTCTAGATTTCTTTTATTTCCTGTGTTTGTACTCAAAAGATTCTATTCAGCTCTGTTGCTTTTCAGGCAGGAATGCCTGAAAGTACTCCTATAAAAAGTCTATTTCCCCCAAAAAACTTGTACTCAGTTTAGCAGGATGTTATTATTGGTTAGAAGCCTTTTTCTTTTGATTTTTGGCATATCATGTTCAAAATTACCTTTCTTTTATAATAGTTGTTGTATAATATTGTGCGATACTGTGGTTTCTTGATACTTCAATTCTCTCTCTCTCTCTCTCTCTCTCTCTCTCTCAGCTGTTTGCAGTATTCTTTTCTCTTGGAAGCTTTTAACTTAGACTTTTAGAAATCTGGGTATTTTTTCAATTTGAAATATGTTACAGGAGGTTAGATTGAAGAAACAATTCAAACGTAAGTGGAGGCTAAATAATATAATGCTAAAGATTTTATGGATGAAAGAAAAATAATTTTAGTGAAAAATGATAGCAATGAGACAACATATCAAAATTTTGGCATTCAGCCAAAACAATCCTTAAAAGAAAATATATATCCACTAAGCACTTTCACACAAAAAGAGAAAATCAGTGAATTAGGTACACAACTAAAAAATTAGAAAAACCACAAATAAAAACTCCACTAAACAATAAAATAGAAATTCTGAAAATCAAAGAAAAGATGAAAAGTATAAAAATGAATTGTTAAATGAAACTAGGAGCAAGATTTTTTTTGGGGGGGGACATAAATAAAAGATAACTCATTAGCCAATTTGCAATTTTTACCCTCCCATCATGTGAGAAAGAAAACAAATTAGCAAAATCAAGAATGAAAAAAGGAAAATTCATACAGATGAAGAAATAAAGGAAATTGTTTTAAAAAAGCTATTTATGCGAATTGTACTCCAGTGAAGATGACAACTTAAATGAAATGGTTGATCATTTACAAAACTATAAAATACTGAGGTTAACAGACTAAGAAATAGAAAAATTTAAGTAACCCAACCTCAGAAAAAGAAACAGATCTATGTAGACGTACAAATGAATTTTATCAAACATTTAAAGAACATTTACTCTGGTATTAAATGAATTATTTGCAAACATAGAGAAAGTATCCTAAACTTGTTTTGTGAGGCAAATATGATCTTATTTCCAAAGTAAGGAGAGTTAAAGCACAAAAAGAAAACTATAGACTAACATATTTAATGAGTATTGATTCAAAATACTGAATAACACATTAGCAAAGAGATTATTCCTTATCTTTTCCCTCTCCAATCTTTCTCTTCTGAACTCCCCTAGTACCTTTGAGGGCATCACCATCCTCCCAGTTGCCCACATTTATAACCTTACTTTTATCCTTAACTCTTCACTGTCACATGTTTCATTTATCTAATCTGTTGCTAAATCTTGTTGCTTTTACAATCTTAACATCTGTTCTATATATCCCCTTCTTTCCACTGACACAGCCATTATCCTAGGCAAAGTCCTTATCATCCTTTGCCTGGACTATTGCAATAGTCTCCTGGTTGTTTTTATTGACTCAATTCTCTGTCCACTCCAGTTTATTCTCCACTTAGCTGCCAAAGTGCTTTTTCTAAAGAGTAAGTATGACCACGTCATCTCCTCTGCTCAGAGATCCAATTCTCCAGCATTTTTTATTATCTCTAGGACTCGATATATTTGTCATTTAAAGCTCTTCATTATCTGATATAACAGCAATAATGGGGTATGGTCTGCGGTCTGTGGTTTCTTCCATTGCCTTCGCCCCAAATTTAACAATAGTAAAAAGGGGCTTCTATAGGTGTAACATAGATAATGCCTACACTGTCTTACATAAGTGTGTAAAACACCCCACAACACTTTAGATTTGGCTCAATCCTACTCTGACACTAACAGGTCCAAGTGCCCAGCAATTAACAGCACCACAAGTTACAAACAAAACTCTCTCATAGTAGTAGGAGAACCCTGTTTGAGGGGAAATACACTTCACCTTTCTACCACTCAAGCTCTTGAACCCATATCCAATATATTTTCTATCTAAATAGTTGTAGTAGCAATTTGGATCTGAAGATCTTTCCCACTCATTAATAGGCCATATGACCTGCTTACATCATGGGAAGCCTAAGATATATGTGGTGGGAGGAGCTTCCTGACAGGAAAAGGAAGTTATGACACAGGAAATGCTGAGAGAGAGAGATGCTATGGATGCTAATGGCCACCTTTGTGATTGTTAGATGAACAGGCTGTACTGTGAGATTGTTTTGGGGAAGACCCCAGCACAGAGTTGGAGAGGTTTTGGGATGGCAAGACTCCAGGTTGTTATATTGTGTGTTGAATGTTTTGGGTTCCTTGCTGTTATGATGAAGTGGATTGACTGGATAAATGGCTTGTGTGATAAGGTTCTCTGGTGTAGGAATGAATGGTTTCCTTCTTCTACCTCCTATGTGGAGAGTCTCGTATACTTTGCAATGCAGAACTACATGGGCATTTTGACAATTATCATTTACATTGTTACTCATTGCCTTACTGTTTTATTTGGTGACTAGGACGATGGGATCGCAAGGTATAAGATCTCTATTTAGAAGTAGAAGGGCTTAAGAAGAAGAAATGGTTGTCCTAGGATGGGAGGATGTAACTTATTGCTCCCTAGCAAGGGAATGGTTTAAGGGCACTGGTTTCTGTGAGGTTTGGAAGCAGAAGCTACACAGTGGAGGACCCAGAGATTTGGAGCGATGCCTCAGAGAAGTTACTGTTGAGCCAGGAATGGGGATCCCAAGAGCGATCTGTAGACGAGGCTGGTTTTTGCTCACAGCCTATAGTGCTGTATGTGAACACAGGGACAGATCATTAAGAGAGAGAGCTCAGGCTCAGACAGTAGCTGAAATGTCTGAGAGTAGTCTGCCTATAGCACCGAAAATTGGAGAAATTCAGGTGGCAGAACAGCAGGAAGTTAACAGCCTTGTTGTAAATTCAGCCAGAAGGCAGAATGAGCCAAGGAGGTCAAGAGTGCACCTCAGTTCAGCTGAAGTTGAGCCTAGCAGTCAGTCTAGTTACCATGGTAACAGGGGCAGAGAATCTAGAGAGGAGGATACAATATCAGAATCTCAGGTATGAGGTAATACTTTGTCACATGGTACTTCTCACAGAGAGTGAGACAGTATCACACCAGACTTCTCAAAGAGAAGTGTGCCCCATAGAGCAGACGAGGCAGGAAACAAAATCATACTACTCAGTTTAGGTTGGTTTTGGAAGATTTTACACAGAAGGAAATCACAGACATCTTGAGTAGGTTCACCCAGAGAATGGGAGAATCATTAATATCTTAGATGGTGACAATCAGTGATGAAGGGGCTGCAGGAGTATCTGTAGATTCTGTGGATTCTATGAGATTCATAAGTATTAGTCAGAATTCTTTTGTACAGCAAGCTTTTAGGGATTATCGTTCACAAAGAACTAACCAAGCAATCAGTTTGTTGGCTTTGGCTGTAACAGGTTGTAAAGAGGAGTATCCTGCTGATACTATGTGGCCTAAGTTTCCTCAGGAGAAAAGGGTACATAGCCAACAAATTCAATGTCCAACAAATAGAGTGACAAGGAAAGAAATGTTTACTGCTCTATTGAAAGCAGGGGTAGATTTTAGAATAACAGATGGTATTCTAAATAACAAGCTATACAAAATGTACTGAGATAAGGGGCTTAATAGCAAAAGGAGTAGAGAAGTAAGAATGCCTTTACAAATCCTATAGTTCTTAAACTCTTGTATTCAAGTGAGTCACACCTTAAAGGAGACTAGGGAATATGCCCAGCCCCAGCTTAGATTAAAGAAATACACAGACGGGATTACAGACCCCATATTAATCTGACTATATATTGGAAGAATGGATCAAATACTGTAATTAGAGTGTTGATAGACACTGGGGCAGAGGCCAGCTTGATTTATGGAAACCCTGATAAATTTAAGCTTGGAACTCCTATTACCCTTACAGGACTAGGAAGGGCTGAAATGTCAGCCAAACGAGTGAAACTGATGATGAAAATTGGACAATTGCCTAAGAAAGAATATACCGTGGTCCTTGTACCCATTCCTGAATACCTCATTGGAATAGATATACTGAAAAGCATGACTTTGAATTTGCCTGAGAGGAGATACCAATTTGCAGTAAGTAAGATAGAAATTAATACAGTTCTGGTGGGAAAAGTAAAGTTGGATGGACCCAATTACTTTACCTAAACCTTCTAAAGTAATCACTTTGAAACAGTATCATGTGCCAGGTGAGCAAGATGAAATAGCCAATACTATATAGGAATATGTTGAAGCAGGAGTGTTAGTCCCTACAATCACTCAAGGAAATAGTCCTGTATGGCTAATATGAAAGTCAGATGGAACGTGGAGAATGACAGTGGATTATAGACAATTGAATAAAATGACTCCACCCTTGTATGCTGCTGTTCCAGATACTGTTACCTTAATAGAAAGGATCCAGAAATATGATGGGACTTGGTATGCAGTTATTGATTTGGCCAATACTTTCTTTATGATCCCAATAGACTCCTAACAATGGGGTTAGTTTGCTTTCGTGTGGCAGGGCTGACAATATACTTTTACCCAATTGCCACAAGGATATCTGCACAGCCTAACTATTTGTCATAGGATTGTGTCTGAAGATTTGGATGAATTAAAGTTACCTGGTATACAGCTTGCCCACTACATAGATGATATTCTGATGCAGGGAAAAAATGTAAAAGAAGTGGAGAAGAATTTGATACTTTTAATTGAGCATATGAAAAGCAAAGGGTGGGAAATAAACCCTGCAAAGATTCAAGGACCAGCTCAAACTGTAAAGTTTTTGGGTATATAATGGAATGTAGGACTGCAAGAAATTCTCCCACAAGCTCAACAAGATTTTCCTATCACCACCAATAAGAAAGAGACACAAAAGATCATAGGACTGTTTGGATACTGGAGGTACCACATTCCACATCTTGGACAAATTTTGAGACCCTTATATAAAGTTACGAGGAAAAAATATGAAATTGACTGAGGACTTGAACAGAATAAAACTTTTGAAGAAGCTAAAGCTGCTATACAATTAGCTCTGCATTTATGGCCTATGCAAAGTGGACTGGTGGAATTACAAGTGACTGTACAAGATGACTATGTGAATTGGAGTTTATGGCAGAAACAACAAAGCTGAAATGTACCCTTAGGAAACTACCTTCATCTGGATTGCAATATACACCTTTTGAAAAGCAAGTGTTAGCTGCATATTGGGCTTTGGTAGACTGAAAAACTGACTCTGTGCCATGAAGTGATATTGAGGGCTGGAATCCTGATTATGACTTGGGTAATGAGTACCCCAGCATCCCACAGAATTGGACATGCACAAGAGGCTAGCATAATTAAATGGAAATAGTATATTCAAAATAGATTGAAAACAGACAAAAGTGGAGTTTCTGCTCTACATGAATCTATTGCAAGCATTGACATTGATGGAAATGACAAACCAAGCAACAGTTGGTACAATCCTTGGTAAAATAGAATGACAGATATGATGGACTGACTGAAGAACAGAAGAAACATGCATGGTTTACTGATGGGACAACAAAATATTTGGGCCATAAGGGACATTGGAAAGCAGTAGCCTATAACCCATGTACTAAGAGAACTTTGGAAAGTACTTGGATAGGTGGAAGTAGTCAATATGGTGAACTTATGGCAGTACATCAAGCTATTAAAACAGAGAAAGGAGGACAGTGTCATGTATTCACTGATTTGTGGGAGGTAGCTAATGGGTTAGCTACATGGATGCCAATGTGGAAAAATCAAAATTGGGAAATTCATGGTAAACAAGTTTGGGGCAAAGAACTATGGGAAGATATATGGGACATGTCTTTTGTTATTAATTTGTCATGTGCCCCTCACTACACCAGAACATGAGTACAATACACTTGCTGATGAACTAGTGAAGATTGCTATGGAACATATTGTCCCTACACCGACACCAACTGATGATCCAATACTAGCAAAATAGGTCCACCAAACAGCCAGCCATTTACGGGTCCAGGCTACACACCAGTGGGGACAATATCTAGGTATTATTATCTCTTAGTCATTGTTAAAGCAAGTAATAGAGAAATGTCATATGTGTCAATTGGAAAAGGAATGAACTGTTCCTAGGGTAGTAACTAGAGAAATAGCAAGGGGAAAAGCTCTAGCCCAGATATGGAAGATAGATTATATTGGACCACTACCCCAAGATAAAGGAGTAAATTTATATGTACTTGTGTTGATCCCTATTCAGGTGTACTAGTAGCTTGTCCTTATAAGGACACAATCCAGAAAAATACCTCTAAAACTCTAGATATTATAAGTCTATATTATGGAATCCTAATGCAGTTTCTAAGTGACAAGGGTCACATTTCAAAGGTAATGAGATGAAGAGATATTGTGTATTAAGAAATATAGAGTGGATATATCATATTCCATATTATCCACAAGCATCCAGGTGGATAGAAATAATGAATGGATTATTGAAAGAATAGTTAAGAAAGTTAAGTTTTAATAATTCATATCAACATTGGAGAGATAATTGGTTCACTGTTTTATGTAACTTGAATAATAGACCATTAGGAGGAAGTACACCTCTAGTCAGAATGATGACCCCAAATCTGCAAATTAGAAAATAGCGAACACATAAAACCCAAAATATTGAGTATTGGTCTGTGAGGGAAGATGTCCCACCACCATATCCAGGAATGCCTGGTTCGGCACAATATGATTTACATTGTTTAGAGAACATTTGGTTGGATAGAAAAGAGATAAGAAAAATCTCTACTGAGATGTATATGAGAATCCCTAAGAGTCATTTTGGACGGATATTTCCTAAACCAGGATTAGCAGCTCAGGGAATACATGTATTGACTGGAGTGATAGATTCTAGTTATCAAGGAGAAATTATTGTGACACTTCAGAATTTAGGTGAAGAATCTATACAGTTGTGTAAAAATGATAGAATCGTTCAATTGATTATTATTCCTTGTGAAACAATACCTGTTGTGAAAACTGACCCTCCTTCCAAAATAACTATCAGAGGAAAGGAAGGATTTGGTTCTACTGATAGAATAAAATTGGGAGCTAAAGTGTGAGTAAAATGGAAGCTGGATGATGTTCCAAAGGCTGCAGAAATTATAGCACGTGGGAATGACAATACTATAACAGTGGTTTCCCCAGGAGAAAATAATTATGAAATTGTACCCTTGACACCCTTGACACTATTCTATAGTGAATGAAGCTATGATAGTCTCTTTGTTTCTTTTTGGCTTTTTTTCTCTTAAATTTGTGAGATTTATTTTCTGCAGGCTTAGTACCATCCACCTGCAGATGCCTGATAGTTTAAACCAGATGTCACCCTCTGATGTGTTTGGATGTCACCTCTGGATTTGTTATTATCTCTGGACCTGTCCATGACCATGACATGTGGCTGGCTGAAGAACTGACCTCTTGAATGGGACTCTTTACCTTTTGGGGCAGGGACAGCTCTACGTCCAATATCAGCAGGAAGAAGCTTTGGAGGACAAGACCTTCTCCCATTACTTCAAGATTTTGAGCCCCATTTGTTTGAGGGAGGAATGATGACATTGTTTTATATACTTATTTTGTGTTATCCCTGTTATAGTGTTGTGTAAAGTTCTGTTGACACCAGTTATCCCACAATTCCCATTGCCCTATGTAATGGATATGAAAGATCTTGGGGCTGAATATAGCAGCAATTTGAATATGAAGATCTTTCCCACTCATTAATAGGCCATGTGACCTGTTTTCATCACAGGAAGCCTAAGACATATAAGGTGGGAGGAGCTTCCTGACAAGAAAAGGAAGTTATGACAAAGGAAATGCTAAGAGAGAGAGATGTTATGGATACTAATGGCTGCCCTTGTGATTGTCAGAACTAAACAGGCTAACTTAGCTGTACTGTGAGTTTATTTTGGAGAAGACCCCAGCAGGGGGTCAGAGAGGTTTTGGGATGGTGAGGCTCCAGGTTGTTATATTGTGTATTGAATGTTTGGGGTTCCTTGCTGTTAAGATGAAGTGGACTGACTGGATAAATGGCTTGTGGGATAAGGTTCTCTGGTGTCTGAATAAATGGTTTACTTCTTCTACCTTCTATGTGGAGAGTCTCATACACTTTGCAAGGCAGAACTACATAGGCATTTTGACAATTATCATCTACATTGTTATTATTGCCTTACTGTTTCAAAAGTCACTTACAATAATGACAATTTTGGATATTAAGCTTAATTATTTACTTAATAAGGCAAAAGCAATATATTATATAATATAGTTAATATAATCATGTAATATAATTAATATATATTATAAATAATATCATAAGTACTCGCATATTAAGGCAAATTTATAAATGATAAAATTCATCCAATACACATAGAAACTCAGATCATAGTCCTACAAATGCACTCAATAGGAATGGTGAAAAAAAAAAGATACACACACTTACAGGAACCTGTCAAGGAAACACATGAAGGAGAACAACTTATGCTTAGGATAACTCATAACTTTAGACAGCAGGCTTCTGTGTTATCAGTCCATTCAGGACCATTTTCTTCACAAGAAATTGTTTCTTTGCTGATTACTTGACATCTATAAACTCTTAATTAATCATTACCCTTAAAAAGCCATTTAGAAAGTGTTAGGTCTTAGTGTGAATAGGAGTTCTCTTTAAACCAGAAAACTGACAAAATCATCAAATTGGCTATCTCTGGACCAGTCCAACCACTTAGTCACTCACAGCGATGCTGTGCTGTCCAGTCAAAAGGGAGCTCATAGCATTACAACTCCTTTCTCTCATCAGGATTACAAGGCTGCTGAACACTCCTTATGCTTTTCCTTCTTAAGCCAGAGGTGGCAGCAGAGAGCAACAAGCTCATGACAAACTTCACTAAACAGTCTTTGGATCTAATGACCAATGATACCAGATCTCTCCAACTCTCCAGAATCACTCAGATAAAGCCATCTCTTAATTGATTTCAACTTCCACAGCTCCGACTCAACAACTTTTCCAGTCTTCCAGCTGTGTATTCAATTCTCACATTCCTCTTCCCCTACTGTTGCTGTTTTCTCTTTCCTTTCTCCTGTCACTCTCTTCTTTCTATGGAAATTGTAGTTTAACTGTATACACAAGAGCCTACTTTATTTAAATGAAAAACGTGCTTTTTATTTAAAAAGTCTCAACCTTCCAAGTTTCTTCTAATAACTTAATAGTCCTTTTTTCAATCATACCAAAGGTTCCGAATGTTTATATGATTTTTTTCTTTGTTACTCTCTGAAGTCTCACATCTCTAATAACCTCTCAGACATCTCAAACTACATGTCCAATAAACATATTAAACTCAACATGTCCAAAACCAAACTCATTATCTTTCCCCCTAAACCCTCCTTTCCTCCTAACTTTCCTGTTACTGTAGATAGAAACACGATCTTCCCAGTCTCTCAGGCTTACAACCGGTCATCCTCTATTCCTTACTATCTTTCACTCCCAATATCTAAGCTGTTCCCAAGGCTTGTCAATGTCCAAATGATCAATACAAAGGCAAAGCTAAACATTTCCATATATAATCATCAGTATCAATACACATATAATTTATATCAGCAAATAAACCACTAAATATATAATTAAAATGTAAAATTATGTATCAATATATAACAATATTAAATGTGCATATATCAACATTTCACAAACCAATTAAAATGACAAAAACAACAAAAAATAAACCCATTCAAATACATATAACATATTTACCATTATAGGATTGCATTTGGCTATTGGTAATTATATTTCCAGATTTCTCAGTCTGGGTTTCTCGAAGGCCTGGGGAGAATCTCACTCACCAGGAGGGTTGCATGATTGGATATCAAATAAAGTCAATAGCTAAATTGAAAGGAAATGAAATTTACTAGCACACTAAATTTACTAGCACACTAGACCATTTGCACAAAGAGTAGGAGCTTTAGCTTCTGGGGGAAAGATTGGGTTTTCATAACATTTAAGACCTGTTTAGAGTACATAGCCAATGAAAATCATTCAGTAGCAATTTAGAATAGATAAGTAAAACTTTTTATTGTAGAGTCAGGGGTAGAGGAAAAGAGAATCATTCAAGGGAGAAAATAAGTTGAGGATCTCTGGGGCAATATTTGGAATGCAATTGGCAATGTTTGTTGTTGGAATATTAGCATTTATATAGAGCTTTAAGGTTTGCACAGCAAGTTATATATTTCATTTGATCCTCATAACCATTCTGGAAGGAAAGGTGCTATTATTATATCCCTTTCTAATAGATGAGGAAACTGAGGAACAGAGAAGTTAAGTGACCTGCCAATCCAGTAAGTGTCTAAGGGCAGATTTGAACTTGTCTTCCTGATTTCAAGTTCAATGCTCTTTCCACCACTTGGGATAGAAGTTCCCTATTCAAGGACAAGAAAGAAGAAGGGGTGACCAAATACATTTATAACTACTAAAGAAGTCTATTTGATTTGAGACACCAGGGCTGAGATCACCCTTAAGAGAAAGCGACAGGCATCTCTTATCTAAGGACAACAAATAACTTTTTTTTTTTACAACAGTAGGTAATTATAACAGCAAACATTTAAATGCTGCTTAGTATGAGCCAGTCACTATACTAAGCACTTTACAATTTTTATCTCAGTTGATTCTTACAATAACTTTGGGAGGTAGGTACTATTATTACGCCTATTTTGCAAAAGAGGCAAGTAAAGCAAACAAGAGAGTAAGTGACTTACACAGGGTCACCCAGCTACTAACTGTCTGTGGCTGGATTTGACTCCAGGTCTGGCAGTCTATCTACTCTACCACCTAGTTACTTGCATGTGGATAAGTCCTTCTGATGTGGATACAAACAGCGGCATAAGGGATGAGTTTCTCTTCCTGGTTTGTCCTCTAACTTGGAGACAAGGTATTTTGATAACAAACATCCCTAAGGGATGAGTTTCTCTCTCTGGCTCCCTAAAGCCTCCTCCCCTTTTCTTGAGTTACAATATACCTTCCCCCTTATCCTGGACCATGGGATTCCTTGTCCCCTGTCTCATCCTGGGTCATAAAATGTCTCCCTTATCTTGTGTCAATTGTCGTCCTTATCCTGTAAGACTTGTCCTATCCCTAAATCTCCAACCCCCATAAAAAACCCTAAAATCATCCTACAGGCTGTATAGCTTTTGGTCTATATAAGTCTGGTTCCTTCCCTACTTCAGTGCCTTTGTTTAGCTCCTTGCTAAATCTCAGGCCTGCTGCTTTTGTGTCAATAAAGCTCCCAAAGGCTACAGAGAAAGTCTAAGTGAATTCTTTCACATTTGATAAACCAGCTCTCCCAACTCTGACATCATCACTTCTGCTATTCCATGTCATGTACAGTTGGTTATTTCTCCTTGGTATGCAGGTCTAACAACTGGATGAATATTCCTCCACCTCTATTTTAATTTCTAAATATTTTGTTATCAACATTATGTTATGCTCATAGATAACTTAGGTTGCATATTACCTTCCCCTATTGGCATAATCTGTTTTCTATTGCCAGCTGGATTCTCAGGGTCAAATGGGACTACTTTTAAATTTAATCTTCCCTTATCATCTTTTGACCTTTTATTCTTCTTAAATTTCCTTAGATTTCAGAGATGCTACTGGTGGAATTCCCTGGACCTCTGACGGAGACCAATGGGCAATTAAATCATGATCATTTGAACTGGAGTCTTTAGCTCTGAAATGTTTTTTTTTAATCACAGCAATGTATGTTTTGTTAGTTCTCAGACATACCCATTTTCAATAGTCTTTAGCTTCTGCTTCAAGATAGCATCTTCTTTTGATGTATGTAGCAACAATTTGCTAGCAGCTACTGTGGCTGTGTAAGACCACCAACAACTAGCATACAGAAGGGCTGCTAACACAAGTTCTTTGATCTGCTTTTCTAAGGAAAGAAACTTTAAGGGGTTAACAATCTCAGTTTAATCAAACATATGTACATTATTCACTTAGTTCTGGGGGAAAAGATAGGCCCCCTGAACTTCAAGGCAAATGCAAACAGAAATTACAAACATCAACAAACTTTGTCTGATTCAAATCACAATTCATAGTTACCAGAGAATCACCAACATCTATCTGGGTTACAAAGCTGGGGGGCAGTTATGGTTTTCCCAGAGTCTCAACACTCCTTCCATGAGTGTGACCCAAAATTCAAACACCAAGCTCCCCTCAATTATATCCTTTTCAGAGACCTGAGGGCTCTGACCTCACCCAGGTTGGGTGTGTGAA
>CM053627.1:195366150-195384709 GCA_028646595.1 Phalanger gymnotis
CCCTCCCTTACCATTGGGGTTAAGTGACTTGTCCAGGGTCACACAGCTAGTAAGTGTCAAATGTCCAAAGCCAGATTTGAACTCAGGTCCTCCTGACTCCAGGACCAGTACTCTATCTACTGTGCCACCTAGATATCCTGTGCTTTTAATTTTCATGGTTTTTTCCTTCATTTCCGGTATCTCACATTTCACAACCTCTAAATGATTCTCAAGTTTCTCAAGTGCTTCCTGAAAAACAAAATTTTCTTCTGCAATCCCTACCAAGAAAAACCCCTCAAAGTTTCATAATATTGTCTCACTCTTTGGAAACAAACTTGAACTCACATGGTCTCAGTTTCTGAGAATGGTTTCATTGACGTTGGCTTCCTCTCAACCAAATGATCATTCTTCTTCATGGACATAATGTACTTATGACCAGGCAGTACAAAGTTATAGTTCTTTTTTTTCTTATCTTGAGAGTAGTGTTTCTATATCAATTAGTATTGTCTTAATTGAGCATAAAGTCAGTTTTTCCATACGTTCAGGGACCAGCATGACTGCCACTACTGCTTCCTATTGTTTTTCTTTCTATAATTCACCTTCATACACACAAAAGTGCAACTCTTTTATTAATATGTACATTATCCTTATGTCTATCCAAAGCACAGTTATAACAAAAAGTACTTCTCATATTCCATTGGTTATATTGGTCATTTTCCATCAGAAGGTAAGGACCATTGGTACTTTGCTCTCCAGTTATTCCAAATAGGTGGCCAGCATGATACCCTTCTATTCTTTGCAAAGATGGGCCAGATCACAGATCAGACCTATGCATATGATCTGCAAACCAGCCATCTTTAGATATTACAAAGCCATTTACATATATCTTATATCCAAATGATTAAAATGAGGTCCAGATTGGTTAAGTAATTTGGCCAAGATGACAGAGTAGTAGAATAAAGATTCTGACCCATGGAATTCTGGCTCTAAATACAGTTTTACCTCTCATTACATAGTGCCTCTAAATATAAGAGTGGCTTCTATTATCCTGGGACATGTGTTTGGGAAGTGACAGAAAATCTCCTATGAATTTCCAACCAGAAGATTAATACCCAGTTCAGTTGATTTATGTGATGATAAATGATACCAGAAGAAGAAACCTAGAAAAAACATTCCAAGGAATTATAAAATCCTGGGCAAGAAATTCAAGGCCTTAGGAGTATAAATTGGGCTTTCACCAATTCAACTTAAGTCAGCACATTTAGCTCATACTATATGCAAGATAATGTGCTGGGCTTATATAGCTAATAAATGCCAGAGTTGAGATTTGAACCTAAGTCCTCAGGACTGCCTGAGTCCGGTATCCACCATGCCACAGCTGAACCTCTAAATTTACCTCTACCTTTTTCTCCACAAAGTCATTAATATAGTTGAACCAGAAAAAAGTCCAACTGTTACTTAGTTCATCCTTAAAATCATAAAAGACAATCCCTTTCCTTATATAGAAGCAGGGATTCTCATCTCCTCAGGAGCATCTGCTTTACATGAATACTAGAGTGGAGAGGTGGGTAGGTGGTTAAGTGTCAGAGTGTAATTTCTATATTTACCACCAGGTGGTACTCTGAGATAAAGATACTTTCCATCGCTTCAAAGTCTCACAACGCTGAGTGAATGTAGACTCCCTACTTGGCTCTTAAAAGAGCCAGGACCTTATTTGAATACCTGTGGCTTCCAATCTGAATCGCCTGTTTATCTCACTGTTTTGGGAGGAATAGACTAGCCAGGGCTCTCTATAGGTCCTAGACTCTCTTAGTGCCTTGGCCAAAATTCTATCTCATCTTGTTTAGTCTAAGGTTGAAAAAAATGATTCATAACTTCATCAAAATGATTAATTATCATATTCCTGTCGAGTCTTATCTCTGACCCTCTCATTTTATATATTATAATACATTTATCTAATGGAAACTAAAACAAAGGATATGTAATGTAACCAGTAGTGTGCTGGAGCTGTCTTGAATTCGCTTTTGAGAACCAATTGTTGAGTTTTCAATGTGAGCATTTACATCTTGGAAATCATCAAATGCTACAAATCAGGACTCAATTTCTTGTTTTGCTGATTTTTAGACTTAAGAAAGTAGTGGAGAAAATGTTAATAATGCTGATTAAAATTAAAAATGTATTATGTGTACTTTTTTCTCCTAGACAGCTGGTCGTTAAAACTATACACTCTAGTATAGAAGGAAGGAAACCAATACTTAGGAAGTGCCTACTATGTGCCAGGTGTTGTGGTAAGTGCTTTGCAAATGTTACCTTATTTTATCCCTACAACAACCATAGGAGATAGATATTATTATCCCCAATTTATAGTTGAGGAAACTGAGGCAGACAAAAATTAAGTGACTTTTCCAGGGTTACGCAGGAGGTAAATGTCTGAGGCCAGATTTAAACTCAGTTTTTTTTTTTTTGATTCTAGGCCCAATGATCAAACCACTGCTCTATCAGTTGCCTCTGTAGGGGTCTTTGTCCCAACTCACATTCACACCGATGAATCAAGTACCACAGGGTTCATGGCTGGGCACCCTTAAGGGCTGGACATGTCTTTTTAACACGTTCTCTCTAATTTCAATAAGCAGTGTCTTTAATACCTCCTTGATATAATCAGCATCATTGGTTAGGGCCCTAGTATCACTAAACCAATGAACATCAACTAGCTTTTATGAAAGGACCTTTATTGAGAAAGTTCTTTAAAATCATCTATATCAATACCATCTATATCTATCTGTAGATATAATTATATCTATATAGACAGATAGATCTTTATATAAACATCGCTTTCTCTATCTATCTCTCTATTGAGTAGTTCCATGAATAGATTTCGTGGGCTTCATGAACTTGGAGAGAAAAAAAATTACAATTTATTTTTCACTAACCTCTAACTATAATTTAGCATCTTCTCCAATTATTTAAAAATTATTCTGAGGAGGGGTCCCCATATTTTCTCAGACCATCAAAAGGGTTGATGACACTGTTCTAAAACCAATATTAAGGTAAAGCTATAGTTAACTGAAGCATTATTGGTCTCTAGATCTTCATTTATTCAAAAGCAATTGAGAGGAAGGAAAACACCTAATTGCTAAGGTTTTCTCCCCAACTCAGGGCTCCAGGCACACCAAAGAGATTTTATTGATAAATATTATTATGCCTCTCCTCAAATGGGGAAAAGATTAAATAAATCTGCCCATACTCTGGACCCAGAGTCAATTGACAGCTTAGCACAATATCTGACACACAGTAGGTGCTTAATAAATGCTTGTTAACTGAGCATCGTTGGCAGAAAGGAGAGTTGGTAAATTGAAAGCTGGAGTTGCGTCTCTCAGAGGCAGTTGCCTTAGTGAGGTCAAACAAATCTTCTTCCCGTTTGTTCTGCCTATTGTGGAGCCAGCTAAGAGTGGTAACTAGAAAGTCACCTGGAGGGAGGAATTGGGAGAGAGTGCCTCTGCTTTCAAGAGAGTGAGGGCCAGGAGCATCGAAGTTTTCCTTCTAAATCAAACATCTCCAATCCTTATCTACTATTGTCTTTCGTTGGGTGCATTTATTCCTCTCTCACCTTTTTAGTCTTCTTATACACTACTCCCCTTGGCGTACTCTGTGGTCCAGCTATAATGGCTTAATTGCTGACCCTCACACATAATATTCCATATCCTATTCCCACACCTTGCACTGGTTGTTCTTTCTCCTAGACCTACCATGTGTTCCTTGTGCATATATTGTGTATATAGTTACATTGTAAATGCTGTCCTCATCATTAGAATGTAGGTTCCTTAGAGGTAAACATTCATTTCTGTTTTGTAATCCTCAGTGCTTAGCATAGTACCTATTACAAAGTAGATGCTGAATAAATTCTCATTGATTGATTCATTGAAGGGAGATTCATGAATGGAGACAAATTAGATGGTTACTCTAATATTCTACATGAGAGGCTATGATGGTCTACACTAGGGTGATTGGGGTGTGCCTGGAAAGAGGGGGACAGATATGAGAGGAGTTGCAGAGTTGGACTTGACAAGATTGGGTAGTTGATTAGGTCTGTGCGATGAGGGAGAGTAATGAGATGAGGGTGGTTCTAAGGTTGTAATCCAGGGTGGCTGGAAGGATGATGATGCCTTTGACAGAAACAGGGAAGTTAGGAAGAGTTTAAGGGGAAAGGTGATGGCATCAAGCTTGAGATGCCTATGGATCCAAACAGGTGGAGATGTCCTGCAAGAAGGTGATGATGTAAGAATCAAGTTCCAGGGAGAGATTAGGACTAGAGGTGTAGATCTCAGAATCACGTACATAGAGAGGACCATTGAACTCATGGATGCTGATGAGATTGCCAAGAAAGAAGGTATAGAAAAAGAAGAGGGTCCAAGACAGCCCCAGGATAAATCTTTACTTAGATTGGGGATTGTGGATGATGATACTGCAATGTAGATGGTGAGGGTCCACAAGAGTGTCCACGAGAACTGTCCTTTAGCTAAGAGTTGTCCTATGGAAAGCAGAAAAGATTTGTTCTACTTGATTCTAGAGGACAAAGCTAGAAGAAGTGAGGAAAAATCAAAGACAGGCAGACAATCCATATGTAAAGAAGAATTTGTAAGTAACTAGAGCTATCCTGAAGAGGAATGGATTGTCTTGGAAGGCAGTTGACTTCCTTTTACTGAGGTCTTTATCCTCATGGAGGGTGGCCACTTGGCAGCAGCATTCAAAGAAGGATTCTTCTTTGGAGACAGCTTGAGTTAGGCTCCTTAACAATGCTGAGAATTTTAAAAATAATCTTTTATTTTTTTCCAATTACATGTAAAAAAACAATTTTTAATATTTGGTTTTAAAAGTTTTATCCAAGTTCTATCCCTCCATTCCTCCTTCCCCTCTCCCCTCATTGAGAGGCTAAACAATTTGATTATACTTGTGTAGTTGTGCAAATATATGCTTCCACATAAGTCATGTCATGAAAGAAAACACTGACCTCACCCCACCCCTCCTCCCTGGAGGGAAAACACATCAAGAAAAAAAGTTTAGAAAAAGTATTTATGCACTCAGACTCCATCAATTCTTTTTCTGGAGGTGGATAGCATTTTTAAAAATAGGGTATGTGTTTATTATATGTTTCTTTCTATTTTCCCCACTTAATTATATTTTATTTTTTCCAATTACATGTAAAGATAGTTTTCAACATTCACTTTTCTACGATTTTGAGTTCCACGTTTTTTCTCCCTCTCGCCCCTCTCCCCTTCCCAAGACAGAAAGCAATCTGGTGTAGGTTATAATGTACAATCATATTAAATATATTTCCACATTAGTCATGTTGTGAAAGAAGGATCTGAATAAAAGGGAAAAACCACAAGAAGGAAAAAACAAGTGACAAAAACAGAAAATAGTGTCCTTTGATCTGCATTCAGACTCCATAGTTCTTTCTCTAGATAGGGATAGCATATTTCATCATGAGTCCTTCAGAATTGTCTTAGATCATTGTATTATTGAGAAAAGCTGAGTCATTCACGGCTAATCATCTTACACTATTGCTGTTATTGTGTACAATGTTCTCTTGGTTCTTCTCACTTTACTTTGTATTAGTTCATATAAGTCTGGGTTTTTCTGAAAGCATCCTGTTTGTCATTTCTTATAGCACAATAGTATACCATCACTGTCATGCACCACAACTTACTAACATTTCCCAATTGATGGGCATCCCCTCAATTTCCAATTCTTTGCCACCACAAAAAAGCTGCCACAAATATTTTTGTACATATAGGTTTTTTTCCTTTTTAAAAAGTCTCTTTGAGATACAGACCTAGTAGTGGTATTATAGCCCTTTAAGCTTCTAAATTGCTCTCCAAAATTGTTGGATCAATTCACAACTCCACCAACAGTGCATTAATGTCTCAATTTTCTCACATCCCCTCTGACATTTACCATTTTCCTTTTTTTTGTCACATTAGCCAGCCTGCTAGGTATGAGTTGTTTTAATGTGCATTTCTTGAATAAATAGCAATTTAAAGCATTTTATATTATTACAGATAGCTTTGACATCTTCATCTGAAAACTGCCTGCTCATATTCTTTGTCTGTTTATCAACTGAGAAATAACCTAGGATGATTCATATACATTTGACTCAATTCTCTATACATTTGAGAAATGAGGCCTTTACCAGAGAAACTTGCAGTAAATCCTTCATCCTCTCAATTTTCTGCTTTCCCTTTAATCTTGGCTGTATTGACTTTGTTTGTAAAAAACCTTTTTTAATTTAATGCAATCAAAATTATCCATTTTACATCATGTAATTTTCTCTTGTTTGGTCATAAATTCTTCCCTTATCCATAGATTTGACAGGTAAACTATTCCACGCTCCTCTAATTTGCTTATGGTATCATCATTTATGTCTCAATCACATACCCAAGATAAGGATCTTAGCATAAGGTGTAAGATGTGTTGGTCTTTACCTAGCTTTTGCCAAACTGCTTTCTAGTTTCCTTTATATATGGATTGTCTGCCTCTCTTTCACTTTTTCCTCACTTCTTCTAGTTTTGTCCTTTAGAACTAAGGAGACCAAATCTTTTCTGCTTTCCATAGGACAGCTCCTAGCTAAAGGACAGCTAAAGCTTTTGTCAGGTAGTGAGTTCTTGTCCCCAAAACTTGGACAATGTTAAAAATTTTGAAAAAAAATGAGTAAGGACAAAATTGGGGCAATGACTTTGTGAATAGAGAGTAAGAAATAAATTCAGAAGTCACTAGGAGAATCAGTAGAGAATGAGATTGAACCACATATGACTCAAAGATTTCGAGGCTGGTTAACTTACTTAAATGGTGTAATTGACAGAAATAAGGAAATAGGGAAGAGTTGGTTTCAGGGAAAACCAAAAAATAAGCTTGGGACAAATTTCCAGGATACTTGGGTCCAGATTTCCAGGACACTCCCTACCTTTTATTCAATGAGTTCAGCATTTGGCTCAGTCTTTTTCCTCCTCAATTCTACTCTTATTCTAGGATACTTTAGCATACATATTAATACTACCCTAAACACTCTAACCTCATGGTTCCTCAATTTACTCCTTTTGACCTACTCCTTTGCCCCACCTCATCCACATGCACAAAAATGGTTATTCCCAATGATCCTTCCATTCTCATTCCACTTCTCTCTCTGCCTTACAACCTCAAACACTGTTCTTCAACTTCACCTTAACTTCCAATCCCTCTACTCCTTAGATCTTTCCCAGGTCATCACTCCTACACTAGCTATACTCTCCTCTCTTCCCCATCGTGACCCTTTGGTGAGCCAGACCAACTATTCATTCATCTTAAGCTTTTTCCTCTTTATCATACCATTGATCTTGCCTTGCCAAGCCTCAGTCCTGGATTACTTTCACCATCCACTGCCTCCATTCCTACATTTATGCTGATGAGCAAAGCTGGAGAAAATCATGAAACCAAGCTGACTACAAATTTATGTTACATAACCTCAACTGGTCCTGATTAGTGCAAAGCAATTCTTTTATACCTCCCTAATTACCTGCCCTTGGGGCAACTATGTGGTGCAATGGATAGAATACTGGGCCTAGAGTCAGGAAGATCTGAGTTCAAATCTGGCCTCAGACACTTACTAGCTGTTTGACCCTCAGCAAGTCATTTAAACCGTATTTGCCTCAATTCCTCATCCATAAAATGGGTACCCACTAGAGAAGGAAATGGCAAACCACTCTAGTATCTTTGTCAAGAAAACCCCATGGACAAAGTCCACGGGGTCATGTAGAGTTGTGTATGACTGAAAGACTGAAGATAACAATAGAATCACCTCCCATGCACCATAGTAGTTTTTCTCAATCCTTTCAACCTCATCAAGCCTCCCACAACTACTCCCCTCTCTCCCCTATCAGCTAAGACACTTAGCTCTTATTTTATCAGAAAAATTGAGGCCATTCTCTGAGAGCTCCCTTCCCCCCTCCTACTCATCTCACATCATTTAGATGTCTTTTACCACTATCTTCTCCTTCACCCCCATCTCACATGATGAGGTGATCCTTTTCTTTGCTACCTTTTTCCTTGTGTTACATGCACAAGTGATACCATTCCTTCCCATCTTCTCCAATACATTGTCCCCTTTATCATCCCCACTT
This sequence comes from Phalanger gymnotis, assembly GCA_028646595.1. NCBI lineage: Eukaryota > Metazoa > Chordata > Mammalia > Diprotodontia > Phalangeridae > Phalanger > Phalanger gymnotis. Next base: position 195,374,283 of record CM053627.1, read on the forward strand.
TATTACTTATGTTCAATCTCTCACTATGTACTGGTTGCTTCTCAACTGCCAAAGATATGTCTATATCATCTCTATCTTTGAAAAACTTTCACTTGATCTATCCATTTACACTAGATATTGTCCTGTATCTGTCTTCCCTTTTGTGGTTGTGGTTGTGTGTGGTTTGTCCTTCATCCTCAAAGAGGATGACAACATAAGGGAGATGATGACATGACTTGCAGTTGACTTTAATTTGAGTGAAGGAGGGCTGTGCAAGGTTATTAGCTTCACTTTCTCCTCCAGAGCCATCTGGTTCCAGTGGCCTGATATTCATCAAGATGACTGGAGAGGGTCCATGATGTAGTGGGGGACCTTGGCCCTTTTAAGCTAAGGTCTTTTCAGGTTCTCTTTTGTGGTTAACTCCTCAAAAAGGCTGTCTATAATGCTTTCACTTCCTTTACTCACACTGTTTTAAAAAAAAAACTCTTCAGTGTTAATTTCCCATTTTACCATTTGTAGTATGAAGGCAAAATTTATGATTTCAAAGAGAATCATATATATGTCTGAATGGTTCAGAACCACAAGATATAAGGAATTCCCTAAGTAGAAGGCAGAAGAATTAAAGCATTTATTCAAGCTCCAAAGTAGCAGACCCATGAACTGGTGTCCTCATTTTGATATCTTGGTGAAAAGCTTTCAGGCCCAATAAGTCTGCCTCACAAGAGTAACCAGGAGGCCACAGAAAAACATGATGGCATTAAACCAAGTCATATTCATGCTTCCCCTCTCCAGTAAGAAGATTATCCACTGGCCTCAAGCCCTTGCTCAGCACTCCTCAGTCCACACACAGGTCAACTCTGCTACTGGCAGCTTCTGCTTCGGCTTTATCTTCAGCTTCAGCTGTAGCTGTCTCTGGCTCCAACAAATCTCAATCTCCAAGCTGTCTTCTCTCCTCTTATAGAGTTTTTGACGCCATCAAGCATCATCTGAATGACAGAGCTTAGGCTCTGGTGACTGGTTCTTGAGTTGGCCCCTCCCCTTAGGACCCTGGGAGGTTCACACCCACATAGATTAGGTTAACACCTAATAAGGCATGGCTCTGGAGTTAACACCTCCCCTTAGCCAGCCCCACCTTGGGCCCCACCCCAGTCACCAATCCACACCCACATAGGTTCCATGCCTAATAGGTATTTGGACCTGGGGCTTAGCACCTAGTAAGGCTTAATGAAATACACTGAATTACTCAAAGAAAACAAAGGCCATTTTGCTCACCAACACACCATTCAACTGAAACTGCTCTCTCCAAAGTTGCCAATGAGTACTTAATTGTCAGAACAAATGGCCTTTTCTCATTTGTAACCTTTCTTGACCACTCTGCAGCTTTTGATACTGTCACCCTCCTCATTCTCCTCAATAACAGTCTTAGTTCTCCTCCTATGCATCTGATTGGGTCTTCTCAGTCTCTTTTGCTGGGTCTTGATCCAAGTCACATGCAGAAACTATGAATGTCCCTCAGGGCTCTGTCCTGGGTCCTCTTCTCTAGATGATCTCATAAGGTCTCACAGATTCAATTATTATTTCTATACCGATGCTTCTCAAATCTACACATAGCTTTAACCTCTCTGCTGATCCCCAGGGTCTCATCTCTAATTGCCTATTAGAGATATCAAAATGAACGTCCTCTTAAACTCAACATGTCTAAAAATAAACTTGTTTTTCCCTAAGACTTTTGTTGAGGGTACCACTATCTGGTACCACTCCCACTCATCCAAGCTCAAGACCCAGGAGCCCTCCTCTATTCTTTACTCTCTCTTTTATCCCTCATATCTTATTGGTTGTTAAGGACTGTTGATTTTTATTTTAATTATATCTTTTGCATATGCGTCCCTCTCTCCTGTGACATTTCCACTACTTTGTTGAAAGCACTCCTCACCCCACACCTGGATTGTTGCCATAGCCTTCTAATTGCTTTCTGTCACAAATCTCTCATTCCAGTCTATCCTTCATTCAGCTGTCAAATGACTTCTGACCATGCTATCCCTTTCCCTTACTACTTAAAAAATGTTTGTATGTCTCTATTACCACTGGGATCAAATATATTACCTTCTGTTTGATGGACAAAGCCCTCTGTAACCTATCCCCTCCCTTTCCAATCTTCTTACACCTTACACCTCCTCCTACTCCCATCATATACTCTGATATTTATGACTTTATGCATTGAAATTAATAAACTAAAATATGAAGACTGGGGGCAGGGCCAAGATGACTGAGTGAAAACAGGGGCATGCCTGAGCTCTCTCAAATTCTTTCAGATACCTCTTGAGAAGTGAATCTGAGCAGTTTTGAGAGAGGTAGAATCCATGAGGAGATAGAGTGTGGCAGATTGCCAAGCCAGGAGAGACCAGAAAGAGAGGGATCTATTGTACCAGGCTGGGAGAGCACTGTGGAACCCCCCAGGAGCACCATACCAGAATGGGAGCAGGCTCAGCTCACTGGCTGTGGTGGCAATCCCCAGGCCTCTCGGTGCAGGATGGGAGTCTGTTGGAGCTAGGAGAGACAGAAGCACAGAGCCTGTGGCAGCAGCAGCAACTACACCCGGAGCTATCAGCCCACAGTCTAAAGGTTTGAAACTCACCTTCTCGAATTTATGGGAGCCATGATGACCCAGTAAACTCTAAGAGCTCTCATCCCTTTCTTGAATAACCCAGAAAATACTGCCCTAGGAGAAACCCTGGAGTAGAGGAGCCAGAAGTGGGGTTTCAGTAATCTTTTAGCTCGGGAAGCTAAGGAGACCTCCTCTTGCAGTGATGGAAGGAGATCAATGCAAGAAGGGATGCATCCCAGCAAGCCCCACCTTAGCAGATCAGAGGCAGTTCCTGAGCCCCAGGGAGGTGGAACCAGAACACCAGGACCCCAGGCTTGCCTTCCCACAGCCAGGGGAATTGGCAGACACCAGTGCAGACCTACCTGGGCTGTATAGCACAGCCCTAGGGGAAGAGGAGACCTCCAGCAGCCAGACTACTCCTCCCACATGCCTCATGCTGTGACCTTTCAGGGAAACTCATAAAATCTTCACTAGGCCTTTATCCTTAGCACACACCAGCCAGCTTCAGCTCAGCACCAGGTGAACTGCAGAAGTTTATAGCTTCTAGTGGATAAAACCAGAGGCCACAGCACACAAATCAGGCCCCTAGCTCCCAACATGAGAAGTTTGGAACAGAGCCCCCTGGGCCCCAGAAGTAGAGATCCACTTAAAAAGTCAGGAAAAAGGCAACTACCATGAAGAAGAAAGTTAGAAAAAGCAAGCTAGACTATTGAATCATATTATGAGGACAGAGAAGATTGAAATACAAATTCAAAAGATGATGGCATTGACACTATACTCACATCTGAAACCTCAAAAGAGAATATGATCTGGTCTCAAGCCCAAAAAGCCATGCCTGGAAGAGCTCAAACAGGATTTTAAAAGCCAAATTAGAGAGGTAAAGGAAAAACTACAGAATTTGACAGGAGAAAATGAAACCTTGAAAGGTAAAATTGACCAAATGGAAAGAGAGATGCAGAAGCTATCTGAAGAAATTGATTAGTTAAAAATTAGAATTGGGAAAGTAGAAGCTAATGACTTTATGAGGCATCAGCAATCAGTCAAACAAAATCTGAAGAATGAAAAAATAGAAGAAAATGTAAAATATCTCATTGGAAAAACAACTGACCTGGAAAATAGATCAGGAGAGATTATTTAAGAATTATTGGTCTTCCTGAAAGACATGATGAAAAAAAGAGCCTGGACAGTATCTTCCAAGAAATCATCAAGGAAAACTTCCCCGATGTCCTAGAAACAGAGGGCAAAATAGACATTGAAGAATCCACTGATCACTCCCTGAAAGAAATCCCAAATTGAAAACTCCAAGGAATATTGTACCAAATGCTAGAATTATCAGGTCAAGGAGAAAATAATGCAAACAGTGAGAAAGAAACAACTCAAATATCATGGAACTACAGTCAGGATTACACAGGACTTTGCAGCTCCTACATTAAAAGATTGGAGGGATTGGAATATGATATTCCAAAAGGCAAAGGAGCTTGGACTACAACCAATGATCAACTATCCAGAAAAATTAAGCATAATCTTTCAGTCAAGGAGATGGACATTCAATGAAATAAGGGAATTCCAGACCTTCCTAAGAAAAAGGCCAGAGATCAATGGAAAATTCGATCTTCAAATACAAGACTCAAGAGAGGCATAAAAAGGTAAGCAGGGAAAAAGATATATAAAAAAGAAAAAAAAACCTTGTTATTCAACAAGGACAAACTGTTTACATACCTATATGAGAGAATAATATTTGTTAATTTTGAGAATGGTATAGTTAGTACAACATCTAAAAGGGATATACATAGACAGAGGATGTGAGTATAAATTAACTGAGGTGATGATGAAAAACTTAATTAGGGGATGAAAAAGGATTGTAATAGGAGAAGAGGTAAGGAAGAGGCAGAAAAGGGTAAATTACATCACATGAAGAGGTAAAAAAACATATTATACTAGAGGGAAAGAAGAGAGGGAGAAGATCGGTGTTTGAGCTTTACTCTCATTGGATTTAGTTCAAGGAGGGAATAACATACTCTTTTAAGTATGGAAATCATACATGCCCTACAAGCAGTAGGAGTGAAAATGGGAAAGAAAAGGGGGCATGGTTAGAAGGGAAGGAAGAAGTACTAAGGAAAAGGGTAAGATGGGGGGGGCTGAAAGGGAGGGAATATGGAGGGAAGTAGTGGTCAAAAACAAAACTCTTTTGAGGAAGGGAAGGGAGAGGGGAGAAATAAAAACGTAAATGGGGAGGGGGAAATGGGATGGAAAAAAAGACACGGATAGTAATCATAACTGTGAATGTGAATGGGATGAACTCTCCCATAAAAGAGAGGCAGATAGTAGAATGGATTAAAAACCAAAATCCTACAATATGTTGTTTACAAGAATTAAGAGATTAGAAATTTCAAATCAGAGATATAAAACATTTGAAACAGGGGGATATACGCAGGGTAAAGGTAAAAGGCTGGAGTGGAATATATTATGTTTAAGCTGAAGTAGAAAAAGCAGAGGTAGCAATCCTAATCTCAGACAAAGCAAAAGCAAAGATAGATCTAATTAAAAGAGATAAGGAAGGAAACTATATCCTGCTCAAAGACACCATACGAAATGAAGTAATATCATTACTTAACATATATGTGTCAAGTAGTATAGCATCCAGATTCTTAGAGGAGAAGTTAAGGGAGCTACAGGAAGAAATAGACAGCAAAAGCATACTAGTGGGGGACCTTAACCTCCCCTCTCTGAATTTGATTAAATCTGGCCTTAAAATAAACAAGAAAGTTAAGGTGGTGAATAGAATTTTAGAAAAGGTTTATATATATTAGACCTCTGGAGAAAACTGAATGAGGCTAGAAAGGAACATACATTTTTCTCAGTGGTACATGGCACGTACACAGAAATTGACCATGTACTGGGGTGTAAAAACCTCACAATCCAGTGCAGAAAGGCAGAAGTAGTAAATGCATACTTTTCAGATCATGATGCAAAAAAAAAAAAAATTATTTGTAATAATGGGCCATGGAGAGATAGACTGAGAATTAATTGGAAACTGAATAATCAAATCCTAAGACTGAGTGGGTCAAAGAACAAACCATAGAAACAATAATAACTTCATTGAAGAGGATGAAAATAATGAGACAACATACCAAAATTTATGGGATGTAGCAAAAGCAGTTATTAGGGGAAGTTTTATATCTCTGAATACTTACATGAATAAAATAGATGAAAAGGAGATCAATGAATTAGGCATGCAACTGAAAAAGTGAGAAAAAAGAACAAATTGAAAATGCCCAATTAAATACCGAATTGGAAATACTGAAAACCAAAGGAGAGTTAATAAAATTGAAATCAAGAAAATTATTGAACTAATAAATAAAACCATTTACTAATAAATAAACTAATAAACTAATAAATAAAAATAAACAAGAGCTGGTTTTATGAAAAAACAAATAAAATCAATAAACCTTTGGTCAATTTGATTTAAAAAAAACTAATTACCAGTATCAAAAATGAAAAGGGTGAATTCATTTACAATGAACAGGAAATTAAAACAATAACTAGGAATTATTTTGCCCAACTATATGCCCATAAATTCAATAATTTTAGGGAAATGGTTGAATATTTACAAAAATATAAAATGCCCAGAGTAACAGAAGTGGAAGTAAAATACCTAAATAACCCCATCTCAGAAAAAGAAATTTAACAAACCATCAATGAACTCCCTAGGAAAAAATCTCCAGGGCCAGATGGATTTACATGTGAATTCTATAAAATATTTAAAGAATAGTAATTCCCATACTTCATAGACTATTTGGGAAAACAGACAAAGAAGGAGTCCTACCAAATTCTTTTTATGACACAAATATGGTACTAATACCTAAACCAGGAAGAGACAAAGCAGAGAAAGAAAATTATAGACCAATTTCCCTAATGAATATCGATGCAAAATTTTAAATAAAATATTAGCAAAAAGATTGCAGCAACTTATCATGAGAATAATACACTATGACCAGGTAAGATTTATTCCAGGAATGCGAGGCTGGTTCAAAATTAGGAAAACTATTGGCATAATTGATCACATCAAGAACAAAACCAGCAGAAACTATATGAAACTCAATAGATGCAGAAAAAGCTTTTGACAAAATACAACACCCATTCCTATTAAAAACGCTAGAAAGCATAGGAATAAATGGAGTCTTCTTTAAAAACATAAGTGGCATCTACCTAAAACCATCAGCAAGCATTATATGTAATGGGGTAAGCTAGATGCATTTCCAATAAGATTGGGGGTGAAACAAGGATGTCCATTATCATCTCTATTATTCAATTTTGTACTAGAATTGTTAGCTTTAGCAATAAGGGAAGAAAAAGGAATTGGAGGAATTAGAATAGGCAAAGAAGAAACTAAGTCATCATTCTTTGCAGATAATATGATGATTTACTTAGAGAATCAAGTAAAAACTGCTTGAAATAATAAATAACTTTAGCAAAGTTGTAGGATATCCAATAAACCTGCATAAATCTTTGGCATTCCTATATTTTACTAACAAAGCCCAACAGCAAGAGATAGAAAGAGAAATTCCATTTAAAATAACTGTAGACACTATAAAAAAGTCTACCTACCAAGACAAACCCAGGACCTATATGAACCTAATTACAAAACACTTTTCACACAAATAAAGTCAGACTTACATAAATGGAAACACATCAGTTGCTCATTGTTATGCTGAGATAATATAATAAAAATGACAACTTTACTTAAATGAATTTACTTATTTAGTGCCATACCAATCAAACTACCAAAAAATTATTTTACAGAGCTGGATACAATAATAACAAAATAAATCTGGAAGAACAAAAGGTCCAGAATATCAAGGGAATTAATGAAAAGAAATGCTAGGGAGGGTCACCTAGCCATACCAGATGTTAAACTGTATTATAAAGCAACAGTCATCAAAACTACTTGTTACTGGCTAAGAAATAGAGTGATGGATCAGTGGAATAGGTTAGGTACACAAGATGCAGTAGTCAATGACTATAGCAATCTACTCTTTGATAAACTCACAGTCCAGCTTCTGGGTTAAGAATTCACTATTTCACAAAAAGCACTGTGAAAATTTGAAAATGGTAGGGCAGAAACTGTGCATAGATTATTATCTTACACTGTATACCGAAATAAAGTAAAAATGGGCCCACAGTTTAGGTATAAAGGATGATACTATAAGCAATTTGAGAGAGCAAGTTTACCTGTCAGATTTATGGAGAAGGAAAGAATTTATGACCAAAAAAGAGACAGAGATTGTTATGAAATGCAAAATGGATAATTGTGATTATGTCAAACTGAAAAGTTTTTGTACAAACAAAGCCAATGCAACAAAGATTAGGAGGGAAACAGAAAACTGGGAAAGAATTTTTACAAACCATGTCTCTGACAAAGACCTCATCTCTAAAATATACAGGGAATTGAGTCAAATTTATAGGAATGCAAGTCATTCTCCAATTGAGAAATAGTCAAAGGATATGAACAGGCAGTTTTCCAAGGAAGAAATTAAAGATATCTATAGGCATATGAAAAAATGCTCTAAATCACTACTGATTAGAGAAATGCAAATCAAAACAACTCTTAGGTGCCACATCTCTCCTGTCAGATTGGCCAACATAACAAACAGAAAAATCATAAATGTTGGAGAGGATGTGGGAAAATTGGAACACCGTTACATTGTTGGTGGAGTTGTGAACTGATCCAGCCATTCTGGAGAACAATTTTATGATATATATATATAATTTTGTAAGGGCTATAAAAATATGCATACCCTTTGACCCAGTAAAACCAGTTCTAGGGCTGTATCCCAAAGAGATCATAAAAATGGGAAATGGACCCATACGTACAAAAATTTTTATAGCAACTCTTTCTATTGGTGGCAAAGAATTGGGTATCAAAGGGATATCCATCAATTGGGGAATGGTTAAACAAGTTGTGGCATATAAATGTAATGGAATACTATTGTGCAATAAGAAATGAAGAACAGATGGACTTCATTATAACCTGGAAAGACCTACATGATATGATGCTGAGCGAGGGGAACACGACCAGGAGCACATTATACGCGATTATAGACACACGGTATCTGTGATGACTAACTTTGATAGACTTGGCTCTTCTCAGTAATACATGGTTCAAAGACTTCTCCAAAAGACTCATCATGGAAAAAGCTATGCACATCCAGAGAAAGATTTATGGAGTCTGAATGCAGATTGAGGCAAACTATTTGCTCTCTCTCTTTTTTTTCTTCTTTTTTGGTTTGTTTCTTTTCCTCATGATTCATTCCTTTGGTTATAATTCTTCTTTACAACTTGACTATTGTGTAAATAAGTTTAATGTGAAGGTATATGTAGAATCTATATCAGATTACATTCTCTCTTGGGGGAGGGTAGAAGAGATGGAGGGAGAGAAAATTTGGAACTCAAAAATTTGTGGAACTAAGTGTTGTAAACTAAAAATAAAAAATAAAAAAGGAATGAAAAAAAATATGAAGACCAACAAGCTTAGTTGGTAAAATTGATGTTAAATATTAAAACTTTTTTTGAGGATTGCCTTTAACAAGTGATATTTGAGTTAAGTGAGCTCAGAGGTGTCGTACTGGGGTTGAGGCTGTCAGAAAGATCTGGTCCAGGATCCCGGTTCTGCCTCTCGTGTGAGCTTAAACAAGTCACTTCATTTCTCTTAGTCTTTTTTTACATCTATGAAGTGAATTAGAAAATGGAAATGGAAGGAGGGGTGTTCTCTGACTTGAATTCTTTTTTCCCCAGGATAACAAGGTCCCCTGTGCACAGTAGAGGAACAAGATGCAAGTCTACATTGTGTGTAGAACATTAGGAAATAATCCAAGGCCCTGAAGGCCTGGCAGAGATCAGGGGGTGATGACACAAATGAGTAACATGAAAGGAGAGTTAATCCAGGTCCATGTTGGCAAGTATCGGCTGTCAGACAACCCTCCTGATGCCACGACAAATTTCATAATGAGATTCCAGAAACAGGATTCTGGAATATACCAGTGTGTGATCTATCAGCCTCCCCAGTTACCCCTTGTCCTGAGGAACTCCTGACTACATGTGATGGTAAGCAGCAGGGAGGAATCGGGAAATGTAGATGGTTTCTATGACTTTTGGTTCTAGGACAGAAAAATAGCCTGACAGAGCTAGAAGGATGAGCTACAAAAATTTAGCTTGGTATAATGGATGTAACTCTGGAGTAGGAGTCAGGAGAACTGGGTTTTATTCTAGTTCTTCTCTGTGATGTCTAGGCAATGAATTTAGGCAGGTCACTTGGCCTCTAGCCTTGAATCTGTTCATCTATAAAATAAGGAAGTTGAATTTCTAAGGTGAACTTTCAAGTCTCTTCCAGCTCTCTTCCATACATTGTATCCTCTGGTACTAAATGAATTTGAAAAAAATTAACCATCTTAAAAAAAAAATCAACCATGTTGGTTTCTGGCTCTTTCCTTGAACCCTCTGTTTTCTTTTGGCATGGTACAATACATGAATCTGGAGGCAGAAAACCTGGTTTCAAATCCTACCTTGAATATTTATTGCTTTTGTGACCTTGGACAAGTGAAAAAAACACCATACCTCTCTGTACCACAGTTTTCCTATCTATGTGTTTTAACAATCTGGCTAGCAGCTTCTGTGGGGGGTCCAGATCCACCCACAGCCAGCACCCAGAAAGCTGCCAGACAGCCAGAAAGCCCAGGTTCTTTTGATATGCCTTAATAAGGAGAGCAAGGTTAAGGGGTTGGCAAGCTTACTTTAATTCAGCACACAAATATCATTCACTTAGTTCAGGGGAAAAAGCCAGCAC
>CM053627.1:195385209-195425255 GCA_028646595.1 Phalanger gymnotis
TACTAGGGCTGCCTTGGTCTGCCTACTCTCCGCCTATTCTCTGCCTATTCTCCTCCCCTTTCCTTCCCGCGCTCTCCCCATGATTCACCTGTGCACAGGTAAATCTGGAAAAGAACCTGGCACCATGTTGCCAACAAGGGCGAGACCCCTCCTCCAGACTCCATCTTGTTCCTCCCATACCTCAGAGCCCTGAGGCTATCTCAGCTGGCATCTGGGCGCAGAGGTCCAACGATGGTTGGGGTCGGCTCTAACTCATCCCGTTACACTTCCTTGATCACCACCTTGCCCAGTACTGAAGATATTATCTAAATTAGCAAGTGCTGCATATTTATCTGTTGTCTGAAGATTCGCTTTTTTCGTTACAACTTTATTGATGGTTGTTGTAGTTTGATGGCTCTGGGAAGAATTGAAGGCTCCAAAATCAGCACTGGAGGATTTGGGGAAGTTATCAAAATGGGCAAAATTAGCATTTACTGATCCACCTGTAGGTTGGCGCTGAAAAGGAGAGTGACTTGCTGTGGGGAAAGTTCCAAAATTACTCGAACCACTAGACTGTCCAAATGCATCAAAGTTTGCAAAATCTGCATTTGCAGAATTCTGAGCTGTAAGACTGTTGAAATGTGCAAAGTTAGCAAAATTTGCTGTAGCAGTTGAATGTGGAGTTGGAGCAGCAAAGATGTCTGAGCCAAGGTCACTCAGGAGGTCAAACTACTTCTTTTCTGACTGCTGCTGTCCTTGAGAGCGAACTACAACAGGGGATTGGCTGGGCGTGCCCTTATTCAAGTGCAGGGCTGTTGCCGTCTCTCCTAAAAGAGATATAGATGCATGGACAGATGCCACAACTTCTTCTTGTTCAGGAGGAACATACCATCTTTTCTTTTCACATTTTTCTAGTAGAAACTCTTTCACTTTTTGTGGATCTCTAAAGTCTGGAATTGCTGAAGATCTATTATCAAATAATCCTAGCTGAATTTGTTTACGCACCTCATTTCCATGTTTTTGGAGAAATTCAATTTCCTGTTGTGTGAATGTCCTCATAGAGATGGACTTCACCCTATGTGGCGGATTTAAACCTCGCAGGCTGCCTGAATAGGACGTGCACACGAAGGAGCCCACGGTCATGTTCACGTTGGTGGTGCTCCGCTGGTCGCAGTCGAAGCACTTGCGGTTATGCGCGAGGCCGGTCATGTCTCGCAGCATCTTCAGGTGCTTCTCCTCCTGCTTCCGCTTCGCGCTGGCCACCATGGCCGCGGCGGGGAGGGGTGGAGGGGGGAGGGAGGGGAGGGAGCCTGGCGGCGCTGCGCTCGGACCCCGTACCCTGCACCGCCCGCCCGGCAGCCGCCGCGCTCGGGCACCGCCGGCTCGGCCCGGCCCGGCGCGGCCCCGGCCCTAGGGCTGCCCCGCCGCAGCCTCCTCTCGCTGCCTCACCGGGCGACCCCGACGAGGCGGCCCGCAACGAGCGCCGACCCCAGCTGCCGCCCCTGTTGCCGCCGCCGCCACCACCTTCCCGACTTCTCCTGAGGGGAAAAACCTTGACCCTTTTCCCATGGGAAGATGTGACTCTGCTTATTACCAGGGAATCTCATTCTATTTCATCTCCTCAAACAAATTTCCCCTTTATCATCCCCACTCTCTCATTTACTTTCAGTTTCTCCCTGTCTACTGGTTCCTTCCCCACTGCCTATAAATATACCCATATCTCCCCATCTTAAAAAAATTCTCTCTTGATCCTTCCATCCCCACTAACTATTGTCTTATATCTCCTCTATCCTTTGTGGCCAAATTCCTGAATAAGGGTGTCTACAATATATGCCTCCATTTCCTCTCCCCTCACTCACTTCTACAATCTAATCTGCCTTCTAACCTCATCATTCCACTGAAACTCTGCTCTCTAAAGCAATGATCTAATGATGTCGTTAATGTCAAATCCAATGGCCTTTTCTCAGTCCTCTTGTCGTTTCTGCAGTCTTTGACAATGTCAATCACCCTTTTCTCCTTGATACTCTCTTCTCCCTAGGTTTTTGGGGACAATACTCTCCTGGATCCCTTCCTATCTATCAGATCAGTCTTTCTCAGTCTCCTTTGCTTGATCTTCATGTAGGTCATGTCCACTAACTGTAGTATTACATAGGGTTCTGTCTTGGACCTTCTTTTCTCCTTCTACATTCCCTTGCTTGGTGATCTCATCAGTTTCTGTAGGTTTAATTATCATCTCTATGCTCATGATTCTCAAATCTTCTGTATCTTGCCCTAACCTCCCTGCTGACCTCTTACTGCCTTTCAGACATCTCAGACTGGATGCCCAGTAGACATCTTAAACCCAATATATTCAAAATCGAACTCATTGACTTTCTCCCAAACATTCTTCCTTCCTAATTTCTTTATCATTCTGGGTAGGAGACCATCTTCAATTGTCCTGATCTATATCTTGCCACTGGACTCAGATGGTTCCAGAAAGTGAAGTTGGTGACTTTGTGTAGCCCTCTCTCACTTAAATATAATTCACTTGTAAGTAATGGCATCTTCTTGATGTCATGGTCCTCTTTGAGAATGAAGGACAAACAACAACATGTTTAAGTTCAGTGGGTTTTTTAATTATTTATTTTTTCAATTATCAGACATTTAATTTTTCCCTCCCTTCCCCCTTTCCCCTCCTAGAGAAAAGAAAAACAAAATCTTATAAGAAATATGAATAATCAATCAGTAACCATTTATTAAATCTCTACTCTATGCCAGGAATAAGTGCTGGGGATACAAAAAGAGGCTAAAGACAGTCTCTGCTCTCAGGGAGCTCACAATCTAATGCATAGTAAAAAAAAAAAACTACCCTTGTTAACCGTGTCCAAAAGCATCTCTTTATCAGGCATTGTATGTCAGATTCTCTGGAATCATGATTAATCATTGTGTTGATCAGAGTTCCTAAGTCTTCCAAAATTTTTCCTATTTATAATGTTATTGTGTAAATGGCTCTCCTGGTTAGGCTCACTTCACTCTGCATCAGTTCATGCAATTTTTCCTGGGTTTTTCTGAAACTGTCCACTTCTTCTTATAGCATAATAATATTCCAACACATTCACATAACAGAATTTCTTCAGCCATTCCTCAATTGAGAGGCACTCTCTCTCTCTTAGTTTCCTGTTCTTTGCCACTACTAAAAGGGCTGTTACAAATATTTTCATACTCAAAGGACTTTTTCCTTTTCCTTTGATCTCTGAGCTCAGTGTTAAAATCTTGGGCCCCAGAGCTTCAGGAGGGTATCCATGCCCCATCTGAGAAGAATGAAGGGACAGAACAGACACTGTACTCTGGATTGTGCTCCTAGATACCCTGATGGCTCCCTTCATCCCTCCTGGGCATTACATGGTCCACCGCCCTTCCTGAGCAGAAGAGTGAAAAGCTAACCCATGTCAGCAGTTGACCCAGGGGGATGTAGCGAGAAGGGTGGAGGCCTCCTACAAAATGCTGGGTCATTTCAGTTGATGGCAGCTGTGGGATGGAGATAAGAGGGAGGGTGGCTGAAAAAAGCGTATGCGTACATTCCTGCACAGTACTGAGAAGAAGAAAGGGGTGGTGCTGAGGAGTGTTTTCTACAGGGAGAGATGAGTGAGAGGAAGCAGGCAGCAAGATGCAGGGTCTTGTAAGGTGGTGTGGGAGACACAAGGAAGATGGTATGTGAATGGGGACCTCTATAAAGACAAAGAATGAGGGGTGGGAGAAGAGAGAAACCCATAGGGTTGGGTATTTCTGAGAAGACCCCAGAGTTCCTTTTCAAGTTTGGTGACAAAATATTGTTCTGTGGGAGGGAATATATGTGTGTGGGAGTGAATGAATGAAGGCATGTGGGTGAGTGAACAGGATTCTGATTGAGCAGATCTCTTGAGTATGTCTAAGTGCATAATTGGCAAGGATGATTGAGTGGGAACGAGGGTTTGTAAATGGATATGCATTGTGGTTCTGTTCCATTCTACTGAACCCAACAAACATTTATTAAGCACCAATTGTGTGCTAAGAGGATAATGGACATAGGCTCTGCTCTTGAGGAGCTTTACAGTCTAATACAGAAGGGAAGACCTGTGCACTAAAAGGCTGTTAAAAGGGAGAATGCGTGTAAATGAGTCAGAGGAAATGTAGTAGAAAGAGCACTGGAGAATAATAACATTTATGTAGCACATTAGGTTTTGCAAAGCATTGTCTAAATATCATTGCATTTTATTCTCACAACATTGGGAATTAGGTTCTATTATTACCCCCATTTTACAGATGAGGAGATTGAGGGTATGCCTGTAAATGTTTGACAATAGGCATTCCAGGGGGGAAAATGCATGATACACTTTTGAGTTTAATTTGCATTATTAACATTTTTTCTGTCATTTGTTAAAGTCTAGACAATCATTAAAAAAATCAGTGCCTCATTTGTCATAGTACAAATGCTCTTGATGAAAATTTAGCAATCAGTTTAAGCTGGTAGGACCCAATTCCAGCAAACTCTTGCCTGTGTAGCACAGTTATTACATGCCTGAAGCTGGATTTGAACTCACGTCTTCCTGCCTCCAAGACTAGCACTCTACTCACTATACCATCCAATTGCCTCTAGGAAACCTTGCCTCCAGTTCTGTTTCTCTCTGTGTGACCTTTGGTTAGCACCTTTCCCTCTCTGTGTCTCTGCTTCCTAGTCTCTTAAAAGCAAGGGTTGGACTAGATGAGCTAGATTAGAATTGGGTATCCCATCTGGTTCTAATATTCTTTGATTCTGAATGTATGAATGTATGTGTGAATGAAGCATTATTTCTTTTGGGGAGCACTTCTTTCTGGGCAATGCTCTAGGCACTGAACCATACTGACCCAGGAAACTCCCTTTTAAAGAACCACTACCTAGTTTCTTGCTTTAGATACTTACTAGCTGTGTGACCCTGGTCAAGTCACTTAACCCTATGTGACTCAGTTTCCACATCTGTAAAATGAACTGGAGAAGGAAATGGCAAAAACTCCTGTAACTTTGCCAAGAAAAACTCCAAATGGGGCCACAAAGTGTCAGACACAACTGAAACAACCAAACAACAAATAACAACACTTACCCTTAGAGCTGAAAAAGAATTGAGAACCTCATTTTCTAGAAACCCTATGTGACTCAGTTTCCACATCTGTAAAATGAACTGGAGAAGGAAATGCCAAAAACTCCTGTAACTTTGCCAAGAAAAACTCCAAATGGGGCCACAAAGAGTCAGACACAACTGAAACAACCAAACAACAAATAACAACACTTACCCTTAGAGCTGAAAAAGAATTTAGAACCTCATTTTCTAGAAAACACTAAGAAAGAGGGTGCCAGGCTTTGTCCAAGGTCACATGGGTAGTAAGTGGCAAAACTAGGATTCAAACCTAGGTTCTTTGACCCCCTATCCTGCATCTTTCCCCCGTGTCACATTTATGCTACAGACTTTGCTCTCACCTATCCAAATGATCCTCTCCTTTGAGCTGAAGACTCCTACATTATCTGTGGAGGCAGAACAGAGGAGTGGAAACTTGGTTTTGAGTGAGACATGGTTTTGAATCTGCCTCCAGCAATACTAAGCTGTGTGACACTGCACAAAGTTTCTGAACCTCACCGTGAGCCTCAGTTTCTTCATCTGTAACAGGATGATGACAATACTTGGAGTGTTTACCTCACAAGGCTCTTTTGAGTACCAAATGATACAGTTTATAAAAAATGCTTTGCAAGACTATATAGATGTCAAGCATTCTCTCTAGACTGTGGACCATCTCCCCCATTTAAGGGCTGTGAAAGCCCTGAGGCAGAGGAGCTCTAGGGCAGGGTGGAGTTGACCACACCTGCAAAGAGCAAGGAACGGAAGCAACAGCTGGCTGCCTCTCCCAGTGATAGGCTTTCTCTGGGGCCCCTGTGGTTGGGGCCCTGGGCTTGCTGCTTGAGTTCCCAGCAGTTTCCTCATTTCCCTAAATGGGCAATTTCACTTTCACAACTTCACCGTCCTATTCACCAGACCCAGGTGGCAAGGCCCAGAGCTGGCTTTGGACGTTGACCTCAGGACCCCAAGGTGCCCAAGTCCATGGGGGAGTGTTCAGAGGAGGCTGTGACCTCCCAGAGCCCCATGGAGCCAGGGACCTGTCTCTGGTTGCTGCTACTTCTGTTGGTGCTGTTCTGTGTCTCAGGTGAGAGTCTGAGAAGGCAGGTGGGGTCTGGGATGACTGCATGATTCTGAAGGGTGGGAGGGAGGTTGTCTTCAAGGTGGGAGAGGGATTTTCTGCATGGTGGGGAGAGGGCTTTACTGAATCTACACTTGACCTATTTCTGTTCAGAAAGACCTTTTCTATCTCTCTCTTTCCCTTGCTACCTAAAGAACTTGAATATTATTTGAGACAGATGTGATTATTTGTGAGAGAGTTATCTTAACTTCTGTGGCCAGTTACTGCTGAGTATATCAAAGTGACTGGCTGGGAAAGAGCCAAGCAAGTGAGAGACACCAATGAACCTAGATCAGTCTCTAACTTGGTACTAACTTTCCTCTTAAAAGAGCAGACTCTTAAAATTTGTCCTTAAGCTCTCTAAGGGGGTTAAGAGCTCAGTGTCTCTGATTGGCTCTGACATCACAACTTTGATTTCATCATCAGGTGAACTTTCTAGTCCCTTGGGAGTATAAATGGGTGTGTTTAGTTCTCAGAATGCTGATGCCAGCTTCCTGTCCTGGATTGGGGCCAATCCCTAGAGGCGGCTATCTAGCATAGCAATGACCATTGGTCTTTTTGGAAACTCTGTCCATTCCTAGAGTCATGGCAACTGGGTTACCACTTCCCGTTAATCTTTCCAACATTTAGGAAACCTCTCCTCCAGCTGCAAAGGGTGGATTGGGAGGCAAAGTCATCCTATCCATCCCACAGCCTCAAGGCAGGATAAATACTACCCCATCCCAAATAGAATGCTATAAGATCTCTAGTCATGGAGGTAATGTTCTGACTTCTAGATGGACCTTCCAGAACCCCTTCATTTAGTTATCTGGGTTGGGACCATACAGTTCAGAGCTGGAAATGGGCTTGTTCAAAATGTAAAAACATTTCTATAGTGGATATTGGATTTGGATTAGGATTTTTCAGTGTCTTGTAGTTGGCCCCTCCTCCCTTTTCTCTTCAGTACCCCTGTCATAGGCACTGAACTACCAGGGAGCTCTGAAGAAATTACTACTTGCAAGTGATCTAATGGGGAACAGAAGCAAGGTAACCCAATAAAACTCCATCTTCCCCTTCAAGAAGATGTCAAAGAGTAATGGAAATAGAAACATAAACAAATTGCTTCTTCTGTTTGGATCTTGGTTTTCCTATTCACAAGATGGGTAGATGCAGAGCTGGACTAGATGACAACAAATTCAACAAACATTTATTAAACACCTATTGTATACTAGGCACTAGGGATATAATTATAAAAAAACAAATGAATTATGTAATCAAAGAATT
Organism: Phalanger gymnotis; assembly: GCA_028646595.1. Lineage (NCBI taxonomy): Eukaryota > Metazoa > Chordata > Mammalia > Diprotodontia > Phalangeridae > Phalanger > Phalanger gymnotis. Next base: position 195,392,674 of record CM053627.1, read on the forward strand.
TATATTCTATTAGAAGGTTAAGTATAGCTTGAACATAGATAAAATAAATACAAGGTAATTTGAGGAGAAAGAATAATACTGAGGGAGAGATGATGAAGAAAGATAAAAACCTTCACATAAGAAATGGAATCTTTACTGAGCATTGAAGGAAGCTAAAGGTTCCAAGGGTGCAGGGAAGTGGCACAGTGGATAGACTCATCTTACTGTATTCAAATCTAACATCAGATACTTACTAGCTGTGTGACCCTGGGCAAGTCACTTAACCCTGTTTGCCTTAGTTCCTCATTTGTAAAATGAGTAGAAAATGGCAAACCATTCCAGTATCTTTGCCAAGAAAACCCCAAATGGGCTCACAAAGAGTTGGACGAGGCTTAAGTGATCAAACAACAAAGATTCCAAGACGCGGAGATGAAGTCAATCCATAAGCCTTTATTAAGCACTTTTTAATGTGCCAAGCACTGTGCTAAGGGAGATGAAGCAGGAGGGAATTCCAGTATGGACTTCCAGTAAATATCTTATATGATTGTAGAGGGGATTACAAATCTGAGGATTGGCTAGAATGAGAATTTGGTTTGAATTTGAGTGTATGAAAGAGAATTAATAGGAAATAAATCTATAAATCCAGACTGGAATTAGATAGTGGAGGGTGTTAAATGCAAGCTTGTATTTTATCCTATAGGCAATAGAGTGACACTAATGACTTTTATTCAGGTGAGTAACATTGCTAGATTTATATTTTCAAAAGATGATTTTGATAGTTATTTGGAAAATGGATTGGAGAAGGGAAATACTGAAAGGTAGGAGACCGATGAGCATGTTACTGCAGTCTGGGTCGGCCTGAGCACAGTCTGGGTAAGGATAATGGGTGTTTGAGTAGAGAAAAAGGGATAGGTGTGAGAGAAGTTGGGAAGATAAAGTTACCAATCAAATTATTTGAAAGTGAGATATGAGGGAGAGGAAGGAGTCAAGAATGGCTCCAACATTGGGAACCTGCATGACTTAAGGATGAACTCAACAAAAATAAGTAAGTTTAGAGGGGAATGAATTTACCAGTTCCATTATGAGAATTTGGGATGATAATGAAACATTTAGATGGAAACATCAAGCAGGACAGTTAGTGATGTGATACTGAAGTTTAGAAGAAAGATTAAAATTGCTTATGTAGATTTGGGAGTTGTCTTCATAGATACGACAGCTAAACCTATATGAATGGATGCTATCATGAAGAAACAGAATGTAGAGATGGAAGAGAACAGTGACCAAGACAGAGTCTTGGGGAGCAATCTAAAATCAAACAATCATAGATTTAGAACTGGAAGGAACTTTAGAATACATCCAGAGGCAATCTATGCAGTCTTTCAATTGGTATTTCCTTTTTCTGTGTTGAGAAGTTCTGGTCCTTCTTGCATTATTTCTTTCATTATTGTGTTTCATTTTTTTTGGCTTGTCACATTCTTCTAGAAGACCTATAATACTTATGTTGTGTGTATAAATCCTATCTTCAAAATCAATATTGAATGGACAGCATGTCTTCTTTTAATGTTACTGCTTTTGCTTTTCTTCTTCTAGATTGTCCTTCATGTCTCTGTATTTTTATTCTTCATCAGTTGTCTTCTCTTTTGTTCCTTTGATGAGACTTTCCATCACAGATTCAAATTTTTCTATTCTATTATTTCTGCTGGGCAGGCAGATAAATTCTGCCCTCATAATTGTCATTTCTCTTTTAATACACCTAGGAATAGTGTGTTGTGGTTCTGTTCTCAAATTCCACAGTGTCTTCTATCTTACCAAGTGTCGATTCATTTTCCTTTGTTTTACAGTATTTTCCTCCTAGAAACCCAAATTCATTTAACAGCTCTAAAGCCCATATTTCCTCCTGCTGGTAATGTTTTTCCTGTTGATTTATCTGCTTCTCCTCTAAATCTTTGAGTTTTCTTCCTCTGAAGATCTTTGGTAATTTTAGCCATCCCTCCCCCATTTATTTTCCCTATTCCTCACTTTCGCACTCTGTCCCCTCTGATGGTGGTTTCTGCATGGTTTAGATCTCAGAGTATCTCAGTCTTCTCTAACACTGAGCAATTCATGGTCCACCAGCCTAGGTGGATCACTGGATCGCAAGCTGGATCCTGGGCTCTTTCCTTCAGGCTTGGTGGAGTGCTGCTTAGCCCCACTTTCTTCCCCTCCCTCCCCACCACAATGCTTTGTTTTTCTATTCCTCAGAGGTTCAGAGTGCTGTCACACTAGACATACCACAGCTGGGGTGATTTCTGTCACTTGGAGTTTAAATCTCTGAGGCTCTGGGTGGAGGAGGTATGGGGTTGAACTCTTTCAAGCTATGACGTATTTCTTACCCTCGTACATGTTTCTCTGTTCCTTTGCCCTCCTACAGAATTTTTTTTGGTAGCACAGAACATTGCTACAGTCCTGGCCATTGAGCCTCCAGAAAGTTCCTTCTAGGCGCTAGGAAAAAGGAAGGGATGCTGAGGAGTGGGGCTGGGTTATGTTGCAAGCCCATGGGTCAAGTTTTTGGGTCAGCTAGTATAACCTTGCTGCTGGTAGCATGGTGGGTGGTAGGGAAAGGGATGCTGAGGAGTGGGGCTGGGTTGTGTTGCAAGCCCATGGGTCAAGTTTTTGGATCAGCTAGTATAACCTTGCTGCTGGGAGCATGGCAGGCAGTGGGGAAAGGGATGCTGAAGGGGCTCAGAGTCTATTGATTTTCAAACCTTCTTTTGGATTCTTGATGTTCTAAATACCTGGAGGCCACTTGCCTTTGGTGTATAATTCCTATTTTGGAGAGGTTTCAGAGATTGTAAGGATCTGAAAAAACCCATCTACTTTGTTTTGTTGATTATGTGATCTAGAAGTCCTTTAGAAGCCATCCAATCCACCACCACCATTTTCAGATAATGACACTGAGGCACACAGAAATTAAATGACTTGCTCAGGGTCACACAGTTGAATTATTAGAGGAGGCAGATGGTTGATGATGACCCAGCACAGGAAACTGAGGAGTAGTCAGGCATAGAAGGAGGACCAGAGGACTTCAAAGTTTCCTTCTGACATTAAATCCTATTATCCATTTCCCTGGCCTCCACATTTCAGTTTATAGCTAATTTCTTCTAGGAAAATTCCTCTGATTAGCCCTTACCCATTTCTGATTTCTCTTTTGTTCCTAATCTTCTTAGTGCTTATAGGACCTTCTAGGAAGTTTTACCTCCTTGCATGCAGCTGATATATTTCTTTAAAAGTGGGGTGGAAATTAAATCAGTGTCTGGCAAACATCAGGTACTTAATAAGTACCTGTTGATTGGTAGATTTGAAGCCTCATTTTAGATACGCTGGGGTGGGGTTTGCAAGTTGAAGGCATCTTATGCTTAATGAATTTATGAAATGAATAGGCATTCCTTTATCATGTTTTTATAATTTGGAATTTTCACATCATGAATTTGCTTAAAGCAGAATGCATTCATATTTAAGCCCACTTAAACCAGTATCACTGACAGCTGACCTTTGTATAGTACTTTAAAATTTGCAAAGTATTTTGCAGATATCACCTGTATAGGTCTTCACAATAACTGTGTGATACATTTACATACACACTACAGCACTGCAGTTATTGTTATAATTCCCATAGACTAGGAAATTCAGCGCAGACAACTGAGATGACTTAGCCAAGGAAGCACAGACGGTCAGAGGCAGGATTCAAACCTAGCCCTCTCCTGCCTCTGGGTCACCATCTTCTTCTCTGTACCACATTGCTTTCACTGCCTCCCCCATCCCAGGGATGGGGACTCTGAGTTCTCCATCTGACATGGAGTCCTATGAAAGCAAGAACTTTGTTTTCTCCTTCCTTCCCACACTTCCAACTACGAGACTGTAGATACATAAGGAATACTCAGCACAGGGTTTGCTAACTGATTCTTGGTGGCCTTGGGAAGAGAGGACACTTTGGAAGACAAAGCTGTGGTGAACAGTGCCTTAATGTGGAGAGCATTGGACCATAATGTGGAGAACAGTGACCAAGACAGAGTCTTGGGGAGCAATCTAGGAGTCAGGAAGACCTGAGTTTGAATCCTTCCTCAGACACTTACTACTTGGATGGTCCTAGAGGGCAACAAACAAGCCTCAGTTTGCTCATATGTAAAATGGGGGCAATACTACTACTTACCTCCCAGAGATGTTGTGAGGGTCAAACGAAATACCGTATGTAAAATACTTTTCAAATGTCAGGTATTATTAGTTTTTTTTAATTAGACTCATAATTTTATTAGAGTAGGGAGCTCCCAGAGAGGAACTCCTTTTACCAATGCTTCCTTTGTACTATGGAAAAAAACAAAAACAAAAACAATGGATTTGGAACCCAAGGACCAAAGCCCAGCTCTGCTGCTTACTGCCTGTGTTATCTTGAGAGAGTTATGTGATTGGGCCTTGGTTTCCTCATCTGGAAGATGAGAAGGTTGGATTAGATGGCCTCTAAGGTCCCTTCCAAGTCTTAGGGACTCCTAGCCTTTTCCTTCATTGCTTAGTTTTACTATTCCACCTTCTTTCTCTTCCCTCTTCCCCTTATCCACCCCTACTGGGGTTTGTGTCCCTGCAGACTCCCAGGCAGAGGATGTGTATACGACAGTCCATCACCGAGAGGGGGAGACGCTATCTGTTCAGTGCTCCTACACTGTCCGTTCTGACCGATGGGAAGGCAAGGTCTGGTGCAAAGTGAGGAAGAAGAAGTGTGACTCAAGGTTCAGTCGGGGCTCAGAATTTAACCCCCCCTACAAGCTCCATGACGACTTCCAGGCTGGGATCCTCATTGTCACCATGGAGAGACTTAGGCACCAGGACTCTGGGAAATACTGGTGTATGAGGAACAGTTCACGCACACTCTATCCTGTGAAGGGTATTCACCTGGTGGTCTCACGAGGTGAGTGTCTGACCCAGGAGCAGGGGAAGGAGGCCACCTTGATTCCCTGAATTCTTATTAGCCCCTCCCTTTATCAAAGTTGATATGAAAGAGTTAAAGTCAGGAACGAGGAGAGATTGCATTCCTCTTCCCCACTCCCCCTACCCCAACTACTCCTTCTGGTAACTCAAATTAGTATTTAAGGGAGAAAGATTTCCTGCCCCATCACTGAATTGGACAAAGCTACATCTATTCTAAAGGGAGTAGGCGCATAAGGAAATAGTGTGAAGTGAAGAGAGAAAAGAGGAGTCATGGGAATGTCCTCTACAAAAAGAGGCAAAACTAGAACTCTCATGCCAGAAAGGTAGCTTTGTCTCAGGGTGGTGACAAGGGCACAGTTAGGGGCTCTCCTCCCCAGCACAAGCCTCATTTCATGTTCTTGTTGAGGTTATAGGGTGAACCCTGCCCAAAGCTGCTATCCCTAGGGTCTCATTGCCATGATATACCTCTTCTGGGCCTCAGTTTCCTCATCTGTAAGCTCCCCAAGTGTTCTCTTCCAGTTCTAAATCTATGGACCTAGAGTCCTGTTGTCCCTACTTCCAAAACATTATGGAAAAAAGAGAAATTACTCTTTGGGTAATGGACCAACCCCTGCCAGCAGAGGAGACGGGACTGCTATACTACCACATAACCCCAAATCTTTGCTTCACTAAAAGTAGGGTTAGCCACTCCCCCAAACTCAATTTGTCCCAGGTATGCCTTGCCCGGGATCACATAGACAGTAGTTGTAATGAATGTAGGTTGTGAGATACACTGGAGTTTTTGGTTTTGCCCCAACTCCATTGCTATCCCTCATCCCCATCCCAACCCACACATCTCAACTTGTGTACTTGAAGCCCCCAAAGTGGATGAAGATAACACTAGGTAATCCCACTAGAAAACTTCTGGAGATAGGCTCTTCTGTCCCTCATCTTAGTCAGCACTTTTATATTAATTTTTCCTTCTATCTGTTTCCCCAGTGCCTTCAACTGAGAGAAACATCCCACTCGTTATAAAGGAAGCCTCCATCCAGGAACCAGACCACATCTTTAGGACTGCTGTCACTGCTGACCCATTCCTCCACAAGGACAAGGACTTGTCCATGGTTCTTCCTATCACTACTTCTCTACCTGTCTCAATGGGTAGGATGCCAGCTGACACAACTACTCTCCCTACAATGGCCAGATCAGTGACCACTGTGTCTAGAGTGATGATGAGATCCACATCAGTCACCAGACCCATAACCACAGCCATGTCAAGGATGACCACAAGACCCTCAGCAACCAATGAATCTCCTTGCAAGGTGAGATCCACCCGTGTTGCTCCAGTGATGTTGGTCACAGGCAAGGCCAGATCCTCCAGTACTGTATCCGCCACCACTATGTCACACCCCAAAGGATTACCTCCTAACAGGTACCCTACCAGTCTTAGGATATGACAATGCCATTTGTCCAGTACATCAGCAACTCTTTATCAGGCTTTGATGGTTCCCTGATGCAAGGCTCACATCAGACCTATCGCCCAACCTCTGTTTTCTGATTCGGCCTTGTGTCAGATAAAGTTGATAAAAAGTAGGGAACTGAGAGAGAAGATGGGGGACAGGCAGGTGGGTTGCAGTTGTGTGGTATGGCAATAGATTAACAATAGGAGGTGAATTTGGGACTAGGAGATAGGGAACAAGGTTTACACAATCAAAACCAATTAGAGCTGACAAAATTGGAATGAAGTCCCTTGGGAGGTGGTGGATTCTCCCTCACTGGAGATCTTCAAGAAGAGGCTAGACAAGCACTTGCTAGAGATATCGTAAAGAGATTCTTTTTCTTAGGTATGTGACAGATTAGAAAGCTTCTCAAGTTTTCCCCATCTTGGAGATGCTGTTGAGTCAGTCAGTTTGGGAAGAAGAGATCAGGAATGGAAAGATGGGAGATGGAAGATAGGAAATGCATTTGGATACTCATAGAGGTAGTAGGGGAATAGGAGAGAAAAGAAAGAGAGAGATGTGGTTGGCAAATCAAGGGGCAAAGAATAGTGGATTATAGATATGAAGCAGGAAATGGGGGATGGGAGAAAAGACAGGTATTCTCCATCACTCATCAGGAAAATAATTTATCCATCAATTACTGATGGAGACCTCTTTGGGGACATGCTCTGATTGAAGAGTAAAGTTGGTGAGTGTGTATGTGTGTGTGTGTGTGTGTGTGTGTGTGGTGTGTTTATGATGGAGAAGGATTAAGGGGGTGGAGGGGGGTTCCTTTTGCCAAAGGACACAGTAGATAGCCACATTAAGTATCCTTTGGCAATTTTCTGTGTGGCGAGTGACCTTTCCCTCCAAAATCTAGGATCATTAATTTTCTACCACATCTGGGTTATCAGGGACTATTGTTTCCTTCCTCTGAATACAGTGATAAATAAGGATGCTGTCTGGGAGTTCTGTTGGTATCTCCAGCTAGAGAGCCTTTGGGTATCTGTATTCCTTTCTTTGAAGCAGGGTTAAAGAGGATTAAGTATCCTTCCCTCTCTCTCCCTACTCCCATCACTCTGGATTCACTAGTTCCCTCAATCCAGGATGGGAGTTGTAGAAAGGAACACATCTATGCTAACCCTATTTCCTCATTTCTCCCATTTTCTTTTGTTTTTAGTTTCCACAACTCTGGCCTCGCTGTTCCCATGTTGTTGGGGGGAAGTTTCATGATCCTGATGTTTTCAGTTGTATTCTATGTCTTATGGAAAAAGAAACGCATGGGAAGTGAGTACGAACTTGGCCTGCCTAAAAGCAGGAGGCTGACTCGGATCTTGTTTGAGGTCTGCTCCAACACTAATACTGGTGTCATTCAGTCTTCTTGCTGGATGTCCTTTTTCCTATTCTTGGGCAGAGTTGATATTCATGATACTTCATGGCCAGAGGAATGGCAACCTGCAGAAAACAAGTCTGAGGGACTTCCCCAGCAATTAGTTAGTCAGTCAGTCAACAAGCATTAATTAAACACTTAAGATATGCTGTTTGCTGTTCTAATGAATAGGGGGAGATAAAGGTAAAAAACAGTCCTGGTCTTCAAGAAGCTTACATTCTAATTGGTGAGAGACCATGTAAATATGTAGGTCTCTACAAGATATATGCATAGTAGTTGGAAAGTAATTTGAAAGAGGAAGACAGCTGGAGGAATTCTTGCAGAAGGGAAGATTTGAACTGAGTCTTGTAGTAAGTTTAGAAGTGGGCAGAGCATTCCAGGCATGGGAGAAAGACTCAAACAAGTTTCAGAGCTGATTTGGAAGCAGTTAGACCTGGATTCAAGTCCTAACTCTAACACATACTGGCTATCAGACTCTGGTCAAGTCACTTAACCCCTCAGTGCTCTAATTAAATATTCTAAGCCTCTAAGCTGCAGAGACATGATCGGTATTGGTGGAGGGAATTTCCTGACCTGGAAGTTCCCTGTACCAATGAAATTACAGGTATATTCTCTATCCCTTTGGGCCAGGCACTGTGGGAATACAAAGAAAGGAGGGAAATAGTCTTCCCTCAAGGGGCTTATGTTCTGATGAGTACCAAAAGGTTTTCTCTCCTTTTTTAGTCCTGAATCTGGGGAATGGGAGTGAAGGAAGAACATACACAGTATATCCCAGTATGGATTGGGAATGCTACATTAGTATAGTGTCTAATGGTCTCTATTCTCTTTATATCTTTGCAGCTTATTATGTATAAGATGGTCCAGTTTTACCCTGGTCCAACAGGCCTGAAGAGCTGGAACCCTCAGAAGCAGGCTAAGGCAGTCTGAGACTACACTGTCTCAGCCACTATGGAAGGAAGATTTTCTTCCAGTTGGTCTTCTGGTGCTGGACTCAGCAGAGAGGAAGATGGTTAATGAAGAGTTGACTCCAGTGTCCAATGGGATGAGAATCCATCCCTGCTCCTGGATTCAGAGCATGGCTAGCTATTGTAGGTGGATTTGGGTAATACCGGGGGGCGTATTTGCCCCTAGAAAAGAGATACCATTCCCCTCCCAAATTTGAAGGCAAGGGGTGAGTAAGCTCAGTGTCCAGTGCATTGCTGATGGGGCAGAGGAGTAGAGCAGCAACCCAGACAGCCTGCTCAGCTTGGGAAAGGTCCATTGTGACCTTTTGCAGGCAGGGGCTAGACTAGGTGCAATATTGAAGTCTTTTCTAGCATTATCTCCTGAAGACAGGGGGACCTTGAACCTTCTCTTATTGGCAGAATCTCCTAGAAAGGATTCCAGAACAGAGCAGTCCTGGGATAATGCCCCTTAAGATGATAGCAGAGTGGTCCCTTTCACTCTGCCCACAATGAGAGGCCCTGATTAATCCTAATGGATAATAGTTGAAATCTGGCCTCAGATACTTACTAGTTGTGTGACCCTGGGCAAGTCACTTAACCCTGTTTGCCTCAGTTTCCTCATCTGTAAAATGAGCTGGAGAAGGAAATGGCAAACTACCCCAGTATCTTTGCCAAGAAAACCCCAAATGGGGCCACTAAGAGTTGGATATGTCTGAAAACAACTAAACAACAATAACAATGGATAACAGTAAGGGGCTAATAAACCCATTTTACAAATGTGAAAACAAACCCGTATTGACATTTTGCAAGGGGACGAACTGGGGAGATTTGGAGTTCCATTTGCTCTTTTTCTGTTTCCTCAACTACATCATCTGATTTTCTCATCTTGAACTTCAGCTTCATGGAGTGGGAGGGCAGGCGGGCATGGGGGAGAGCACAAGTACTTGTGGACTCCCTTTTTGGACTCTCTGAAGGAAGCAGAGGCTTGGAATCTTCCTTTGAGGAGCAATGAAACCCTTTTGGGGTGGTTCCAGAGAAGAGATCCCTGATTGAAACCAGGCCCCCTTCAATTGGGTCTGTCCTCTCTGAGGGAAATGATCTAGTAGTCCTTATGCTTCTACACCCCCTCCTCCCCACTTGAGTCTATTCCCTTGGTTTTAATCTGTGAAAGAGTCACTTTCCTGTGACTTTCCTTGTTTTCCTGGGAGGTGGTGGTGGTGGTGATGGTGGTACAGAAAGGGAATTTAAATTCTTTAAACATGGCATTCATCACTGCCCCTCTTCTGGCCACTCCTGGGTAAGCTTGCTCATTGACAGAGGCAACTTTGGGAGCATCAGCATCTATAAGTGACTTCCCTTGCCCCAGGACATCCTCCCTCTCTTGGGGCTACTTCAAATCTAGTGTCTAAGTTCTAGGAACCTCCACAGTCCACAATTAGTTTATAGATCAGAATGAGGGTACCTTAGCATTAGATTGCACATCCTGTTACTGGGCAAAATAAGGCCCAGCATCCAATTAGATTTTATTCATTGATCCAAGAAGTATTTATTAATGATAGCTAGCATTTATTAATAATTTAGCACTAGTAATATACTGTATGCTCAGTACTGTGCTATAATGTCAGAGATATAGAAAGAATTGTGGACCCTTCCCTCTGAACTTATACTGTGTATTTCCCCTTGCAGGGTTTCTTAAACTGGGTAGATGAACTCATTAAAAAAAATAATTTGGTAACTGTGTTTCAATATAATTAGTTTCCTTTGTAATCTTGTAATATGATATTTTGAAATCTTGTAACATAATCATTTGTAACATAATATTTTATTATATTAATTTGAAAATATTCCATAGGCTTCATCAGACTGCTAAAGGGGGGCTGATGAAGCAATGAAAGGAGAAGAACCCTTGACCTAGGGCATACATATTCGTGAGAAACAAGAGAATGATTCTAAGCTATCTGATCAACATGAGAATATAGGGCAAATTGATTGGCTAGAGGGGCACCGCAGTAGGATAGATCATCAGCCAGAGGCCTCTTTAATCAGGTCATCCCTGGAAGTCCTCCCCACCTAATGCTTAGTTCTTTACATTGGCTAATATCCAAGAGAATGTGTAATTAGAATAACTTTCTGAAAATTATCAATGCTCTGAGAGTGGCTTTGATAAATCTCCTGGGAAGAATGGCTCTCTGCCCATTCTCCAAGCCACGATGGCTACTCAGAGGAGTGGAGAATAAACGTCAAGTTCAGGTGCCAGATGCTAGTGTACCTCAGTGTCCAGTCCCAAATTGTTTTTGCCCATTTTTGTATCTTTAGCACTTAGCATAGTGCCTGGCACATACGTAAGTGCTTAATAAATGCGTATTTACTATCTGACTGAGACTGACCGAAGTTAGAGTAATCAATAGTCATATTAAGCATGTTACAAGGGAACCCTAAAAGTTATCAGAAGGATCCAGTCATTAGCCTGGGCCCCATTTCCACCTACTGAGCATCCTTTTCAAAATCAATTGTTATTAATACTTTTTGTTATTTACGTCACCAAGATTTCCATAGTATCTTTTCCCCTCACTCATTTCAGAGAACAATATAGTCCAAAAAATTTTTTAAGAAAAATATAAAAAGGAGAAAAATTAGTGAAAATTGATCAACACATTGAGAAAATATGAAGGTATGTACAATGCATCACACCTGTGTATTTTCTACCTCTGCAAAGGAGTGAAGTGGGATGATCTCCTATCTCTCTTTGGAGTTGTGCTTGTTCTTTGGAAATTTGCAACATTAATTTAAAAAAAAATTATTTCTTGTTTATTTTTTGCCTTTATTTTTGAACTTATTTAGGACTTTCCCCAGTCACATGTAAAAACAATTTTTAACATTCATTTTTAAAACTTTGAGTTCCAAATTCTCTCCTTTCCTCCCTTCCTATGCATTCTCATTGAGAAAACCAGCAATTTGATATAGGTTATACATGTGCAGTCATACAAAGCATTTCCGTATTAGTCGTGTTGTAAAAGAAAACATAGACAAAAAAAAGAACCTCAAGAAAAGTAAAGCAAAAAAGGGATGCATCAATCTGTATTCAGACACCATTAGTTCTTTCTCTGGAGACAGATAGCATTTTTCATCTTCAGTGTTTTGGAGTAGTCTTGGATCATTGTATTGCTGACAATAGCTAAGTTATCCACAGCTGATCATGTTACAATATTGCTGTTACTTTGTGCACAGTACATTTCACTTTTCATCAGCTCATGTAAGTGAGCATCCTGTTCGTCATTTCTCGTAGCACAATAGTATTCCATCATAAGCATATACTACAATTTGTTTAGCCTTTCCCCCAAATTGATAGGCATCCCCTCAATTTCCAACTCTTTGTCCCCAGAAAAGAGCTGCTATAAATATTTTTGTACACATAGGTCCCTTTCCTTTTTGTCTTTTTATCTCTTTTGGGATACAGACTTAGTATTGCTAGATCAAAGGGTATACATGGTTTTGTAGCACTTGGATATAGTTCCAAATTGCTCTACAGGATGGTCGAATTAGTTACAACTTCACCAACAGCGCATTAATGCCCCCTTTTCCCCCATGTTCTTTCCAATATTGGTCATTTTTTTTCTGTTCTATTAGCCAGTCTAATAGGCATGAGGTAGTACCTCAGAATTGTTCTAATTTTCATTTGTCCAATCAATAGTGAGAGCATTTTTTCATATGCCTATAAATAGCTTTGATTACTTCATCTGAAAATTGTTCATATCTTTTGATCATTTATCATTCGGGGAATGGTTCTTATTTTTATAAATTTGACTCAGTTCTCTATATGTTTGAGAAGTGGGGTTTTTATCAGAGAAAAATGCTTCAAATTTTTTTCATAATTACTATCATTAACCCTCATAACCTCACTATCATTTCCTTCCATCCTATTTCTCCCCCTGCCTCCCCCCATTTATTCTATTCTCTCTCTCCTTTAACCCTGTCCCTCCTCAAAAGTGTTTTGCTTCTGACTACCCCCTCCCCCCAGTCTGTCTTCCCTTCTATCACTCTCCCCACTTCATCTCCTACTTTCCTGTAGGGTAAGATAGATTTATATACCCAACTGAGTGTGTATGTTATTCCTTCTTTGAGCCAATTATGATGAGAGTAAGATTCCCTCACTCCCCTCACCTCCACCCTGTTCCCCTCCATTGTAAAAGCTTTTTCTTGCCTCTTTTATGTGAGATAATTTATCTTATTCTACCTGTCCCTTTCCTTCCCTCCTCTCTCACACCTTCATTTTTATTTTTTTAGATATCACCCTTCATATTGTACTCACACCTGTGCCCTCTGTCTACATATACTTCTTCTAAGTGCCCTAATAATGAGAAAGCTCTTATGAGTTATAAGTATCATCTTCCCATGTAGGAATGTAAATAGTTTAACTTCATTAAGTCCCTTATGATTTCCCTGTTTACCTTTTCCTGTTTACCTTTTTATGCTTCTCTTGAATCTTGTATTTGGAAGCCAAATTTTTCTGTTTACCTTGGAAGCCAAATTTTCTATTAAGCTCTGGTCTTTTCATAAAGAATGTTTGAAAGCCCTTTATTTTGTTGAATATCTATTTTTCCCCTGAAGGATTATAATCAGTTTTTTCTGGGTAGATGATTCTTGGTTTTAATCCTAGCTCCTTTGTCCTCTGGAATATCATATTCTAAGCCCTATGATCCTTTAATGTAGAACCTGCTAAATCTTGTATTATCCTGACTATGGTTCCATGATACTTGAATTGTTTCTTTCTGGTTGCTTGCAATATTTTCTCCTTGACCTGGTAGCTCTGGAATTTGGCTATAATGTTTTTGGGAGATTTCATTTTAGGATCTCTTTCAGGAGGTTATTCTTTCAATTTCCATTTTGCCCTCTGGTTCTAGAATATGAGGGCAGTTTTCCTAGATAGTTTCTTGAAAGATGATGTCTAGGTTCTTTTTTAAATCACGGTTTTCAGGTAGTCCAATAATTTTCAGATTGTCTCTCCTGGATCTATTTTCCAGGTCAGTTGTTTTTCCAATGAGATATTTCACATTGTCTTTTATTTTTTTCATTCTTTTGGTTTTATTTTATTGTTTCTTGATTTCTCATAAAGTCATTACCTTCCATTTGTTCCATTCTAATTTTTAAGGAATTATTTTCTTCAGTGAGCTTTTATATCTCTTTTTCAATTTGGCTAATTCTGCTTTTTAAGGAGTTTTTTTTTCTTCAGTGAATTTTTGTGCTTCTTTTCTCTTTTGGCCAGTTCTGTTTTTTAAGGTATTCTTCTCTTCATTACCTTTTTGTACCTCTTTTACCATTTGGCCTAGTCTGTTTTTTAAGGTGTTATTTTCTTCAGTATTTGTTGTGTCTCCTTTACCAGGCTGCTAACTCATTTTTCATGATTTTCTTGCATCACTCTCATTTCTCTTCTGAATTTTTCCTCTACCTCTCTTACTCAATTTTCAAAATCCTTTTTAAGTTCTTCAGTGTCCTGAGACCAATTCATATTTTCCTTGGAGGCTGTGGATGTAGGAGCTTTGACTTTATTATCTTCTTCTAAGTGTGTGTTTTGATCTTCCTTGTCACCATAGTAACTTTCTGTGGTGAGAATTTTTTCCTGTTGTTTGCTCATTTTCCCAGTCTGTTTCTTGACTTCTAACTCTTTGTCAAAATAGGGCTCTGCTTCCCAGGTGGAGGGTCTACTATCCTGCAGGAGTTTTGTGTAGCAGTTTTCAGAGATACTTCTAGGGACCTGTAAGTTTTCAGTTTTTCAAAGGTGGCATGATCTAAGGAGAGGTGTTTACTCCTCTCCTGGCCTGTGCTCTGGTCTGTGAGTGACCACAAGCACTCTTTTCTGCCCTGGAACCATGAGGAGGGTCCCTGCTCCACTGCTAGTGGTGTGCTCCATTCTTCTGGTCTGCCACCCAGGATTATCCAGGTATGACCAAAGCAACAGAGTTCTACCTGAGTGCTAGCAAAGAGACCCCTGTAATCTCCTTCTGACCAATTGTTCAATCCCACCCCCCACCCCCTTGCCAACTGTGGGCTGTGAATTCAGGAAGCAACTGCTATTACTGCCAATTTAGTGTCTCCCAAGGCCTCCTCCTGGTTTGCTGGGGCTGGGGCTCTACTGGCATGGCCTGTGCTGACTTCAGTCTCACCCAGGTGCAACAGACCTTTCCTGCTTACCTTCTAAGTTGTCTTTGGCTGGAAAATTATTTCATCCCATACTTTCATTTCTAGAAATTATTCTTTGGCATTATTTCAAGGTGTTCAGAGGGATTTTGGGGAGAGCTCAGGAGAGTCACTGCCTTTTCTCCTATTATCTTGGCTCCACCTCCTGGACCTATTATTTACTTTTTAGTATGCATTTTCAATTATTTTGTAGTTCTTACCATTTACATTGTGGTAGTCATTGTGCATATTGTTTTCTTGGTTCTGCTTATTTTACTGTGAATCAGTTCATATAGCTCTTTCCATGCTTCTCTGTATTCATCATATTTGTTATGTCTTATAGTATAGTAATAACTCATTACATTCATGTGGAAGATAGACTAGTGTGGGGAGGAGGGGATCTGTGGCAGGCTGACCCATCTGCAAGCTATAGCAATAGTACAGACTTGAGGTAATGAGGGTCTGCACCAGGCTGGCGGCAGTATCCAAACAGAGAATAGGGTATATATAAGATGTTATAAATGTGAAATGAACAGTCCTTGGCAAAAGATTAGATACAAGGGCAATTGAAAAATGAAGAAAACAATACCTACATTGTGAGCCTAGGGGACTAGGAGGATGGTGTTACTTTTGGCAGTAATTGGGAAGTTTGGAAATGGGGAGGGTTTGGGGTAAAGATAATGAGTTCACTTTTGTAATGTTGAGTTTGAGATATCTACTGGACATCCAGCTTGAGCAGTCTGAAAGGAACTTGAGATTGGAGGACAGCAGAAAGGTTAGGGCAGGATAGGTATATATGAGAATCATTAGCCCAGAGATGATAATTAAATTTATGGGAGCTGATGAGATCACCAAGTAAGATAATATAGGAGGAGAAGAGAAGAGAAGCCAGGATGGAACCCTGAGGGACAACCATGGTAAGATGTTGTTCATCTTTTGTTCTGGAAGATGACCAATGACATCAGCAGGGTGGTGTCTTGACTTGCAAATAAATTAGATTTAAGTGAGGTGGAGCTGTGCAGAGTCACCAGCCCCACTCTCTCTTCCAGAGTCATTGGAGTCCAGTGGCAAAACCTAGGCCAGGATGACTGGAGATGGTCCCAGGTCTATAGTTAGAGGGAATAATTTGGATGAAGATCCAGCAAAGGAGATTGATAAATAATGTTCAGTTAAGTAGAGGGAGAACCAGCAGTGTTGTCCCAAAAACCTAGAGAGAAGAGAGTATCGAAGAGCAAGGGATGATCAATAATGTCAAATGCTGTAGAAAGATGGAGGAGAATGAGAATCTTGTAAAAGCTAGTTGGATTTGGGAATTAACAGATCATCGGAAGCTTTGGAGAGAGCAATTTTGGTGAATAACGAAGCCAGATTGTAAGGGGTTAAGAAGAGAGAGGGAAAGTGGATTATGTATTTCATTATTATCCCTCTTCACCCCCATGATCATCTCCCCCTACTTGTCATGACATCTCTCCGGATCCACACCCTCCTACTCTTCTGGGCATCGCTTGCCCCTAGAAGCTCTGGTTTTCCTTCTCCCAAGGCAGTATGATGTCCACTCTTTCAGAGGTAGTGGTTTCTCTGAGCACTGAATCTCTGTAGCTTCTAACAGCTATAAATTTCCTATTTACCATTAAAAAATATCTCTCTGCCCCCATGGGAGCATTTTTCAGTAAGACACCTTCCTTTCATTGGATCAAGATTTCTCTCTTCCTTTCCTCCTGTCTCAGTCCCTCCCTTCTGAATACTCATTCTTTTCAAGCTCTCTTCCCTTTGATAGATTTTTGCTTCATTTTTAAAAACTATTGCTTTCATTAGCATACATCAGTTTTCCCTTGATCTTCTTCCTCTCCATTCTCCTTTTATGTGCCCTCCCATTTTGCTCTTTAGTTCCACAAAAAACCTGATTCACCTGTAGGCACATTGTGTTTCCAGTCTGTTTTCCCATTATTGCTTCTCCTATTTATATCCCATTTTCCCTCTTGTTTCCTGGTGTATTAGAGGGATGGCCTTTTAGGAAGATGATTCTACTAATGGTCCTTCTGTTGTTATTTTGTTATTATCCACATAGGTGTCTTTTTCTTCTCTCCTTTAGGCCTGGTGAATGCCTCTCCTACTCCTACTCCTCACCCTCAAGCCACTAACGTTCCTCCCCAGTTCCCTTTATTTTTATGGTTTTGGGCTGAGAACTGCTGGTTGCAACTAGATGGCACAATGGATATGTATGGGGCTTGGAGTCAGGAAGACCTGAGTTCAAATCTGGCCTTAGACACTTACTACCTGTGTGACCCTGGGCAAGTCACTTAATTGTTGTTTGCTTCGGTTTTCTCACCTGTGAAATGGAAATAATAATAGTACCTACCTGTCAGGGTTGTTGTGAGGATCAAATAAGATAATCGTTGTAAAAATAAAAGTTCTCAGCACAGTGCTTGGCACACAGTAAGTGATATGTAAATGTTAGCCATCATTATTCTTGTTGCAACAAAGCACATTGCCATGCTGCCCTCTCTGGCAAAGCACCATGCCTGCTTTGTGTGGTACAGGTTGAGGGTGTGGCAGTTTTGAGTTCTGTTACAATCCTGTGGGTCAGCTTCTCCAACCCTACCATAGTGTGGTGGATGGTGGTGAAGGAGATGTTGATTGAGCTTGCTAGAGATTAGGGATTAGCCTTCTCCACTCTTAGTTCATTGGGTTGTTATAGGGTTCTTGGTATCTTGGACTGTGACAACAACTAAAATTGCTTTATCTCTTGTACACAATTGTTTTGGAAAAATTTAAGGGTTAGTCCTTTAACTTGATAGTTATGTGACCTATAAGTCTTACCCCACATTCCCACTCCCATTCCATGCCAGATTTCTACCAGGACCTGGGCCCTGCCCCTGCCCCACTTCCTGAATCGTACTTATGCAGCACACTGAGGCACGGACAGCTGACCCTTGAAAGTCCATGGATTAGGGTTTAGAGAAACTCAGGAACTCTCTTAAATGCTTATGAGAGCCAGATGAAAAAAGTAGAAAAGTTCTGAGATAATAATTCAATTTCTGTGTCCCTTATGAATCATTTCTGGCACCTTTTTTGTCTTAAAATAGAATTTCTCTTGATGTATCCTATGGGACACTTGTGGTCAATACCATGTGACCAGAAGAGCTCTTTGAGCACATTTCAATGCTAGTGGTATTTTCCTCTCCAGACTAACAATAGAAAAGTTACTCTTTTTTTTTTTGTTACAAAAAATACTCTGCACACTAACTTTCCAGGATGAGAATAAGCTTCATTTCTTTAATTTTGTTCTAACTTTTTCTTAATATTTCCCCCTTCCCTCCCTTAATAATTAAATCTTCCCTGGTTATATATTTCTACCCTTGAAATGATCTATGGCCAAATTAGTTTGACATAGTAGATAGAATGCTAGGCTTGGAGTCAAGAAGACTTGGGTTTGAATCCTGAGTGCAACACCTAATTAGCTGCGTGACTCCGGGAAAGTCAATTAACCTCTCAGCCTCAGTTTACCTATCTGTTAATGTCAAAAGCTGTTAAGTGTCTACCTCACAGGGTTGTTATGAAGTCAAATGAAATAATATATGTAAAAGTACCTCATAACTGTCAATTGTAATTATTACTGTTGAAATACAAATGAAAATATATTTTTAGAAATGTGTAAATAAAGTGAAATCTATTTTCCATTTTTTAAAGTCTTGTCACTCAATTGATCAATCAACCAAAGGTTTAAAACAAATGTAAATAATTTCTGGGCATTTCTATGAATAAATCAACCAAAAGTGTGGAATAGGTACAGATAACCTAGGTACAAATGAGAAAGAAATAAAGTCCTTTTGGTTGTTGGGTAAAATCAAATGGAATTGTTTGAAAGAATTAGAAACATCCCTGGGCTTCCATGTTCCTGGATTTCTACTTAGAGAGCTCTGTCATAGAGATATCAGACACTGGAAATGATGAATAGACTCTGTCCCAGAGTTTATCAGTTTGGTGACATCTTTTTGAATGTGGCTTGGGAGGCCTCTGGGAAGAACATGAGAGATCTTTCATCTTGTGATCATCATTTGAGGAGGAAAGTGGGGATCTCTTCATGTTGATTTGCCCAGCTCTTTCTTCCTCCATTACCTTGTGAATTCTTGTTATGGTTGATGGGAGCTGAAAACCTAGAAGTGACCTCTTCCCTCCAGCTGAGAACTGATGAAGAGTGAAGGTGAGATACCCACAGGGCAATTCCAGATTTTTTTTCTTTGCCTGATGGCAAGTGAGGAAGATGAGCTGCTTGCTGTGGGCTTCCAGGTGGGGGATGTGCTATCTTTCACACAAAGACAGCATGAAGCCAAGAGTTCATGGTCTTGCAGTTGCTGAGATATAATGTCAGTACAAACTGCCTACTGTTCCCAACTGAACCAATATGAAGCCATAAATACAAGGCCCTGTTGTTTTTGTCAATCAGCCAGTAAGCATTTATTAAGTACCTACTATGTGCTAGGCTCAGTCTAAGCAACAAGGATACAAAAAAGAGGCAAGAGTCAGTATCTGCCTTCAAGGAGTTCACAATCTAATGGGGAAGAAAACAAGCCAACAAATAATTAATAATTGAAGGCACTAGAATTAAGAGGGGTTGAGAGAGGTTTCCTATAGAAGATGGGATTTAGCTGGGACTTGAAGGAAGCCAGGGAAGCTGGAAGGTGATGAGGAGGGATGTTCATCCAGGAATGGGGGATAGACAAAGAAAATACCTAGAGCCAAGAGATGGTATGTCTTTTTTTATGGAACACCAAGGATGCCAATCTGACTGTATCAAAGAGTACCTGTTGGGGAGCAATGTGTAAGAAGACTGGCAAGCTGTGTGTGTGTGTGTGTGTGTGTGTGTGTGTGTGTGTGTGTGTGTGTGTTGGAGTGGGGAGTGCTGGAGTGGGGGAAGGGGAAAAGCTGCTCTGTCCCTCTGCGTCCAGGAGAGGGAAATGAAGGATAGATTCAGGTTGAAAATACAATCCTTCTCTCCCAATCTTTACCCCTTCTTCTCCCTCCACAGACTTAGAAAATGACATTATTATCTAGCCATTTCTCCTTCCCTTTCTCATTTGAGCAACCGGAGAAAATAAAATACCTCTCCTAAAATGTAACCAGAACACAACACTCCAGGATTGCATAGTTTAAGGCTGCACTAGCTTCTTTGGATCCAATTACATTATTGACTCACATTGTACTTGAAGTAAATCTGCCAAATCTTTTTCAAACCAATTGCAATCAAGTCCTGTATTTCTTATTATATATTTGTGAAATTTTGAACCTAAACTGTAGGACTTCACATTTATTACCCGTATATTTTAAAAAATTCAATTTTATTTTCAGGTTCAGATTCTCTCTCTTTCTTCCCCCTCCCACTATGATAAAGTAAGAAAAACCAAAACTCATTACAAATATGCAGAGCCAAGAAAAAAGTAGTTCCTTAATTGTTTATGCCCAAAACAAAGCAAAACATGTCTGAATATGGACTCTGAGTCTATCACCTCTCTATTAGCAGGTGGGTAACATGTTTCATCATGAGTCCTCTGGAATCACGGCTGGTGGTTGTTTTCATCAGAGTTCCTAAGTCTTTCAAAATCCTTTGTCTTTGCAATATTGTCGTTTTTATAGAAATTGTTATACTGGTTCTGTTCACTCAATTTCATCTCAGTGAAGTCTTACCAGGTTTCACTGAAATGATCCCTTTAATCATTTCTTACAGTATAATAGCATTTCATCACATTCATATACTATAACTTGTTCAGTCATTCTCTAGTTGATAGGTACTCTCCTCAGTTTCCAATTCTTTGCCACCACAAAAAGAGATGCTATAGTTTTTTGTGTACATGTAAATCCCTTTCCACCTTCCTTAATCTCTCTGAGGCAAAGACCTAGTAGTGCTGTCACTGGGTCAAAGGGTATGCACAGTTAAATAGCTTTTGGATATAATTTCAAATTCTTTTTCAGAATAGCTAGATCAGTTCACAGTTTGACTAAGGATGCATTAATTTACTTGTTTTCCATTTTCATTTTTTGTTAATTTTGCCAATATGATGAGTGTAAAGTGTTACCTCAGGGGTATTTTAATATGCATTACTCTAATTATTAGTGATTTGGAGCATTTTTTAATAGGGCTATTGATAGCTCAGATTTCTTCCTCTGAAAACATTTTATTCATTTCCTTGGATCATTTATCAATTGGGGAATGTCTTTTATTCTTATAAATTTGACTCAGTTCTCCATATCATTCAAATCCAGATTCAGTTATCCTTAGGTAATTTGTTATCACACTGAATAAGGAAATTAATTCAGGAAGCATTGTTATTTTTATTATATTGGCTCAGCCTACTTTGATAGAAATTAACCTAGGCAGAGGTTCCCAAATTTATTTGGCCTACTGCCCCCTTCGAAAAAAATTATTCAGCGACCCCTGAAAATTTACTTTATTTAACCCTTTAATAATTAAAAAAATATGTCATTTCAAAAAATGAAATATTTTTAAATGAAACATTTTAAATTTAGTAATTTATTATAAATTTGTGGATTTCTTTTCCTGTATTGAAATGTTGATAATGCACTATTGTATCATGTAACCGTGTAATATCATGTTGTGAATAAATGATTACATGTGCATATTCCTGCTGATACATGCTGGACTTCCCAACAATGCACAGCATGCTCACCTACCAACACTTGCTTGTTAAGATCTGTCAGTGGACTTGACCAGTAATTGGTTATTACTTGCATTTTGTGAGTTTATTTGGAAAATAATATAATCACTGTGATTGTAACTCTGTTACACAACAGATTAAACATGCAGGAATGGCTTTTTCAAAATTTTCCAATCTTTTTTTTTTCTTATGCTTCCACCACCTTCTTATTTTTGTTCAATGACCTCCAATTGCACCAGAGGCTACTACCGTGCGCCTGGATCGTTCCAGTGCCCCATAGGGAGTGGTATTGCTTACTTTGGGAATCTCTGATCCTAAGGATTCATTGATTGCTGTCAATCAATGGATTGATCAGTGATGTGGAGATAGTTACCTGAAGTGTCTATTTATTCTTAGAGTGCAGATCCATCTGTATGAAAAGTCAGAGTCCAGCACATTAGCTTCAGAAATCTTCTATAGAATGTGAATATATAAATAGCACAGAAAAATAGAATTTTACAGAAAGCAGGAGGGGAAGCTAAGGGTATATACATCAGAAGAGGGGAGATGAGGCTGACTGCTGGCTGATCAGAGAAAGAGCTGTGGTTTGTTTGTCAACCTTGATTGTGCACCTGGTATAACCAAGGCAGTGTCCTCTCCTTATCATAGTAGCAGCAAGAAATTTGAGAGTTTCTTTCCAATCTCAAGTATGTGTTAAGTATTTTGCAAATATTATTTCTCTTGATCCTCACAACAACCTTGTGAGGCAGGTTCCCCATTTTAAAGCTGAGGAAACTGAGGCAGAGAAAGTTTATGTATAATCTCCTCATATTAAATGCAAATAGTTTCTCCTTGTTTTTTATCATTTTCTTAACTCACGTTTACCTTAAAAAATTTCTCTTTACTCCTGTATCTGTATTTCATTGCAGTTTCTTAGGTGGAGGTAGGTGGGTGGCACTGTGGATAGAATGCTGGGCCTGGAGTCAAGATAACGGGCAATCTACTTAATCTTTGTCTCTGCTTCTTCAACTGTAATATAGGGATAATAACAGCACTTACCACTCAGGGTTGTTTGAGGATCAAATGAGTTAATGTTTGTAAAAAGTTCTTGGCACAGTGCCTGGCACATAGTATTCACTATATAAATGCTTATTTTCCTTCCTCCTCCAGTGTTTGTATTCAGCTATGATATTTCCCCCAGGAATTCTTGAAAATCCTCTCTACTTCATTAAAAATCCATTTCTTCCTGCATGATTATCCTCAGTTTTTCTGGTTAAGTTATTCTTGCCTATAAGCCGAGGTCTTTTGCCTTTGGGGATACCATATTTTAAGCTCTTCACTCCTTTGTAATAGTAGCTGTTAGATTTTGGATGATTCTGATTGTGACTGCTTGGTACTGGATTTTTTTTTTATTGCTTCTTTTTTTTTCTTCTAGTCCTGGAAGTCTCTGGATTTTGGTCTCAATATTCCTGGGAGTTTTCATCTTGGGATTTCTTTTAGGAGATGAATGTTGGATTCTTTCTATTTCTACTATGCCCTATGGTTCTAAGAGTTCTGAGGAGAATTTTTTTCACTGATTTCTTGAAATATGAGTTGTAGGCTCTTTTTTTTTTTTCAGTCATGGCATCCATGTAGTTCAATGATTCTTAAATGGTCTCTCCTTGATCTATTTTCTAGGTCACTTGCTTTTTTGCTATCAGATACTTTACATTTTCTTCTGTCGTTACAGTCACTTGACTTTGTTTCAATATTTATTATTCTCTCATGGAGTCATTGGCCTCTATTTTGATTAATTCTAATTTTCAGGCAGCTAATTTTTTAAGGCAAGGTTTTGTACCTCTTGTTCCAAACTGTTTTCTTTCCAAATGTTTCTTCCATAGCTTCCATTTCTTTTCTCATTTTTTTCTATCATTCTCATTTCACTCTGAAAATAATATTTTAGGCCTTTAAAAATTCTTGCTCACCTTTTTTAAGGAAATCTGGTTGGATTTGGGACCAAGCTGTGTTTTTCTTTGAGGGTTTGCTTGTAGGTGCTTTAGAATAATTTTTCTGTTTTGAATTTATGACCGGGGCATTCCTGTTCACTTTATGGTTGGGTCTTTTTTTTTTCTCTTCTCATTGTTCCAGCTTACTTCCTGACTTTGAATTTTCTGTCTGTGCTTTGAGTACTTTTGAAGGGATTATAAATATGGACTTGGTACCTAAATTAGGGAGATACAAAGCAGAGAAAGAAAAGGATAGACCAGTAAGCCAGCAATAGACCTAATGAACATCGATACTAAAATTTTAAATAAAATATTAGCAAACAAATTACACCAATATTTGAAAGATCATACCCTATGACCAGTGTCATATACAATGAGGAGCTAGGTGGGATAGAGGATAGAGTATCAGGCCTGGAGTCAAGAAGACTCATCTTTGTGAGTTCAAATCTGGCCTCAGACACTTACTAGCTATGTGATCCTGGGCAAGTCACTTAACCCTTTTTGACTCAGTTTCTTCATCTATAAAATGAGGTAGAGAAGGAAATGGCAAACCACTCCAGGAGCTTTGCCAAGAAAATCCCAAATGGAGTCGCCAAGAGTTGGACATGGATGGAAATGACTGAACACCACCACCATGGTCAAGCTGTATTTACAGTAGGAATGAACAATTAGTTTAGTATTAGGAAGACTGTACAGACAGTTCTTGCTTTATGTAAATTTGCTTTACACAAATTTAACTTTATGTAAAGAATTCTGAAAGAAATCTGCATTCCAGCAACAACACACACTAGAAAACATAGGAATAAATAAAGAACTGTTACAAATATGTAAGAATAAGAACCATTCTCTGATAGATAATGGTCAAACAGTCTACACAGGCAATTCCTCTGTGTGTGTGTGTCTGTCTGCCTGTCTTTCTGTCTGCCTCTCTTCTTATCTTTCGCTTTTCCTTATTTACTCTCTCTTTGTGGGGGTGTAGTAGGAAGGCCGAATTTATGATCTCAAAAAGGATTGTATATATATCTGAATGGTTTGAAATTGTTGGGTGTATAGAATTCTCTAAGTAGAAGGCATCAAAAAATTTATTTAGGGCCCACAGCAACAAATTAGTGAACCAACCTCCCCATTCCAATATTGTGATCACAAGTCTCCAGGCCCAGGAGGCCCGCCTCACAAGAGTAGCCAGGAGGCCACAGAAAAATAAGATGGCATAAATCATATTCACTGGCCTCAAGTCCTCCTCGCTCGAACTCCTGGGTCCACACATGGGTCGGCTCTGCTGTAGTTTGTTGCCTCTCCTCGCAGCCAAGCCTCTGGCATTCTCAAGCCCTGCCTCAGCGTCCAGAGACCAGAGACCATTGGTTTCCGAGTTGGCCCCTCTTAAGTCATTAATCTACCCCCACACAGGTTTCACACCTGATAGGGCTTTGGGCCTGGGGCTTAACACTTAACAGCTGAAAGTATTTTCAAGGTAAACAAAAGCCAAAACTCCTGAAGTGCCTTTCACTCAAAGTAAACAAAATAAGCAAAAGCCAAACTCCTCAAGGGCACCTGTTAAACTAAGCCCATTTTGCCTTACTGGCACAGGGGGTATAGGAAAGGGAAAAGGGTAATCTGCCTTTGTACAAAACCCTGTTTATTAAAGATGAATTTTCCTTGCCTTTTGCAATTAACCAAATACACACAATTTAAAATAAACACAAGGTATCAATAACTACATGACAAATGCATCATATGGATAATTATCAGAGAAATTCAGATTAATACTACTCTGGATCTCCATATGACACTTATTAGATTTGCAAAGACGATAATCAGTTGTTAGAAGGGTTGTGGCATGACAGCCACATGGAAGCACATTTGATGGAGATGTGAATTGATTCAAACATTCTGGAGAGTAATGTGGGAGAATACACCATATTTTGTTAAACTGTATGTACCTTTTGACCTCCCCCCAAAAAAGTCAAGGACAAAGGGAAAGAACCTCTATTTATAATAATATATATGACGGGACTTTTTGATGCAACAATAAAAAAAAATTTAAAAGGTTCCCATCAATTTGGAAATGACTGAACAAACTGTGGTGTTGAATGTAATAGAGTTTTATTGTGCCATCAGAAATCAAAAAAATATAATGAACTCAGTGGAAGATTAATATGAATTACTCCATAATAGAATGGGCACAGGACCAGGAGAACAATTCAGGTGATAACCACAATACTAATGTGAAAACAAACAACTTTGAAAGAACCTCAGAACTTTGACCAAAGCAGCAAATAATCGTGAACTCAAAAGCATAGTGCTGAAACATATGTCTCATTTCTTGGCAGAGAAGGGATGAACTAGAGGTAGAGAATGAGGCATGCATTATCAGATGTGGTCAATATGTGGGTTTGTTTTGTTTGGCTCTACTTATCTGTTATAAGAGCAACTTTCTACTCTTGGCTGGGGTGGGGTAGGTTAGGGAGATGGGTTAGTGTTAGTGGGTAGTGACAGATAAGAAAAAAAATCAGAAGGGAAAAAAGAATTGCCAGAAGGGAACAAAAAATAGAGCAACTTATTATTAAGCTAGCTCTCTGTCTCTCTCTTTCTTTCTTTTTCTGGATATGTATATATTAATTACAAGAGAGAACATAAAAACAACTTTTTCCCTACCTTTTTAAATTAAATAACATACACTAATATACACATACAGGGTGTCCTGAAAAATCTTACTTCAGAATTAAGCTTTATTAGTTGAAAACTGCTCTATGAGGACATCCTTATGTGAGCCCTGTTTATGATATAGTTCATTATACTTTGTGATCTCCACTTCCTTTTCTACATGTTCCTTTTAATAATCTCTTTAATAATATGTGCCACAAAGATAATAAACAATGATTTAGCAATCCTGTTTGCCATTTCCTTCAGGACCTAGGGATGTAATTTATCAGGTGACTTGAATTCACTGAGGCTAGCGAGGTACTCTCTTATGTACTTTAAGGATAGTAATCTTTGGTTTTAAGTCTCAGCCATTATGGCAGATGAACTATACAGCTTAGCTAGCTTAGGAAGGTACACATCTTACCATATCATGTGACTTACTCATGGCAGCTTCCCCTGACTGCCCACCCTCTCCCCTTGTACCTATAGCTCTTCATTGGGGTTAAGTGACAATACCATTAGTAGTGCAGCACTCTAAACAAACCATGCAAGTTGGTTTTCTGAAATATACTGACAATGCACCTGCGCTGAGAATTCTAGGTTCACAGTTCCCAAGAGATAAATGCATATCCATAAGCCACTGGTGAATACATTGATGTTCTGTTTACTTTTTAAGTGATGTGATGAACCGAATTATATCATGTGATGATTACGTGATGAAAGGGTGTAAACCAGTTTTTGGACTAAAAAAAAAAACAAAACAGGTGCCATGCTTATTCAGTGGCAATGATTATGTGATGAAATACAGTATTCATACATTTTGAGATGAGTTGTGCATATGTGCATGAATATCTGTATATAATGTTTATGTATCATATATCATATAAATATAATATATTCATACATGCTTTGAGATGTCCTCTGAGTTGTGCATATGTATGAGTACATAGAATATATATATATATACATATATACATATTCATACGTTTTGAGACACTTGTGAGCATATGCATGTTTGTGTGTTTGTGTGTGTGTATATGTGCATATATACACATATGTAGATATGCATATGTATTTTTGTGTGTATATATACTTGTATACACACACACACACACACACACACATATAAATACTTTAAATATACATTTACTCATTTTCCCTTTCCCCTTTCCTACCAACTCTTAGGGGAAACTCCTTTCTGTCCTCATGGTGCATTCCAACCTCCTAGTATTGAAATTCTTGTCTTGCCTGACTCAAAGGCTAATTGACTCTGAGCTAGAAGGGAACTTGGTCTGACTTATTCCCCTAATGTTACAATTGAGAGGACTATGGCTCAGACGAGAAAAGGAATTTGTCCAAGCTCACACAGTAAGGAAATGGAAAAGCAGAACCTACTACTGTTGAACCTTACCCCAGGGCTTTTCCCTCTAAAATGGTAGCCTTCCCCTATGCCTATGTGCTTTTCCTCCAGAACCAAGGCTTGTCTTCTGCTTAGAGACATCTTTTCTCTAGATCCACTGCCAACCCCCTCTTCCTCCACTTGAGTTCCTCAGCCAAGTAAGGAACTCACACAGACTGGCTTTTCCCCATCCTCTGTTGGCTTAGAAACAAGCAAACACCTCCATGAGTTTTCCTATGGACACAATGAGGAAAGTGACAAAACTACTAAACCAAGGAGTAATTTAGAAAGGTAATGGCCTTCTCCAGGAATTAGCATGCCTCATCTTTATCTAAGCCTCAAAGGAGACTGTCTCTCACTGCATTTCTCTGATTCTTCTCTCCTCATTTTATTTTGTCAGAGAGTGATAATCTCATCTCCTCGTTCTTTGGGCTGCTACTATGTCATTTGGAGCTTTAAGGTCAAAAGAAGGCTGATGACATTTAAAGTCCTTCACAACTTGACTCCAACCCACCTTTCTGGCCGTATTATATGGTACTCCTCTTCATGTTCTTCATGGCTGTCCCTCAGACATGACACTTCACTTCTCCTCTATGTAAGAGCTGAGAGTAACTTGAGAAGAAGAATGATAAGGAGAAGGAAAGAGAAGGGAGAGGAGGAGAGAGCGAAGGGAGGCTGGGGGGCCTCGAAGCAGACAGCCTATGCAATATAGCCTATACAATAGAGAGGTAGACCTGGATTCAGGAAGATTTGAAATAAAATCCTCTTCCTCCTCCACTTTCTAGCTATATGGCTCTAGGCATGTCCTTTAATTTCTGCCTCAGTTTCCTCATCTGTAAAGTGGGGATAATAATAGCACCTACCTCTCAGGGTTGTTGCGAGGATCAAATGGGACAATATTTATAAAGTGCTTAGGTTTGGGAACATGGTGTTGTTGTTGTTCAGTCATTTCAGTTGTGTCCAACTGTCTGTGACCCCATTTTGGGGTTTTCTTGGCAAAGATACAGTATACCATTCCCTTCTCCACCTCATTATACAGATGAAGAACTTAGCCAAATAGGATTAAGTGACTTGCCCAGGGTCATATAGCTAGTAAATCTCTGAGGCTGGATTTGAACTCATGAAGATGAGTCTTCCTGATTCCAAACCCAATGTTCTATCCACTGCACCACCTATCTTGCTTGCAGAGTAGGTGTCATGTAAATATTTGTTTCTTTCCTTCCTGTTCCTCACATAGGACACTCCATCTTCTGTCTCTACCACTGGAACGAACTCTCACTTCAACTCTTGGAACCAATTATTTCCTTCTAAACTATGATCAAACCACATCTTTTTTCAAAATCTTATTTTGAACTCAAACACTCCAAAAAGAAGCATTTCCATGTGCATAACATAACATGAAAAGAGGATCATGTATGAAACTGTGAAGCTCCATTTTGTACTATTTTTTTTTGTAGGTGGGAAGGCAGGGCAATTGGGGTTAAGTGACTTGCCCAAGGTCACACAGCTAGTAAGTGTGTCAAGCGTCTGAGACCTGACTTGAACTCAGGTCCTCCTTATTCCAGGGCCAATGCTCTATTCACAGCACCACCTAGCTGCCCATTGTACTACTTTTTAAAAGTATGTGGGGGCAGCTAGGTGGCCGAGTGAGTAGAGCACTGGCCCTGGAGTTAGGAGGACCTGAGTTCAAGTCAGGTCTCAGATGCTTGACACACTTACTAGCTTCGTGACCTTGGGCAAGTCACTTAACCCCAATTGCCCTGCCTTCCCACCTGCAAAAAAAAAAGGATATGATAAATGCACCATGTTACTTTCAAAACCATCCTGCTTATCTGACAAATAACAACTTCTACATGAAGTCTTTTCTGAATCCTGAAGCTGCTAGTGTCCCATCAGCAATTTAACCTTGTACCTATTTTACACATACTTATTTCTGGACACCTCTGCTTCTGATAGAAGGTAAACTCTTTAAGGGTAGAGAGATGGTTTCATTTTTGTCTTTGTATCTTACGTACCTAGGACAATGACTGGTATGTTGCAGATAATAAATATTTGTTGCTTTCTTGCTTGATGCTGGACACTATCTATTGCAATCTCTTGGGATGAGAGAGCGTATCATATCCATGTTTGGCTAGTCAGGGGTTTGGATTCAGTCAAAGGGCTGCACTTGAGGACCTAGAGGGCCACATGTGGCCTCGAGGCTGCTTCCTCACCCCTAGGCTAGGTCATCAATGGATTTGAGGAAAACAGATGAGCCTGAACACCACAACGATTGAAGGAACAATAAACTAAAATACTAGTCCAGGTGTCCTTAACCTGGGGTTCCCAAAATACCAAGGGCTTTATGGGTAGATTCCAAGAGATTTGTGAATTTGTATGTAAAAAAAAATCACACATTTATTTTCACTAACATCTAGTTTTAATTTAGGATTTCCTCAATTATTTTTTAAAAATATATCCTTTTTCAAAAAAAATCTCCTGAGAAGGGGTTTGTAGTCTTCACCAGACTGTCCAAGGGATCCACGACACATAAAAAGGCTAAGAACCTTGGAGGATGGATGAGTATAATATACGATGAAAGGCTGGCTCATAGAATGCTTGCATATAGTGTATGAAGTGCCATTACCTTATTTGGAGCCCAAAGTTTGTGCTAGCATTTTCTGGGAAGAGGGAGGAAGCGAGGGTGTGGGTATAGAGGGCCAAGTGTTTCCTCATTGTTTTCTGTTTGTAGCCCAAACACAGAGGCCATCAAACAGACTCAAACTACCCTAGAGACACCTCTGCCTTGGACAGTGACAGATACCTTGAGAATACAAGGTGTCCAATCCCCACCCCCCCAGTCCCAAGAGTGTGTGTCTTCAAGTTACATTTGGATTTCCCCAGCCTTACAGTCTAAACTGGCCTGTTCCCAGCCACCTTCATGCTTCCCATCTTCTACAGGGAAGACAAAGTGGCACTACTACGCTCCTTAAGGCTAGTCCTCTCCCTCTGCCGATTATCTCTAACTTAGTCTTTTTGTTTGTATATGTTTGCATATTATCTCCCCTTTTAGACTTTATTGAGATAAGGATTAACTTTTGCCTATTTTTGTACTCTGAGCACTTGGCACAGTGACCGGCATGTAGTTGGTACTTAATAAATGTTTATTAGCTGACAACATAGTTGTTGGCACACTATATCCCCCATTAGATTGCGAACTGCTTGAGAAGAAGGTCTGCCTTTTGCCTTGCTTTGTGTCCCCATCCTTAGAGCAGTGCCCATCACATAGTAGGTGGTTAATAAATACTTGTAGATTTGACCAGGGAGCTCAAGGCTACAGTGGCCCCAGGGAAATGGCAGCTAATATCTTTCTCCACTATATTTCAATTTAGCATGGCCTGTATGTTTTCTTCTAGGCCTGATATTTTTCCAGTCTGCACAGTCCACTGAGGCCATTTGACGTGTTCAGCTCCACTTCTCCTCTTCTTTCTTACATCAGCAATTCTTGGATGATCTGAGCTTATTTTGACTCTTTCTCATTCCCAAATAAACTCTACCGACTCTGGTCAGTGGAGTAAGGGTATTGGTCCAGTGCTAACCACTACTTAGCACTGTGGAGGAAAAATAAACATTTCTTACATGTCTACTGTGTGTCGAGCACTGCGCTAAGCAACGGACATATGAAGAAAAGTAGAAGACGGTCCTTACTCTCAAGATGTTCAGTCTAATGGCACAGACAACATGCATACGATTGCATACAAATAAACTACACACAGGATAAACTTAAAACAATCAACAAAGAGAAGGCAACAGAATTAAAGAGACTGAAAAACGATTCCTGTAGAAGGTAGGATGTCAGCTAGATCTTGAAGGAAGCCGGGAGGCAGAGTTGAGGAAGGGAGAGCAATATGCATGAGGGATAGCCAGTAAAAATGCCCAGCCTCGAGAGATAGACTTTCTTGTGTGAGAAAGAGCAAGGAGGCCAGTGTCATTGAATCTCAGAGTACCTGGGGAGGAAGGCCTAAGAAGATTAGAAAGGTGGAGAGGGCCAGGCTATAAAGGTCTTTGAGTGACAAATAGAAGATTTTATATTTGGTTCTGGAGAAGATAGGGAACCACTGGAGTTTATTGAGTGGGGTGGGTGGGAGGTAACATGGTCACTCTAGGAAGACTTTTGGCAGCTGAGTGGAGAAAGAGCTGGAATGGGGAGAGACTTGTGGCAGGCAGAACAACCAGTAGGCTATTCTAACAGTCTAGGCTTGAGGTAATGAGGGCTGGTACCAGGGTAATATCAGTGTCAGAGGAGAGAAAGGGGTATAAGTGAGAGATGTTAGGAAGATAAAATCAAAAGACCATGGCAATAGTTTGGATATAGGAGATGAGAGAGGGTCAGGAGTAGAGGATGACACTCAGAAGCCTGGTTGATTGGGATATGGTAGAACTCTCAACAAAAATAAGGAAAATTAGGAAAAGAGGAAGGATTGAGGGGAAAGATAATGAAATCAGTTTTGGATATGCTGAGTTTATGATATCTATGGTACACACAATTTGAGATATTGTTTTAACAATCTAGCTAGCAGCGTCTGTGGGGGGTCCAGATCCACCCACAGCCAGCATCCAGAAAGCTGCTGGACGGCCAGGAAGCCCAGGTTCTTTTAATCTGCCTTAATAAGGAGAGCAAGGTTAAGGGGTTGGCAAGCTTACTTTAATTCAGCACACAAATATCATTCACTTAGTTCAGGGGAAAAAGCCAGCACCCTGAACTTCAGAGCAAAATACAAGCAAACTACGACCATTAACAGACAGACCTTTTCTGATTCAAACCCCAATACATAGTTACCAGAGTTCAACAAAGTCTTAGCATCCGGGTTTACAAGCTGGAGGGCTCCTTAGCTACAGCTGCCCGGAGTCTCTTCATCAACACCATCTCAAGAGCCCTTAAACAAATCACAAACAGATAGACCCAATACAATTCATAGTTGCCAACATCTAGGTTCAGTCCTGGGAGCTCAGAACGAGG
>CM053627.1:195431489-195460747 GCA_028646595.1 Phalanger gymnotis
GCAAAATATAGTTAGTCTTTCACAACATGAGTATTGTGGAAGGGTTATACATAATGATACGCATGTGGCCTATGTTGAATTGCTGGACTTCTTAGGGAGGGTGGGTGGGAAGGGAAGAGGGGAGAGAATTTCGAACTCAAAATTTTAAAAAAATAGATGTTCAAAAACAAAAACAAAAAAGTTTTTGCAGGCAACAAGAAAATAAGATACACAGGCAATGGGGCATAGAAATTTATCTTGCTCTACAAGAAAGGAAGGGAAAAGGGGATGGGAGGGTAGTGGGGTGACAGATGGGAAGGCAGACTGGGTAACAGGGCAACCAGAATATACGCCATCTTGGAGTGGGGGGGAGGGTAGAAATGGGGAGAAAATTTGTAATTCAAACTCCTGTGAAAATCAGTCCTGAAAACTAAATATATTAAATAAAATTTATAAAAAAAAGAACTGCTTTTGCTGCATCCCGTAAGTTTTGGTATGTTGTCTCCTTATTGTCATTCTCTTGAATGAAGTTATTAATTGTTTCTCTGATTTGTTCTTTGTCCCATTCATTCTTTAGAATTAGATTATTTAGTTTCCAATTAATTTTTAGCTTGTTTTTCCATGGTTCTTTGTTACAAATAATTCTTATTGCATCGTGACCTGAAAAGGATGCTGTCTTGTAGGACAATACTTATCAGGGTATGTTATTCCCTTCTTGAACCAGATCAGATGACAGTAAAGCTAAAATACTGCTCTTCTCTCTCCCTTCTTTCCCTCTTCTATAATATGTTTCTGTGCCTCTTCATTTGGTGTAATTTACCCTTTTCTACTACCTCCTTACCTCTTCTCTCATAGCCCTCCCTTTACATCTCTTAATTATGTTTTTTATCTTTATATCTGTTATTTTATACAGGCATTCACAATCTATGTGTATCCCTTTCAATTGTCATAATAGCTGTTCCATTCTCAAGATGGACATATTTATGTATGTATATATATAAAACTTACATAAGATGATATAATCCTATATAAAGATGCAAATAATTTGCCATTATTGATTAATAAGGTTTGTGGGGGGTTTTCCCCCGTTTACCTTTTTATGTCTCCCTTGAGTTTTCTATTTGGAGTTCAAATTTTCCATTGATTTCTGGCCTTTTCATCAGGAAGGTCTGGAATTCCCTTATTTCGTTGAATGTCCATCTCCTTGCCTGAAAAATTATGCTTAGTTTTGCTGAGTAGTTGATCCTTGGTTTTGTCCCAGGTCCTTTGCCCTTTGGAATATCATATTCCAATTTCTCCTTTCTTTTAATGTGGAAGCTGAGAGATCATGCGTGATCTTGACTGTAGTTCCAAGATATTTGAATTGTTTCTTTTTGGCTGCTTGCAGCATTTTCTCCTTGACTTTGTAATTCTGAAATTTGGCTATAATATTTCTTGGAGTTTTCAGTTTGGGATGTCTTTCAGGCGGTGATCTGTGAATTCTTTCAATGACTGTTTTGCCCTCTGGTTCTAGGACCTCTGGGCAGTTGTCTTTGATAATTTCTTGGAAGATATTGTCAAGGCTCTTTTTTTCATAGTGGACTTCTGGTAGACCAATAACTCTTAAATTGTCTCTCCTGGATCTATTTTCCAGGTCAGTTGTTTTCCCAATCAGATATTTCACATTTTTTCCTATTTTTTCATTCTTTACATTTTGTTTTACTACTTCTTGATGCCTCATAGATTCATTAGCTTCCACTTGCTCAACTCTAATTTTTAATGAGTTACTGTCTTCATTTTGCTTTTGAGACTCTTTTTCCGATAGGTTGATGTTACCTCTCAGGGTGTAATTTTCTCTATATAGATTCTGAATCTCCGTAGCCATTTTGCCCATCTTATTCTTTAGGGACTTGATTTCATCAGTGGATTTTTTTCTATTTCTTCCATTTTTTCTTTTACTTCCCTAATTTGGTTTTTAAAATCCTCCTTTAGCTCTTCCAGTAATGCTTTTTGGGCTGGAGACCAGTTCACATTACCTTTTGAGGTATCAGATGTGGCTATAGTGTCATTGCTATCCTTCCAAATTGGTATTTTGATCATATCTGTCTCCACAAAAAGAATCAATGGTCTTCAGTTTTTTTTGTGTTCTTCTTCATGTTGGTTAGCCTTTTCCTGGCTTTATGATAAATTTCTGTTTTTGGGGCTCAGGGCTCACTGTCCTAGCTTTCTTATTCTGGGGATTGTGAGTCTCATTGTGGGCTTTGTGAATTGTAGCCTTCAGTTTCCTGAGGTGTGGGGGAGAGGGTCTGGCTGCCCGGAATCTCCTCTTCCCCTGGGGTTGTTCTCCAGTACTGTTGCTCTTCAGCAATGGTCTTGGCTCTTTGTTGTTTGAGCTGGGTGTCTGGCACTTCCCCTGGGGGAGAAAGAGTATGTCTGGGCTCCTGGTGTTGACCCCTGCTGACTCTGCCCCTCTGGGACTCAGGTACTCCCACTACTTGGCCACTGAAGCCCCACTTCTATCTCCTCTGTTCCAGTGTTCTTCCCCCTCCCCTCCGCCCCGCTCCCCCTCTCCCCTCCGCCCTAGGTGGGGAGGGGAGGGATTAGAGCTGTTTACCTGGCCATTATGTCTCCTGGAAGTTCAAGAAGTGTTTGAAATCTTTGGGCTGCAAGCCTCAGGAGTTGGTATCTCACGGTTGGTGGCATTGTGCTGCCTCTAGTCGCTTCCACAGAGTGCCGTCCTGTGTTGGGAGGCCTGGGGATCTCCGCTGGTTTTGGGGTTTCTCCCAGCCTGTCTCCCACTTGGATTTCCTGGCCAGCTGCTTCCGCTTTGGTACTTTCTGGAGCAGCTCTGCACACCGAGCACTCTCCTAGCCCACA
Organism: Phalanger gymnotis; assembly: GCA_028646595.1. NCBI lineage: Eukaryota > Metazoa > Chordata > Mammalia > Diprotodontia > Phalangeridae > Phalanger > Phalanger gymnotis. Next base: position 195,434,325 of record CM053627.1, read on the forward strand.
GATTCATTCCTTCAGCCTTTCAGACTCTCCTGGCTGGGAAATTTGCCCCATTCAGACTTCTTGTGGTTTCTAACTCTCTCAAATCTGCTCAAATTCACTTTTTTTTTTATAGAAGTCTAACAGAACTTGTGAGAGAGCTCCAGTAAGATGCTGTTTTCATGTGGCCATCTTGGCTCCACTCCCCAAAATATGGATTTTCAATGAAATAGAAGACTTTCAAGTTTTCTTGATGAAAAGATCAGAACTGAATAGAAAATTTGACTTTTAAACACAAGAATAAAGAGAAGCATGGAAAGGTAAACAAGAAAGAGATATCATAAGGGACTTAATAAAGTTGAACCATTTTGTTTACATTCCTACATGGAAAAATGATATTCGTAACCCACGAGACCTTTCTCAGTATTAGGGTAGTTGAAGGGAATACACACACACATACACACACACACACATACACACACACACACACACACACACACACATATATATATATATATATACACACACACACACACACAGAGGGTACGGGGGAGTTGAATATGAAGGGATGATATCTAAAAAATAAAATAAAATTAAATGGTGAGAGAGGAATATATTGGGAGGAGGAGAAAGGGAGAGACAGAAAGAAATAAATTATCTCACATAAAAGTGGCAAGAAAAAGCAGTTCTATAGGAAGGGAAGATGGGGCAGGTGAAAAGGAATGAGTGAATCTTGCTCTCATGGGATTTGACTTAAGGAGGGAATAACATACACACTCAATACAGTAAAGTAGGGGTGAAGGGGATAAGAGAGGGGGGATGATAGAAGGGAGGTCAGATATGGCGAAGAGGTAATCAAAAGCAAACACTTTTGAAAAGGGATAGGGTCAAGGGAGAAAATTGAATAAAGGGGGATGAGATAGGCTGAGAGAAATATAGTTAGTCTTTTACAACCTGACTATTATGGAAATGTATTGTATAATGATACATGTGTGGCCTATGTTGAATTGCTTGCCTTCTCAAGGAGGGGGAGTGGGTGGGGAGGGAAGAAGAGAGAGAATATGGAACTCAAAGTTCTAAAAACAAATGCTTAAAAAAAGTTGTTTTTACATGCAACTGGGAAATAAGTGTCTGGGATGAATTAAATTTTAAATAATAGGAGAGTTGTCTCAAAGTGAAACAAAGTGAATTTATTGGATACAACCTTGTGAGGCGGGCGTCACATTCCAGTACTGCGCTAGAGAGTGAGGTGAGGTTGGACGAAAATACCTGGGCAGTTATACCTAACGCAAAGACCTCCACCCCCTTCTATTCCTCTTCACCATCAGCTGGGAGGTGGGAGGTGGGACGTGAAAATAACTAGACAGAGAACTAGGAAAACCAGGTGGATTCGGTCTGTTCATGCTTTCTTTAGGTGGCATCCAAAAGTCTAGGGGGAGGCTGAGGAGAGAGAGAAGAAGAAGAAGGGGCCAATTCTTTCATCCTGGTTAAATGCAAATCATAGTGACCCTTCCCTTAAGTTATCATGCTAACTCTGAGGAGGCTGCAGGAAGGAGACTGGTAGAAATTTGGCCCTTACATTTCATATAGATGCCAATATCTTATCTATAATCCCTGAGCCTTTACAAATTCATTTGGGGAAGGGAAGAAATACATAATTATTTATATATTTCTTCCTTTCTGCTAAGTCTTCACCTACCATCTCTCATCCGTCCCATTCATAAGATATACAGGAAATGGGGTATAGAAATCTATCTTGCCCTACAAAGAAAGTAAGAGGAAAGGGGATAAGCCAGGGGAATGGGATGACAGAAGGGTGGGCAGACTGGGGAAAGGGGCTATCAGAGTAAATGCCATCTTGGAGTGGGGGGCAGGGTAGAAATAGGGAAAAAACTTGTAACAAAATCTTCTTGAAATCAATGTTGAAAACTAAATATATTAGATAATAAAAATACTAAAAGATTAAAAAAAGTTTTAAAGTAATATTAAAAAATTTTATAAAAAAAAGTAAAATTAAAATATATAAAAAAGGACATTGTTCCCTACCTAACTACTTAGTACTGGATTATAGACTATTTTTTATTCAGTTCATTGTTGCTACAATTGTCTTATCTCTACCAACTAGAATCTTAACTTTCTGAAGTATGGCAGTCCAACCTTAGGTTTTTATTGAAACAATAGACAATATATTTAGATTTGCCATATTGGTGAGAGGTAGCTCAGCTTCCTTTACTGAAGCATTTATGGTAATTTCTATGCTTGTATTCAGGCTGCATAAATCGCAGTGCCTATGCACGCGGCCTGCGGGCTGCATTTTGGACAGCCCTGAAGTAAGGGATTATTTTCTATTTCTGTATCCCCAACAGTGCTGGACACATAACTAATATCTTAATATCTACTTGTTTATTTAACTCTGGTAATAGCCCTACCCAAGGTTCTTAAGGAAGAAAGTGAGAGCTGGTGTTAAGGCTATTCTTAAGAACATCTAAGACGCTTTCATTTCAGCAAAACATCCACCTTCAATTATCCTAGGTGTCCTTGAAACAGTCCTTTCCCTCCCTCCCTTTGCCTGTTTTGCAAACTCTTTCTTTTGGGAGACAATAGACTCTGATACCATCAAGCAGGAAGTAAAGATGGGGAGAAAGTAGGCTATTTGTATTGAAAAGAGAAGGGGGGAGGGTGGTGCTAAGTGTGCTGGCTTCTTTTCCCTTGCTAAATATAAACCATTAAGCCTTACAGCTTTTTACCATTAGCCTTAAAAATTCCACAACAGGTTTCACTGATTCACCAATTTTTCAGTGATCTATTGAGCGCAGAGTTGTTTGGTACCTATTGGAAAGCCTGCTTGGTGGGGGTGGGGTGAGGAGGAAGAGGGGGAGGAAAGAAAGCAAGGCAGGGAGGCCTCTCAGTTGCTCCACCCTATGGTCTGGCAAAGGGGCCAGAAATAAGAGTGGGGTGGGTGGAAAACAATGATGTTTGTGCCTTCTCTGAACTTTGACCCACAGTTGCCAAGAACACCCTGTAGGCCAGAGGAAACAATCCTCTCTCCACTCTAAGCATCCAAGCAGGATGTGACAGCACAGTCTGAAATACTGGAAGCACCGCTGCCCCTGGACTATGAATAGCCCTTCCCAAAGTGCCACCCCATAGAGATCTGGGCTCAGCCAATGAGATCCTGTACGCCTGGGATAATGAGATGCTGTGACCACAATTGGGACAATTGGAAGCCAGGAGCTACCCCAAGGAGAGGATGGGAGGGGAACGCAGGGAGGAGAAGGGATGATGGAAAGGGGAAAAGATCAAACAAGTTTCTCACCTTGGGAAGCAAGGGATGCTTCCCTAGTATATTCCCTATACTAAGGGAACATTAGTACGGGCACTTAGAAAATGCCGTTGCACAGATGAATATTAAAAAAGAGTAAGGAATGTAAATTTGTGATTTCCACATTGGGCAGCTGCCTAGGTGCTCATCTCAGAGAGAACCCTGATTACAAGTGCCATTTTAACAACTGGTTCACCAAACTCAACATAAAATTAGATATTGGTTCTGCCAAACCAGTTCGAACTGGCTACATACACACACACACACACACACACATATAGGAACATGGCTAATGTAGAGATATGTTTTGCATAACTTAATCTTTATAATAGATTTTAGGGAAGAAGAGAATTTGAAACTAAAAGAAAAAAGAAAAAAATTAAAAACATAAAAAGAGTGTAAACAAGAGTTTTGAGCAAGCTTTTGCTCAGCGAACTTTTTCCATATGCAAATTTTCTCTACTTTACAATTTTGCGTGGGGCTATACACTCTGGAACAAATTGGAAAGAAAGGGACAGACAGCCATTCACTGGGGAGTCTGCCCAGTTTGGGAGGAAGAGAAAGTCCTTTGCTACTGAGGACTCCTTGGGTACCAGCACCCGAGCTCCATTGCACTAGAATTCTCTGGTTGATTTGGAGGTAAGAAAGCATAAGCATGAGTCACAGAGGTTTCTTCATCGTCGTTGTTGTTGGTACAAGGGAAGGGTGGAAATAGGATTTGGAACATAATGCAAATCATTGTGTAACACAATGTCAGGGCTAAAGCTAAAAGAAAACAGACTTCAAGTCATCCTAAACTTAAAATCAGGAGGAATGGGGAAAAGACACTAAGTACAATTTCCTCAAGCCCGAAGTACCCTCAGTTCCTGGTGCCCTTTCGTGGGTTTCTTTTTTATTAATCAGAATGAGGAGGGTTACTGAGGCTGGGGAGATGCCCATTTAGATGGATATTCTGGGGGCAGCACAAGTAAGACCATAGTGATCATTGGGGCCTAGGCTCTTGGGAAAATGTATTGCAAGGAAGGAATCATACCTGCTGATGGTCACAGGGGTGACAAGGTTGGTGGTAGGCATCTCTGTAGTAGTTTGAGAACATTTGGGGTTACTCACTTTTTGTTCTGCAATAAGAACAGAGTAAGGAACAAATGGGCTCACATTCCCATGTGACTTCTCTTCCCTGGAGCTGCCCAGGGCTAGTCCAACAAGATTGCTGGCCCAAAGGCTTGAGGAACCATATGCATGCATTCTGTGGGCTAACATTATTGCACATTTTATGCCATTCATTACATATAATTTAGTACTCTGGCCTTTTGTTCCTGCTCTTCTTTGTTTTCATAGGAAGGCACATTTGCCTCCTCCAGGCTGATTGATGGTCTGGCCAGGCATATTCCTATAGAATGCTTTTTCTGTCAGTATGAGCTGAGTGTTGCTGATATCCAGAATGAAGCCAATACTAGGAACTCACAGATGTAGAGCATTTTATACTTTACAAAGTGTGTTTCCCTCACTCATTGTTATAACCTCCTCTTCTCCCCCCCCCCCTCAGTATTTGAAAATGGAAAAATAAATTGGAGAGAGCTGGAGTGACCTTCCAGGGTCACAACCCAGGTCAATTTCACAACTAAGACTACCTATATCTGTGCTCTTTCCAGTAGAACCTATCAGTATCTATTCTACCTTTGGTAGACCCCACAACGCCCTGTCCTTGTGTTATGGGCCAGAGTTGCTGACATCACAAATCAGTAAAGCATAAGTCTGTGTGTATGTTTGTGTGTTGGTATAAAACCAGAGGACTCTGTGTGTGTTTGTACCTGTGTAAGCAATCGTCATATTTGTATGAACGAGTGTGAATGTGCTACACTAAAGACCCAAAATCTAGAAGCTCCAGAAAAAAGCATCTGCTCTACACGGGAATGATCCCAGAAAAGAAAATGCCTCACCGTGCTCAGGGACCAGAGAGCAAACCTCCTGCTCCTCCTCCCTTACCCCACCCCTCTGTCCAAATCCTGGTGTGGAAAGAAGTGTGGAGAGGACAGGGAAGGGGAGGGGCAGGAAGCTGAAAGACTGAAAGAGGCTGAGTAGCTTCTCCCTGGAAACCCCAGGGAGGCCTAAGCTCACATCCTAGCCCAGGGCCATGTGGTATTTCCTAAGCTCTGTATGAACTGAAGGGGATTGAGTTGGCAGGGACTTACCTGGAGAAACTTCTAGGCTGATTGTCCTGATAACCTCAATAGTGCTGTTGACAGAGTCATAGATTCCACACCAATGGATGCCTGGGTCCTTCACCCCGAGGTTAGACATGGAGATGATGATGGTTCCAGTGTGGGTATCATCCTCCAGGGAGCCTTGTGGGTCCCTAAGTTGCCAAGTTAAAACCGACTTCCCGGTAATGAGTCTATCCCACACCTTTCCATCCACTTGAAATTTACATGAGGTTTTCCACCTGTTCTCAGCTCTCTGGGGATCATAGTGTGTGGGCTGAAAGACCCTCATCAATTAAAAGTTAATAAGGAGCCATCTCAGGGTGGGAACAGAAATAAATTTTATTCAGTTCTTGAGAATTGGACGTCCTCTGCTAGCACAGAGTAGAACCAGTAAAGGAGGTGCTTTACAAGGAGCAAAGCACCAATAATTATACCTAACACAAGAGAATTCCCACCCACCTCTGACCCTTCTCACCATTGGCTAGGAGGAGGTGGGCTTACAATCTGAGCACAAAAGCTAGACAAAGAACCGGGAAATTGAGGCACAGAAGCTAAAGAAGGAGATTATGATAAGGGGAGGGAGAGACCCTCTCCATTCTCTTACAATAATTTTACAGTAAAGGAAAGCAGGTCACAGTGACCCTATTCTTACTGAGCAATTCTTTAAACCAGAACCAGAAGAAAGAACAAAAAGTTTCAGGGTAAACTTTCCCAGAAGCTGAGCCATCTCATGGCCTCAGAATTTTTTTCACTTTTCTATTTCTTGATTTTTAAACATTTCTTAGTATAGATGTAGATATAGATATAGATATAGATATAGATATAGATATAGATATAGATATAGATATAGATATAGATATAGATATAGATATAGATATACTTATCTTCCCTGTGAAGTCTTCACATTTTATTTACCTCACGCAATAGCCACAACTCACTCTGAGTGTCTGCCCCTCCTGGTACTTCAGTTGGAACACTTGTCCCTGTGAACCTGAAAAAGAGATGGAGAAAAAGAGTTGGAGAGGACCAACTGGGTCTCCCTTGACTCCCCTCCCTTCCTTGACTGAAGAATATGAACAAGATAAGGGCTCTGGTCTCCTCAAGTAACATCTTCTTCTAAGAAAACATGACTCAGAGCCAGTCCCTCACACAGGGGAGCCTCCTAATCAGTGGTGTGCTAGTAAACAAATAACAACCAGTTGTTTCAATCTTTCTCTTTCCTTCCCTCTGTCCCTCTTTCTCTTCTTCCCTTCCCCTCCTCTGTCCTTCCTTCTCTCTTCTCTCACTTTGTATTTATACACATATCCATGTACATTTACATACTTGTGATGATTACTAATGTTTTCTCCATTCCTTTTTTAAGTCTAGCCAATTAACTAAACAATAAATCAACTCTTCATTTATATGCAGTGTTTACCAATTTTCAAATTGTAAATGCTCTCACTGGAAATTGAACAATCGTATCTTCTACGCCAGTGTGAGCTGGTTCCAGTATGCCATCCTCTCATCCCTCCCCAGGCCCTCATAGCCATGCAACATTGTACTCCCTCCCTTCTTCCTCTCTCCTCTATTTTCTCTGCTCCCTGCCAATCATCACCTCTACCCCTCCCTAATCTCCCCCCACACCCAGAACCGATTAACAGCAAAGGCAGCAGCAGTAGCAGTGGGGCTGACTGGGCCATCATGCCTCCATGGGTCCAGATTCAGGAGATGTGGAAGGTGGTCTCTTCATGCTATCCTTGGTCTGATGGATGACCCAAGAGTGTTGGTCCTGATTCTCCACTGCCTGATTCTGAGCCTCTGAGAGGAAAGAAGAAATAAGAGAGAGTGGGAAAGCTATGTTTGGGAAAATGAGTGCAATGCAAGGAGTAAAAATGCTGATCTCATAGAAAAGAGGTGAGATCACTTATATCTGGGGAATTCTAATTGTCAGGGCTCTGACCCCCAGGATGAGCTAGGGACCTTCCTTAAGAAGAGCTTTGGCCCTTAGAACCGCTAACAATCTTTGAAAATATACAGGTTACCAAAGGAGTTCCTACTCAGAACATTGTCCCAACCGAACTCTAACACCAATGTTAGACACCAGTGCTTCTTGAATTTTTTGGTCTAGGATGAAATACACTCTTAAAAATTACTGAGAATCCCAAAATGATTTTGTTTATGAGTTATATCTATTGATATTTACAACATTAGAAATTAAAACTGATGAATTCGAGTGAACTCTTCATTGATTCAACTAAAATAATAATAATCATGTTAATTCAAAATTAAACTAAAAACAACTTTTTTTTTGAAGTATCAGTGAGAAGTGTCAGTAACTGTGGAAGTCTATTCAGGATCTGGCTTAACGGGACAAAGCTGGATTCTCATATCTGCTCTCTATCCAATCTATTGCAACCTGTGGTTTTAACTGAAGTACATAAAATAATCTGTACAGTCAGAAGAGGAAGGTATATTTTAAGAGGCAAATAGAGACTTAGTACAATTATGTAAATAGTTGTGACCTAAGAAGACCCCCTAAAAGAGGGTTGGGGAGTCAGAGGAACCTCATTCTGCACTGGATAGAGCTCTAGGCATGGAGGCAATTGGAGCTGGTTTAAATCTAGCCTCAGATACTTATTAGTTGTGTGAACCTGGGCAACTCATGGACCTTATTTTGCCTCAGTATCCTCATCTTTAAAATGAGAGACAACAATAATACCTGCTCCCCTGAGTTATTGTGAAAGTCAATGAGATCATATTTGCAAAAAGCACTTAGCATAGTTCCTGGCCCATAGTAGGCACCATATAATGCTTATTCATTCCCTCCCCTCTTCCAGAGGTCATTGGACCATTGAGAATTGCTGGATTAAATGGTTCTTGAGGCTTCTCATGGCTGTGGATTTATGTTCTATGGTCCCATGACATATTTTACATTGATGGCAATCCTAGATTTATTCCTCTCTCTCTCCCAGGGGAGTAATGGACAGTAATTTCTGATTAGACAACAGGACTTTGTGTATAGCAGTCACCCCTCTCTATACTCCCAACTCCCTTTAGCCAAATGACTTCTCTGGGGCAGAGAATGGTGGGTGGAAAGGACTTAGAGTGACCAGGAAGAAGGGGAAGATTAATTTGATGTGTCACTTGTTTCTCTTGGCCATACAGAGAAGACAAGGGAAGAGGCAGTGAGAAGATGGCATCTTCCTCTCCTAGATGTTCTGCCTATACAGACCCTCTAGCAGCTGCAATCCATCTGAAATTATCCTCTCAGACCAAATTGCTCCATTTCCATTTGCCTGAATCCTGATGAAATACTAGGGCCGGTTCTCCTTACCTCCTTACCCTCTCCTCTATGCCCAGGCTCTTTGTATCCCTAAACATCAGATAGATGTGTGTGAGATCAGGAAGTCTATGGTGTAATGGAAGTGGTACTAAGAGCTAAGGCCCTTTCTTGAGGAGGACCACTATGCCATCCTTGAGGTTAGAACCTTGACCAGTGTAATCACCCAGATATAAGTGCTCTCATCCCTCTTGTATGAGATCAGTACTTCTGCTCCTTCCACTCCTCCCACTTCCCAAACCATAGCTTCCCCTACTCTCTCTTACTTCTTCTTTCCTCTCAGAGGCTCAGAATCAGGCAGTGGAGAGTCAGCCCCAGCACCTTCCTGCCATCCATCAGCCCAAGGACAGCATGAAGAGACTACCTCCCATGTCCCATGGAGGCATGATGACCCAGGCAGCCCCACTGCTGCTGCTGCCACCTTTGCTGTTAATGGGTATCTGGGAGAGAGGGGAGGTTAGGGAAGGGTAGAAGTGATGACTGACAGGGAGCAGAGAAGAGAGAGGAGAGTGGCAGAAGAGAGGGAGTACAATGTTGTGTGAGGGACTAGAGAGAGAGCAGTGGTGTGCTGGAGCCAGCTCACACTGGCTAGGAAGAGCTGATTGTTAAATTTCCAGTGAGAGCATTTATACCTTGAAAATAGGCAAACACTGCATACAAATGAAAAAGTGATTTATTGTTTTATTGTTTGACTTAGCTTTAAAAAGGCACAATGAGAGTATTAACGCAGATTAAACTTTAAAATGTGTCAAGAGTATGTAAATAATGGATATGTTTATATATGTAAAGTGAGAGAGGAGAGAGAAGAAAGAAAGAAAGACAGGATGGGGAGGGAAGAAGAAGAAGAGGGACAAAGGGAGGGAAAGAGAAAGATTGAGGGAACTAGTTGTTAATTATTTACTTGCAAAACACCGATTAGGAGGCTCCCTTGGGTGAGGGGTGGCACTTTGAGGCATGTTTTCTCAGAAGAAGAGGTTATTAAAGGAGATGAGCCCCTTTACCTTGTTCATATTCTTCAGTCAAGGAAGGGAGGGGACTCAAGGGAGGCCCAGCTGGGCTCTCCCTGACCTGATGATCTCTTTTTCAGGTTCACAGGGACAAGTGACCCAACTGAAGTACCAGGAGGGGCAGACACTCAGAGTGAGGTGTAGCTATGATCCCCAGAGAACTGAAGAGAGCTGGAAAACCTGGTGTAAATTGAGAGAGAATGGAAGGGTGTGTGCTAGAATAATTACCAAGAAGTTACAATCCTTTATGTTGCCATTTATGGAACCAAGAACTTCCCTGGAGGATGATAACAGCACTGGTACCATCACCATCACCATGTCTAACCTCAGGGTGGGGGACTCAGGCAACTATCAGTGTGGAATCTATGACTCTGACAAGGACACTATTGACGTTATCAGGACAATCAGGGTGGAAGTTTCTCCAGGTAAGTCCCTGCCAACTCAGTCCCCTTCTGTTCAAGCAGAGCTTAGGAAACACCTGATGTAGACATGACCCTGGGCTAGGCTGTGATCTAGGCTTCCTTAGGGTCTCCAGGGAGAAGCTGCTCAGCCTCTTTCAGTTTTTCAGCTTCCTGCTCTCCCCTTTCCTATTCTCTCCTCGCTTCTTTCCACACTGTGGTCATGGTAGCTCATCTTCTGGTCTATGGGGACAGTGAGGCATTTTCTTCTCTGGTCTCATTCACATGCAGGGCAGACATTTGTCCTGGGGTTTCTAAGTCTTGGGTATCTTGAGTCACGCTCACACTCATTCATACAAATGCACCTGTGGCTTACACAGGCACAGGCACACACAGGGTCCTCCCAACATATACACAGACACACAGAATTGTGCCTCACTGATATAAGATGCCTGAAGCTCTGGCCCCAGGAGACAAGGGAGAAGGTGGTTCCACCAGAGGTATTGTTGGAGCAGATCTTGGCAGGTTCTGATGAAGAGCATAGACATAGGGTCAAATCTTAGTGGTGAAACTGACTTTTGTTGTGACCCTGAGAGATCATTCCACCTCTCTTAGTCTTAGTTCCTCATTTGTAAAATGAGGGTGGGGATAAGGAGTGTGCTATTGTAACAGTGAATGTGGGGAATACTCTTTGTGAATTATAAATGCTCTCCATCTGGGAATTATTGTTATTGTCTTCATTCTGGATACCAACTACAATAACTCCTGGGGATAGAAGAAGCATCCCATACGGATATCCTTGGTCAGGCCATCAGAGTGCCTGGTGGGGGCAGAGAAGTCTGTTGGTGACATTAGCAGTAGAAACAATAGGTTAGAGTATTTGACAATACATAAGCAATGGGATATGATATACTATAATATATTAGCCCATAGCATGCATGCATATGATACCTAAAGCTTTTTCAAGGACCAACTTCTCATTGGGGCCAGCAGTCTAATATTCTGGACCCTCCAGAAAAGAGGAGGCAGGTGAGGTTGTTGGGTCAGGGGCCAAATGTTTCATTCCTCTGTTCTTTATTCAGCCACAAAATTGAAGGCCACCAAGCGTTCCCAACTTACCACTGAGATACCTCTCAGCACCAAACGTTCTCAACCTACCACTGAGATACCTGTCAGCATCCAACATTCTCAAAGTACCACTGAGATGCCTCTCACCACCTCTGCCATCTCCTTGGCCACCAGCAGGTACAACTTCTTTTTGGAAATCCATTGTGTCTCAGGAGCTCCCAGCCTCAGCATTTAATGTGGGTCTCACTTGTGTTGCCCCAGACTCTTAGTCTAAAGCGACCTCTTTCCAGCCTTGCCTTCTGGATGGGAGAAGAGAAGCAAAGAAAGGGAGATGAGAGTTTTCTTAGGCCTGGTGGAACTGTGTTTACTAGCTTTCCCCCTTTCCCTCATTTCCAAGTTTAAGATGGCTTGAAATCTGATTTCTTTTAGTCCTGACCTGGCACTTTTCAGTCCTGAATCCACATTACCTGGTGGGGAACCTTTCCATGTTAGAAGGTCACATTAATATTTACCTATAATAATAAAAATAAAAGGAACAAAAATGTATCAATAAAAATAAAATGATTTGTTCTGTAAAATTTGGATTCGAAGGGTTCAACTTAAGGACCTAGAAGGTCCCAGGTTCCCCACCCCTGTGCTGAGCCCTTCCCCTCCTGCATTTTGGACAGTGGCTATTGTTTATCTCACTTCCTCATCTCCAGACAAACCAGACAAATCTCCAGATTCCTCTCTTTTAAATAATTCTCTCTTTTTGATAAGGTAGGCAGTATTCCTTCATTACTCACTGGCAGATGTCTGTCTTCGTCACCCCAGAACCTCTAGTGGATCCCTATTACTTTGAGCACGTAATCCAACGTCCCAACTTCCATCTGACACTCTTCAGACTCTAGCTCCAGCAAACTTTTCTAGATTTCTAGAACATTGCTGTGTTCCACACCCTCCCTGCTCTAGCCAGCCAGTCTTCCTTGCTTTTCCTTACACACGACATGCCAGTTGTCATTTCTATGCCTGCACTGGCTCTGCCTCCTACCCCCAATGCAATCCCTTCTCACCTCTACCTTTAATTATCTAGAGCTTCCTTCAAGGCTCAACTCAAGCACCTCCCTCTACAAGAGACTTTAATTGCCAGTGACTTCCCTAAATATTCCTTTGTATTTATCTGGTTAGAATGTCGCATCTACCAGTTGGTTGGTGTATTGTCATTCCCCCAGAACACCAGAAGCTCCTTGCAGGATGAGATCACTTCCTTTCTATCCTTCTCTCCCCTATCTAGTGCAGCTCCTGGCTCTGGGCAGGCTCTTAATTCATAAGTGTTCCTTGATTCATTCAGAGACCTCAACCCTGCTTTGGGCCCCTGGGACAAGAGAAAACTATACAAAAATCAAATCTTCCTACATCCTGAAGTCACAAAGCGTGGAGAAGTGATGACCAGGATTCCTACTGAAGAACATCTGCTTTTTCTTCTCTCTTCTCTTCCCCCATCCTTGGTGTCATCTCACCTCGAATGCCCTCCTTGTTCTTTTATTCTCTGAAGCCTCCAGCCTGTTAGTGTTCCCTTGGAGAGCCAGGGAAGCCTCCTCTTCTTCACCCTCAATCCATTAACCCTTTATAGTGGACACACTGCATACCAAATGCAAACAGTACCTAAAGAGGATTCCATCAGTAAGTCAGCCAATAAGTTAGCTAGAATTTATTAAGTACCTACTGTGTGCTGAGTACTCTGCTAAGATCTGAGGATACAGAAGAAGGAAAAGAAGACCATCTCTGGTCTCAAGGAGCTCACAGAAAAAAAGAGGAGACAATATGCAAACAATTCTGTAGAAAAACCTATGTGCAGGACGAATTATACAGGAGATAACACACACGGGACATAATCAACAGAGGGGATGTAGGGAACCTCCAGAGGTGGGGCTGAGGCCCAGACCTAAGGGTCACTCACCCTACCACTACACTGCTTTTCTTGTGGCTGTATCTAACTTTTCTTCTTTTCCTCTCTCCCATAGCCCACCACACTCTTCCATTTTCTTCAGTTCCTCAGTTATCGGAGTACTATGTGGGCTCATTGTGACAAAAGGTGTAGTCTTAACAGTTCTGATTGCTCTGCTGGACAGTTGCAGGGGCCCAGGTGAGTAGAGACCCTTGATCTGACTTCATTTTCAGTGCACCAGGCAGCAGGGCCTTTTCAATTCCCAGACAGAAGTGCTCCCTGAGCCCCAAGCTCTAAAGGAAAGATGCCCAGGCATTTTGAAAAGTCTCATTCCTAGGGTTAGTAGGGTAGTATGGTTGAGAATTCCTTGAAAAGCCAACAGCGATAAAGGGGAGGAAATGTTATCCTTGGTATAAGTAGCCATTTTTGTTGTTGGCCTGGAGGCCATGGAGAGGGCTTGTAGGACACATGGTAAGCTTATGTCCCCAAAGGAATGGGAAGAAGTGGGGTAATAAGAAAGCAAAAATGGTGACTTGTTTGGGTGTTTTTTTCTCTCACTGATTCTGCCCTTAGGGCTGGGATCTCTACTTAGACATCTGTCCTGGGTCTATTTGTGTGAGAATTGAAAATAAGAGGTGTCAGGCCTAGGGGAAAAAAAAGAAATAATTTTAGGCTAAAGGAAAATGAGGAAAGATTTATTAACTGAACTTTCTCTTCTTTCCTCAGGAAAAGGAAGGAGCCAATCTGAGCTTTCTCAGGATCAAAATGACCAGAAATGAAATTAATTCATTTCAGTGTACATCCCAACCTGATGTATGTTCCTGCCATCCTGAGCCTGGCCCAGGCCACCAGCAACATGGGGATTTCCCTATCAGGACAAGGAATCCAGCCACCATGCCCATGCTGATTCCCTGCCAGGATTCTTGAACCCCTTTGTCTGCCTTTTCAGTTCTGAGTAGATCTCAGAGTTCACCTCTTTTTTCTTGTGATGAGAAACCACCCCATGTCTCTTCCTGACAATCTTATACCTCTGTAGATGGGTCAGTCTGCTTCTCTGAGGCCTTAGAATGGCTCCTGATTGCCTTTGAAAGGAAGATCAAATTCCTGGTCCTCAAGACCTTTCATAGTGTAATGTTCAGTTATTCATCCATTCTTCTTTCTCACTATTTCCTTGCAGAGACTCTCCTCTGTGGCCAGGTTGGGCTCTTCACGGTTTCTAGAACATCATATAAAGCTCAGGTATACATGGGAGCCACTAACCTGTACATTAAGGTCCCTCTGAGCTATGTTTAACATACAAAAACCATTTATTAATATGATCTGCATTGTATTATATATTTATTTATTTTGTACCTATTTCCCAATTATGTCTTAATCTGGTTCAGGCTGCACTTGAGAGTATTGGACATGGTGCAGCTCATATGGATATATCTGCACCAGAACAGGGTCATGCTCTCCTATCTGCCTTGCTCTTTTCCATTCTGCCTTTTTCTAAGGTCCTGCTCCCTGGGCTGCTATGTAGGTCCTATTTATCCATTAGAACCTTTAAGAAAACCTAACTCCTCGAAGATGTGTGAGATCCCCCAAGCAGATTTGAGGCACACCCTCTTCTTGGGAACCCACAACATTCTATTTTTCCTTTCCTTTTCAATTCGTACTGTCCTGAGGTGGGCTCTTATAGACCAAGGGATTTCAACCTGAGGTATATGACATTTTTCTACAAATGTTCTGGAAAGTAGTTCCAATATAACTGTTTTTCAGGTAGCTTGGTGGCACAGTGGGTAGAGTACTGGGCTCAGAGTCAGGAAAACTCCTCTTCCTGAGTTCAAATCTGCCCTCAGATACTTACTAGTTATGGGACTCTGAGCAAGTCATTTAACCCTCTTTGCCTCAGTTTCCTTATCTGTAAAATGAGCTGGTAAAGTAAATTAAAAACTACTCCTTTATCTTTACCAAGAAAACCCCAAATGGGGTCATAAACAGCCAGACATGACTGAAAAATTACTAAATAAGCTTTGTTCCAGGGGTTTTCTTTTTCTTCTAAGCTATAGGGTCAGTTCAGGTGTAGGGAGAGAGTAGAAAGCAGTTAGGAGGAAGAGGGCATAGATTTTGGTTACTTTAAAAATTTTTTTCTTTCTTTTTTTCAGCTTTAGACTCAAAGGCCAGAACACAAATACAGAATAGAGAAAAGAAACAAAAAAAAATATCATAAACTTAAATATTGGAACTTAAATACAAAGTAAGAAAAAAAGCACGTCATGGAGGATTCAAAATATGTAACAACAAATTTTCATTTCAAAAAAGCCTGTACATGTTGTCTTTAGAACTGTCCATTTTGCTTCCTTGTATGTTTTTTTTTTTAAATTTAATGAAAGAAAGAGAACAAGGACTTCTAAGAAAGAGTGATCTGAGCAGGTTACAGGTGCCCCTCATGAACCTGGAGAGGGGACTTGAGAATTTAGGAATCTCAGCATGACTTCTTTATCCAATATTTTGTGAAGTTATGATTCCTGAAAATGGATAATGTTATGAAATATGTCTTTTGCTAAAAGGTGGGGAGGACTTAAGACAACTCACAAATAAACACACAATTGTAGATCTCATACATCTATGGACAAAAGAGAATCTATTAACTTGGAAAACTCCAGTAGTCCTAGCACCCAAGTACTCAAGAACACAAGTACACACACACAAGCACACACACGCACACACACACACACACACACACACAAACACACATGTACCCATGCACTTATGTATTCATTCATTTCTACAATCCATTGCTATGGCACAGGAGGAATGTTCCCTCTGGGAACCCAGACTGGTACCCCCATGCAAAACAAAGAAATTCCTGAGTACTGGGCTCTCTGGTACAAGTGTATTTAGAAGACATTTTCCATTGAATCCCTTTTAAGAAAATTCCCCATCTTTGTGGTATTTCATCAAGGTTTTCTCCCCTTTCTTGCAGTGGAAGAGTATTTATACAGATTTTTGGAGGACATTTGGAGGTTAACATCAGAGATGATAAAGAACAGACTGTTTCACTGAAGGGTAAAAGAGATGAAAAATAAAGAATGGGAAAGGGAAGGATAGGTTAGGTTCCTTGAGGAATTAATGGATCAAGAAGACCATTGTAGGAATTTAGACTGGAGCTTCCCTTACCTAGCAGGAGTAGGGCTAGGACTACCCAGGCAAGCCCATGAAGTACAGGCTGAGCTCTCTGGGCAACTTCTGGGGAAACATGTGACAAAATAGACAGGACTGAAGTTGGGGATGATACTATCTCTGTGAGAGTCCTTTTCTCCCTTGCCCATCATCCCAAACACCAGGGCTACAGCAGAATCGGGGGATGTATCAAAGTTCCACCTCTCTGAGGGGAAATCTCACCATAGATTGCTGCCATTTCAGGCAATAGGCAGATCTGAGATACTGAACAAGTAACCCTGGGCACAATTGCTTAATTTGGGTTATGGACATTTAATCTACAGGGCAGCAGGCTATACTGAGCCAACGACAGCACTGGGGAGTTAAGCCAGAAGGCATTCACAGTGCCTCTCCGTGTCTTTCACTGTTCAACTGCCTGGTCTCTCTTGTCCCATAGAGATGAACATGAGCAGGGTCCAGAGTTTTGAGTTGTTACTTGGTAGGGCTTAAGTAGACTGAAGATCCTAACACCTTTTCCCAGCCTGAGTTTTTATCATCAATAAGTGCAATAGAGGGTGTAACTGCTCCCTAAATTCAGTCACATACTTGCATGTTGTCTCTGTGCTGACCAGGTTCCAAACGTCAGGAGACTGCATATGCAAAGGGTTAGTTCTCACCACAGTCCCAAGACATGATGTAGAAACAACTTATAGAATAGTTGGATTGCCACATCACACAGGAGATTCAAGCTTAGAGCAATCCCCTAGCTGAACTCTCATGCCCACAGTTCTCAAACTTTTTGGTAACAAAACCCATTTACACTGATAAAAGTTACTGAGTACACCAAAGAGCTTTTGTTTATGGGGGCTCTATTTATCAATGTTTACTTTAGTATCAATGAGAACTAGAAAAATTTTAAAATATTTATTAATTCATTTCAAATAAGAATAATAAACTTATTGCATGGTAAAAAAATTTTAACGAAAAATGTTTTTGAAAAAGCAAAATTAGTGAGAAGAATAAAGTAGAGTCTTTAATGTTGGAATTTATAAGAGACTGCTGGATCATCCTATTTCATTCTGCATTCAGTCTGTTGTTCGTGTGGGAATATAGGGAGAATATTTGGCTTCACACAAGGAAGGGAGTAAAAATTTTAAGAGACAGAATCTTGATTTTATGACAAAAATAGTTTTCATCTAGCAGATATTCAACAAAGGTCTCAGAGACTCAAAGGTTCTTCAACCATACTTTGAGAACCTCTGGATTAAATGGTCACTGAGGCTTCCTTTAGCTCCCTAGCTATGGTCTAAGATCCTAGGACCTAGTTGATATGCCTTTATAATTGATATGGCAATTGCTCTCTGGACTCCAAGGGGACCAATGGGGAGAATAATCAGTGGTTAGACTGCAGAACTGTATGTTCAGCATTCAACCCTCCCCTCGTTCCTAGCCTTCCTTAGCCAAATGCCTTCCCTGGAGCTGGAAAAAGGACAGAGAAGGCTAGGTGGGGAGGATCTAGTGGGAGCAGAAAGAAGAGAAGGGGCAGTATCTCATTTGCCACGGGCCCGTTCTAACCATAAAGAGAGGTTAATGGAAGAGAGAGTGAGGAGATCCAGGAATCTCTATCTGCTTCTGCCATAGGTGTCCTTTCTAAGTATACCCCATATTCCTAGCAGCTACTATCCATCTGAAATGCTCCCCTTCAGACCAGACAACTCCATTTCCTTTTGACTGAGTCCTGACTGAATCCCAGCCCTAATGCTAGCTCTGTCCCCTCACTCTCTTACCAAATCCAGACCTTTTGGGGGTCCTAAACACAGGGTTTTTGGGTATGGGAACAGAAAATCAGTGCAATAAGACAAGCTCTACTGGTGAGTCTGTCCTACTACAGGCCTTGGCAGTAACTCTAGAACAGCCTCAGGACTGAAGGAGGTACAGCCAAGATGGCAGACTAGCAGGAAGCCAGACACACAAGCTCCCCTCCACAAAACTCCTGCAAAAAGATCTAGAAATGGCAGCAGATTGAATCCTGATAGGGAAATCCAGAACAAGTCCCACTGAGTAATTTGTCCAGCTCAGGTTAGCATAGAGAGAAGCCTGTGGACAGTGGGGATGTGATTGGACCAGAACACTCCAGTGCCCAGGAAGAGGCTGTGCACCAGGTCAAGAGGATGTCCTATATGGACACCAAAGCATGTGAGACCAAGACCCACTGTAGTGGATATAGGTGCCACCTGATACCTTTGTTGCTCATTTACTCAGTTCTGGGTTGTAGATTCAGGGCCAACTAAGAAAAGGTCCTGCTCGTGAGGCTGCTATCCCAGGGTAGGGAGGCTCTAGATGGTGTCCTGGCCTACTTAGAAAGGAAGAAGTTCAAAAGCAAGGAGGAGAAGTGTGGCTCATACCCCACGAGCAGAGCCAGGTCTCATTTTCAGCATCCAGCCCAGCCTGCAGAGGAATAAGCAGGGCATGGATACCAGACCAAAGGGCAGCCTACAATTCTTTCACTAAGAACCAATGAAATCTTCCACAGGGTTGATAGGCGCAGAGGCCAGCAACACCCCACTGTTGCTCAAGCTGAAACTCAGATTGAGAACTTAGATCAGAGGGGCAGCAAGTATACTTGCCCTGAATCAGACTACATGGGATCCCTGAAGGCTGGCAGGTCCTCAATCTGTCCCTGAGATCCTGAAATTATAGAACACTCAATACTCAAGAAAGCAGCAATAGGATTAGCCCAGACTGTCTCTCCAGAAATGCCAGAGTCCAGAACCAACAACAAGACTAATGACAAGAAATAAGCTAGAAGAATGAGCAAAAAAAAAATAACCCCAACATAGAGAGTTATTTTGTTAGCAAGGAAACTCAAAACACAATTGCAGAAGACAAGAATGATTCTAAAACATGTACAAACAATGCCTCAGGGAAAAACACAGTTTAGGAACAAACTCAATTAGAACTCCTGGAAGAGATGAAACAAGAGTTGAAAACTGTTTGTTTTATAAGTGAAATGACAGTACTTGAAGAAAAATTTTGGAAAAGAAACAGGAGCTATGCAAGGAAGAATTAGAAAGGGAATTAACACTTTGGAATAAGAAATAGAAAAGCTTTTCCAAGCAACAAATTCTCTGAAAATTATTAATGAGCAAGCAGAAACTCCATTGAACAATGAGAAACATTAAAAGTAAGGCAAAAGATGAAAAAAGAAGGAAATTTAAAATATCTCATTTTTAAATGTGGCTGAAAACCAGATTAAGAAGATATAATTTAATAAATATTTGAATACCTGTCAGCTATGACAGCTATGTCCCCTTGAAATGCCTAGAAATAATGAAAAAGATTGCCATGATCTCTTAGAATATGAGTGCAAAACGGAGGTAGAAAAAAAAAATCTACCAATCACTTCCTAAGAGAAACCTCAAAGTACGAAATTCCTGAAACATGATAAGGCAAATCCAGCCCACATCAAAAAAAAAAAATGACTACAACCAAAAACAAACAAACAAACCTGTAAGCACCCAAAAAGAAAGAGTTCAAATACCAAGCTACTGCACTCAGGACCTGTCAGTCACTCAGGCTGGTAAGCTTCCTATTTATCTGAATTCCTCACTCTCACTCACCAACACCCCCCACACCCCTCCCCCAATATCTTACTCAATCTGCAGCCATGGCTTGTCAATTTTACACCCATAATATTTCTCTCATCCGCCCCTTCCTGTCCTCTGGCACAGCCACCACCCTGCAGTAGACACTCATCTCATTCCTGAAGTACTGCAATAGCCTGCTGATTGCCTCAGGTCTCTCCCTGCTCTATCATCCTCTCAGTGACAATAGTGATCTTTTTAAAGCACAGGTCTTACCATACCCAATCCCAAATCAATATACTCTGCGAGCTCCCCATCACCTCCAGGAGCAAATATACAATACTTTGGCATTCAAAGCCTTCTTATAGTTACAACCCTCTCCCTCACCCCAACCCACCCCACCTCCAGACCCTGATCCTCACTCTCCCTCCATCTACACACTTGGGATGCAGTGGCCTGTCCTCATGCTCCGTCTCCTGACTTTGGGCATTTCTCCTGGCTGAGCTCCGTGCATGCAACACTCTCTTTCCTCATCTCTGCCTACTGGATTCAGCTCCTACAGAGCACTTTTTTCATTAGCCTTTAATTCAAGTTCCTGCCCTCTGTTCATCAGTCCCAATTCAGGCTGCATGTAGATGCTTGCACATAATTGTTCACGTGTTGGCTCACCATTAGACTGTGAGCTTTTTAAGGACCAGTTTTTGCCTTTCTGTGTATCTCAAGACTTAGCACAGAGCCTTAATAAATGCTTCTTTACTGACAGCGCCTTCTATCTCCCACTTTGTATGTCCCTGAGGGTAAGAGACAAGGGTCCTATGCCCCAAACACAGGACTTCCCCTTGCCTTCCAGACTCCCACCTCCTACTACACCTGTCTGATCTCAGACTCCAATGAGAAGAGTGAAAATATCCTCTATGATCCCATCCTTTTTGATGGGATCCTTCCCTGCTCCATCCCTTTCTGGGCACGTCCTCAGAGGATGCTGAGAGCTAGTGGAATAACTTTAGTAAAAAGGGAAATTTCACCTTCTGTTGCTTTAATATTTCTGGACTTGGGGCTAGTGGTAGGGGAGGAGAGGAAAGGAAAGAGGAGAGAATATGAAGGAGAGACTGGGGAGGGGGAGAGGAAGGGTAAAGAAGGAAAGGAAAATGTAGCAGTGGTGGGAGCTAAGGAGGCCATGATGGTTGCTAAACTGGAGGAACACGAGCCAGAGCAAAGGAGAGGAAGCGCTAAGTCCAGTAGCGGCGAAAGGGAGAAAAGTGGCTGCTGTCACTGTGAGCGGGGAGCCTGAGAGTCTGGGCTCACCTCCCTCCTCCTCCCCTTTACTCTTCCAGCTCCCCTTCCTGTTCCCCTTGTGGAGGACCGGGTGGAGAGACCCTTCCCCCTCAGAAAGTTCAGCACTACCCACACCCCGGGGGTGGAGGGCTTCTGCCTCTTTCCAGGATGAGATGTATGGTCGAAGTGGAGCTCCCCACGCCCCCCAATCGAGGATAAGATTCCCTCCTCCGTTACTATTTCTGCAAACACAATGAGTCCCTTGCTCCTTCCCACTCCTCTCTCCCTTAGGGTCCTCTTACCCCTCCCGTCAGGTAGAGCTGGACAAGCTTAAACTCTTCTTCTCTCCCCTTCTCCCCCTTCTTTCTCCTGACCTCCACTCCAGGCAGCCGACTGACATCCCAGTGTCCAGAGAGCGTTCTCCTGAGAACGAAGCACCTTTAGCCTTTACAAAAAGGAACTAAGGAAGGGAGGTGGTGATGGCAACTAGGAAACCTTGGAAAGGTGTGTTGCTTGAAGGTGCAGCCCTGGAGGCTTAGAATAGACCATGAAAAGAGAGGAGAAGGGAAGAGGTGGACGCAGGAACTGGGGAGGCTTCAGGCTAGTATTTCTCTTGTTTGTATTTTACCGACTCTTTTTCTTTTCTTTCCTGCCCTCCCCCAATAATTCTAGTTACTTCCTACGATGGGACCCGATTTCTTTTCTCCAGAGTTATTCAAAATCCTCTCTCACTAAACCAGCCTTAGTATTTTATCTTGACTCCAACTCTCCTTTCCTTCCCTGATAGAAGTATTTTTATGTCTTCAAAAGAATTTCACAATTTCACCTTGTTTCCTCCTTTAATAGTCACCTGTTAACTTGTAACTTTTTGACGACATTGAACCCGGCATCTTAAGTGTCAGAGGTTATTTGAGAATGAAAGAGACTTTCCCAGGAAATTGGCCCTGAAGGCTGGCTCCCCCTGGAACATCCCCAGTCCTTCCATTTCCCATCCCAGAATGCCTCTGTTGGCTCCTCCCTCCCGAACCACACGTAAAGTGGGAGAAGGGGTTTGGTCCAGACATAGGGATAGGGATAGAAGTGCTTGCCCACCCTACTCCTTCCCCTTTGGCCCTCCTTTGATGCTTCAGCCAGTGAAGATGGTGATGAGGATGATGAAGAAGAGGATGAGGAGAAGGTGGTGGCCTGGGGACTTCCCCAACACAGAGGCCAGCTAGAAACACCTCAGTCCCCCAGTCCTCCCCATACTCCTCTTCTTCCTCCACTTAGGAGAGTTTCTTCTTAGCAAAACTAAGGAGCTGAGAGTCTTTCAAATGCTGCTGTCCTCTAAGCACTCCTCCTTGACACACCACTGGAATTTGCAGGATTGAGTGAGGTGGTCTGAGGTGGGGTCATCCACTCCAACAACCTTCTCCCTTCCCAGGATGGGAGAGTAGCCCCTCCTGCCACAACCTCCAGGTGCAGGCTTGACTAATCACGGAGACCTCCCCAAGCTGGGCTGGGGCTGTTAGGGGCACTGAAGGCTAAAGAAAATGGTTTATTTTCAATCCTCATCCTTCCTGACTTCTCTGCAGCCTCTGACACTATCTACAATCCTCTTCCCCTTGAAACTCCCTTCTCCCTGGGTTTTTGTGACTCTATTCTGTCCTAAGTTTCTTCCCAACTATCTGGCTGGTCTTTTCCTGTATTCTTTGCTTTATCTTCATCCAGGTCATACCAGTTAAAAGTGGGTCTTCCATAGGGCTCTGCTGCTCTGTCCTCTTCTGACTCTATTATTATTTCACTTGTGGATCTCAATCTTCTCCTATAGATTGAACTATCATCTTTATGCTGATGGTTCTCAAATCTGCTTAACTAGCCCAACCTCTTTACTGACCTCCAGTATCACATTTCCAACTACCATTGGACATCTTATATGGGATATCCCACAGACAGCTTAAAACTCAGCATGTTTTGAAGCTGAACTTGTTATGTTTCCCCTCTCCTGAACCCTGCACTTTTTCAAATTTCACTATCACTGCTGAGAGTATCACAGTCCTCCCAATCATCTAGGCTTACAATGTAGGTGTTACATTTAACTCATCAGCACCCCACCATCCCCTCCCCCAACAAAATTTGTTGTCAATGCTTGCTGATTTTACCTTCATAAAATCTCCCAAATATACCCCTTTCTCTCCTTTGACACTACTATCATCCTGGGGCATACCCTCATAAACTCCTACCTTGACCATTGCAGTAATTCATGTTGTTGGTTAGTCTCCCTGCCTCCAGTTGATCTTACACTCCGCTGTCAATCTGAATTTCTTTTGTTTTTAAAAAAAAGTTTTCTTGAGGTCTATATTTTCTCCCACTTGCTCTTCTCCCTCCCTCACCAAGAGTGCAAGCAATCTGATATAGGCTATATACATACAATTATATTAAACATATTTCCACATTAGTCATGTTGTGAAAGAAGAATCAGAACAAAAGGAGAAAAGCAAGAGAAAGAATAAATAACAATAACAAAAAAGAGAAAATAGTATGCTTCAATCTGCATTCAGACTCCATAGTTCTTTCTCTCGCTGTGGATAATGTTTTCCATCATGAGGTTTTTGTAATTTTCTTAGTTCCACATAGTTCCAAATTGTTCTCCAGAATGGTTGGATCAGTTCACAATGCCACCAACAATGCATTAGTCTTCCAATTTTCCCACACCTTCTTCAACATTTATCATTCTCCTGTTTTGTCATCTCTTGTCAGTTTTCAGAAGGAGAAATTGAAGATCTATAGGCATATGAAAAAATGCTCTAAATCACTATTGACAAGAGAAATGAAAGTCAAAACAACTCTTAACCACATCTATCCTGTCAGATTGGCTAACATGACAAAACAGGAAAATGATAAATACTGGAGAGGATGTGGGAAAATAGGAGTGCTGTTACATTGTTGGTGGAGTTGTGGACTGTTCCAGCCATTCTGGAGAACAATTTGGAGCTACACCCAAAGGGCTACAACAATTTGCATAACTTTTGACCCAGAAATATTACTTGTAGGGCTGAATCCCAAAGAGATCATACAAGTTGGAAAAGGATCCGTATATGCAAAAAATATTTATAGCAGCTCTGTTTGTGGTGGCAAAGAATTGGAAATCAAGGGGATGCCCACCAATTGGGGAATGGTTAAACAAGTTATGATATATGGATGTAATGGAATACTATTTTGCCATAAGAAATGGGGAGCAGATGGACTTCATAATATCCTGGAAAGACTTATATGATCTGATGCTGAGTAATGGGAACAGAACCAGGAGAACATTATACATGGTATCTGTGATGAATAACTTTGATAGACTTGGCTCTTCTCAGCAGCACAGCGTTCTAAGACAGCTCCAAAAGACTCATGATGGAAAAAGTAATCCACATCCAGAGAAAGAATTACAGAGTTTGAATGCAGATTGAGGCAAACTACATGCTCTCTCTCTTTTTTTCTTCTCATTTGGTTTTCTTTCTTCTTTCTCATGGTTCATTCCATTGGCTATAATTCTTCTTTGCAACTTGACTAGTTGAAAATAAGTTTAATGTAAAGGTATATGTAGAACCTATATCGTATTACATGCCATCTTGGGGGGAAGGCGGGAGGAGAGCGAGGGGGAGAAAATTTGGAACTCAAAAACTTAAGGGAATGAGTGTTGTAAACTAAAAATAAAAAAAAATTAAATAAAGGCTATGACAATCCTAGTAAAATGAATAATATTTACAAAAATATAAATTGTCCAGATTAACAGAAGAGGAAATAAAATACTTAAATAACCCCATTTCAGAAAAAGAAATTGAACAAACCATCAATGAAAACCCTAAGAAAAAAATCTCCAGGGCCCTTTGGACATAGTTTCAAATTACTCTCCAATGGTTGGATCAGTTCATAGCTTCATGTTCCAATTTTCCTACATTTTCACTAGTATTTATTATATTCCTGTTTTATCATGTTAGCCAATCTGACAGGTGTGATGTGGTACCTCAGAGTTATTTAGATTTGCATTTCTCTAATCAATAGTGACTTAGAGCATTTTTTCGTGTTACTGTAGATAACTTCAATTTCTTTATCTGAAACTGCCTTTTCATATCCTTTGACCATTTATCAATTGGAGAATGACTTGTATGCTTATAAATTTGATTTATTTCTCTATATATTTGAGAAATGAGGTCTTTATCACAGACAGTGGTTGTAACAATTGCTTCTCAGCTTTTTGCTTCCCTTATAATCTTGATTGCATTGGCTTTGTTGGTACAAAAACTTTTCATAATGTTCTCTATGTCTTGTTCACTCATAAATTCTTCCATTTCCACAAATTTGATGGGAAAATATTCCTTGCTCTCCTACTTTCCTTATAGTATCAGCTGTTATATCTATATCATCTACTTATTT
Organism: Phalanger gymnotis; assembly: GCA_028646595.1. NCBI lineage: Eukaryota > Metazoa > Chordata > Mammalia > Diprotodontia > Phalangeridae > Phalanger > Phalanger gymnotis. Next base: position 195,459,956 of record CM053627.1, read on the forward strand.
TAACTTTATCTTGGCATATGGTGTAAGATGTTGGTCAAGCCTAGCTTCTGCCATACTATTTTCCAGAGGTCCTAGCAGTTTTTGTTAAATGGTGAGTTCTTATCCCAGAAGCTAGAATCTTTGTATTTATCAAACAGTAGATTATTGTAGTCATTGACTACTGTGTCTTACGTACCTAACTATTCCACTGATCCGCTACTCTATTTGTTAGCCAATACCAAGTAGTTTTGATGATTACTGCTTTATAATACAATTTAAGATTGGGTATGTCTTGGTTACCTTCCCTTGCATTTCTTTTCATTAATTCCTGTGATACTCTGGACATTTTTTCTTCCAGGTAAATTTTGTTATCATTTTTTTTCTAGCTCTATAAAGTAAGTTTTTGGTAGTTTGATTGGTATGGCACTGAATAAATAAATTAATTTAGGTAGAATTGTCATTTTCATTATATTAGACCACACTACCTATTAGTAGCTGATATTTTTACAATTATTGAGATCTGACTTTATTTTTTGTGAAAAGTGATTTGTAATTGTGTTTATATAGTTGCTGACTTTATCTTCAGAGGTAGACTCCCAAATATTTTATGATGTCTGCAGTAACTTGAAGTGGAATTTCTGTTTCTGTTTCATGCTGTTGGGCTTTGTTAGTGTATTATGAAGGCAGAATTTATGATTTCAAAGAGAATCATATATATGTCTGAACAGTTCAGAACTGCAGGATATAAGGAATTCTCTAAGTAGAAGGCAGAAGAATTAAAGCATTTATTCAGGCTCCAAAGTAACAGATCCA
>CM053627.1:195461247-195485715 GCA_028646595.1 Phalanger gymnotis
AGGGAACACGGAAACAGATGTGACACAGACATTGCTTTCAATGTCTCAATGTTTCAAAATAAAGGAGAAGGGGTAGGGGATTTGTACATGACTAAGTTTTATGAGAGAATGAGATGAGTACAAAACTGTCCCGAGCAGAATGCTATGATGAATGTGAGGGAGGAGAGATCTCTTTCAGCTGGGCTCAAGAGGTGGGAGTAGGAATGGGGAAGCTGATGAGGACATAATGCCTGACTTGGGGCTTGAAACAAGGGAGAGACCACAACAAATGAAGATGGGGCTGGGACCATGGAATGCTATTCCAGGCATAGAGTACAGCATGAACAAAGGCATGGAGAGAGGAAAGAATACAGTTGGGCTGGAACATAAAATAAATGAGGGGAAGCAGTAAGAGATAAGTCTGGGAAGATCATGTAGAATCAATTTCCATAGAGCTTCGAATGCCAGTCTAAGTAACTTATAACCATGAATGCACAAATATATACACCAGGAAGCTTCCCTCATTGGTTCCTCTTAAATCCTCCAGTAACTAGCCATTTCAAGTCCCAGAATTGGAATGGAACTCATGATAGCTACATTTTGAGTTGTATTGGGGTAGCAGGAAAGAGGATAAGGAATGGAACCCTATCCATGGTGATAAACCTTAAGCTGGGAGTAGAGAAGAGCAGAGCTGGACAACTGGGGCAGTATCTCTCTATGAACTTCCATGTAGAGGCTTCACTCCTCTAAGGGTGTCTCTTTTGACAGGTGATGACTCTGAGACCCAGGGAGAGAAGCCAAAGGTGAGTAAGACTTCTTATCCTTTACCTATAATGCACCTATGGAGGGCTTCAGATCTTTCACCTGTGTAATGTTATCTGACCCACACCACAGCCCTGTGCTGAGGGCAGGATGGAGTTTTTATTACTCTTCACATAAGCATAAGCTCCTTTCCAGCTCTAGATGATTAGAGGTAGAAAGGAACAGATTAATTCAACCCACTCATTTTGCAAGGGAAGACCCCAAAGTCCACAGAGGTCAAGAGACTTGACCAACATTACACTATGAGTTAGTGACAAAGTGGGAATTCCAGTTCAGACTTCCTGATCCCCTACCCTATGCACTTTATACTATAACACACATTGCCCAGTGACAGAAAAGAACTCAGACCATCTGCCAAGAAGTCATTCCCTTGCCTCTTGACAGGAAATTTCCTCTCTCTTCCTACTCTCAAGAGCGCAGATAGGCAGATCTGTCTGTCCTAGTCTAAAAGATCTCTTGAAGTAGAAAGGGGCAGAATTTACGTTATAGATCATAATGATTCCATTTGAAATGAGAAACTACATTTTCAGCTTTATAAAATTATGGCCTTATATGCAGGGCTATAACTAGGAATTCTGGTGCTTGGGGCAATGTTGTCAGAGTTGGAGAAGTCAAAGTGTTGGCCCACCCAATACCGTGGGCAGGTATTGAAGCGTGTGGGCAGGAAGAGGAGGAAGGAAGGGTGTGAAGACAATTTTACCCAGTTGAGTGAAGTTTGGCTGTATGTGGTAAACCCCCACCAGAGAAAGGGGATGTGACAAGTTCTGGTGCCACAGTCATTTGGAAGAGGTGGATATATTCATGGGCCATAGGAGAATGGCTGGACTCTTGTGGTGCAATTAGGGGTTGAAGTGTAAAAGAAATTTCAAACCATTGGGCATAACAGTTTGAATAGACAATTCATGAAGAAGAGGACATAGAAGAAAGCATGTGGGAATCAGGATTAGGGTCTTGTCTATAAGGCAAGAAAGGTGCTGTCTTTTGCAATAAGACCCACAGAAGTCCAAGCACTGTGAGGATGGAGCCAGGGAAGAAGTGTGCCCCCATGCCCCTTGAAAGATTGGCAGCCAGATAGAAAGTCCCAGTCACTCCATCCTACTTATAACTCCACTTATATATTTTAATTAAATTTTAATTGACAATTTTTGTTTTTACATCATCTACATGTCCTATCATAGTCCTTTCCTCAAACTCTTCCAGAGATTTATCCCATAAAATAAAGAAGGAAAAATATGGAGGCCCATAGGAAAGGAGTAGAAATTCTTAGCAGAAGATGGGCCTTAGGAAATAAATTGGAACTTTGTGAAGCAGTTGAGAAGTCATAGAAAATAGTTTACCCCATTGAGTATAGCCTTGAAGAAAACCTCTAGGAGGAGGAAAAGAGGAAGAAGATACAGTGAGGGTAGGAGGAAGGTTAGAGTGACTTATCTATGAAGCAAGATATGGCATACATCAGCTTAGGGCCAACAGAGTTAGGTAGAAAATGCTAGAATGAGCTCAGAGGGGAAGCATGCTCCCATACCCCTTAGACAGTGGACACCAAGGCACAAAGCCCCAGTCACACCATCCTAGTTACAAATGCATGTGTTTATTTTACCTTTGTTTCATGGGATGCCTTAACCAAAGAATTTGTTACCTGGTGGACAACCTTTTGGTCATGAACTCCCTGTGCTTGGTTGAGCTAGTCCTTGGACAGTAGACACCATGCTCCTTTCTAATCTTTCCAGATTAACAGAAATTACCAGGGCCTATTTTTTTAATGTAGTCTGAGAGATCCCAGGGTTAGTTACCTGACATCCCTCAATGAGACATCATCAGAGGAAGACTTGGTAGAGACCCAAGATGTTCAGAAGCCATTATATTGTGAATTGCTAGTGCACTGAATAATCGAGGCAGAGGGAGCAGCAACTCTGTAGGTTCCTTTATTCAGAGAAGGTCAGATCAGCAGTTACTGCAAGTCAGAAACTGCTATTAAATACAAGAAATGGAACACTAGATTGTTAGCTCCTTGAGGGCAGGGACTGTCTTTTGCTTCCTTTTGTACTCCTCTTGCTTAGCATGATGTCTGGCACATAGTAGGTGATTAATAAATGTTTGTTGATTAATTGATCAAGTAAGATAGGACAAACACAGAACTCTGCTACAAATCATCAAAGCATTAAAAAAAATCTCTCATTTTCAAAAATGTATTAGTCACTAGAGATTGGTTAGTATAATGGAAAAAGCAGTGGGCTCATAGCTAAGAGGCCTGATTCTAGTTCTATCTCTGCCATATCCTAGCTGAATGAGCCAATGGGGTTATAAAACCTCTTGGAGCTTCAGTTTCCTCAACTCTAAAATTAGGATACTTGTACTGTTTACCTCACAAATTTCCTGTGAGGGATGTGCTTTGTAAAACCCCCAAATGCTCTTGAAATATGTTGTTATTGGTATCAATATTATGGGGTTGGGGTGGAGTGGGGTGTTGATCAGGGGAATTCCCTAATCTCTGTGATGATCTCCTCAATCAATGAGATGAGCAGTGAAAGAGCCTTTGGGGCAGGTGATGAGCTCCTCCCTACTGAGAGTGTGGGCATGGCCATTGGTGCTGAATGGATAGGACTGGAGCTAATTGGGATTTAGGAACTGAGGCTATCTTGAAAGTGATTTCCTGGTTGGGACTGTGGGGAAGACAGAATTGCCAGAGGAGGCAGCCCTCTCTGCTGGCCTATAAAAACAAGTTGGCAGAGCAGTCGGGCATTTTGAGGGCCCCTTTTTTCTTTTCTGGGTTCAGAGGACAGACAGACCTGGTCTGCCATAAAACTGGTATGTTCTCCAAACAAAAAAAAAAGGTTGTACAGGATGACTGTAGTAACTCATTTTGGATTCTCTAATATTGGTTTGATTGGAGTTCCCTAGTACCATTCTGAGGCTTTTGCTGGTAAATTTTAACAGTGAACTCCACTGCACTACTCCTCCCCATCTACTAGGTGCCAGGTCCTGTGCTAAGTGCTTGTGATATAAAAAGGGGCAACAAAATGGTCCCTACCCCCAAGGAGCTTACAATGATCACTGGGAGTCAGGGCATCTAAAGTCTAGTTCCTCTTCTGCCACTAGCTTTGCGTGTGATCTTGGCAAGTCCCTTTCCTTATCTTGGCCTCAGTTTACTCATGTATGAAATGAAGGGATAGACTAGATAATTTCAAAGGTCTCTTCTAACTCCAACATTCCACACATGAATCTATGACATTCCCCACAGATGCTTACTAGGCATTTTCTACCCTCTCCCTACCAAATCAGTGTTTCTTCCTATCTCTCTTCCCCTGGCTTCTAGAGCTCTGCCATGGAAATGGACAGTAATGAGGATGCTGAGGACATCCATTATGCCACAGTGTCTGAGAGAAGCCGTGGAGAGCTGATCAGTGTCAAAACTCATACTCCTGTTGAGGCTGTGGATTATGCCACCATAACAAAGAAGTGATGTCAACTGCCCAGGTCAAATGCTCCTCGGAATCCAATGTGGAGGGACTAGGAAAGTTCACTATCAGCAGCATTGGTGAAGCATGCCTCCTCCAGAAAGGAAGTGGTAGAACAAAAATGTATGAAAATGAGAAATACGTTATTAGACATGAACCATGTATAGATTTGTTTTGTTTAGCTATATTTCTTTGTTGTGGGAGAGGATTCTATAGGGTTTTTTTTTGGGGGGGGGGGTAGGATGGTAAAAAAAAAGCCCAGCATGAATAAAACATCTTTTTTTATGTATTAAGCATTTACCTTGCACAAAGCTCTGTGCTAAGCCTAGTATGTGTTTCTGATGGGCAAGAGATTGGCATTGGGGAGAAAGAAGGAGGTGTATTCATGGATTTAGGATCTCATTGATATTGATGGAGTTCTAATAGAGCTGCCCCCAGCCCCAATATTCTAATTTCATTATAGACCCACTGTACCTGTCACGCCTTCCCCCATCAATATCCTAACTTATGCCTCACTGTTCACTGGAACAACAGGCATGTTCCCACAGAAACAGAAACCCAGCACTGTCCCACAGAAACCCTTTCTCATGAAACAGGTGTGTAGTCACAACCACATCATCTATCTTGACCAGACAGAACCACAATAGCTAGCCAATTGGAGAGCAGCATGACCAGAATGCTTGACCACCAAACTGTAGAAGGGGCCCACACTATGATAGCGCCTGTGCAGTTCCACTGAGGCTAGGACCAATCCTTCATTACCTAATCCCTTAACAAATTCCTCCTGCCTTTTTAGTATTAATCATATTCCTGTATTCTATGTAAATTTCTATTATGTAATTGCATCTTTACCCTATAAAAATCCATCTTGCTTTCTCTGAAGCTGCTGGTTCCTCTTGGAACTTAGCCTGCTCCATGAGCAGCGTCAATCTCAATAAATGCCTATTCTTGGATTAGAGGTGGTCTGACTCTGAATTCTTTGAGATGGTTCCACCACAACACATCATGAAACTGCAACAGCTTTTGGCCCTAGGTGGGCAGAGACTAAACCTCAACAATTTGACTATTACCTCCATTGTTGCAGATAGCAACTCATCCATGACCTTTCATCCTATGTCAATCATGTCCTTCTTGTCCAGAAAGTCCTCTGTGGGGAGTCGACCCAACATTCTGGAAGACTTCTAGGTTTCCCAATGTTTTGTGCTTATCAGCAGAGTTTGTGGGTTGTCCATTTGTTATTCTTCACTCTTGTCACATGAGCGACTCACTTTCTTTTCTGTTCCTTAATCTCTGTGGCAATACGCTTCATACCACTTCCTTTGCCCATTAGTTGTGAAGTCATAAACTGCAGCCTACTCATACCCACCATGTACCTTCTTCATTTCCCTTTGGGTGGATTTCAGTTTCAAGTCTTCAGAAATTGGTTTGTTTTTTTTTTCCCTAGAACTCCTTGTCAAACATCATCACCGGAATAATCTTAATTAAAAATGGGACTTTGTGTCCAGGAAGAAATTAAAGCTAATTAATGACACACGGTGAGGCTGGTGAATTGCTTGAGTTCAAGAGTTCTGAGTTGCAGTAGGGTTAAAGCCAATTGGTCTAGGACCAATATGTCAAGCCCTTGGAAACAGAACCACTAGGTTGGCCCATGTCAGGAAAATGGAGCAGGTAAAAGCTTCTGAGCTAATCAGAATCAAAATTGGGCCAACAAGTGGCTACTACACTTTTAGCCTAAGTAAAATAGGGAGAACCAAACTAAATAAAAGCTCTTGTAATGGGTGTTGGGTATATACCTAGACCACCTAAGATGATGTCACCCAGAAGAATATGCTGTGGACCTGCTTAATTGGTACATACTTGAGCATTCTCCGCTTGACTGCTAAGTGGTGAGGAAGAGCCTTTTTCCACTGACCACATAGCTGGGGCTGTCAGTAGCATTAAAACTGCACATGTGAACCATGCAGTAAATAGGAAAAGGCTTGAAGGGCCTCCTCTTCCCTCTCTTCCACCCTCTTAGGACATATGATCTCAACAAACAGCCCTGAAGTTTGGAGTTTTTCTTTCATTCCTTTCCGTCTAGAACTGGAATCTCCAAACTAAGAGCAAACCCTGGGTGGTGAGAGGGGTTAGGGTTCAAGGGTGCAGGAAACTAGCCCAAAGTAACATTGAACTTGAACTTCATGAGACTAATGTTGTATGAAAACTAAGCTAAACTGTGAGCCTACCCCCAAGGTGTTGGAGGGAAATGTTTGAATGTTTGTTCTTCCTAAATCTTTGAAGTAAATATTCCTTTGTAAAAGCTAATCTAATGATAAATAATTAAATAGAATTGGGTTGCTTGTCACTGAGGCCCTAAAATGGGGAGAACATACATGGTAGAGGCTTGAGCCAAGAGCAGAGAAGAGAGACTACCCAACCCCCTAAAGGTACTGGAGATCAGGGTGTGTGTGAGAGCAGGTTAAAACATAGCAAACCTGGTCCTGAGAAAGTACAGCCAGAGCCAACCAATGTGACATACTATGCAATTTCCCCAAAACAATCCAACCTACTCCTCATCTGGTTTAATTCTGGACCAAGAGCATTGTCATGTGCAGTGGTTCTGCAACATATATAAAGATACTTCAGCCTACTCATGCCCATCATGTACTTCTCCATTTCCTTTTGGGTGGCATTCAGTTTTAATTCTTCAGAAATTAATATTTCCCATAACTCCTCCTCCTCCTCCTCCTTCTCCTCCTTCTCTTCCTCCTCCTCCTTATTCTTCTTTATTTTCTTCTTCTTGTTCATTTTCTTCTTGTTGTTCATTTTCTTCTTCATTTTCTTCTTCTTCCTTCCTTCCTCTCTCTCTCTCTCTCTCTCTCTCTCTCTCTCTCTCTCTCTCTCTCTCTCTCTCACACACACACACACACACACACACACACACACACACATGCTAATTAGGATAATTCAGATGAATTCTTTGAAGGATTATGGATGTCACTTAGGAACATGCTATGTTCCAGACTTGATGCGATGGTCACAAGGTCATCCACAAATAGGGACATTTGAAGGACTTTGCCATCCATAAGTGACCCCTCTTTCATTTGTATTGTATTACATCTAGGACATTCAATCTGGAGTCAGAAAACTCTGTATTGAGTATCTAGGCATTAACTTTACTTCATTCAGTCTCAATTTCCATATCTATAAAGTAGTAATAATCATAATAGCACTCACTTCACAGAGTGGTTGTGAATATCAATGAAGATAATGTATTTGAAGTGCTTTGCAAATCTGGAAGTGCTATGTAAATTTCAACTATTTTAATTATTGCTATCTCACTTTTCTTGTTTTATTTGGAGGGGGGTAATTGGGGTTAAGCGACTTGCCCAAGGTCACACAGCTAGTAAGTGTGTCAAGTGTCTGAGGCTGGATTTGAACTCAGGTCCTCCTGACTCTAGGGCTGGTGCTCTACTCACTGTGCCACCTAGCTGTCCTGTTATCTCACTTTTCTTATCTTTTTCAGTGTAGGTCAGAGAGAAATGGTCTTGGGACAGGTTCTGATCTACTGTCATTCCTTTGTATTCAATAAGATATGGAATGTTGCTCAAGTGGAGAAGATAACTTCTTTTATAGTTGAGTGAAAGCAAATAATAATGATAATAAATTAACCAGAGCTCATCCTCTATAGGCTCACTGAAAGAACACTAAATAGAACTCCAAGAGTAGACAGGATGATGGTGATGACGTGTATTTCATACTTTTCTTCTATGACTTTGGTCTCCTCAGAGATGTCCTGGGAAACTATGATTCTTTGGGATGGCAGCATCTATTAAAAATGTTCTTCTTCAGTGTTTATGCTTCAATATATGGTTTGGGCAAATGTGGGAATTATAGACCAACATCCCTAAAGACTATTGGTAAAAAAATAAATTTAAATAAATCTTAACAAAAATACAAATGCATTTTTCACTGTGGTAAAATTGGGCTCATACTAGGGACACAAGGTTGATCCAACTTTAGGAGAACAAACCACATAGTTAATTATATTAAAAAAGCAAGAACTCATCAGATTATGTGATCGTAGCATTAAATGTAAAAAATAAAAGCCATTGACAGAATGCAATACTTATTTATATTCAAAATGTAACAAATCATAGGAACAGAAAGGGCATTTTTTCATATATCATGAAGACATATATCTAAATCTGAAAGATGGCATTATTTGTAATGAGGAAACACTAGAATTTTGACATAATTCAAGAAATATTTGCAATAACGATAAGACAAGTGAAATGAATTAAAAGCTTGTACATTGGCAAAAAGGTAACAAAATTATCACTCTTTGCTAATGACATGAAGGTACTCGATAAATCTAGATAATATAATAATGAAATTCATTTGGAAGAACAAATGGGCTAAAATATCAAGGATAATGGGGGGGGAGTAGAAACAAAGGGGAAACAGCGATCATAAAATAGTAATCATCAAAACAGTTTGATACTAGGCAGAGTAGGTCAGAAAATTCCAAAATCTCCAGATTTCCTCCACAAACAAGACAAAATAGTGCCTCAGGGTGAATGCGGAGCAGCAAAAATAAACAAAAGTTGGGGCAGAACAGTGCTACTACTAGGACAACTGGAAAAGATCTGAAGAAAGACCCCAGGACAGAGGATCTGCCTGAGTGAAGTGTAAACCCCTCCAGGCTATCTCGGCTGAAACAACAAGCCCTGGGGGCAGCTGGGTTAGGAGGTAGCCTCAGCCTCAGTCACAGGAATTCTTGCTTCACAGACAGTATGAGGGGTCAGGCATCTGAGAAGGGGAAGATTGAATGAACCTCTGCTGCTGAGGCATGCCAGGCCCAGCTGTGCTGCTGAGAAACGGTCCAGGGGAGAAGGAAACAGCACACTACCAGTGAGTACAGAAGCAGTGGGGCAGGGATGCTGCTGGCTCTGGGAACTTACAGGAGAATTGAGTTCTTGGTTTTGGTTCCAGGCAAGTGGAGAGAACTGAAGGTCATAGACACTAGAGGGTTCCCAGAGAGCAAGAGCATTTCCAGCATAATGTGCTAGGGGGCCCTAGCTGTGGATCAGAGGGGGAAAGGGGTACAGAGGTTGGGCCCTGGACAAAGCTCAAAAATTAACAGTAGCAAGAACCTGAGGCCAAAGGCACCATCCCCCATACCCCAGGACTAGAGTTGATTATAATAACAAGCTGCTAAAAAAAAAAATGAGCAAGAAAAGGAGAAAGTACCCAACCATAAATTGTGGAAATAGAGAAGATGGAGGAGGATACTGAAGCAAAAAAATGCCTCTCCTACCCCAAAGAATAATGTCAAATGGTCACCTGCTGAAAAAAATTCTTAGGAAACTCAAAAAAAAAAAAGACTTTAAAAATCAAATAAGGAAAGTTGAGGAATTTTTTTTAAAAAAAGAACATTCCAAGAAAGCCATGAAGATTATGAAAAGAAAGTCAACCAACTGGAAAAGGAGATCGAGAATCTTAAGGAAGAAAATAACTCCTTGAAGACTAGAATAGGACAAGGGGAAACCTATGATGTTATAAGAGACCAAGGAATAATTAAAAAAAAAGAAATATTTAAAGAATGAAAAAATAGAAGAGAATAGAAGAGAAAAACAACTGATCTAGAAAACAAATCAAGAAGAGAAAATGTAAGAATAATTGTACTACCTGAAAGCTATGATCAAAAAAAAATCTTGATACAATAATACAAGAAATAATTAAAGAAAATTGCCCTGAAGTTTTAGAACAAGAGAGGAAACTAGAAATAGAAAAAAGCTACTGATCACCACCTGAAAGAGATCCCAGTATGAAAACCTACAAGAATATCATAGCCAAATTCTTAAATCCCTAGGTTAAGGAGAAAATATTACAAAGAAAAAGCAACTCAAATATGGCAGGGCCACAATTAGAATTACACAAGGCCTAGCAGTGCCTACATTAAAAGACCACAGGTCTTGGAACACTATATATGAAAGAGCAAAAGAACTGAGGTTGTGACCAAAAGTATCATACCCAGTAAAGTTAAGTATAATCCTGAAAGGGGAAAAAATAGATATTCAATGAATTGACAGACTTTCAGGATTTTGTCACAAAAAGACCAGAATTTAATAGAAAATTTGACATACAAGATACAGGAGAAATATAAGGTAAATGTCAAAGACCAATTACAAGGGACTCAATAATGACAAATTATTGACTTTTTATACAAGAAAATGTCAACCATATACCTAAAATTGTCGTTAATAATTGGGTAATTCAAAAGTAAGATTGGAGTAGAGCTGTGTATGATGTGATTCTAAAAAGAAAGTGGTGTGGGAAAAGATAAAAAGAGTAATTATCTCTTACAGATGAGGTGAAAGAGGAAGAACTGGTACAGAGGAATCATGTGGGAGAGGAGGGCTGTTAGTGCTGGAAGGCTACTCACATAAGATCTGGGTTAAAGAGAGAACAACATATACATTTAGATGGGAATAAGTCTTCTAAATTAAAAAAAAAATAAGAAAATGAGGGAACAGAATGGAGGAGGTATAGAGGATTGTATAGATTAATGGGAAGAAGTTAAAGAGGAAAGAACATAGATAGGTAGAAAGATATAGATATAAAAGTCTTCTAAATTAAGAAAGAAACAAGAGGGCAAGAGGATGGGGGAAAAGAGGATAAGGGAAGGATTCTTAGAGGGGGTAGGTTAAAGAATAGGAGGGCAAGGTAGCAGGTAGAAGTAAAGCAGAGGAGTGAAGAGGGATAGGAATAGGGTGAGAAGGATAGAGAGGAAAAATAGGGAGGAGGAAAATACATAAACAATCTTAGCTTAGAATGTGTATGGTATGAATTTACCCATAAAATGGAAACTGATAGCAGGTTAAAAATTTGAATTCAACAATATGTTGCCTTCAGGAAATGCTATAAAAATGAGAGATACACACAATTACAAAATAAAGGTCAGGAGTAGAATTTTATGTAAGAAAAAGCAGAGGTAGTAATCACGATTTCAGACAAAGTTAAAACTAAAATAGATTTAATCAAAAGAGAAAAATGGGGAAACTACATTATGTGTCAGTCATACTATTCAATATTGGTTTCGACTATTTAAAATAACTAGACCGTATAAAAAACCTGAGAGTATACTTGCCAAAACAGACATGGGAACTATGTGAACATAAATATAAAACACTTTTTATATAAATAAAGGTAGATCTATTGAGAGGGAGAAAACCAGGGATTGAAGATCCCAAAACTCAAGTTCCCAGGACTGGAGTTTCCAGATGGGGTCATTGAGGGGGAGTGCCCTTCAAGGACCCGAGTACTGGAGAGGGTCAGGACTGTCTGGAATGAATTCATGATCTCAAGCATTCTTTAAGTCAAGGTGGCAAAGATTTATTATGCTTTACAGATGGCAAGAGTTCTTAGGGAACCTGCAACCTTACAGGGCTACAGGGAAAGTTTTTATACAACATTTGGGGGTAAAACCTGTCAATTGGGTGTTTTGGGGTGGGATTAGGGAGTGGTTAAAGGGTGTTCAGTTCTTAATGAAACATGCACTTTTTGCATCTACTGAGCAGCTATCTTACTCAGAGTTCACTGAGAAATAGCCTGGGTGGAGGTGACCTGGAGGTGTGGTTTTGACTGTGAAACATCATTAAGTCAACTAATGGTCAGGGCTGACTGGGAATATCTAGGTGGCTTCTGTCAAATGTCTTGTTAGACAAGATGAATGTAAGGACTATACATTTGACTATGACTAGGATACATATCAGTAAGCTCAGTAAGTAGTAAATATCATTATGGCCCAGTGCACAGCCTATTAGCACATACACAGGGAGTCAGACCAATAAATTCTATATGTGCAGCTGGCCACAGTACCAGGAGGAGAGAAGTGTTTTCCTAAGGCATGCTGCCCTTGTACTGGAGGGAAACTGTCTCAGGGAGTATTTTGAGGCTAGGGAGAGATGTAATTTTGGAACTGGATGTGATTTGGGAATTGGGGTCAAGGCACAGACACCCAAGCAGAGGCTAAGGAGAAATGTGATGTTAGAATTAGGGTCCAAGCACAGGCACCCAAGCACCCCATCAGATCTAAGTAATTGAAGTAATATTTATTGTTCATAAGTAGGTAAAGCCAATATAACAAAAAAATGCCATTTTACCTAACTAATCTATTTATGTAATACTATTCCAAGTAAATTACCAAAAAATTATCTTATTGAATTAGAAAAAATAATAAGGTTCACTTGGAAGAACAGAGGGTCAGGAACTTCAAGGAAACCATGGTGAAAAGATGTGAAGGCAACAGATTCAGTAATATAAGACCTTAAAACATGTTAGAAGGTAAGAGCATTGTTGTGTGTAAAATGGATAATTTTGATTATTTTAAATTAAAATTTTCTTGTATAAATGAAACCTATGCATCCAAGAATAGAAGAAATACAGAAAATTGAGGGGAAAGGGTGTAGGAAGGAATGATGAGCTGGTTGATTTAGAAAAACATGAAAAGAGAGGATTCTGAGAAGATGGTGGAGTAGGTCAGAAAATTCCAAGCTCTCAAGATTTTCCCCCACAAGAGTTAAAATAGCACCTCAGAGTGAACAAAGTGTGAGTAGAGACAAAGAATAGGGGCACAACCAGAATCTTCCTGGGACAGTTTGAGAAGATCTGAAGAAAAATCCCAGGACCAGGTTTGATCTCTGCAAGGAGTTAACACCTCCAAGCTAGGTTCCAGTTTAACAACAAGTGGGGGAAGCCTCTTAAACAACTAGAAGCAAGCCCTGGGGTTAGTTGGTTTGAGAGGCTGCCTCAGCCCCAGCCACTGGAACTTTTCACCCCAAGATAGTGAGGGAAGTCAGGCATTTGAGCCCAGGAAGATTGAGGGAACCTCTGCTGAGGAGGAAAGCCAGACCCAGCTGTGCTGCGAAGAGCCGTCAGATGAGAGGGAACCAGCACATACCCAGTGAGTGCAGAAGCAATGAGGCAGAAAGCCCCTGGCTGTGGGCATTTACAGGAGGTTGGAGGTTTGGCTTTGGTTCCAGGCTACAGGGGAGAACGGAATATCTGGGGCAAGAGGCACCATTTCCTATACCCCAGAGCTTGAGGTGATTACAAAAGTCAAGTTATTACCACAAAAAAAGCACAGGCAAAGGAGAAAGAATCCAACCACAGAAACCTATTATGGGAATAGAGATGATCAGAGTTCACCTTCATAGGAGGATATTGAAGTAAAGAAACCCCCAAAGAGTAAGGTCAAATGGTCACTTGCCCAAAGAGAATTTATAGAAGATCTTTAAAAAGACTTTAAAAATCAAATGACAGAGATGGAGGAAAAACTAAAAAAAAAATAAAAATAATAAAAATAATCCAAGAAAAACAAGAAGGTTGTGAAAGGAAATTCAACCAATTAGAAAAGGATATCCAGAATCTCAAGGAAGAAAATGACACCTTGAAAATTAGAATTGGGCAAAGTGAAGCCAGTGAAATTATAAGAGATTAAGAAATAATTAAACAAAACATGAATAATGAAAAAAATAGAAGAAAAAGTGAAACATCTTGTAAGAAAAACAAGAGATTTGGAGAAGAGATCAAGAAGAGAAAATATAAGCATAATCAGAGTAACCGAAAGTTGTAATCAAAAAAGAATCTTAATACAATAATACAAGAAATAATTAAAGAAAATTGTCTTGAAGCATTAGAACAAGTCAGAGAAGTAGAAATAGAAAAAAAAATTCCATCAATCACCACTTAAAAGAGATCCTATGAGGAAAACTCATAGGAATATCATAGTCAAATTCCAAAACCCCCAGCTCAAGGATAAAATATTAAAAGCAACAAGATTAAAACAATTTAAATATGATGGTGCCACAATTAGAATTACACAAGACCTACCAGCAGAGACATTAAAGGAACACAGGTCTTGGGACACAATATATTGAAGAGCAAAAGACCTGGGGCTCTGGCCAAAAATATCATGCTCTTCAAATTTAAATATTATCTTGAATGAAAAAAATGGACATTTGACAAACCCTCAGATTTTCGAGACTTTGTTTTAAAAAATCATCAACTTAATAGAAGATTCAACATACAAGAATCAAGAGATACATAAGGTACATAGACCAAAGACTTATTATAAGGACAGACCGTTTGCCTTTTATATAACATAAAATGTAAAACGTATGTCTAAGATTCTTATTAATAATTGTCAAGCTCATAAGAAAGAGGGGGATAAACCTATCACATGAATTTAAAAAGTAAAACTATTTAGAAATGGCTAAAAAGAGTAACTATTTTATACAAAAGAGGTGCAAGAGGAAGAAAGGATACAGAGGATTTAGATGGGGAGAAGACCTGGTAGTTCTGGTAACCTATTTTTATTGGGAATGGGTTTAAGTGGAAACAATATATATTTAGAAGAGTATAAAAGTCTTCTAAATTTAGAAGAAATTAAATGGCAGGGGTATAGTGGGGGGGGGAGAAGACAAGGGAGAGATTTTTAGAGGGGAGAATGATGGAATAGGTAAAAGGGGGATATAGAAGTGTGTTTAGATTTATGGGGATGGGAAGATAGGGTAGAGATCCTTGGAGGGGGGTAGACAAGTAATAGCAGGGCAAGGTAGTCAGTCAAGTAAAGTAGAGGAATCGGGAGGGACAGGAAACAAGAGATATGCACAAATATAAAAACAAAGATTAAGTATATGTCTATATATGTATGTGTATGTGTATGCATATATTTATAGCTATAGAGAAACATATCTAAACTTTATTGTAGCCTTCGGGGGTGGGGTGGGGGGACCAGAAAAAAGAACAAAGTAAAAAAGTACACAGTAGAGAACAAAAGAATACTCACAATGAAGCAAAGATGGACAATTCTCAAAACAACATGTATTATTTATTATATACACCTTCTTCAAATAAAAATCTATTGTTATATATTTAGAATCCTCTCTTACGTTCTGCTATGCACACGACATGCTTTTTTTTCTTTCTTTGTATTTAAGTTTCAATATTTAAGTTTATGATATGTTTTGTTTCTTTTCTGTATTCTGTGTTTGTGTTCTGGCCTGTGAGTCTAAAATTAAATTAAATTAAAAAAAAGAAAAACATGAAAAGACTTGGTCATATGAAGGAAGATGCTATCCACCTTTAGAGAAACAGGTGACAAGTAGAAATAAGCATAGTACAATCTTACACATATGTGAATAAGTGTATATGTATATATATATATATGTATCTGTGTATACGTATGTATATGTATGTGTGTGTATCCATGCTTAATTGTAGCCTCCTGGGGGAGAGGGGGAAAATAAAGTAAAAAGTATATGGCAGAGAACAAAAGAAAACCTACAGGGAACCAAAGAAAAGCTGGGCAGCTTTGGAAACGATGTACTATTTGTTGCTAGGTTTTCTTGAAATGGAAATGTATAGCTTTAAATTGAATCCTCTCTTATGTTCTCCTGTACACATGGTAATGTTTTTTTTTCTTTTCTTATTTTGTATTTAAGTTTAAAACAAATTTTAAAATTAAAAAATTATTTGGTAGTGTCTAAAAATAGAAGAATAATCAGTAGGACATACTAGATATGAACAAACAAAAAATAAGATTCAATAACCTGGTGTTTGATAAACCTCAGGACATAAAATACTTGAGGAAAAGTTCCCTGTTGGATCTGAACAGCTGGAAACACTGGAAGGTAGTTTGGTAAAAATTAAAGTCCAATGGATATCATATATCATAAAACTCATAATGGATATGGGAACTAAATATTGGAGGTCACACCTATTAAAAATTCAGAAAAAGAATGAAATCTGGCACATTTACAGCTATGATTAGAGGAAGAATTCCAAATCAAATGAGAAAATCTCTCATGGAATTTAAAAGAAATAGTTCCAATCACATGAAATTGAACAACTTTGACTGAAAGTTGCGAAGGTAGGGTGATAAAAGGAATGCATTGATTAAAGAGTGTTGTGGGTGTGGAAGACAACAAGAAAACATTTGTTACAAGAGGACAGTTCACCAGTAAAGGAGGTGGGAAGGAAATATTATAAAATGAAAATTATGCAATAGAAAAGAAAAAGCTAGTATTCCTTTACTCAAAGAAGTCAATCTTTCTAAACAAATAAAAATGTAATGCAAAGATCTCCTTCTCTGAACTAGAAAAGCTTGTGCTAGAAATCAAAAGATCAAGAAATTCAAGGCATGCACATTGACAAAGAAAAGACAAAATAAGCCTTATTTGAAGCCTAAATGAGAATTTATGTAGAAAAGCTCAGAGAATCAGCAAAAAAACTAATTAAGACAAATAGCAATAAAGAAAATAAATTATCAAAAGTATTAAAGTCTGTGGCCAAAAGAAGAAAAATAAAAAGAAATCTCATTTTAAAAACCCTGCAAAATAAATAAAATGCCTGAGAGTTAATCTACCATGCAAGACTTACAAAAGTACAACAACCAAAACCTCTTTAAAGAAATAAACAATTAGTTAAATAATTAGAGAGCTATTCATTGCTTATGACAGGGTCATGGTCAATATAAATGATGATATTACCTATGCGTGTTGACAATTTTAGTGCTATGCCTAGACAACTAAAGGAAAGGATTAATTCATAGAGCTAAATAAAGCAATAACAAAATTTATTTGTAGAAACAAAAATTTTTAGAATCTCAAAGGAAATAATAAAACAAAGTAGAAATAATGAGGGGATGAGATTTCCAGACTTCGAATCTTATTATAAAAATGTGATCCTCAATATGCTTTAGTAAAGGTCAAAAACAAAGAAATAAAAAAATGGAACACACTAGGTAAGCAAGACTCAGAGACAATGGAACACAATGACCCTGTGTTCCATGTACTTAAAACAAACATAAATTACTTGGGGAAGGATTCTTTTTCTCTTTGGTTTCCAAACTTTATGTAGCATAATGCCCTTTCCTAAAAATAAAATAAAACACCATGTTGCGTCCCATGCCATGCTTTTTAGAAAACAATTTATCCAAATAATATTCTTTTTTTTTTCAAGGGAAAAGACGAAGTTTATTAAGGGTTTGCCATAATGGGTTGTCTTAAGAAATCCCACCCTTTGTGATGCCTGTTTTCACAAGCAGACCAGATTCAACCTACTGAGCTAGATTGAATCTGTGTCCCAAATAATATTTTTAACTTTTGTTTCAGTCACATAAAATTAAGAACTTATTAGGGTTTTATAAAAACATACTGATAAATCTTAAACAGAATTAAAATGACATATAAGGATATTTAATCATTTATCAAAATCATTGGCAATGTTCACATTTATAACTTACAGAATAACTATAAACATTATTTAATTAATGTGATGGATACTACTTTCAGCACAAAGTTTCTGAAGACCTTATAGTGGGCCTAATCATATTGCTACTCATCATTGCCTTTCAGACATTAATTCAGAAGGATAACTTGTCCTTATTAACAGCAAGAAAGTCCATATCATGCAAAAAAGATATTATGAAAAGTATAAGAATTTTTATTATTTTGTTTGATAAACCAAAGAACTTATTCAGTCATAGTAAATGCATAAGATTTTTACATTCTAATAGTTTTTTCCAACATACTACTACCATACAAGTTTATATGTTGTTCTTGTTCAGAAAGAAGACCAAATAACATAGTTGTCCATGAGAAATTAATTGCTTATTTATTCATATTCATAAATACTAGGTCTTTGAAATGTAATGATAATTTCTTGTATATGCAAATAATGTTATTAATATGCAGATTTTTACTTCCTTCTATTTCATTTGTAGAACTTTTTTCAAATTGGGAATCATATAAAATACTATTTTATATATTTATTATCCACAGCACTATCTTTTTCATAAAAGTAGTTACTTTACATTTCCAGATAAACATATGAACTTTAAAACAATATACTTATTTATTTATAGTACTCAAGTTTTCAAAACAACATATAAAATACATATTTCAGGAGAAAAAAAATTCTTATTAGATAAATTTGCTTCATCAGTACTATTGTTCTATAATAAATAAACACACTCCAAAGTAATTTGGCCTGAGGAAGCCACCATGTTTTGCAGTAATAAAAAAGTGCTTTAAATTGTATTTGCAAAGAGCCTTCCTTTTAATGTGTGTTTTGTTTTTCAAAAAATAAGATTGCTTCATTTTCTAGCAACACAAAAAACAATATTTAGCTCCTCATTCATATTTTGGATTACAAATTATTATCTGCAAAGCAGTCAATGTGTACATATTTCATAAGGTGGCCTATTTTGAACCATTGCTCAGAGACCTGTATTTTGTTCTCGTATCACCTGAACTCGGTCAGTGTAAGGATCAATATAATTTTTCCGCATTACATCACTTTTATTTTTAAAATCTATCAATTATGTTGAAAATTCTTCTTGATGAGGCATTATTATTCATAGGCTTATCAAGTAGCAATTTTACAGTAGGTGTGACATATAATCAAATCTTTCATTACATCTGGTGCTTCATCCACTTGGGATTCAAAAGAGGAAGATTTTAGTTTCTCAAATCATCATAAAACTCATTTAAGTATGTGGGTGACTCCTTTGCCTACCACATTATTTTCAAGTGGAGCCATTTGAAGTTGCTTTACACACGATTTGTCAAGCATTGTTTCGACGACATCAGTAGTGGCAGGGAACAGCATCATTTGTCCTACCGAATGAGGTTTTTTATGCTTAGTAATTCTACAAGCAAATAGAGGTTTGGCAAGGCTAAATGGCCCCCAGTTACTGGAAGAAAGACTCACTATTTAACAGAAGCTGCTGGGAACCTGGACAGTAGTCCAGCAGAAATTAGGCTTAGCTTAAAACCTCATACCATGTATCAAGATAATCTCCAAATGGATAAAGGACCTAGATAAAAATGCTTGCTTCCTTCCTTCCTCCCACCCCTGCTTATCTTCTCCAGCAGATGGTTTCAACTATCATTTCCACTCTTTCTATAACCTTCAAATTCTATCTTCTGGTTCCTGCCCTCGTGCCTATAAAAATTACCCTATCATCCTTTTTAAAACCCTCACTTAGACCTACCACCTCCACTAGTCATCTGCTTCTCCTTTTTGAAAAACCCCATTAAAAAGTTATTTATATTAGCGGCTTCTCCTCTCACTTTAAAAACCATAACAACAACAACTCTGCAATTTGGCTTTCCAGTGTCATTCTATTGAAACTGCTCTCTCTAAAGTTACCATTGATCTCTTAATTAGGAAATTTAATGGCCTTCTCTTAATCCTCATCTTTCTTGATCCTTCTGCAGCAGTTAACATTGTCTTTCACCTCTAGGGACCTCAAGGTGGTTCAGTTGATAGAGCCCTGGGCCTGGAGTCATGAAAACCTGAGTTTAAATCTGGCTTTAAACACTTAATAGCCATGTGACTTCAGGGTCAGGTACCTTATCTTGCCAGGTGATCTTCAGAATCTTTCTAAGATAATTCAAAAGGAAGAGACTCAGTTTCCTGGCATGGTGCTGGTAAACTGTCCAGGTTTCACAGGCATACAACAATGAGGACGGCACAACGGTTCTGCAGATGTTTAGTTTGATAGGCAGTCTAATACCTCTTCTGTCTCATGCTTTCCTTCAGTTTCCAGACACTGAGCTAGCTCTGGCAATGTCAACCTCATATCTATGTGTACATCCCTGGAAAGTTTACTGCCAAGGTAAGTGAATTTATCCAATGCACTCAATATTTCTCCATTTGCTGTATCTGATGGTTCCACCTATGGATGGTGTGGTGTTGACTGGTGGAGAACTTGTGCTTTCTTGGTGTTAATTGTTAAGACAAAATTAGCACAAGCAGCAGAGACTCTATCCATACTCTGTTGCATCTCAGCTTCTGAGACTGCACTGAGTGCACAATCATCTTCAAACAAAAATCTTTGCACCAACTCTCCTTCCACTGTAGTGTTGGCTTGTAGTCTTTTCAAGTTAAATAACTTGCCATCGGTTCAGGAGCTGACCTTGATAATATTTTCATCCTTGTTGTGTGTGTGTGTGTGTGTGTGTGTGTGTGTGTTTAATTGTAGCAGGGGGCAGGGGCAGGGGAGAAGAAGAGAGAAAAAGAACAAAATAAAAAGTGCCCATCAGAGAAGAAAAGAAAACTTACAAGAAAGCAAAAAGATGAACAGTTCTCAATACGATGAGTAGTATTTATTATATAGGCTTTCTTGAAATGGAAATTTATTGCTGTACATTTTGAATTCTCTTTCGTGTTCTGCTGTGTACATTGAAATGTTTTTTTTTCTTTTCTTATTTTGTATTATTTTAGTTTTTAGTATTTTTATTTCTTTTTTACTTTCTTATTTTGTCTTTAAGTTTAAAATTTTAAAAATTACATAAAAAAGAAAAACTTTTTTCCCTGATACTGCTCTCTGATTTAGATGAATCAGTGCTTTATAGTTCATATTTAGAAATTTTGAATAGCTTTCATATGTTACTTTCTGCATTATAAATACAGATTTTTAAAAATCAGGTTCTTCTTGGAGACTTATTGCCCTTATATTTGCACATCCCACCTAGGGTCAATAACTCTGATATACAAATAATTATTATGTAACATTATATAACATTACTGCTTTTTTTCTTTTTAGCTAAATTTTCTTCCACTTGTACATTTTTTATTCCAAATTCCCTCTCTCAGGGATTCTACTTCTTTGTAGAATCTTTCTATCATATAGAAACTATGTGTGCTTGCCGATATGGGTTATACATACATGGATTTGTCTAGATATGGCTTAAAGGGAGGCATGAATAGATATCTTTAGTTTCCTCCACCCACTATTCTCCAAGGAAGAATTTGGTACCTACCAAGAGGAAAAGCAGGAAAATGGCCAGAGTCTGTCTTCTCAGAGAGAGGGGATGCCAGATGAAAATTATATCTATCTGCCTCTCTAAATACTATTAGTCTGGGGATAAAATATTTAAGTTTAAGGTGAGCTCCTGATTGCTATCCTTTAGAGGGGAAAGAGTTCCCTAAATTAAATACCCAAGGCTTGACTCTCAAGTCATCAAATACTAGTTTCATGAAGAACTCATGTAGCAAATAAATCCATTTAACTATGTCAATAGCAATTGTAAATCAAAGAAGGTATACAGATGAGAACATAAGAAAACAACACACAGATCAAATGAGCGCTCCCACTAGGGGAGAGAGGGAGACACACACACACACATACACACAGAGAGAGAGAGAGAGAGAGAGAGAGAGAGAGAGAGAGAGAGAGAGAGAGAGAGAGAGAGAGAGAGAGAGATTGAGACAGAGAGAGACAGAGACACAGAGTCTCAGATCTCACTCAAAAGGAAATTCCCCAAACTCTCTAGTGTACTAAGCTGGAGACAAAGACATAAAGCACCAGCTCCTCTACATGTCAGTTTCTTCCCAGTCTTTCTCTCTCTTCAAAGATTTGAAGAGAATCTGGAACAATGCATCTTCCCTCTCAAAGCTGGAAGCCAGAAGCCAGAAGCCTAAGATCTCTTTACTCCCAAGTTCTCACCAACTCTGTCATTCAATCAGTCAGGGAGAGTTGGATAGTCAATCCCCATCAATGAAGATAGTCTTATACACATGTCTAGGCATACCATTATTCCATCATTCAGCCCATTTGCAGAAGAGTCCCTGTTAATTTTGGTATTTTACTGACCAGTCTTAGGTTACATATGCATTCAATTTTTTCTTATTCTTCTATGTGTCATCTTTAATTTTGTATTGAGAATTCTGATTTTTAACTTAAATTCACTCTTAATTTCTTCATTTAAAAATTATATTTGACTTTTGAGCCATTCTTAAGTTTCCTGCTATTGTTCCATGATTTTTGTTAAGTACTCAGGGTTTTCTTTCATTAGGTTGGTTCTGTTTTACTTCGTATTTTAACTTTTGATCAATGTGTTTTTGTGTCCTTGAATTTTACAGTCTTCTGTTTTTATGATCCTCTCTTCTGGTTTATCTGCTTATGGGCTGTGTTTTTATTCAGGCTTTCTCTCTTAAACTCTTGATCTTTTCACTTCTTTCTTTCTGTATTCTCAATCCCTTGCTACAGAATTCCCTTCTCACCTTTAGGCTCCTCCCCTCTTAAGACTTACATAGACCTCTCCCCACCAAGAGCATGCTAAGCCTCTCACATTAAGAGGATACTAACAGATGATGAGGTCAGCCTGTACTGAGAAAATGGGGTGGGGGGAGTTGGGAGAAAGGCTGAACCCATCTGGGCTTCCAATCTCCTTTCCATCAGGTTCTTTCACCTATAGCTTGAGCATCCATGTGTGTCTTCTTCCCTGCTTTGACTCCATACACTTCTATTCACTTTCCTTCATGTGGCTGGTAAGAATCAGCATATGCTACCTCCTGAGTCATCAGGGTTTTGGCCAAATCACTGCCAGGAGAGAAATGAGAGGGGACAGCTAGGGATCTTTACAACTAGACTCAGTCACAAATCTATGAGTTTGTTTGTGCTCGTTATAAAGGGACATACAGAATGAGTTTAGAGTGGGGACATTTAATGGTAACTCTAAGCATAAAAGTTGTCTTTCACTTATTCATGAGGTTTTTACCTAGTGGTTATCTTGAGGATTCAGCTACAATTATTCTGTATGTGGAGCATAATTCTTTTTTTCCCCTAAGCCTTTTGGGTTGTCATGGGAGTGAGGAAAGCAACAATTCCACCATCTTCCCAATCATTTTGATGAGATTAGCTGAAGCCTTTTTTGGAAATGATGAGAAAAACGGGAGCCCTCCACCCTAGGCAAATGGACTGGTCAATGAGATAATGAGATTCAAATAGGCTGGTCAACAAAATACCAAAATTAACAGTGACCCTTCTGCAAATGGGAATAATGGTGTGCTTAGATACATACAAAACTCTGTTCACCTGTGTGTCCCTGGTTACCTCACCTTCTTGTCCCTTATTACCTCATCTCCCTGCTGCAGAGCATGTTCCCTCTATAAGGATCTCTAGCTCCTGGCTCAAGGTGCTCCCAGTCTCACTTAAGGGGCTGTTTCCCTTGGGTGCTCCCACCCTTAGAGGCTTTGACCTCCCTTAAGGAGGAACCTGCTTGTATTACACAGAATAAATGACTTTACTTTATTTGGAGACAGTCTGAGCAAATGATTTCAAGATGAAACACAATACATGCACACTTTGCACCCAATTTGACTGCCTCCTTGATAAATTTTTTGCATATACAATGAGAGTCACATGATTGGCTAGGTAATATGCTTCATTTTTACTTCAGGGGCTATAATTTGCTCCCTTTCTCCACTTTCATTTGTTGGAATGGAAACAAGAGTTATCCTTATTTTATTTCTATGGAAAGGTAGAGAGAAAGTTGAGCTGGCTATTTCAAAACAAATTAAGCCTATTCAGACCCAAATCCTTACTTTGTGAAGAATATCAGGTGCTTCATCTATGGGCTTTTGAAGAAAAGTGTTTTTTTCTGTCCTGGCAAAGTTGAATCTGCCATTTTTGATTGCCTACATAGTCTGCATTAGTGGACAATCACCTGCCCAAGGTGACCCAATCTGTCCAGACTTTTCTGAGAGGAAAAAAGTCATCCTCAGGAGATTCTACCTAGTGGTGTCCCCAGGTCCCCTTCCAGCTCAAGCCCATTCAATTCAATAAATATTTGTTAAACATGGCTTAAGTGCAAGACTCTTCCTTGGGGGCACTGAGATTCCAGTGCATGGGGGAGAAGGTGGTAGGGCATAACCCCTCCCTTTTCTGTTTATTTTTATTTTATTTGATTCTATTTTTTGGAGGAGGGAAAGCAAGGCAGTTGGGATTAAGTGACTTGCCCAAGGTTACACAGCTAGTAAGTGTATCATGTATCTGAGGCTGGATTTGAACTCAGGTCCTCCTGACTCCAGGGCTGGTGCTCTATTCACTGTGCCACCTAGCTGCCTTCCTCCCCTTTTCTACCTCTCACTTTTTCTCCTCTCCCTCTTTGCCTCCCCCAACCCTTCCCCACTGTCTTCACTATGATTCTTTTTTTTTTTTATAAATTTTATTTAATATATTTAGTTTTCAGCATTGATTTTCACAGGAGTTTGAATTACAAATTTTCTCCCCATTTCTACCCTCCACCCCACTCCAAGATGATGTATATTCTGGTTGCCCTGTTCCCCAGTCTGCCCTCCTATTTGTTACCCCACTACCTTCCCATCCCCTTTTTCCTTCCTTTCTTTTGGACAAGATAAATTTCTATGCCCC
>CM053627.1:195486215-195509145 GCA_028646595.1 Phalanger gymnotis
GACATCTGCCACAACAAGGACCACAAAGTCTGGCGCAAGGAGCCCAAGAGCCAGGACATCTACCTGCGGCTGCTGGTGAAGCTCTACCAGTTCCTGGCCCTGAAGAACCAACTCAACTTTCAACAAGGTTGTCCTGAAAAGGTTGTTCATGAGTCGGACCAACCACCAACCAGTGCCCCCTGTCCCTGTCCTGCACAATCAGGAAAATGAAGCTGCCTGGCCGGGAAAACAAGACAGCTGTGGTTGTTGGGACTGGGACAGATGACGTCAGGATCCAGGATGTTCCCAAACTGAAGATCTGTGCCCTTTGTGTTGCCAGCAATGCTTGCAATCACATCCTCAAGGCTGGTGGGAAGATCCTCACCTTTGACTAGCTGGCCATGAGCTCATCCAAGGGCCAGGGCACTGTCCTGCTCTCTGGTCCCCAGAAGGGCTGAGAGGTGTACAGGCATTTTGGGAAGGCACAAGCCACTCCCCACAGCCACACCAAACCATATATCTGATCCAAGGACCTAAAGCTGGAGTGCGCCAAGGGCCACCCATGCCAGCTGAGGCTAAAAAAATTAATTCCCTTCCTCCTTGTTATAAGATTTTGGAGGACACTGAGGTTGTAAGCCCTAGAAGAATGGTAGTGTCCTTGACAGCAATAGAAAAACAAGGAGTTCTGTTTTGGACATGTTGAGTTTGAGGTGCCTATGAGACATCCAAGTTGTTCTCTAGCCACCTTCTTGGAGACAGTGAAAACATTCCATAGTGTACAAACATGGAAGAAAGGGTGGTGAGAATAGAAATCAAACTAACCCCACTCTTATCTAAAACAATCAAAGAGTCTAACACAAATAGACATATAGAAACATTTTGTGATAGAAATACCTCAAACTCAACAGAGAAACAAGAGAAGATAGAGAAGTGGGGGATGGGTAGAGAGATAATGATAAAATAATAGTAGGCTGAAAATAGTCATAAGTCAAACAACCTTTTTTTTACCCTGAAGAAAGATTAAAGAGTTGAAGGGGGAGGGAAAAAACTAACAAACGACTAGAATCTATTATGGCTCTTTAGAGCACCTCTTAGGCAATTGGGCTGAACAAATTGTAGCACACGAATAGAATATCACTATGACATAAGAAAAGATAAAAGAAATTATTCCAGAGAATTCTAGGTAGGTGAATTGAACAGAATCATTTTATACAAGGGAGGTAATAAGGATGGCAAGGATGACCAAAAAAACCACTACGAAAGATACCAGAACTCTGTTCAATACAATTACCAATCATGTCTCCAGAGGTACATGGTACATGGTACCAATCTCTTGACAGAGGGGTAATGGATGCAGGTGCAAAAAGAGATATACATTTTTTAAATAACCAGTTCGTCAATTCATTTTGCTTGAATATGCTTATTTATTACAAGGATTTTTTCCTTTTGTTTTTAATTGGGGAGTGGGGGTGAGGCAAGGGGAATTAAAAGCAGTGATTAAAAAAAGAAAATGCACAGAGGCTATAAGGATGCACAAACAAGATAGTCTAGAAAATAATGTATAGAATTTATATATACCTTTTTGTAAGGCAAGCAGTATGAAATAAGATTCATGATTTCATACAGAATCACATTTTTGTGTTTTGCTGTGCATGCGGAAATGCTTTTTTCTGGTATTCAAGTTCAAAATAATTTTTAGTAAAAGAAATAGATTGTGTGACATACACAAATTAATAGAAAATGACACAGAGATAGCCTCAGAGCTTAGGAGAAAGGATAATGGGGAGATCCCTGGCCAAGATGTGCTTCTCAATCCCTTTCTTACCTCCCCAGGAGCTACCTTTAAGCTGATGTCATATATTTCACATGAGATAACTTTAATCTCAGTTACCTGAGTCCTACCTGAGCGGCAAACTGAGCTCTTGCACAAGATTTCTGTCCTTTCCCCACTCCCCCAGGGTCTCTGGGAGTCTCCACATCTGCTATCAGAGACACTAGAAAGTGAGAAGAAAAAAACATAAAAGCCACAAAGTGATTGAAGAGGAGGAACTCTTGCCCAACCGCAGGCTCAGAGATTTCACAAGTGTAGGTTTCTCAGAAGGAGCTCTTTCCCTCTGGCGCTCCTCTTAGAGCTGTGCAGTTCTTTTCCCTCTACTTCTCCCTGTTTCCTCCCCAAAGGACTCTCTTTCTCTATTCCCTTACTTCTTCTTCTTTCTCAGAGATTCAGGAGTAGCAAGGGAAGAATCAGTGTCCTAACCCCTCCCACCACCTCCCTAGGTTCCAGACTGAGGAGGGATGAGGTGAGGTGTCTTTACCACTAAGTGTCTGAAGAGGTCCAGGATGGCCAGAGAAGCCCCACTGCTGCTGTTACTGCTGTCACTGGAGATCTCAGGTGAGGAGGAAAGGCATGGAGGAGGAAGAGGGAATGAGAAGAGAAGGGACTGATATCAGGGGACTATGCAGACAGGTTGGGGGCAGAGAGAGAGACTCTCCAAGAAGGCTGGACTGCTTCTTCTGAGTATGGTCCTGGGGAGGAGGCTCTCTGAGGAGGTTCCCTCTTACCCTTGTATTCCCCAGTCAGGCCAGGGAAAGGATCTTAATTCATAACCCAAACTCCTGCTGACTTGACGCTGTATTCTGCAGGCTCCCAGGAAATAAAAAGTTTGGATGAGGAATACATAAAAGACAGAGGAAGAGAGAAGAGATATGAATGACAGATTAAAGGGATGATAAATTGTAAAGAAGGATTTTTGAAAGTGGAGAGACTGGGGCAAGTTTGAAGGAAGCAGAGGAGTAACTGATAGTAAGAGATTGAAGTTTAGAGATAGAGATGATTAAGAGAAAAATCCACTGGAGAAGACAGGAAGGGAATGATTAAGGGCACATGCAAGGAGGCTGTCTTTGGGAAGGGCCACTTCATAAAAAATTGGAAGAGGAAACCTTAGAAGATCATGTCAAGGAGCTCTGAGAAAAAGAAGGTGAGTAAAGGCAGCATCTGAAGAATGGCCTAAATTTCTTTCATTAAAGGAAGAGTTTAAAGCCTCAGCTGAGAATGAAGGGGAGGGTTCACCATAGAAGGACTGAGGAGAGAAGAGAAGATTTGGAATAGCTACTGTACAGAGTCAAATAGGAAATTAATTAGAGAGAAATGAAAATATTGTCTTGTGTCCATGAGGACCCAATTGAGATTAAATAAGATGAAGTCAGCTCAGTTTTTGTGACTTCTTCCAGTTCCTCTCATCAACATGTGAGTAGGAATGTAAGAAGTAAATGGTGGGAGTAATCTAGGGTTGGGATATAGAAAGAATTGAACAATAAGACACAAAGGATTCATGAGCAGAAGCCAGTGGGAGGTCGACCCAGGTCAGCTGGTTTGAGATTCTTGAAAAAAAGAAGTGATGTCAAACTGGGATAATATCAGATATTTTTTTTTGGTTAGTTTTTATGGAAGTAGAACACTTGTGGGTAATGAGACCTAGGACGTGGCTATTACAGTGCATGGTTAAAGTGGATTGCAAGAGAAAGTTATGAGATTTGAGTAGACCAAAGAACTAGGAAGTTAGAGTATTTGATGAAGCATCAAGATGAATGTTGAAATCTAGTAGAAAGGAAAGGAGTTGGGGAAGAGAAGAAGACAATGAACAAAATACTGACTCCTTGAGAAAAAAAATAGAGAATAACTTGGGGGCTGGTAGACAACAGCCACTGTGATCAATATTGGGTGAAAATTTTTAATCAAGTAAACTTCAAAGGAAGGGAATTTACTGAGTAGTGGTGGCAAAACAGAATCTGGAAGTTGCTGTGGGTAGTTTGGGTATATTCTGACATCCTTCCCAGGACCGTGTGATTAGCAATGGGTGGAGGGTGGGAAGAGATGATATGGGAGAAGGTATAGCCAGTGCTGGAGAAGATAGCCATGTCCAGGAAAAAAGTTTGTTCATTATGGAATAGGAATTCCAGAGGCACAGTGGAAGGGGAGATCAGAGTTGGAATGGGAAGGGAAGGGTTGAAAAAGAAGGGAATGAGAAAAGAGGAGGTAGGAATCAAAACCCTTTGCTCCTAGGAAGGCAGCGATGTATAAAGACAGAAAAAGGTGGAGAGAGTTTGCAAAGCATAAAGTGAGCAAATGGTGGCAGGTGAATTAGAATACATAGGCTCTGGTGTTCTATGGTAGAGACCTTCCTAAACTATCTCTAAACCTATGACCTTATGACAGAATGGTTAAGTTTTGGTGAGAGGAGGATACTAGGAAAGTTTTGGATTAGGAGACAGTGCTTTGAACTAGGAGCTAAGCAGTGAAATAGAGAGCTCTTGGCAGCTAAGGGCAAAGAGAAAGAAGAATTTGAGATCAGTAGGGACCAGTGGGAAGGAGAATCACAAAAAGTTGGTAGGAGGCTCTTACAGCCCAAATCCACCCATTCTCATACATCAGAGACAGAATAATTTCATTTCCCACAGTTTGCATCATTTTCTCTCTCTCTCTCTCTCTCTCTCTCTCTCTCTCTCTCTCTCTCTCTCTCTCTCTCTTTCTCTCTCTCTCCCTCTCTCTCTCTCTCTCTTCCTCCTCACTGATACACCTCTCTTTCCATAAGTTTCTTAGAAAAGAATAAATTCATCATTTTGGGTGTGGTCCTGACCTTCCTGCTCCTATTGGCGGTCCTTATTACAGGAATTGTGTACATCAAGAAGCTCCATCAGAAAGCCAAGAAAGGTAAAAGAGAAAACTCTCACCTCCCTCTCACTTTCTGCCTCTCACTGCCTTTGTGCTCCACACCCTCACATTTGGCATTTCAGTCCCAGGGGCTGGGGAAAGATGACCCAGGACAGGCTCTGTAGAGCCTCTGGGCCATCCCTTTGTTGGTCCCTTTATATTTCTCTCCCCAATGACGCATCTCATTCTACTTTATGTTATGGTTAGACTTTCCTTATCCCCTTGGTGGACCGTGAGCTTCCTGGGGCCCGGGGACCACATCTGATTCATCATTGTATCTGCCTCAGGGCTTGGTAACACAGGCCTTTTACATACATGTTCATAAACATAGCAGCTAGGTGGCACAAGAGATAGAGCACCAGGCTTGGAGTGAGGAAGACTCTGCTTCCTTAATTCAAATCTGGCCTCAGACACTTACTAGCTGGGTGACCTTGGGCCAGTCACCTGTTTATCTCAGTTTCCTCATCTGTAAAAGAGAGCAAGAGCAGAGTCAGGGTCCTTGTGCCTCATACCATCTTTCTTAGGGACAGACTAAAGGTTGACAGCTCCCTATGTTCTCTCCCCCTGAACACCCAGAGAGGACCAGCATGGCCTTAGAAATCCTACAATTGCTGCTGCTGCTGTCACTGGGAACCTCAGGTGAGGGGGAGGTGGGACAAATATGAAGAGGAGAGGGCTGAGGATGAATGGTGATGAGAAATGAGAGGATGGGAATGATGGAGATGGGGGAAAGGGCTGGACACCATGGGGTATTCAGAGGCAGAGAAGGGAGAGAGACTCTCTAGCTTCCTCTTTGGGGCATATACTGTCTGTGGGATGGCAGAGGAGGCTGCTTTCTGAGGAGACCAGGTTCCCACTCATCCTCTTATCCCCCAGGCAAGACAAAGAGGACTTGGGCTGAGCTCCAACACCAGGAGGTGAGGCCGATGCCTCCAGGCTTCAAGGGACAAGAAGATTGGGCTGAGGAAGTGCACAGACGGCTGGAAGGGGAGACATTCAGTGTCAACTGCTCCTACAAGGCCCGGGAACATGAAAACAGAGGGATGTCTTGGTGTAAAAATGAAAAGCATGGAGAGATCTGTGGTACAGCACCCTTAGAAACAAGCTCCAAGTTTTTATTGTCAGGCAGAGAATGCTTCTCCTCTTATGACAACAATAATGCTATCATGACTATCACAATGTTTAGGCTCAAAGTAGAGGATTCAGGTGTCTACTGGTGTGTGATCTCTGAAACATTTTCCAAGAGCAAAGATGTCTTCAGGAGATTCCACCTCTTGGTGTCCCCAGGTAAGTCCCTTCCAGCTCAAGCCCATTCAATTCAACAAACATTTGCTAAACACAGACTAAGTACAAGGCTCTTTCTTGGGGACTTTGAGGTTCCTCTGGATGAGTGGGGGGGGGGAGAGAGGATATAACCCCTCCCATTTCTAGCTCTCACTTTTTCTCCTCTCCCTGTTTTCCTCCCCCAACTCTTCTCCACTCTCTTCACTATGATTCTAATCCAGTCCAATCAACATTTATTAAATGCCTACAATCTGTTGAGCTGGGGATATAATTAACACAAAGAAAGAGAGAAGAGGGTAATGACACACCAAGGGTATGCCTGGCACAGGGGAATCTTCTTCCCTGGAGTTAAAACCAGGCACGGCAACAGGTGCAAAGTGGAGTGAGATCATTCTAGGCTGAGTTAGGGCTCCTACTGCTGAGGAAGTGGAATACCTCCTCTCAAGCTTGGTGGAAAGCTATCCCTAGGATTCACTGCAGCCTCCCCATATCCATCATAACTCTCTCTCTCTCTCTCTCTCTCTTTCACACACACACACACACACACACACACACACACACACACACACACACATACAAAGATCTCAATGTGTGTGAAAAAGAGAAAGAGAGAGAGTGAAAGAGGCTTCACTGATTTAGATTTCTGCAGATTCTGGCCCCTCTCTTTAGGAGGCAACAGAAGCACAGATGAAACTGGAAAAGACACCACCTTGTTTTTATGCCATACCCTCTCTAATCATTCAATCAACAACCATTTATTAAATGCCTACTCTATACCAGGCACTGAACTAGGAGCTAGGGATACCAAGACAAGTTCAGACAGTCTTTGCCCTCAAGGAGCTCACATTTTAATGTGGGAAGACTACTTATAAATAACCAAGTACTTACAATTTATATACAAACCAAAGGAAAGGTAACCATGAAGGGAAGGCCTCTTGCAGAACCTCTAATTTGAACTGAGTCTTGAAGGAAGCCAGGAAACCTAAGAAGGGGAAGGGGAAGTAAAAGCATTCCAAGCATGAAGACAGACAGTGCAAAGGCATGAATGGAGTCAGGAGATACAAGAAACAAAAAAACAGGCTGGTCTTGTATCATGGAGTATGTAGAAGGAAGGAAGTAATAAGAAGCCTGGTATGTAGGAAAGAGATGGGTTATGAAGAACTTTCAGTATAAAAATAAAGACTTTGTCTTTGATCCCGGAGGTAATAGGGAGCCTTTAATATTTATTGAGTAGGGCTATGACATGATCAGATCTGCCTTTTAGAAAAATCACTTCGGCAGCTCAGTGGGGGCTGTATTGGAGTGAGGAGAGACTTGAGGCAGGGAGACCTAATAAGAAACTATTACAATAATCCAGGTGAGGGTCGCTAAAATTGGTCCATTGATTGAATGAGTGAAGTGAGTGAGAGTGAAGAGTTTAGGATGACACTGAGGTTGCAAGCCTTAGTGACTGGAAGGATGCTAATGCCCTTGACAGAAAGAGAAAAACAGTGAGCTCTGTTTTGGACATGTTGAGTTTGAGATGCCTATAGGACACCCAGGTTGTGCTCTAGCCACCTTCTTGGAGACAGTGAAAATGTCCTATGTGACATGCTTGGACAAGCCATCAATGGACTTAGGGATGTCACAGGAGTCTCAGTATGACTATAACAATAGGCCAAAATAGTATAAACTACTGGAGCACATATAATGAATGGTATCTGACACAAAACAATAGGAAACCTCATAAAATAATAAATAATAAAATAAACAATAAATAATAAAACCTCATTCATAAATACATTGTACTTTTTAAAGAATGATTCCCCTTCTGGGCCCGCATCCCAGTGCCATTAGCTCCTAGGTAATACAGAAGATGAGGAGTCCATATGTTTCTCCCACTGTTTTCTCTTTGCAGTTCTTAAACAGAGCTTCACCAAAGGGAAACAAACTACTTCAGAGGCCACTACAACCAGCTCTGCGACCAACAGGTACAGTTCCTTTCTAGAAACAATATGGGTCCCAAAAGTTCTTGATCCCAGAAATTTGCATGTGTCCCCTTGAAGTTCTCCAAGCCCAAGTCTGGAAAGTGGCCTGTTTCCAGACTCACTGACATTTTCCAGCCTTAGTACATGGGATGGAAAGTCCCAGGGAGCCCAGGAGTACAGTAAGCCTGAGGCAACTCTGCTTAATGCCTATTGCCCCTATGTTCAAATTTACGATGACCTGAAGTCAGATTTCCTTTAGTCACAGCCTTTAGTTCAGCCTACAGGTTAGTGAGAATGACGTGTATGGTAAATTCTCCTTAGTATTTCCCTTTTATCCCATCTCTAATGATCTGCTTAACATGCCTGTCTTGTCACACCTCCCAATTAGAGTCAATCCTTTGCTTGTAGACACATATATTCAAAGCCTTAATAAATGAGTACGAATATATAAACCCTGCAGAGAACAAATATATATATTTATATTTGCACATATATTTACATACAATTTGTATATTATATCAATGTATTAAATATAAATATAATAAACATAAATATAATTACATAAATATGTTAAGTATAATATATTTCTATTTACATATTCATATATTATATAATTTATATATTCATGTATTATATGGGTTATGTATTATATCATATTAACTGTCTTCACAAAATATGATATAATATAATAAATATTAAAATTAAATAAATTAAATAGTTATATTAAATATAAGATAATTATGTTTACATATAACTTATATATTATATAAAATATAAATGCATATATGTATATACGTGTGTATATGTATATGTATATATGTATGTATATAATGTCCTCTGTAGGGTTTATATATTCATACCCATTATTAAGGACATGTGAATACATAAAGACAAATGACTGCATAGACAAACCAGGGTAAGTCGAGCTGAGGAGCTGGTCACCAATTAGCCACTCGGGACAAAGGATCTTCCCTCCCAGCCAAGCTGGGGAGCCCCATCCCACACCTACTTCCTGCCTGCCTGTCCCGAGAAAGTATTCTTATTCCATCACCCGAAGGAGTCAGTCTCTAGCAAAAATGGTATAGGATGGAAAGAACAAGGAAAGTTGAGGTGGAACAGGGTTTCTAAAGGCAAATTATCTGTACTGACACTTATGCCTTCAGAAATTGTACCCCACCTGGCAATTAGTGTCTTCATGCTACCCCTTAGTTGTCTGGCTCACTGAAAAACTCTGGCACTTTCAAATTTGTTATTTGGCAACAGATCTGGCTTGGAATTCTTGCTTTGCTTCATGCTACCGATGTGACCATGGACAAGTCAGTTCATCACTGTGGCCTCAGTTTAGTCTTCTTTAAAATGGAGGCAGACTTTATGACCCTTAAGGCCCTCTCCACTTCTAAGTCCTGTAATCCAGATGAACAGACCCAAATTCATGTCCACACTTGGGAGTCCAGACTAGGTCCTCCTCATCCCCAAAGCCCTGCATCATCCATTCCCTTCTGGACCTCAGTCTCCTTATCTGTAAAATGACATGTTTGGACTCAATGATCCCTAAGGTGCCTTCTTTTTCTAGAGTTTATGATCACATGGGTGGAAAATGTTCATAGATAAAACCTCATTTAACCAGAAAGTGAAATCTAAAGTCTTGTTACCTGAGTAAGCCAGATAATTACTACAAGAATAAATGGTAAAAGCTTGAGACAGCTACCTTCTGCTGTGTTGTGGTACCCTGGCAAGAGTGATGAACCTGGTATCAGGAAGACCTGAGCTCAAATGCTGCCTCACACAATCACTAGCTGTGTGGTCCTAGGCAAGTCACTTAACCTCTATTTACCTCAGGGGCATGATAATAGAACCTGCTTCCCATAATTCTTCTGAGGATCAAAGGAGCACCTTGTAAACCTTAAAGCAATAAATAAAGGTCAGCTCTTATTACTCTTATGTGATATCTAGATTGATTGATCTATTCACCAGTTACCTAAAAATGGATCTATCCCATCAGAGAGGGATAATAAAACTAATCTGCATGACACATATTTATTCCAGATAACATGCATCCAGAAATCCACCAGAAATAGCTTTTGGTCACACTCTCCACTTGAGACTGACCACTTAGTGATGGTAAACAATGCTCATTTCTCACATCCTCAAACCTAAATAAAACTGACCTGTCCTGTGTTCCATTCCCACTAAGGGTTCTCTGTTTGCTAAAGTAATTATCTAGTGCCACTGAAGAGGCTAGGTGATGTGGATAGAGCATTGGGATTGGAATTCAGAAGACCTGAGTTCAAATCCAGCCTCTCAGATGCTTTCGAGCTGGGTGACATTGGGTGAGTTACTTAACTTCTGTCTGCCCCAGGTTCATTAACTGTAAAATGAGGATAATAAAAGCACTAGTCTCCCAGGTTGTTGTGGGGATCAAATGAGATATTTGTAAAAATGCTTAGCCCAGTGCCTGGCACATAGTAGGCATTTTATAAAGACTTATTCCCTTCCCATAAATGAGTCACTGTCAATGTATTTGCCCACTAAATGGATCATAGATTGACATTTGTACTTTTACAACAGCCCTCTGAACACAATGCCCCTTGTAAGTACCTAATACCTTCATATGTTCTCCCTCCTATTCCCCATGTCCCCAGTTTTCCAACACTATATAATTCAATTCTTCCCACTAGTCCAAAAGTATCCTATGTTCCAGAATGTTTTTACTCTAATAGTTGGAGTTTAAGCACTCTGAAAATCCAGCAATATTTCTGGACAAGGAAATCATTTTGTCTCCACTAAAAAGACCCTCCTCTATAGAGGAGAAAGAGCATGGAGCATAGAACATTAAACAGAGAAGAAAAGTAAGGGACCCAAAATTTAGAATTAGAAGAAAGCTTAGATAATATGCAATCCAAACCTCACCTTTACAGATGGAAAAACTGATCACAGAGGTATAAGACATGGTTAAAGTCATATACGTAATAAGGAACCTGCTAGGTGTTCAATCTGCCCCCCAATCTGCCATGCTTTCCACTACTCATGACACCATTTTGAAGAACTCTCATTTTATAGATGGTAGAACTCAGGCCCAGACAGAAGAAGTAAGCAAACAAGGTTGCTGCTCCTCCCCCTAGCAAGAGTATTAGTGGAAGAACTGAGATCAGAACTCAGGTCTCCTGGCTCCTAACATAGTACTATTTCTATCACAACATTCTGTAAAAAACTGTGCTTTGAGGGATGCCAAAAAGCATTGTTCAATTGTGTCTGATTCTTTGTGACCCAGTTTGGGGTTTTCCTGGCAGATATGTAGGAATGGTTTGCCTTATTTTTTGTCCAGCTCATTTCAGAGGTGAGGAAACTGAGGCAAACAGAGTTAACTGACTTGCCCAGGGTCTCCCAGCTAATAAGTGTCCAAGGCTGGATGTGAACTAAGTATTACTGACTCTAGGCTCAGCACTCTATTCACTGCCCCACCTAGCTGCCAAAAGACCTACACACACAAAAGAGCTTTCCTGGGAACCTTAATATGGTACCTGAGATTCCAACATTTGAGTCATTACTCAAGGCTAGAAAATCAAGGTGATAGGAGAGGTGGAAGTATTTCATCCAATTAAAGTCAATCCTATGAAGCAATATCTCCAGAACTTCTCTTCAAAATCATACTCATACACAGATAGATATACATATATGTGTATGTATTTGTGTATGAATATACACACATATTCATAAACATAAACACATCTATATAATACATACACATACACACATGCATATATGTGCATATCGAAACACATAGACATATATGTGTATATAAAATAATTTTTTCTCTGCAGGATTTATGTATCCACACTCCTTATCAAAGACAAGGTCATCAGATAACCCATATTTTATGGCTCTAAGATCTTCCAATAATTACTAGTTACCTTACAGAGCAAGATAGAGGAGAGATGAAATTTGAAAGACTTGAACATTATGTTTTGACAAGAGGAAAATGCTAAGAAAGTTTTGTAATATGAGAGTACTGTTTTGGACTGAGTCAGTCACTGCAATGGGGTATTCCAATCTGTTGAGGCAAGTGGAATTTGACAGGACTAGGCACTTATGGAGGGGAACAATGTCCCAAAGGATAGCAAAATGCTCATTACAACAAGATTCTCTCATTCTATTACATCATTCAAATCAGCCAAACCCACTTTGGTTTAACTTTCTTTTTTCCTGTCATACCCTTATATAATCAGAGAATGAGAAAAACCTTCTTTTTGAAGGTGGTCCAATGCTCCTTTTGGAGGTCCTCAAGGTAGGCCTCTTGTATAGTAGTAAAACCCACCAGGAACAAGAAAGGAAGGAAACTGAAGAAAGAAAAAATAAAAACAACTCCCCTTCCCCTTCCCCACCTTCAGTATGTGTGTGTGTGTGTGTGTGTGTGAGAGAGAGAGAGAAAGACAGACAGACAGACAGACAGACAGACAGACAGAGAGACAGAGAGAAAGTCAATAATCACTGTATATGTTATTTAAAGAAATTAATAGAAGACAACACCAGCCTAACCATCATAACTTAACTTGTTAATGGATTGAAAAATCCAGGAAAATGATCCCTAAACAGTTTAAAGGATTTATTCAAGGTCCAACAGGCAACCTTGTCAGAGGAAGAATTTGAACTTGGGTCCTTCCCAATTCCAAGACCTGCATTCTGTTTAGTGTGTTGTGCTCCTGTCCATGAACAGGTCTAGCTAAGCAACAAACTCAAATGAAATCAATAATTTAACTAGCAGATATTTTCCCAGGAACTTGATTGGAATTTAGGGAGATTATCCTCTTCTCCAGAGTTAGGAAGATGATTGACATTGGAATGTGGTCAATGGGCCCCCATGGCTTTGTGACACAGAGAGCCTGGCCTAAGAGGATGCAGGGCATAATGATTGCACAGTTAAAGGAGAATGACTGTTTTCAAAATGTCTATACCAATTATGGAACTTGGTCTTTCTCTCATTACTCTTATAGCTGTAAATGAGATCATAATAACTCCTCAGGAACAGTTTGGTGACCACTTCAGCTGGCCCAGCAGAGACCTGAGTATTCATAATTGCCTAGTTTTTACAAAGTTAAAGACTGAAAAAAAATGGTATAGGAAAAAAAAAGAAGAAAAAATGGTATAGGGGCCATGGCAAGGAATTAAAGGACACATCACTTGGGAGAGGTTATTAATAAGTATATCCCAGAAGAGTAGTGTGTATAAGCCTATTGTTAATTGAACCACTGGGATCAGAGGGCCTAACATCAAGATTATCCCATCATTGACCCTTTGGTATAGAAGAACAATCCCATCTAACAAGGGGCATAATTTGTTGATGGCACCGATTTTGGCTGAATAACTAAAGTATCCGGGTGACTGGTAGCCAATCCATTCTTGATGACTTTATGCCTCCTTCCTTATTTAGTCTGTTACCAATTCTTGCCATTTCTCCCTTCATAACATCTGCTTTCATCAACTTTCGTCACCTCTTGCCTGAAGTGCTTGATATCATCCCCTTCTATTGTCTCCAGGACCAGACATAGGACTTGTGGCAAAATTGATCCTTGAAGTTGCCCAAATAGACACACGGTTCATCCAGTTCAAAATGAGAGATCCCAAGCCTTTCAACAAAGAGAAGGGAGCTCATGGGTCACCTTTTTGTGCTTCTCATAATTCCATTTCTACGAGAAG
This sequence comes from Phalanger gymnotis, assembly GCA_028646595.1. NCBI lineage: Eukaryota > Metazoa > Chordata > Mammalia > Diprotodontia > Phalangeridae > Phalanger > Phalanger gymnotis. The sequence goes on from CM053627.1 coordinate 195,499,851, forward strand.
GGTTTTGAAGGTGACAAAGCATTTCAAACCCAGCAAGTCTACATTACTCTCCAAATTACCCTCTTCTGAACTTCTCTATTACTATTAAGGGCACTACCATCCTCTAAGACAGTCAGCATCACAACTTCAGCCCTACCCTTGAATCTTCACTATCCTTTGCTATACATATCCAATCTATTACAAAATCTTGTCATTTCTACCTTCATTTCTTATATGCATTTTCCCTTCTCTGTACTCATATAGTCACCCTCCTAGGTCAAGTCCTCATCATTTCTCACCCAGACTATTACTATAGCCTTTAATTGATTTCCCTACCTCAAATTTCTCCCCATTCTGTACAGCTACAGAGTGGAGAAGGCAGCTTATAAGATGACATCAGTTGATGGTATAGGCCAAAGTGGTAGAAGTGTTTGAGTGAAGTAGAAATGTGAAAGCAGGAAGTCTCCCTCCTAACAGTGGTATGGGAATCTATGAGAAATTGTGCCCTTGAATACATGAGGAGAGTTTCCTTCTTACTTATCTTGATGTTCTCTTTTGTGGGTTCCCCTACCTGGATGTCTTCAAGCAGAATAGCCTCAGCCTATTCGGAAACGCCTGCTGACTCAGCCTACCCAGGGAGGTAGGTGTTATTATTATGCATATTTTATATTTGGGGTATAGGGACCCTGATCATAGTTCCAAGAGAGAGAAGAGTGGTTGTGGTTGCTTACAAACCAAAGCACAGGCCGGGAGAGTGGTGACCACATTTCTTCTTGGATCGTGCCACCTTGGAAGGCCTGAGGGCTTAAAAACCCCTAGACCCCTATTAAGGTCTAGAACTAGAACTAGTTCTGGGGGAATAGAACCTGGCAGGAATGAAAGACTCTCTTGGAGATGGGTGGGGGAACATGAGGCTAGAGATGTCTATTCTGCCTCTCTTGCAGCCACACATAACTACAGCCTCTTACCATGTGTGGTGCTACTCTCCACTTGGGGTTCTATATTCTTACACATGAGTCCATAGGAATATAATTTTTGGCTGTTTATATTTTGTAATGTATTTTAGGATCTGGGGTACAGATTTTTTCTAAAAGCTGGCACAATTTGCTTTTTGTATTGTGAAGTTTTCATTATGATTTCTTGAAATACAGCTCTGAAAACGAAAACAGACAGGCTTTTAAAAATGGTTTTAAAGGAGTCCAGAGATTCTCTGGACTAGCCCATTATGTTTCAAATGGAGCTACTTGACTTTGCCTTTAAACCCAATTCACTCTGACTTTCAGTGAATGCACAGTAATAGCCCCTAGTCCAACCTCCTATGGTTCATTGTTTAGGTTTTGATCACTTAAAAAGAGTGTAAATAGCAATTGTTTTCTGCTCTTGGTCAGAAACTTTGAGAGTCTTCCCTTCCCAGATTGATATGTTTCTGATGCTTAAGTTAGGCCATCTTTTGTCATTGAATAGGCATTGCCTCAAACAAACTGAGACCTGAGAAAGACTTTAATGTAGAAAGGCCTAGGTCATCCTCTCCATCCAGGGCCTTCACCAGTCATCTTGACTTTTGTCTCACCATTCGAATTTGATGACTCTGGAGGGGAGAGTGAGGTTGACAACTTGGCTCAGCTCTGCTTCACTTAAATCTAATTCATTATCAAGTCTAGACTTCACCCTGAGATGTCATTGGTCCTCTGAGAATGAAGGAGGAACGAAAACTAGAACAATTACTGAATCAGCTCTGACCATGTTATCCAACCACTAAATAATCTTTATTAGCTTTCCTTTGTCTCTAGAATCAAATATGAAGTCCTGTGTTTGCCCTTCGATGTTCCTCACCACCTGTTCCCTGTGGGGTACAGAATTATCTACTCTGTAATAAAAGAAATTAAGGCAGAGCGCTGGGCCAATAGCATTTTATTAAAGGATCCTTCAATGAAGGGGACTTCAGATCTTCCTCACTATCTGAGATACTCACTTCTTCCAGACCCTTATTTTTTGTAATGCTCAACACCCCAATGATACAGATAAGGCAAACTAAAAATGCAGAGTCTAGTTGGTTGATAGGCACTGACCACGATCTTCCAGGAGAGTCAACATAAAATACACCATCGCATTGGTTGACAAGCTGATGAGCAGACCTTGACAAACCTATCTTCACCTTTCAGGATGTCTTACCAAGGGAACAAGCAGACCAAGGGGCTGGGATGATAAACAAATGTCAAAACATCCACGTAGGCTGATGGACCAGTAAAAAGGCAGGCCAGAGACAGGCAAACCTGGTCCCTTGTTGGCTAAATGCTCATGGCTATCTCTCATTGTTGCGCAATAGAGGGATGAAGAGAGACAGAGGGTCAATAAAAATAGCTGGAGGACTTTTCATTTCATTAAGTCATCTCTGCCACACTGGGCTTAATCACCACAACAGGGCAAAAACCAGGGTGGGGATGCTCTACTCAGGCTCCTATGATTCAGCAAGGGAACTTCAAATCTGAAGTTCACAGCTCTGGGTCCTAATATACAAAACTTATAATCACTACCCCTGTGGCATCACATCAAAGTGATTTGCACCAATTGGAATAAAATAGGAGTCTAATCACAATCATCTACCTCACCCCTTCCTACCTTTCCAGTTCTCTTACACACTGTTCCCTTCCTCATACTTCACAATTCAGTGAGACTGACCTACATGCCCTTTTTCATATACAGTGCTCCATTTCCTGTCTATGTGATTTTATACAGGCTTTCCTCAATGCTCTCTCGCTCTCTCTCTTTCCACTGCTATCTCTTACAATATGTGGTTTCCTTAAGGAATCATTTCAAAAGATACCTTCTTCAGGACACCTTTCTGGGTCCCTCCAGCTATTAATCCTTTCCCTTGTATTTTACATGTATCCAGTATGTGCCTATTATCTATGTATATATTATCTCTCCCATTATGATGTAAGGTAGTTAATTGAAGTTAAAACCTGTTCTGGTTTTCTCCTTGTATCCTTAGTCCTCACTACAATGGGTGATACATAGTAAGCACTTAATAAATGTTTATTGGTTAATTGATTAACTGATAAAATTGCCTGAGTCCCCAGAATGTATGAGCAGCTACAAATTTATTATCTGGCATTTAGGAAGCATCAGTTGAACTGGCAGATGAAGATGGCTGGATGAAATAAAGTTAAGGCAAGGGGCTGGACCAATAGTAGCTCTAATATCTAGTTGTTTAAGAAGGAATGTGGATGGTTTTGTCTGCCTTTTACTCCTGTGGATTGAAGGATAACCATTTGGCCAGTAATGTCCCACCTAGATGCTGTCTAGGCAGAGATTCTATTCCTGCTAGTCCTCCCTGTCATGAAATTCAGCCAATGTGGGACTCCCACTAACAGAATGGACTTGGCTTCCCCATGGCTACCCATCTATTTAGAGGCTATGTGAAATGTGCTGCAGAAGATATCTCTACTTGGGCAAGTTCATTGTGAATCCAATCCAATCATTTGTCAAGGTATCCTCATTTAGGAAAGGAGCCTAATTCCTTGCCCAAGAATAGCAGGAATATTTCACCTGGAAGTTACTGTAGCCACGGTGATGCCATCAAATTCATCAGCCTGAAAGTCAGGTCATGAAAGATCTGGATTGAGATTTAATGAAGAGGCTTTTGAAATCAGTTAGCAGTGGATTGATTGAGAGTGCCGCCCTTCAGCGGGCATGGAACTCTTTTCTGGATATGAGAAACCCTCCTGAGACTTCCTTCTTGATAAATTCCTGAGTCAGGAGATTCAAGTAAAAGCTGACTATGGATCAGCTCACTGGGTATGTTCATGGGGACCTCAGTCTATTGGCTTTATATTCTCTGTACCCCTCCCCTGGCTCTCCAAGCAGTCTCTTTTTCTGGTCAATAGCTCATATTAAGTTCATTTTTCTTTTCTTTCACTAAATATCCTCTGCCTCCTAGCAAGATATGAACTTCCCTTTGCTCTGTTTTCTCCAAAGTCGTTTTTGCCTTCCCTGGAAGAATCAGAGAAGTCACCTCTCTAATCCCTTTCAGGCAGTAGCCCTTTAATGCATTAGTCTTTTAATACTAGTTGACTGAATGATAGGTTTTAAATGGGAACCAAGAATCCCTTCTAATGTTATGTGGCCATTTAAAACTTACACACAAAATATGAACAAGATTCCATCACAGGGTCTACAGCAATGGGAGTTGGATCTCATCTTGTCTATTTTTCCTACCCAGGACCCCAAGTCCTCCCATTGATGCTGTAGTTTATGGCCTCCTCCTGGTTAAGGGCCTGGTATTTGTGGGCTTGCTTATTGTCCTGTGGAAGCGGTACCACCAGGTAAGTAAGGGCTCAAGTGAGGACCTCAATTTGAAATGGACCCAATAACATTCCTTTACCAACCTCCAGATACAGGTGCCTCCCTAGGCTCCCAAGCACAACAAAATAGTCCCATGTTTCCAAAAATCTAGAATGAGATACAGGGTTCCCAAAGTCTTAGTGCAGTTTTAAGCTTTAATAGCTATTCAAAATTTATAATTGCACTAAGACTTTAGGGATACACTATATTAAATAGCTTTAAGAGTCATTTAATAGCTTTAAGCTATTAAATCTTAAAACTGCACTAGGACTTTGGAGACACAGTGTATAAACACGAAGGAGTATTGGCATCATCATAATTACCAGTTTCTTGGACTGAATTCTGGGTTGAGGACAAAAAGCCCAGTGGAAGGGGAAAAGAATAGGGGCTGTATGGGACACAATGGGCCTGAATTCCAAAAACAGGGGGGAGGATGAATGTATCTAGGGAAGGGGATGGTGATTGCTTGAACACAGTGTGATGGACCTTCCCTTCTTGTGACATTCTTTCCCTGGATCTATGGATCTTACCCAGACCTCTGATGTAGGCGAAGAAAGGGGAAGAGAATGAAGGGAGGAAAGATGACCAGGTGAAGAAGGGTGAGGATTTTATTGGCTTGTGGGGCAAGGTTGGATGTGGTGGGTAGCATGGTCATGGATAAAGTCTTTCCATTTTCTGAATTTTTTCCTCCTTCCTCAAGCCAATGAAGACACTGCAGGAACCGAAGAGATGGAAAGGGGCATTTTTCAGAGTTAACCCCCAAGCAGTACCATTTGTTCTCGATGTCTCCAACTCATCCCAGACCATAAAAGACAGTGAAAAATTCCCATCTGAGCTAAGAGCCCAAGCACCACAATCTCTGATCCCCCTGTCTAGATACTAGGACTCTTCTCAAACATTCAGGCCTGGGACAAATTGACCATTCTCTCCTACTTTGTGCCAATATCCTTTTTCTTAACAAGGCCAACCCTTCTACATGACCCCTTGATCCTATCCCTTCCTATTGTCTCCAGAAGATTGCCCTAACAACCATCTTCTTTATTTCTCCAGTTTTCAATCGCTTCTATCCTCTGGTTCCTTCTTTACTGCCTATGAACAACCTTATTTTTCTCTGTCTTTAGGAATCTTCACTAGATTCTACTGTATCTACAAGCTATCATCCTATACTTCTCTCTTTTTCAGCTAGATTCCCAGAAAAAGCTTTCAACATGTGTTGCCTAATTTCATTTCATTTCCCTCAGTTTTCAAGCCTGTGCAGTCTGCCTTCTGACCTCATCACTCAACTGTAACTGTTCTCTCCAAAGTTACCAGTAACCTCTTAGTTGCCAAATCAGAAAGCTCTTTTCTCAGTTCTCTTCCTTTACCTCTTTAAAGTACTATATCCTGTTGACCACTCCCTTCTCCTATATACTCTCTTCTCATTGGTTTTTTGTGACATTGGTCCTCCTTCCTGTCTAGTCTTTATCAATCTCCTCCCCCGCCCCAGATCCCTTCTGATAGTACCACCACTCTGGACAGGTTCCCATCACTTCATGCCCGGATTATTCCAAAAGACTTTTGGTTTGTCTCTATATCACGTCTCTCCTGACTCCAGCCCATTTTCCACTTAGCTATGAAAGCGATCTTCCTAAATAAATCTATGTCAACTCCTATTCAATAAACTCCCTTTTACCCCCTTAATCAAATACAAGACCTCTTATTCAAAGCCATTCATAATGTTCCCCCACCCCATATTTCCAGTCTTCTTACACCTTACTCCCACATACCCACATACCAATGGCACAGCTTCCTGGCTGTTCCTTACACAAAACACTTTATCTTCTCACTCTGGGCATTTTCACTGGTTATTCCCATGCCTCAAACTCACCCCTGGCTTCCCTAGCTTCTTTCAAGTCCCAGCTAAAACTCTACTTTCTGGAAGAAGCCTTTCCCAGTCGTCCTTAATACTAGTGCCTCCCTTCTCTTGATTATCTGCAATTTATTCTGTTTATACATTGTTCATTCATACAAAAATTGTTGGTTGCATGTTGTTTCCTCCTTTGGATTGTGAGCTCTTAGAGAACGGGATCTACTTTTTTCCTTTCTTTGTATCCCCAGAGCTTAGCAGAGCCTGTGACACACAGTAGGTGCTAAATAAACTCTTTGTCACTGACTGGATGATTTTTGTAGTGAGCTAGTTGTTCTCCCTCTGTCAGGTATCATCCCTTTCAAATTTTTCTCTGTGTAGCAGCCAAGACTATGTCATGCCCTTAGTCAATAAACTCCAATGGATCCACTAGGATCAAGTATAAATTCCTCTGGCATTTCACTCCTTTCCAAACCTGACCCCAACCTACCTTTCCAGGTTTATGACACATACTTTCTTCCATGAGTTCTATGTTATAGTCAATCTATCTAAGTATTCCATGCACTACCTCACATTTCCCACCTTGGTGCCTTTGCATTGCCCACCCCCTACTTATGCCTGAAAAGTTCTCCCTCCTTACCTCTGCCTCTTAGAAACCCACATTTCCTTCAAGGTTTAGTATGTCTTATCTTCTACATGAAGACCTTACTTCATCCCCCAAGCTGTTAATGCCCTCCCCCACAAATTATTTGAATTGATTTCTATATACACTATGTTAAATATGGTTTGCAGTATATACCTGTTGCCTCCCAAGATTGATTGTAATTTCCTTAAAGTCAGAAACTTTTTGGCTTTTATCTTTATGACTCCAACTCTTAACATAGAGCCTGGCATATAGCAGGTGTTTTAATCAGTGTTTATTTTGAGTTTGCTCTTTGCTCTAGCCTAACGTAAAACACCTTCATCTTCATTTGCTGCCATCCCAGCTACTTCTCCATACATAACATACATACTAATTCCTCCATGAAGCCCTCAATGGCCTCTTCCTCACCTGATCTCACAGCTCCTCCTACTGTTCTTATCTACTTACCCCAATTTATGTACTGCGATTCATAAATACATGTCACATACTTTATTCTGTATTCATATTTGCATTATGCACATATATATATATATATATATTCCACTTACATCTTTATATTCTATTTTGGCTTAGCCTTGTATGCCTGTCATAGACCCCAACACTTGTGATTGTGCTCTATTTATCTCTGTCTTCTAATTCCACAAGGAACCATATGTCCTAAAATATTTGTCTTCCTTCCTATGACACTGCCACCACACATTATCTATAGCTGTGGCCTCAAAGACAGAGAGAGCTCTAGCCCCCAGTTCCCAGAGTCTCCCCATAGTGAGTCATTTTTACCACCACACAATCCCACATCATATGACTAGGGAAACAAAATAACCTACTTAACACCAGTGGTAAGGATCTAAGAAGATAGAGACCACATAGCTCAATGATTACAGATTCTCTCAAAAAAATTGCAAAGGCAAGCCTATGAATTTTTCTTAGAAAGAGTAATAATGGTGATCCTTATATCTGTATGACTTAGCAATTTACCAGACAGTTTTTAGACATTCAAATATACATACATATACATACATATAAATATATATGATAGCTAGCATTTATACAGTACTTCAAAGTTTACAAAATGCCTTACAAATATTGTTGCATTTGATCCTCATAATGACCCTGAGAGAGAGGTGATATTGTTATCTTTTATAAAAAAATAATAGCAATAATAGCTAATAATAACAATAACTTACAGTTATATATCATTACCCATGTGCAGGTACTGTGGTAGGTACTTCACAATTATTCTCCCTTTTGATCCCCACAACAAATTCGGGAGTTAGGTGCTATCATTATAGATGAGTATGCCAAAGCAAACAGAAGTTAACTCATTTGTCCAGGGTCACATAGCTAGTAAGTGTTTGAGACTGGATTTGAACTGATGACCTCCTGACTTCTTTTTATTTTTTTGGAGAGAGGAAGGCAGGACAATTGGGGTTAAGTGACTTGCCCAAGGTCACATAGTCAGTAAGCGGGTCAAGTGTCTGAGGTCAGATTTGAACTCAGTTCCTCCTGACTCCAGGGCTGGTGCGCTACTCACTGTGCCACCTAGCTGCCCCCTTATTCTTGACTTCTAGTACAATGTTCTATATACTGAGCAGCCCAGCTGCCTTGCATAGCAGCTTAGTTAGGTGGGAATAAAGCTGGAATTTTCAGAAACTTAGGGCCACACCCCTCAATTCATTATGCCCTTTTTATGCCTTACCAGCTAGTGTGACCCCAGACAATATATTGACCCTCTGCCTCAGTTTCCTCAACTGTGAAATAGAGATAAAACTAGAACCTTTCTTTTCAGAGTTGTGAGAATCATATGAGATAATTTTTGTTTAAAAAACCCATTTGGCACACTGCCTGGCATATAGTAGGCATCATATAGATGCTTTTTCTCATCCCTTCCCCCTTAGAATTCAGTATGGGACACAGATTCAATATATTTCATTAGCTCAATTTATCTATGCCTACTGTTAACCTTCCTCCTCCCTTAACAAACTGCTTAAACTTCATATTGTAACAGAAACAAAGGCATTTAATTTGATCAGGAAAAACATGATTTGGTTAAGTTTCAAATCTAGATAGTCTAAAACCGCAGGGGGCATCATCACCTCTCAAGGTCCAAGTTTTCTACCTCTATTCAAAGTGAAATCTGATCTTTCTGATTACTCTCCCGCCCCTCTTTACTGATGAGAGAGAAAAGCTGAACTTTGTTGGCCTTCTTAAGTCTTCCCCAAAAACATGAGAAAGGGGAAATAACTCAGTCAGTCACCCATGCCTAAGTAGACACATGAAGCCTGGAAACATTGCAGAAGTTCACCAAGCCTCCTAAATATGGCTACAACGTCAAGATTGAACCTCTTCAGTTTTTTCTTCCATGGTCCCAGATACTCCCACTCTTCCTAAAATGCCTGCCTTCTGGCTTCTGAAGGGAAAAGTCTCATGTGTTAGCACCTTATTTCTCACAGGTTTGAGAACTGCCATAGTCCAGAAACAGG
>CM053627.1:195509645-195546532 GCA_028646595.1 Phalanger gymnotis
TATGTATTGGGATTTGAATCAGACAAGATCTGTCTGTTGATGTTTGTAATTTGTTTGTATTTTGTTCTGAAGTTCAGGGTGCTGGCTTTTTCCCCTGAACTAAGTGAATGATATTTGTGTGCTGAATTAAAGTAAGCTTGCCAACCCCTTAACCTTGCTCTCCTTATTAAGGCAGATTAAAAGAACCTGGGCTTTCTGGGTGTCCGGCAGCTTTCTGGGTGCTGGCTATGGGTAGATCTGGACCCCCCACAGAAGCTGCTAGCCAGATTGTGGAAACATAAGTTTAGTCAAGAAAAACAAAGAACTTGTAGTTAGTAGTGTCTCTAAATGCATTTCTCTTTCTTCAGTTCCAGTCTGCCAGCTCCCTGCCTGTAGGTAAACAGCATACTTCATCATCGTTCTTCCGATGAAATGATTGGTAAACTGAACATTGATCAGCATTTTGAAGTTTTCAGAGTTGTTTTCCTTTACATGATTGTGGTCATATAAGTTGTTCTGGTTTTGTTTACTATTTGTGTTTTCCCAGGTTTCTTTGCATCTGTCATAGTCTTCATTTCATATGTAATTACATTCATATACCAAAATTTGTTCAACCATTCCCTAAGTGTGAGGTACCCATTTTATTTCCAGTGCTTTGCTACAATAGTAACTGTTATTATAAATATTTTTACACATATAGGTCTTTTTCCTGTGTTTTGACCTCTTTGGGGTATACGCTTAGTTAACGAGTTAGTGAACAAGCACCTAATTAGGCACCTAATATGTGCCAGGCACTGAACTAATAAGCACTGGAAATGTGAGGGAAGGTAAAATATAGCCTTCGCTAACAGCTCACCATCTCATCGGGGAGACAACATGCAAACAGCTATGTACAAGTGAGATATGCAGGGGGTCCCAAAAGTCTTAATGCAGTTTTAAACTTTAATGACTTAACTACAGAAGTTTTAGTAGCTTTTAACATCCTAAGGACTGTCTTCAATGAATACCATCGAGGAGGAGGAAGTACCAGAAGAATGGGTTCTCCTTCATGTAGCCCCCAAGGTCGGACTGGAGCTTGAAACCAAATCATTTGAGTCTAAATCATGAAGGGAAAATAGTTCTTCAAAAAGGAAGCTTAAAAGGTGATGCAGATTTGCATGACCCTTCATTCAAGTTTTGATGAATATGAATTGTCTTAAGCTTTAATAGCTTAAAACTGCTCTAAGACTTTTGGGGCACCTTTATAAGAGTCAAATTAGAGAAAATCTCCAGTGGAAAGTACTAAGATTAAGGAGGACTGGGAAAAATTTGTAAAAGTTGGGCTGCAGGTGAGACTTGAAGGAAGCCAGGAGGTGAAGGTGATGAGGAAGAAAATGCCCAGAGTTGGGAAATGGAGTGTCTTATGTGAGGAAGAGCAAAGAGGCCACCGTCATTGGATCACAGACCACATGGGTGTTGTCAGCAGGAACTTAAAATGTCACAGGGCTTATGTGAAAACTGGGTTTAATACTAGAGAAATGAACATGAATGTGGAACAGAATGGGTTCACAGTCCTTACATTTTTGTAACAGCAGGACAAAGGGAGGAGGAGATACCAGGAAGGGGTATGACATGGGAAGGGGAATGGTGCAGCAAAGGTGGGGAAAAAGACAAGATCACTCTCCAAGGGGAGGATAAAGGTGATGGCAAAAACTGCATTCTTTTCCCTTGGGAACTGCTAGACTATGAAGACAGGAGGGTCTGCTTATCTGCAAAGGACCTGGCACAGGTCCCACCCTGGCACAGAATGGCAGATGCCTGTCTTGTCTTCCAAGGACACTCAAGGAGTCCACCTTGGAGTGCAACAACAAACATCCTTGACACATTCAGGGCCTCCTGCATGTTCTGGGTCCAGTATTTCTGGAAAATATGGCAACTTGAAAAAAACATGTTCAGGGGACTCCTTAACAGCCCTTTAACAGGGCGAATACTGTATGGCAAGACTGGAAAGGTAATAAGGCACTGGATTTCGAAGGGCTTTAAAGGTCAAACAGAGCATTTCATATTTTCTCTTTGAGGTAATAGGGAATCATGGAAATTTATTAAAAAGAATTATATAGACATAGACTTGTACTCTCAGAAGATCACTTTGATGGCTGAATAGAGGATGGTCTAGAATGGGGAGAGATTGTGGCAGATAGACAGGATATCATAATCAAGTATACAGTAATGAGGACCTACGCCAGGGTGACGGGAGTGTTGATGGTGCTCTTAAGACAGATGTTACTAAGGTAAAAATGATAGGACCGATTGGATGTGGGAAGTAAGAGTACTTGGGAATCCTCTTGTGGGGAGTAAGTGACTTGGAATATGGTAGTGCCCTTACCAATAATGGTGAAGTTTAGAAGAGGGGAAGGTTTAAGGGAATAGATACATTCTGTAGTTATCAATAATACGCAGAAAAGCTAATTATCTTGACAGGTTTATTTTATACTTTGATACTTTATTGAAGTTATTATATCAGCTTTTTTAGTTTCATTATGTCTGAAAAGTAATAATTTTATATCTTCTTTGACTATACTTATTGCCTTAAATTCTTTTACTTGACTTACTGCAATAGCTAACATTTCTATATATAAAATATATATATATAATATATAACTATGTTGATATATATAAATAAAATAACATATAAAATATAAAATATAAATATATATATAAAATTATATATAAAATATATAAAAATATCTATATATAAAATAATAGTGGTGACAGTGTATATCCTTGCTTTGTCCTTGATCTTATCAGAAGGTCTCTAGTATTTTTCCATCCTAGATAATGCTCATTTTTGGCTTTAGATAGATACTATTTGCCACACTAAAGAAAGATCCATTTATTTCTATTTAGTGTTCCTATCCCTTTTTCAGTGTTCTTAACATAAATAGATATTGTATTTTGTCAAAAAGCTTTTTTCCTGAATCTATTGCCATATTAATATAATTTTAATTATTTTTGTTACTAACATAGTTCTTTATGTTTATAGCTTTCTTAAAATTGAACTAACCCTTAATTCTTGGTATAAATCCATCCTGCTCATAGTATATAATATTAAAAATATTATGTTGCCATTCCTAGAGCTTTTCCACATGAACTGTTTTCAAGCTTTCCTATCCCTTCCTGTTCTGTAACAGGATACACATATACACACAGTACACATATATAACATGGAATACATCTAAGTGAATATATGCACAAAATGTTTAATTGACACAAGTATTCACATATAAAAATAATAAAAGAAAAAAGTGGTCATACGTGAAATTTTTTAAATAGATTTTTAATGTATACATTCCCTTTGGCAAGATAGTAACAAAGCTGTCATTTGTTTCTGTGACCCTTTCGGAACTTCTTTTTTGTACATAAGAGTTTTTTTTAATTGTCATGCTTTTTTTACTCATCACTATTTCATATAAGTCTTACCATATTTCTTTGTAGTCTTCATGTTTATTTCTTGTAGCACATTTATTAAAATTCGTTCAGTTATTCCTGAGTCATCAGACACAGTCTGTTTCCAGCTTTATTGTAATTATATTGGATCTGCCAGCAATATTTTTGCACAGATGGATTGGGTTTTTTTCCTATTAATAACCTCAGTGTATAATCTTAGTATTGATATCACCAGTTCCGAGAGAATGAACATTTTTATAACTCTCATTATATAATTCTGTGTTTCTTTCTGAAAAGAAAGAACCTATTCACAAATTCAAGAGCAAAGTAATAGTATGCCTTATTTCCTACAACCAGGCAAGCGTAGGCTGCTGATCAAGGGAATTCTCAGCTTCGATTAACTTAGAAGGTGATGGGAATTTGTCTTTGACCTTGCTTGCTCCTCCCTGTGAAAGGTATGGATGGTCCTGTTGATTCATTTCTGGTTCAGTATGAATCAATTGCAGTTGAACTAGTTGGCTCAAATTATTGTGGGAGAAACACCCTCCTCTGGCTAGTATGTAGAAATCTTTTATTTCAGATTTAGCATTTCGGTGACTTTGCCATTTTTGCCTTTTACATTTGCAGAGAACAGACCAACAAGCAGATCTAAGAGTAGACCTGAGCCTAGGGTAGAAATGGTGGTGTTGGGGGTTACAAATGGCTGCCTTGGGGGCAAAGGCACAGGGTGCTCGCATGTGACTTGAGAGTTGCTAAACCTCAAGTTCTTGAACTCTGGTGCCTAGGTTCAGCTCTGGGGAGTCAATAGCAAAGGCATAAATGCTCTCAGCAACATGGCAGCAATGGAGAGAACCACGTGATCTAAATGGTAGGTATTCCTGGACCCAAGCCTTCTGTAAAAAGGAAGGGAGATTTCCCTGACAAAACAACCCTAGAAAGCAGTCTCTAGAAAGAGGACATTTTCCAAGGCAGTGTCAGCATTGAGGTTTCCTTCTAGAGAAAAAAAAAAGATGAATTCCTGAGTATCATTGTTCTCTTCGAGAAATAAAAAGATCCAGGAATTTAACCTTCTAAAGAAAGAAAGGATTCCTGGGTAGTCGTAGACTTATGGAAAAAGAATAGGAGGATGCATGTGTGCCCTCTTCCCCTTTGAAATTGGATCCAGAAAGAACTAACATGGGGAAAAACAAAATCTGGACTTTGCCCTTTACTATTACTGTGACATTCTGGCATTGCAGATTCAGGGACATTAGCTCTCTGGTAACCTCAGGTGCATTTGCCTTTTGGAGGGAGTCTTAGCTGTAGTGTCATAAAAGGTTGTATGCCCATCTGAATTTTTAGATTGAAAGATGTTCTCACTGGAATATTGAAGATTGCTTAGCTGGCAAACCCTGATTTTTTTCCCTTGGAAGGGAATGTATGTATAGGCCTATGTATAGATAGGCCTGAGGAAAGATTAGGGAAGAGGCTTTGTTTTGTCTATATTTTGAGATTTCCTAGAGGGAACTTTAAATGAGGGTAAAATAGAGTGATTTACAGGACTTCCCCCAGGATTTGGCTCAGAACCTGATGCTACCTGGGCCACAGTGTATACTGCATTAAATTTTAAAGTCTTTTACAATCATTGCCATTTTGATGGATGTAAGTTGTTATTACAGAGTTGACTTAATTTGCATTTCTCTAATTATTAGAAATATTGACCACTCTGTGGTTATTGTTAATTTGTATTTCTTCCTTTGAGAACTGCCTGTTCATATTCTTTGACCATATATTTATTAGAGAATGGCTCTATTCCCTAAATTGATAAACAATCAAAAGATATTAATAGGCAGTTTTCAGAAGAAGAAATCCAAACTATTAATGTTGTTTAGACATTTTCTAGTCATGTCTGAGTCTTTATGAACCCTGTTTGGGGTTTTCTTAGCAAAGTGGTTTGCCATTTCCCTCTCCAGTTCATTTTACAGATAAGAAAATTTAGATAAACAGGGTTAAGTGGTTTTCCCAGAGTTGCACAGCTAGTAATGTCTGAGGCCAAATTTGAACTTAGGAAGATGAGTCTTCCAGATTTCAGGCCTGGCACTCTGTCCATGGTGCCACCTACCTGCCTAGCTATTAATAGATGTAAAAGAAATGTCCAAAATCACTAATAGTGGAGTGCAAATTAATACAACTCTAAGGTGCCACCTAACACCCATCAGAATGGCAGAAGTGACAAAAAAAGAAAATGACAAATGCTGGGGTGGCTGTGGGAAAGCAGGTATATTAATGCATTCTTGGGTCTGTGAACTGGTGCAACCATTCTGTAAAGCAATTTGGAACTATGCGCTAAAAGTTATTAAACTGTGCATACCCTTTGACCTAGCAGCTCCCTTACTAGGTGCATACCCAAACAAGATCAAAGTAAAGGGGAAATGACCCGTATGTGCACAGATGTATATCTATGGTAGCTCTTTTTGGTGGAAAGTGAGGGAATAATCCATTAATTGAAGAACAGCTGAACAAATTTTTGTATATGAATGTGAAGGAATACAGTTGTGAAATGATGGAGATTTCAGAGAAACCTGTGAAGATTCATATGAACAGATGGAAAGCAAAGTAAGCAGAACCAGGAGAACAATTTATACAATACCAACAATATTATAGAGATAAACAAATTTGAAACACTTAAGAACTCTGATCAATAGAATGGACAACCACAGTTGCTATCCACTTCCAGAGAGAGAGAGAGAGCCACCAAACCGAAGCCTTCTTTCCTTCCCTTTTGCCTTCCTCTTTCTTTCCTCTTCCCTTTCCCACCCCTCCCCTTCCATTTTTTTCCTTTTCCTTTTCATTATCTTGACATGGCTAGTGAGGAAATTTGTTTTGCTTGACTATACATATTTGTAATAGGTTTTATTTTTCTTGACTTTTCAGTGCAGGGGGAGATGAAGGAGACAACTTGGAAGTGAAAACAAAATTGAACTTAAAAAAAGAATGGTTCTCATAAATTTGTTTATATTAAAAACACCAAAAGCTCAAATCACTATCTTTCCCCTGTAACTTGGGTGATGTGGGCATTCCCACCCAGAGAAGCCCATTTATGTAACACAGACCACCCTGGCCCCTGCTGCCTGAAGGCCAGGTATGTTACCTTTTACCTCTCCCTCAGAATGTCCTGACCCCCTTAAAGGGAGCTGGCAAAGCACCTACACCCTCTGCATGTGGCCCGAGCTCCCATTGGTGCTGTTCCCTCAGTTGTAGGGACTAGTCCCCTACAAGTCTTTTGAACCCCAGATCCATTTAGACACATTAGTTTTTGCACATAAACGTTTACTTCAGAAGGTATAATCACAAATATATAGACATTATCCAGACATGTGGGAAGCATAATTCCCTTCCCTCCCCACTTCCTCCCCCCTCAGTATTACTAAAGTCTTTTGGGAGGGGTTTAGCTCAGTTCCACGATCAACTAGTGTAGGTTAACCTCTTTAAAAAAGGAAAGCATGTTAGGCTGGCATAATTTTTTAAGATGAACTTATCCTGGCACTTAGGGATCACTACATTTCCAAGGACTCGCAAAACTATGGATTCTTTCCTGTTAATAACTCATTCTAAATTTTACCAGAAATAAAGATTTAGCCCTGGTAGCGTACCATCAGCCAGCAGAGGCAAGTAAAGTTTGGGTATGGTGAATTGGGTCTGCCTCTTGTCTTCTGCTACCTCCATTCAGCTGTATACCTCAAATCTTTCATCACCCTGTACTCAATATACCTCCAGGATTCATGCTGGTACCCAGTACTCAGAGCTTGATTTTACTATGTACTCTTCACTGATATTTGCCTTTGCTCCAGTCTCAGACCCAGGAAGTCAACTGACACATCAGATCAATAAATCTGTGGCCTTCTGAGGATTCTGTCCTTTTTTCTGGTAAAGCTCTTGAGTTATTATAATGGTAGGCATTTCAAGCTAATGAGGGGTGATATTTTGGGTAAGGAGGCCTGTCAGTCCCTTCATCATTGTCTAGGAGATACCTATTTCTATACAAAGCTACAAAAAACAATTGCTGTGACGACAGTCATCAAATCAGGGTTCCAGAAGGACATGGAAATTTAATAAATATTTGTTGAATGAACAAATAAACAGATGTCCTAACAATATGAGGATTTGCTTGGCCTACTTGGAGGAGACTGAGGAGATGCCTACCTGAATTTCTAGGTCAAAAGATGTTTTCATTGGAATGTTTAAGATTGCTTAGCTGGCAACCCTGATTTTTTTTCCCCTTTGGAAGGGACTTGGAAAACCACAAGCAAGTAATGAGTCTTGAGTATGCTAATTATGCTAATGTAAGGGTGCCACCAGCAGCTGTGGCATTGAAATGGCCGGAGATGGCTGAATGCCATGGAGAGTGAAAAGAAAAACACAAAACACAGGCCAGGTGGAAGAGTAAAGAACAGCTCCTTTCATTAAACCGAGGGACAGGGCTTATATACCCTTTTGGGCAAGCAGAATCAGCAAATCCACATGTGAGGCATTTGCATAATGCATGACTTCCTCATGCCTTTGTTTCCCCTTTGCTGTAAACAATATTGTGTTAATAGCGCACTGGTAGTATTTAGCACGTGTGTGTGTGGGGGGGGTTATTGGAGAGAGCACATGTATACCAAGGAGGCTTGAAGAACCTTCATCTTGAACAGCATATGCATGCTGAGGTGGGGAATGGAAAGCTCACATGCTGAGTTATCAGCCCAAGGGCAAGAACAGACCTCTGGCCTGTATGTTATCCCAGAATGGACTTTCTCAGAGCTGGCCCTCTCCATAAGGGGATGATCCAGAATAGCAGACAATTCAAAAGTCATTTCTGTTTGCTTTTGGTGTGTGCTAAGTGGTTTTATGACAGGTATAGATTTACACTCAATTCTATTTTGCTTAGTCTTAGATCAGCAGTTTCTTTGTGCATACATCAAAGAAAGGGGTATGTGTGTGTTGGGGAGAGGAAGACAAGGAAGCATATAAGGAAACCAGCCTGGGGTTAGAAATTTCAGTAGGAGTTCCATGTATAAACATGCCAACGACAAAACCACTTGGATGTTCTCTGCCTTCTAAAGCTTATTTAGTTTACTGGGACACAAGGAAATTAATAGGGAGCTCATCTTGGGGAAACTCCTAAAAGGATGGGAGATGAAGTGAGACATTTCTTCTCCCCAGCCCTCCCCACCCCCATCCCACTGTTTCCCACCAAGTATCCCATGGCAATCTCAAGGCTGGGTGTCAGTCAGATTAGTCTTATCTCTGATGACCCAAGGCTTTTGGGGTAGTAGGCAGATGTCTCTATCTACTTCTCTCAAGGAAGAAATGCAGCCTGTGCTCTGTCCAAGCCCTTCCTGACTGGCGACTTCAGAGTCCTACCAGAGGAGCCTAGAGCATCCTGCCTCTAAAACTAGTAGCACTGAGCCTAGAGAGTAACCCTGGTGCTTTCCATGTACTCCAAGGCTCTCCTCTCTTTGGAGTGGTAGAGCCTTCTCTTTCCAAGTACCTTGCCTTAGTCAAATATAAATTCCTTGAGGGCAAGAATTATTTGTTTGTTTTAATCTTTGTATCCCCAGCACCTAGCACAGTGCTTTACACATAGTAGGTCCTTAACACATTCTTGTTGGTTTGGACTGAAATGGATTAGGATTCCTGGGCCTATGGGTGGATTGTATTCCTAAATGTGTTTATTCTCAGTTCCTTTCCTGCCACTTAGCACCATAGATATTTTAAAGTTAGCCATTTTTCAGAGGAAACTCTGGGATGCATCTTAGAGGCCTGTCTCAGGATTAGTTCCTACTTCCACACAACTGTGGCAAGGATGACCATACCTCCTGCTTCCTACCCACCCACCTGCTTCAGCCCCATTTGGTGTTACATAGTGACATCTCCTGAGAAAGGGCTACTAAGCCTAGGATAAAATTATTTAGTTGGTGAATCTTGTCTTTGGTACCCTTTTCAGCTTTCTCTGCACATTCTTCACACTCTTGTATCCTCCCCCAGCATCCATTCCATATGTCCTATAAAGAGCATTACACTCAGCTGTCAACAAATCCTATCTTCTCCATGCCCCAAACCCACAAGATGTTAATAGACAGCCTGGCATCACTCAATCTGAGGACCATTTTCATTTTGATAAGCACCTCTAGCAAAGTGAAAAGCCATTCATACCCTAAATCTTTAATAGTGGAATTTCTGGCACCATGACAGTGCCTGAAGATATGTGATATAAATTATGCCTATATAGCTATACACATACATATATAACAACATACACAGGTACATAAGCATATATTATATATACATATATATGAATATATATAATATACACACACACATATATGTGTTAGTATGTGTGTGTGTGTATATATACAGCTAAGTGACACTAGCTGGGCCTGGAGTCAGGAAAACTCATCTTCCTGAATTCAAATCTGGTTTTAGACACTAGCTATATGACCCTGGGCAAGTCATTTAATCCTGTTTGCCTCGGTTTCCTCATCTATAAAATGAGCTGGAAAAGTGGCAAACCACTCCAGTATCTTTGCAGGAAGACATTGATGAGATCACAAAGTCAGGCATGACAGAAAACGACTGAACAAAATACATAGATACATACACAAGGACATTGAGACCCTTGATGGCAGCCTCCTACTCTTAAGGTGGTCCTGACCAAGAGGAACTGTCCTTATGGCAATCGCCATGTTCATCCACTGAGTCATCTCTCCTTTGTGTTTGCCTCTACAGGTGCACATGTACATACCCACACACCCCAGAGAAAATGGGGCAGGGAATTTAAGAAAAAACCTTCCTCATAGGACTCCGGGGAGGAGTACCAAGAGCCCTGTCCCTTTGTGCCATTGAAAGAGCATTTGATCCAACTCTCACCTCCCTACCAACTTCAAGTCCCCTGTCCAGGCTTTTTCTTGAGGCCACTTAGGGTTTGTTGAATTTATAGCCGAGTAGTGAGGTTGTAGAGGCATCAGAATGTGCAGGGCAGTTCAGTGGAAGGAACTCTGGACTTGGGATGAGGAGACTTGAGTTTGATCCCCAGAACAGACACTAGGTAGTAATACTACTCAGAGTAAGTCACTTGACTAGGAATCAAATTCAGATCTCTTCTGAGCTTCTCCCAGCTTCAGTTTCCTCATCTAATAATAGGGAATTTGTGTGCTGCCTACTTCACAGGGATGTTATGAAGAAAGAATTTTTGGAGTCAAAGTGATGAGGTGTTTGTGCTTGGTCCCTAAATTCTAAAGCCTCTGCTTGGGTACCTCTGCCTGACCCCCAATTCCAAAACACATCCAGTTCTCATAAGCACATCTAGTTCTCAAAACATATTCTGGCTGTTTCTCTCTAGTTAAAGGGCAGCCTGCCCCAACTTATCTCTGCTTCTTCCTTTGCAAGCAGCTATGTGCAACTATAGATTGAATTCTGGATGCTGATAATTGTATGCTGAATCATAACCATATTTGCTATTCACTGACCTTTCTAACATGTATCTTAAAGATAGTATTTTGTCTAACAAGACACTAGATGAGAAAATATTCCCTTTAGCCCCTACCAAGAGTGAACTCAGTGATGTTTCACAGTAAAGACCACACCCCCTAGTGACCCCCTTGTGGACTATTTGCTATTTGCTCTGGGTAATGGGCCTGCGCTGTAGATACTAAATGTGCATGTTCCTTTAAGAACTAACCACTCCCTGAACACACCCTAAACCACTCCCTAATCCCACCCCAAAACACCTAACTGAAGAACTTTTGCCCACTGAAAAAGCGTAATAAATCTTTGCCTCCTTGACTTAAAGAATGCTTGTGTCGGTGAATTCATTCCAGGCAGCCCCTTCCTGGGAACTTTGATTTGGGATCCCTGCATCCCTGGGTTTCTTCTCCCCCTCTACATTTGTTTCTCCCTCTACAAAAGCACTATAGAAATGCAAATTATCATCATCATCATCATCATCATCATCATCGCTGTGGGTCAGCAGTCATCTCTGGGTCTGCATATTCCTATTTCTGAAATGAAGGGATTGGAATAGATGATCAACAAGAATTTATTAAGCCTCTACTATATGCCAGGCATCAAACTAGGGCCTGGGAATACAAAGACATGGCCTCCCCTCAAGGAGCTTACGTTCCAGCAGGGAGGCAAGAACTCTAAAGCCTAAATAGTGTTTGGTTCTATGATATGAGGTGGACAGAGCCATACCACAAGAATGACACTCCTAGGCACATACTTTCATGGTGGAGTCAGGGCAGGTAATGAATTATATTGGTGCGTTCTGGAGGTCAGTTTCCTTCTGAGCAGGTTGAATGGGGACCTCTCCTCCCTCAGCCCCTGGGGGGAAGACAACAGTCGCATATGTCACAGGGTTGGAACTGAAATGGACCTGGGGTTCTGATTTAGTTGGGGGTGGTGGAGGTGGTGGCTTTCCTGTTGGGGGACCTAAAGGCAGGTTGGTATAGGTAGTGTCATCTAAGGAGGGTGGAGTCTCCAGTTTGGCATAGGGCACACTCGATGGCTCTTCAGCAGGCGTCCTGGTATCCTGTAATGGCAGTAGACAGAAAAATTATGCAGTCTTTTACCTGTCCCATAGGAGGGAGTGAAAGGGGATGCCAAGACTTAATCAGTCTTGAGAATATAGCCAGGAGTACCTCTTGTCCCTTTTGATCAATCAAATCACACATTACCCCTTTCAGGTCTCAGGAAATAGATTGGATGTGGTCTTTTTTGTTGGAGAGGGAGAGGGATGGGATGCATAAGGGCTACTTCGGGGTGGGAATGAACAGGAACAGAGAAAATAACAATCATTGCGCAGGCCTGTGGAGTTGAGTATGGGACTGGTGAGTCCTGAATCTTGGGTCCCTTCTTCACCCTACTGGGTCCTGGTTTCACTCAGTGATAGGGCCATAGGGAGCATGTAGTGCTGTGGTCACAGAAGGGCCTCTTACCAAGGCTGATGCTTCACTGCTTTGGGATCGACCGCAAATGTCCAGCTTCCCTCCTGGAAGGACAGATGATAGCATATTTTTCTCTTGGCCCTGGTCCGTTAACCCTTTCCTTCAAGTCTACTCAGAATCCCCTGTACCCCACGTGAACTCTTTCCCCAAGCTTGTGCTGTTGACCACTCCCAATTCTCCTTCCCGGCCCCTTCCCAACCTTCTTCAGATCCACTCACCCTTCTCCTTCGACCTCCCCACCTACAACCTTCCCTAATCCACTTGCTGGCCCACCCTTAGCCCTATCACTGCTGTCTTCCAAATCCTCCTCCCACCCCCCATCAAAGTCATGTGCATTGTGGGACTGGGCACATAAAGAAAAAACCCAGTTGGGCAGCTTTCTGATGTGATAGGAGGGAAGGCCTACCCAGAGGCCTGGTCTGTATTTGTCTGGGAAAGATAACTGATGAATGCTACATTAGTAACGTCAGAACAAAATAGAGAAATGGGCCATTCACTTACCCATCCTTCCAACTATCACAGCCAATACCACCGCAGCCACAAGTAGCAGGCTCAGGAGAAGTACAGAACCCCAGACCAAGGGAATGCTAAAGGACGAGAATGTGGTGAGCTCAGCCTTTGAGCCTGAAGGTGGTAAGAGATGGGCTTGGGAAAGCTCTCTAGCATCATAGTCTTCTTCAGGACTGGGACAGTAGGGGAATCTTCAGAGCTTAGAACCCAACCAAAATGGGTAAGAAGGAAGACTGCCTTGGGTCATTTGCAGGCTCTCCAGGTTGAGGGGTTTTTGAGGCTCATCCTACCTTACAGCGCCTATGTTCTTTGCAATCCAGTGACATTGGCCTCTGCTGTTTCTCAAACAAGAAGCTCCATCTCCCAACTCCTGGCATTTTCTCTCCCTGTCCCCCATGCTTGGAATGTTCTTCTCAGCTTCCCTGTTTTTTTTTCCGGGTCCCACCTAAAATCCCACCTCCTAGGGGAACCTTTTCCTCACTCCCCTTTAATTCTACTGTCTTCATAGCATTTTTGTACATAGTTGTTTGCAGGTTGTGTCCCCTGTCAGACTCCTTGAGAACAGGGACTATCTTATGCCTTTTTTATCCCCAGCACTTAGTTCAGAGTCTGGCACATAGTAGGCACTTTATCAATGTTTCCTGACTGAATTATTGACTTTATCATCAGTTTCCTGTATTAATTAGTCAACTGGGAGAAGGGACATTTGCCTTAGTCTGATCCACCAGATTTAGCCCTGGGGAGAGAACAATGTCTCTTTTTTGGTTTTATTTCATCCTTAGGTGACAAGGAACATAGTCACTGGATGACTCAGCCCTTCCACACCTTCTACCACCCTGGTGTTTTAGCAAGCTTTGCTGCCTGGGCACCAGCTCACATCTAGTGTGGATCAGATATTAATTCAAGTATCCGATCTAGATAGTCTGGACATTTCAAAGTAGAGACACCTGATAGTCAACTTGTCCAAAGCTGAGCTCATCATCTTCCTACTCACCCAGCCACTACTTAATTCAAGCACCCCCATCACCTTTTGTTTAGACTATTGTAACTAGTGGTCTGCTGGCAAATATTTAAGTTAGCTCTCAAGAAAGAAAACAGTTGTGAAAACCAGACTTTTAAGTTTAATCTGCATTATAACATGTTCTCCATCACTTTTTTAAGTCTAGACGACCAATGAAACAATACATCAAACCCTGATTTGTAGCATTTGCTGATTTCTGAGGCACAGATGCTCACACTGAAAATGTAATAATTGGTTCTCTGTACAGCCTGTGTGAACTGGCTCCAGCATACCTCTGACTGTGGTCTCCCTACTTCAGATCTCTCAACACTCCAATTCACCCTACATATAGCTACAAAAGTGAGTTTTTCTTAAGAGCAGATCCAACCATATTACTCCCCTATTCAATTAATTCCAGTGGCTCACTAACTCCCAAGAGTTACTCCCAAGAGCCAACTCTGACAAAATATACACTTCCCTTTTAAAGCCTGTCACAACTTGGTCCTTACCTATCTTTCCAATCTCATTATATGTTACTTAGTATATATTGCTATAGTAGGTAGCTAAGTGGTATAGTGAGAGAAGCAGGAAGACCCTAGTTCAAATCCAGCCTCAGACACTTCCTAGCAAGTCCCTGGGGAAGTCACTTAACCTCTGCATGCCTCAGTTTTCTCATCAGTAAAATGGGGATAATAATAGCACCTACCTCGTAAGGTTGTTGTGAACAAATGTGATTATACCTGTAAATTACCTGGTACACAGTAGGTAGTTTATATCATCATTATTATGCTAGTTTATTATTATTATTATTATAAATTACTCCCCTTTCTATATTTTACTGTTGAGCCTAGTTGGCTTTCTCTGTTCCTCACACACAATACTTCATCTGTCCTCTCTCTGGACCTTTCTTTATGTAGGCTCTCTCTTATGCCTGGAATGCTCTCCTCCCTTACCTTTGCCTTATAGAATCCCTCCCTTCCTTCAGGATGCAGCTTAAACACCACCTCCTATAGGAAGCCTTTCTTGATCTCCCTCCCCTACTCCCAACTCCTGCCCCGTTAGTGCACTCTCTCCTTAACCACCCTATATTTAACTATATTATATTAATATTGTCCATACTTATGTATATATGTAATACGATAGAATAGAATCTACCCTCCAATGAAATGTAAGCACCTTTGAGGGTAGGGTTGCCTCATTCTTTGTCTTTGCATCTCCAGCATCTAGCCTGGCACACAGTAGTCACTTTAATAAATGCTTGTTAATTCATTTGATTGATCAGGTACCTCCAGTCTTCTTGGTTGGGCTCCATGGGGCTGAAGCTTGGGCTGACTGCAGGATGTTCCGCAGGAGCAAAAGTCAAAGTTTCTCCCAAATAGTCTTCCTTGTCCTCCTTATCCTGTCTTGACACTGAAGAGACATACACCCCCCCCAAAAGAAGAACTTAGCTCATTAGAAACATTCGTTGAATGCATGTAGGACCCTACAATCTTAATAGGCCTGGGGGGGCAGTGGTGGGGAGATGGGGAGGTAGTGAGGATATAAATGGGGAGGTGGGGGATTCAGAGTTGAAGAGGTAGTAGGGTTTAAGGTTGAAAGGTACAGAGCTATAAACTACCAAGTTTTGTGCCTGAGGTCAGATGTAGGAAACATTTTCAAAATGACTTTTTAAGATAATTAGATAGGGAGAGATGTTGATATATAAGCCTCCCTTGGCTGCTGGAGATACCTCAGGCTACTGGGCAGGACAGGATAGGGATGGTGGTGATGGATAGCATTGAGCTGTGGTGGAGCTGAAACTCAAAATCTGCTGTATTGCTGTTTTAACCTATTATTCTGTTAACTAAATGTTAAGCTTAGTTGACTATGTGTTGCTGGTGGACTGCAAAATGATTTCTGAGTACTCTAAATTATCATGCCCTGGGACAAAGCTCTAGTTGCTCTACCCCAGGTAGGACTATGAGAAAATGGAGAAGATAGTAAGGATAGAGGTGGGCAGATGGAAAGATGGTAAATCCAGAGGTGGGGAAGCTAGAGGAGCAAGTGGGGATAGCTTGAGCAGGGCTATATTATCCATAGACATGTGTCTGATGAGAACAAAAAGCCTATGAAAAAATATTGCCACTTATAATTTTGTTGATTAAAAGCTGCAACCAAGGTCTGTTACTGGATATAACAAAGCTCTTTTATTGAGTGTGTGTGTGTGTGTGTGTGTGTGTGTGTGTGTGTGTGTATACTAAAAGACCTTAGGTCTTGGAAAAATATATTTCAAAGAACACAGGAGCTGGGGTTGCATCCAAGAATAACTTATCCAGCAAAATTGAGTACAATACTGAATGAAAAAAAAATAGACATTTGGTGAACTGAAGACTTTCAGGTATTTATAACAAAAAGACTAGAAATCAATAGAAAATTCAATACAAAAGATCCAGATGAAATAAAAGAAAATCATTAAAGACTAATAATGCTTCTGATTAATGTCAAACTGTTTACTTATGATATATGAAAATGTTATTAATATTAGTAATTGTTGGTTATTATTAGTAGTAATAGTGTATGTGTGTGTATGTGTGCGTGTGTGTGTGTGTGTGTGTAGGAGGGAGAGAGGAGGTGGTTCGGACCTGTGATTTCAATGGGGTCCTAAATTCCTAATAAGGAAATTCCCCCTACCTATACAGATCAGCAAATATTCAGCAACTTAGGGACTTAGGAGCAACTCTATCTGTATACACACATATATGTATATATACATGAATGTATGTATAAACTCACATACGTAATATATAAATACACACATGTATATATGTATATATGTGCATGTGTTTATATATTTTATATGTGTATGTGCACATATATACATGCACACATATAATATGTATATATTACATACATGTATATACACATAAATATCTGTAAAGATCTCTATACCTGTGTTAGTAAATCTAGTTGCCTGACTGGGAATTCTCTCTATTGATAAACTCATAAGTCTGGACACTTACACCAACATATGCACAAACATTCCTCAGACAGAACATAGATTTAAATTTTGTGCCAGACTTGCAATTCCCCAGTGTAGGAAACTCTTGATCAGGAAACCTCTTCTACCAAAGGAGATCTGCAGCTGCCTGCAACTTAACAGCCTTAAGGTTGTTACCCGCAACACTGAGAGGTAAGTGACTCTCCCAAGGTTATACAGTCAGGATGTGTCCAAAGTAGGGCTTGAACATAGTTCTTCTAACTCCGAGACTAGTTCTTTATTCTCTATGTCATGCTAACTGTGTATGAATATATGGATAGATAGATATATAAATATATAAATGCATCTATACGTATATCTATCTGCCTATATATGTGTGTATATATATATAATATGCATATATATGTATACACATATTAAGGATAGATACGATACCCAAAGGATTTAAAAATATATAAATCAAAGACCAAGCCCCATCTTTACTCCACATGTAAGAAGTTAATTGAGGCTACCCTGGGCTACTCTTCCCCTTGTCTCCTATATCTCCATCGACCTGCCCCACAGAGGTTCAACCTGGCTTGGATTCATTAGGCTATTGTTGGTGCAGTAAGAGAAGTGTTGGATTAGGAGTCAGAGCAAACTCTAACTCTGCCATTTACCGTCTGCCTCAGTTTCCTTATTTGTAAAATAAGGACTTGGACTTCAAGTTCTAAATCTATGATCCTCACCCACAGTCCTTCTGTCCTTTTCTGTAGTCAGGAAAGAAACTGAGCTCTGGCAGGGGAGGGGAGGAGTATCCTCAGTAGACTGAGGCACCAAACTAGAATATTAAGGAAGAGGGATGGATAAGGCAAGAATGGAAACTAGGCAAATTTATGGTAATGAAATAATTGTTCAGTAAGAAAACCCTGGAATGCTCAAACTGTAAGAAACCTTAGACATCACCTAAGCTTAACTTCCTTATTTTACAGATGAAAAAACCAAGACTCAGAGAAAGGGAAATGATTTGTTCTTCCAAGTCCCTACAGCATATGAGCATTTTTATGAGGTGGTAATGTTTATTTTAGGGGCAGCTAGATGGCTCAGTGGATAGAGCACTGGATCTGGAGTCAGGAAGACCTGAATTCAAATGTGACCTGAGACACTTACTAGCTGTGTGACCTTGGGCAAGTCGCTTAGCCCTGTTTACCTTAGTCCGCTGGAGAAGAAAATGGCAAAACACTCCAGCATCCTTACCAAGAAAACCCCAGGGACAATATAGACCTTGGAGTCACAAAATGTTGGACACAACTGAACAACATGTTTGTTTTATTTCTAAGAGCTTTTAAAAAATACAGGAACCTTTCCCATCCCCATGGCATAAATTCTAGAGACCCATGTGACTAAAGCAAGTCCATCCATGTACCAAGTTCTAAAAAGAGCTGCCTACTTTCTCTCCAACCTTCCTCTTCAACACTAGAATAATAGATTTAGAGCCGTAGGATACCTCACAGGCTAGCTGAATCCTTTCATTTTACATGTGAGGAAACCGAGGTCTATGATGGTTAAGGTGACATAAGATTTAAATCCAAGTCCTCTCCCTCTTGAACCACTGCCATTTTCAGCACACCACACTATTTTTTGGGGTGAGGGTCTTAGTCTTAATTGGGTGCTAATAATATGAATAGTTCTCTCTTCCCTTTTGGCAAAGAAGGCTCAGAGCAGCAAGGAATATTTGAAAAACCTACAAAAACATTAATATAAGCTGAAGCCATTCTGACGTTTTTTACTTCTAATCCCAAAGTTTCAAGCAACCTGTTTCTTGTTCTCTCCTTTTAGGGCTCCCACACCCATAATCCCAGCCTTTCTCCAGGATTCCAAATTCTATTCATCTCTAATCCTATGAAACATATCACATTTGTCTCCACTCTGCACTGCCCCCTCCTCCTGAGAATGGGGGCACACTATATGTACCCAACAGCAGGCTAACCTCTATACCCCACTGACCTAGTTCTTGACTCACGCTGATTCCACCATAAAAGTGTATGTGTGATTTCAGTTTTTCCTGACTACAGGCAGGGCACTTCTTTGTTGTTGTTCAGTTATTTCAGTTGTGTCCAATTCTTTGTGACCCCATTTAGGGTTTTCTTGGCAGAGATACTGGAGTATTTGCCATTTCCTTCCCCCAGATCATTTTACAGATGAGGATACTGAGGCAAACAGAGTTAAGTGACTCGCCCAGGGTCACAAGCTGCTAAGTGTCTCAGGCCAGATTTGAACTCAGGTCCTCCTGACTCCAGGGCCAGTGTTCTATTCACTGAGCCACCTAGATGGCCCTAAGATAATATTTGTAAAGCACTTTGCGTGGCACCTGGCCCATAGTAGGCACCATATAAATGTTTGTTCCTTTCCCTTATGGTTTTAGAAAGATGCCCAGAACAAAAAGAAATGGGGGCCACTAATCTATACGTAAGGATCCCTTTTGGCAGCATATTTATTTCATTTCAAAATTCAATATAATCTTTTTTTTTACTGTATTTTCATTTATTTTCTTAAATATTTCCCAATTATACTTTGAAGTGGTTTGGGTGGCACTTCTGCGGCTGACATGTTTGATACCTCTGGTCTAGAACACTGAGAGATTTGACTTGCCCAGGGTCATTAAGCGGCATATGTCAGAGACAAGACTTGAACTCATCTCTTCCTGATTTCAAGGACAGTTGTCTGTCAACTATACTAGGCCACCTAGGATTTTAAAAAAATTTAAACTAGGGTCTCAGGATCAAAAGTTAGAAAGGACCTGGGAAGTTATGAAATCCAACCCTGTCTCTCTATTGTGCACTTGAGGAAGCTGAAGCCTGGGAAAATAAAATGACTTAAAGGTCACGAAGGCAGTAAGTGGCAGAGTAAGGATTAAACTCAGGTCAGCTAATTCCAGGTCAGGTGCTCAGTATGCTGCATAATGATGCTTTTTAAAGACAATTATTGAATTGAAAAAGCAAAGTCATCCTATGTTGAAAATATTGACTGAATAGAGGAAGGATATGGTGGGGGTAGGTGGGAGAGGAGGAAGCCGGGGAGGAAAGCACATTCTCTTGTGTTCAGATGACTGGGAACCCAGCTAGGATGGAAAGGCCATTGTCAGAAGATAGACAGCTTATCTTGGCCTCACCACCCAGTGTGGCTTCCTCCTCCTGGAGAGAGGGAAAGTTTTGTCTTCTTCCCATGGCTTGTCATTAGGAGGCACCCTCAGGGAAGAACTTTGCTGAGATCCAAGATTCCTGGTTCCTGAACGAAAAGTTTCTACATGACACTCACCCAGAGGGGATACTTTCAGAATGAACATGCCCAGGGCCTGGAGTCCCCTAGTTGTCTCCACCATGCAGCCATATTCACCAGCATCCTCCAGCTGCACTTCATCCATCATCACTTCAAGTAAGCCTTCACCCAGGTCAGTGAGGTGGGCCTTTTCACTGCCTGGGGCTCTCCTGTCCACGACTGAGGTGACAAGGCGTCGGCACTCTGTGGACAAGAACTGACACCACACCTTCCGGGCCCGGGCATCCTCTGGGTCATAGTGGCACTGCAGGGATATTGAATCACCAGCAGTGGTCTCTATTATTTTGGGAGCAGCACCTTCAACAATGCAACCTGGAGAAGAAAAAGGGCATGGTATAGCAGGTGGTGCACCTTGAATGAGTAGCCGATACCCACGGGCATGATGGTATTAGGGGAATACAAGGCTGGTCTCCCCTTCCCTTCTGACTAAAGGAGGTTGGATGGACCTTAGAGATATCTAAGGCAGGAGTTTTGTGTGTGTGATCCCTTCTTAGAATAGTGTTTTAAAATGCATAAAATAAAATATACAGGATTACAAAGGAAAACAATTATATTAAAAATGAAGAAATTTTTTTTCCATGCAACTTCATGGTCCCCCTGATA
The DNA here is from genome assembly GCA_028646595.1 of Phalanger gymnotis. Classification (NCBI taxonomy): domain Eukaryota; kingdom Metazoa; phylum Chordata; class Mammalia; order Diprotodontia; family Phalangeridae; genus Phalanger; species Phalanger gymnotis. Next base: position 195,530,425 of record CM053627.1, read on the forward strand.
TCTCCTTCATAGACCCCAGGTTAAGAACCCCTGGCCTAAAGGGACAAAAGAGAGGAGAAGACTGTCTAGGGCATCAGTGCCAAGCAGCCCCATGGGGGTGTCTGTATGCTCAGGACCCTTTCCATTGAGAGAGTCACCAGCCCTCTTCAGGCCTTACCTGTCATACCCAGGAGAAAGAGCAAGAGTAGGGTGGAGCCCATAGTGGGACAAGCTGGAGGCTCCTCTGTCCAGGGAGCAGACTGAGCTCAGAGAATCAGTCTAGAGAATGATAGAGGGCCCTCCCAGATGCAGGAAATGCTTTCTCAGGGTACAGTCACATGGGTCTCCCAGTGACCAAAGTAGGGGCAGCTCAGTAGAATATGGCAAAGAGACGGAAGATGTAGGAGGTTGACAGGCACTTCCACTGAGTTGAGATGGATGGGGGTAGAAGCGGAGAAGATGCCATAATGAATCAATTTGCCAACTCTTATCAATTCTACCTCCACAGCATTTCTGAGACTATACTAGGCCTTCAACACCTCCCACCTGGACAACAGTCTCCAACTGGTCTTTCTGCTTCTAGTATGGCCAATTCATCCTATCAAGTTGGTATTCCTAAAATACAAGTCTGACCATGTCCCCCCACCACTCAAGAAGCCCCAGTGGCTCCCTGTTGTTTCTAGGATCCAATACAAACTTCCATTTGTCATTTAAGGCTCTTCATGATCTAGCTCCAGTCTACTGCCTTTCTAGGCTCATTGATTACATATTACTCTCCTTCATATTCCATATTCCAGCCACGATTGCTCTTCTTATACTGAATCTCATTTCATTTCCCCGTTTGTGACTTTGTACATTCTATGGCAGGAATGCCCTTTCCTCACCTCTACCTCTTGGAGCTGTTATCACCCTTTAAAATTCTATTCAAATTTGGTGCCCCTCCAAGAGTTCTTCTTGATTTCCCCAGTTATTATTAACTCTCAGATTCCATCCCACAGAGACAGTGTTTCCTTTCATATGTATATGTGTCCATCAAGGAGTTTCCTTTACAAATTGGGAGGTAAGATGGAATATTGACTTTATGGTTATGTTGGTAAGCAAAATGGGCTCTTAGCACTTAGTTCAACAAGTGCCCTTGAAGAGTTTGGCTTGAGTCTTACTAAGTGCTAAGCCCCAGGCTCTAAACCCTATTAGCTGTTAACCTAACCTATGTGGATGTGAACCTCCCAGGGTTCTAAGAGGAGGGGCTAACTCAAGAGCTAATCATAGCAGCCTAAATTCTGGTCATTCAGATGACATTTGATGACATCTGAAGTCCTATAAGAAGAGAGGACAGAGCCATTTGCGCAGGGCTCTCACTTGTGCTGGTGTGCTGATACAGAGACTCTGGGCAGCTGTAGCTAAGGGCCCTCCAGCTTGTAACCCAGATGCTGGGACTTTGTTAAACTCTAGTAACTATGTATTGGGATTTGAATCAGATAAGGTCTGTCTGCTGATGTTTGTAATTTGTTTGTATTTGTTCTGAAGTTCAAGGTGCTGGCTTTTTCCCCTGAACTAAGTGAATGATATTTGTATGCTGAATTAAAAGTAAGTTTGTCAACCCCTTAACGTAGCTTTCCTTAGTTAGGCAGATCAAAAGAACCTGTGCTTTTGCAGCGTGCTGGTAGCATTCTTGTTGTCAGGGTTGTGTTGGTCTTACACCCCCACAACAGCTGCTAGCCGGATTGTTGAAACAATGGTTCAATTAGTAAGCCAGTTTCAGTAGAATTTAAAGCATGTAAAGAATATCACAAGACTTCTGTTAACAGGGCTGAGTGAGTGGTTATGTCTTAGCCCAGCTTCCCATTATCAGCTCAAAAAAATAAGAAATATGCCAATGTAAAAGAATAACAAAAAAGAAAAAGAGGAAAAGAAAAAGAATGCTTCACAAAGAAAACTTCCTTGAAAAAAAAACACAGTAGAAAGACTAAAGAAATCAGTAACCATAAAAGAGGCCACAACAGAAAAAACAGGATAAATGAAACCAAGGAGAAATCTCTAGGTCTAATGCTGTAATAATAAATCCCCAGATAATTGGAGAAATGCAAATGAAGACAACCTTAATTTACCACCTTATACCCACTGGAATGGCAAAAATAGCAAAAAAAAAAAAGATTATAGATAAAATCCAGTGTTGTCAGAGTTGTGGGAAAACAAGTACTCTATCACATTCATAAAACTGTAGATTAGTGCAAATATTCTGGAGAAAAATACGACAATATTCAATAAAAATACAAAAATAGATCATACCTTTTGATATAGTGATTCCCATGCTAGGACTCTATTACTTTTATGTATTTTTAAACTAGGTGAATATTTTAAAATTAACAGACATTTTATTATCAAGCTCCTAAAAAGTCTTATTTTTGTTTCTCCCCATTATAATGAGGCTTCTGACTCACCACTGAATCCATACTGCTGTCTCAAACCTTTTCTTAACTACTAAATTCATGTCTTTTCTGAGTCTTTTTTGCAGTTTTTGACACTTTTGGCTACTACCTCTCCTGCTAGATATTATTCCCTTTCTTGAGTTCCTTGACATTGTTCTTTCTTGGTTTTTCTACCTTCATGATTACCTTTTAAAAACAAATTCTAAATTTAGTGAACCCAAAAAATTCCATTTCCATATACAAAGTAGAATAGAAAAGAGGATTATATGTGAAATGATGAATCTCTATTATATACTCTTTGCTTTTTAAATAAATTCAGTGTGTTCCCTTCATGCTTATGTATGTGGTTCCTTCTTAACATTTTTTCTCTTCTATGCATTTTTAAAAAAATGCTTCAATGATTTTCTTTGTTTCTCCTTTTTTGGGGGTGGAAGCAGTGGCAAGTCATAATTAACTTTCCATCCAAACCTCCCACCATGAATAAAGAAAAAAAATACAATTCTTAATGTATATGTAGTGCCTATATTAGATTGCATGCTGTCTTGGGGAGGGGGGAGGGGAGTGAGGCAGAGAGAATTTAAAACATGGAAGTGAATGTTGAAAACTAAAAATAAATAAATTTATATACAAAAAGAAAATACAATTCTTGCAGTAAATAATTGTAGTCAAGCAAAATAAAGCCATACATTTTCAATGTCCAAAAATGTATTTCTCATTCTTCATCTCGATTCCATCATTTCTCTGTCTGGAGGTGGATAACATATTTCATCATCAGCCTTCTGGAGCCATGTTTGCTGACCTCACCTTTTCAGTCTCTTTTGCTACTCTGTTGCGTATATCACACCCCTTAAGCACGATTATCCTTTTAGGCACTGTCCTGGGTTCTTATCTTTTCTTCTCCACTCTCTTTCCCTTCATAGCCTATTGGATATTTCAAGCTAGACACCCTGGAGATATATTAAATTTAACCTGTCCACGAATGAACTCATTTTCTCCATACCCTCTGACCCCCAACCAATTGTACTTCCAGATTTCCTTATTTCTGTTAAGGCACCACCTTTCTTCTAGTATCCCAGGTTCCTATCATTAGCATCATTTTTGACTCTTCACTTTCCCTTTTCCCCAGTTGTCCAATTTCACTGTTTCTAGCTCCACATGCCCTGAATCCAATTCCTTTTTTTTCGATACACAATCAGCACTTTGGGTTCAGACCCTCCATCACCTCTTGTCTAGGTTATTGCTACAGCCTTCTAATATGTTTCCCTGCTTTGAGTTTTTCCCCATTTTAGTTCCTTGTCTACACAGCTGCCCAAAATACAGCCATTAAGTGGAGCTTGGGTAGGGTCCTATTATAGTCCAATCTGTGAGCTTCAGAGTGAACCGGGTTTAAGGTTGAGAGTGGGGGAGGGGGAAGGAAGGAAAGAAGGAGAAAGAAAGAAATTAGCTAGTAAACCCTAAGTTAAGTGGGCAGCTTCTGCAATCCTGAGGGTCTTCCCCTCTCAGATTGATTTTTTTTTCTTTTCTTCTAATTAAAAGGGCCATCCATTGATTCACTTCTTAAAGATGCCTATTTATTGAATGGGCGTTACCTCACTCTAAGTGAGTACATGAACAGGCCTGAACCTAAAATGGCCAGTATCTCCCATTGCATCCAGGGCCATCTCCAGTCATCCTGATGAATATCAGGTCGTTGGATCCAGATGGCTCTGGAGGAGAAAGTGAGGCTGGTGACCTTGCACAGCCTTCCCTCCCTCAAATCAAAGTCAACTGCAAGTCATGTCATCATTTCCCTGATGTCATGGTCCTCTTCAAAAATGAAGGAAAAACACAACACAGCTGCCAAAATGATTATCCTTAACTACAGATCTGACAACATTGCTCCTTGCTCAACAAATTCCAGTGGCCCCTATTACCTCTACAATAAAATATATGCTTTTTTTTTTTGGCTTTTAATGCCACTTGACCTCTTGGAGTCTTATTTTCTACTTCTTTAAAACAGACATAATATACATATAATTATATTTACATGTGTTTTATTTATGTGTACATATATACATAGTGATAATTATATTTACATGGTAATATTTAATGCTATCTACATTGTAGGAGTGTTGTGAGGGAAGCTTTACATAAATGAGAACCATTATTATTATAATTTTCATTCCTAAACCCTCTTGCTCAAGTCATATTTCACTCTACCTGCTTCTCTCCAGCCACTTCCTTAACAACATTCTTGCCAACTACCTTGCTGTTAAATTTGTATCCTGGACTCTACAATTCTGAAGTCATGAGCCATGATCAAATTAATTCTATTGTTCCTGATTGGGGCATGTCAATCCGTTACCCTATGGAACTACTTCTCGTTCTTGTAACTTTGTTGGCCAAAGTGCCTCTCCTGGGCCATGACTCTTTTGTGGGTATGGTTACTTCCATTTGAATATCATCTGCTTGAGGTAAAAAACTGCCTTTTCTTTTATATCAATATGCCCAACACCTCCTATAGTGCTTGGTATTTTGCAAGTGCCTATTAAATGCTTTTTAAGAAAAAAAATTCCCTGGAAAGAAAAAGTGACATTTAATTCCCATCCTCGAGCAGATGGATAGGTAGCCTGGGACTGTCAGGCTGATTCCAGATTTGGCTGTGAGTTTTCATGAATTCTATATAGGTCTTGTTTGTCATTTCCTAAGAGGGAGTGACTCTTAGGGCCCTCAGTCCCTTCTTCACCAACTTCAAGAAGTCCCTCTCCCCTCCCTCTAGTCAAGGAAACAGAAAACTGAGGAGAGATAAGAAGTTAGAGGAAGAGGAAGAGAGATGGCTACTTTTCCCTTCAAACAGAGACCGTAGCATTCCTTCCCCTCCCCCAACACCCACCGGATCTATGGTCTCTTCTCATCCCCAACATCTCTCTGAAAGGCATGATTACAAAATGGTAAATATTGGAAGGGCCATGGGAATACAGAGATGCTAATGCTCTGTTGGAGAAGAGGAAATTGGCTCAGGAATTCTAGAAAAAAGCCCTTCACAACCTGGCCCCCTCTCACCTTTCTAGTCTTCTTATACCTTATTCCCCACCCCATGTACTCTGTGATCCAGTAACACTGGGCTCCTTGAATCTTCTTCCACAAGACCCTCCATCTCTCAAATCCAGGCATTTCTCTCCCTCCTCATCTCTGCCTCCTGGTTTTCCTGGCTTCCTTCAAGTCCCAGATGAAATCTTATCTTCGAGATGAAGCTTTTCCTGATCTTCCTTAGTCCTAGTGTCTTCCTTCTCTTATCTCCACTTTATCCTATTTACATTTTGTTTGAACCTGGGTGACTGAGAAGATGATGGTGCTGACCTCTACATGGAGATTAAAATGGAGGAAAAGTTCCTGTGGATAAAAAACAAAAAATTATTATTTATAGCAGCACTTTTTTATTACAGCAAAGGATTTGAAGGAACACAGGTATTCATTGGTTGAATAAATGGTGGTATATAAATATAACAAAATGTTATCACACTCTAAGAAATAATGAATATGAATCATAGGGTGATAGTCTTAGAGTTGGAAGGCGATTTTAGATGCTATAAAATCCGTTTACCCCTCACTCTGTAGGTGATAAAACTGAAGCCCAGTGAGGTTAATTCACTTGCTCAGGGATAATCATAAGAAGCAGGATTTGAACCCAGGTCTTACTCCAAATCCAGCACTGTATCCACTATAATGTAGTGGTCCTCAGGTGTGGCCTTTTGACTGAGTCCAAGTTTTACAGAACAAATCCTTTTAACAAATCCTAAGGATTTGTTCTGTGAAGTTTGGATTCAGTCAAAGGGCTGTACTTGAGGACCCAGAAGGCTACATGTGGCCTTGAGGCTGCAGGTTCCTCACCCCTGCACTGTATTATCTTGCTACTCTGAAGAAGTCAGAGAAAGACATATATGAACTGATATGAAGTGCTGTAAGCAGAATCGGGCAAATAATTTATATGATGACAATAATGGAAAACAACATTGAAAGATTTTCAGAATTCTAATTAATTAAGTGTCTGATTGAGTGTGGTGGTTTGAATAAATATAGAGCACCACATGCAGTCTGGCCAGGAAAATGTTATCATCTTCCTCATCCTGAACACTAATCTTCCTTTAATGCAGCCTAAGCGTTTTTGGCTGCTTCTCATACTGTTTACTCATAGTAAGCTTACAATTCACTCAAAAATCCATTTTTTCAAATGTCTGATGTTTTTAGATTCTTAAATTTCTCATTAAAATTCTTAATTCATAAAGTTCTTCATTTACAATTAGCATTTTTAAACATTAATTTCTTGAGATGGGGGTGGGGGTAAAAGGGCCACACAAAGGGACATGTGTGAGGATAGAGAAAGGGAGGCAAAAGGAAAAATGGCCCACTGTAAACCTATTAAGAGTGTGTGTGCTTGTGTTTGTATTGTGTGTGCATCTGCTTGAGCACAAATATTAGAAGCAGGAAATACGGTTAGAGGACTGTAGGACCATAGATTTAGAGATGGAGGGGACCTCAAAGGCCATCAAATCTAACCCTTTCATTTTACAGAGGAGGAGACTGAGTTCTGGGCAGGTTAAGTCACAGACCTTTAGTCCCAGTTCCTAGCACCATCTTTTAGATGACTGTTTCTCTTCCCCTATTCCATGAGAGAAAAGTCACTTGTCCTTTATGAGGCAACTCCACATGCCACTGAGTCATCAAAGCAGAGAAATACAGACCAAGACTGCCATTAGAGAAAAGTAGGGGTGGTGGTAAAGAGAGAAGCTTAAGGATCAGGGTAGAAAGAGTAGGGTGCAAGACTGAGAGGGATTGAGGAGAGGTCTCAGGGGGAGAGAATCAAAGTAGGAAATTTGGTACTGAGGTCCAGGGGAGTAGCTGAAGGTTTGGAAAAGGCATCAGGGAAAGGGCCTGGAATCTGGAGAGCAGAGTAGGGGGGTAGGCAAAGGAGTAGAGGGGAAAGGAGGACTGGGGTTTAGATTTGGGGGTGGAAGAGAGTCAAGGGTTCGGTGATAAGGCTGAAGGGGGGCTTACAACTTCCTGAGGCTATTTCTTCTCCAAATTCATAAAACCAGTGTCATTTGAACTCATGGCCCTAGTTGGGTGGCACCCCAGGTCTGGGAAAAGCACGGCAAAGAAAGGGCCAACAGTGTAACACACAAACTTCCAAAGCTGATGATATCTGAGGCCGCATTAAAAAGAGACACAGTGTCTACAATGAAGGAATTGATCATGCTACCTTACTGTGCCCTGGTCTGATGAAGTTCTATTTTGAATGCCACATTTCAGGAAAGACATTGACAAGTTCAGTAGGAGTGTAAACAAGATGGTGAAAAAAAACTAGAAAGAAAATACCACAAGTCCAAAAGAACTGGAGACACTTAAATTAAGGAAGAGTTAGGAGTATTACAATAGCTGTCTTCAAAAGTTCCACGGCCTGTGAAATTGAGCGTGCTCTGCCTGGCTCCAGAAGGAATAACTGCGAGAAGACTATGGAGAGACAGATTTTGACTCTACTTAAGGAAAAAAATCCTCACGATAAAATCATCCGAAAGAAGAGGGACTTGAATGCCAAACTAAAGAACGTGAAGTTTGGGACTTGATCATTAAATACCTGTGTGACCTCAATCAATTCACTTTCTCCTTCTGAGTCCTCTAATTTGTAGGGGAGGCAGCTAGGTTGCACAATGGGTAGAGTGCTAGGTTTGGAGTCAGGGAGACCAGAGTTCAAATCCAGCCTTGGACATTTCTGACCATGTGAGCCTTGGTCAAGTCAACCTCTGTTTACTTTAATTTCCTCAGCTATAAAATAGAAATAATAATGGCATCTACCCTCCCAAATGAGGAAATATTTGTAAAGTACTTAGCATAATGCCTGGCACATAGTAGGCACTTACTGGAGAATTGTTCCCTTCTCTCTTTCCTTATAATATGAGGAGGTCAGATTTGTCGATCTCTAAGAAACTCCTAACTCCAAAAATGATGTGATTCTGTTACTTGATGAGACAGACAACAGGAAGACCTTGTTCTTGGGGGGGGGGGTGGTGATATAATTATAGTGATCAGCAGAGAGTCTTTCCCAAAAGAACAAAACCTTCTCACATACATTACTATTTTGCCTTTTCCAGAGACCAAGCGCAGCCCACTTCCCCGCTCCAAAGTAGATTCTCAGTATAGTCTTTTCCTCCTCTCCTAAGAGACCCTCTTCATGTTTGAGAAACTAGACTGATGCTTTTGGAAGGTTTTGGAAGTTTAGCATAGCAGTGATATGCGAAATGGCTTTAGTATGAGAGGAAGTTGAAGAGATTGGAGTCAGAGAGGTCAGAGAGAAGACTGCTGCAGCAATCCAGGCGTTAGGTTGTTGTTAGTGGTGGTGGTGATCAATGACATGACAAGGGTGATGTCTTGACTTGAGTATTAATTGGATTTGAGTGAAGCAGAGCTTTGCAAAGTTGTCAACCTCACTCTCTCCTCCAGAGGCATCAGAGTCCAGAGGCGTGACAATGGTCAAGATGAGTGGCAACGGCTCAGGTTACTGTGGATAACCTTGGCCTTTCTAAATTATGGTCTTTCCCAGGTCTCAGTTTGTCTTTCAGTGAGTAAGGGATGAGTGCCTGAACTAGAATGGAAGTGGGAATAGAAAAAAGCAGGAAAAATGTGAAATATGTAATGTGGCCCTCACCTAAGCAGGGTAGGCAATGGGCACTATGATGTTCATGCAGAGGGAGATGTGATTCCTAATCGCTGGTGAGAAAGTTGAAGTGACACTGGTGCAGCTTAAGGGTTGGAATTGGGACAGAACTTTTAGGAGAGAGAAAAGTATGGTTTCAGAGATTCTTCAAGAGACATACATGGAGAAAAAAGCAGTAAATGTCCAGGGAAAGCTGACTCTTCAACACGTCTCTGATTTCCAGCTTGTCTCCCTAGATATTTTTTTAGTATAACTCCTTGGGTGAGATTAGGCCCTCTCTCTTGGTTTGAATTGAGATCCTCTCTCATTTCCAGCTAAGGATCACTCATGTTTTTAAATTCAAATTTAAAAATTTATTTCATTAACTATTTGCCAATTATATGTAATTTTTTAACATTTATTTTTTTAGAAATTTGAGTTCCAAATTCTTTTTTCTTCTTGCCTCTCCCCTACTGCTTGAGAAGTCAAGCAATATGATATCATTACACATGTGAAGTCATGCAAAACAGATTTCCATATTAGTCATGTTGCAAAAGAAAACCCACTCACACAAACAAGAAAAATGAAGAAAATTTTAAAAAATGTTTCAATATGCATTCATCAGTTCTTTCCCTGGAGGTGGATAGCATTTTTCATCATGGGTCCTTTGGAATTGTCTTGGATTATTGATTTGATCAGAGTAGCTAAGTCTTTCACAATTAATTATCTTTACAGTAATGCTGTTACTATGCATAATGCTCTGCTGGTTCTGCTCACTTCACTTTACATCAATTCATATAAGTCTTCCCAGGTTTACTGAAACCATCTTGTTCATCATTTCCTATAGCACAATATTATTCCATCACAATCATATACCACAACTTGTTAACTCATTTGTTCTTGAATATTCTTTGTTATAGGCATGGAACTCTCTCATTGGTGGAAATAAATACCCTGCTCTGTGTAAGAGACAGGGCAGTCTCCCAGAATGGGAAAACTCTAAACTTCTTCAGTCTTTTTTGGGACTCTTCAAGGGTTTTTCAAAATCCTTTTTAAGCTCTTCTATGGATTGAATCCATATTTTTCTTGGAGGCTTTGGATGTAGGAGATTTGATTTTATTGTCTTCTTCAGAGTGTGTATTTTTGATTGTCCTTGTCACCATAGTCATTTTCTGTAGTCAGAGGTTTTTTCCATTGTTTGCTCATTTTCCCAGGCTATTACTTGACTTTTACTCTTTGTCAAAGTAGGGCTTTGCTTCTAGGGTGGACGGTGCATTGTCCCAAGCTTCAAGGGTTTTTGCAGCTGTTTTCAGAGATACCTCTAGGGACCTGTAAGTTTTCAGTTCTTCTAAGGTGGTATGATCTAAGAAGAAGTGTTTGCTATTCTCCTGGTCTGTGCTTTGGTATGTCAGTGACCACAAGCACTCTTATGTGTCCTGGAACTGTGAAAAGAGTCCCACCTCCACCGTGGGTGCAAGTTCTGCTATGTTAGTGCTCTTCATCACTCTGGGACTGCCATCCAGGACTGCAGCCTGGATCCGAGAATGGGCAAAGCAACAGAGTCCTGCCTCAGTGCTAGCAAAAAGACCCCCGTAATCTCCTTCTAACCAGTTGTTTGATCTCCTTACCATCTGTAGGCTGAGAGCTCTGGAAGCAGCCACTGCTGCTGGTGATTCAGTCACTCTGAAGACCTTCTCTTGGTTTGCTTTGGCTGGACCTGTGCTGGTGCAGCCTGCACTGGAATGCATTCCTTTCTCACTCTGGTGCAACAGATCTTTCCTGCCAACCTTCCAAGTTGTCTTGGCCTGGAAATTTGTTTCGCTCCATCTTTTTGTGGGTTTTGCTGCTCTAGAATTTGTTTAGAGTCATTTTTAAAGATATTTAGAAGGGTTTGGGGGAGAGCTCAGGTGAGTGCCTGCCTTTACTCCACCATCTTGGCTCAGAACTCAAGTATTGAGTCACTTCTAGCATTTCTGCCTTCCAGCTTCAAGAGTGATTCTGGAAGAGGCCAACCCCACTTCATATTGCTGAAGCAGAAGATCCTGAGAAGGAGCTAACATGAGGGGAGCTGGCAGTCTTCATCATATCCCCATCTTTAGCTTGCTACAGTTGAAACTTTGGAGAGTTGAGTGAGATCTAGGATATTCCCTCTTGGTTGAGCTGAGCTATCTTGCTCCCAATGGGAGAGCTCCTTCACTAGGTACTATATAATATATATTATCCTATGTATACCTTCTCTGATTTCTGTTTTGTCACAATTTGGATAAATGGATTTCTTTGTTATTTGCTATGTATATATTTTTTATGAAACTGGTATTTGGTGGGAAAGGGTCACATCTTAGATATAGAGCTTGAGGGCCTCATTTCCCCATTAAAGCCATCAGAAGTTAGCTTGAGCCTGAAAACCATATCCCTTAGACTAATGATATTTGAAGGACCAGATAGATATAGTTCTACAAACCTCTGGCCACCATATCTTGCTTCCCCTCCAGGCAGGAGAAGTGTGAGGTGAGAAAAGGTAAGAGATGTCTATTGTGTCTCTCTTTAAGCCACACAACGACATCCCTATACTACAGACATGGAGACAGCTCTCAAACATGTGGGGCCTTGCTGCAAGTTGGACCTCTCTATACTTGGGCAAATGGGATTGCTTGCTGTGTGCTATTTTGATGGTCTTTTGTATAATCAGTAATTGGCTGGAAGGAGCTAAGTTAATGAGTGAAAACTAAGAGCTTCTTGTTGTTCAGTTTTATCTGACTCTTTGTGACCTCATTTGGCTTTTGCTGGACAGATACTGGAGTAGTCTGCAATTTCCTTCTCCTGTTCATTTTATGAATGAAGAAGAAACTGAGGCAAACAGGTGACTTACCTGGGGTCACACAACTAGTAAATGTCTGAGGTCAGATTTGAACTTAGGAAGATTAACTCTAGGCCCAGCACTCTATTGACTGTACCACCTAGCTGCCCCAAAACTAAGAGCTACCTTACCTCCTGAAGAATGATTAGGACTCAGGCCAAAGTGGCTGCCCGAATGGAGGCTGGCTGTCTAGATCTCCATACCTCCTCTAGCAAATACCTGAAATCTATGCCAGACCAATTACAATTGAAATTATAATTGGAAATTATAGTGAGTTTTTCCACCTCAGAACTTCACAAAAAGGCAGCCAGCAGCCTACATACATTAAAAAAGGGACCACCGGCAAAGCCGCTGCTAGATCTAGCCTACAGTCAAATAAATCCAAAGTTTTCCAGAACAACCAGCAATAGGTTAGAAACATATAATGTGCAAGCTGTAAAGTCTAGAAGCAGCAAGAACTGAAAAAGCCCCAGGATGGTCAGAAAGCCCCAGGGTGAGGATCATGTAAACTCTGGGGATCAGCAAAAACCAGAGCAGCCTGGTAGCACTCACGTGGACTGGGCTCAGGGACTGTAGGGTCCCTAGCATTCAGTCCTGAGATGCTAGATAGCAGGGATTCTTATTCTAGGATGCAGTATAATTGCTCCTTTTAAAAATTTCTGATAAATGTCTTTCAATGTAATCGGTTTCCTCTATAATCCTATATATTTTGTTTGCTACATTTAAAAACGTTACTCTGAGAAAGGGCCCATAGGCCTCACTAGACTGTCAAAGATGTTTAATAACACAAATACATTTAATAATCCCTGCCATAGAGAGCCTTGAATATTGAATATTATGAACCACAAAGATCTGAGGGGTGAAGAGAGGTGAGCATAAGTAAGCTTGGGAGGTGAGCTTCTCAGGGGTCCCAGATCAAGATTAAGCAAGACCACCCCACCCAAGAGCACAGTGTTGGGTGGAGATTGACCCTGGAATAAAGCCCCAGTGCAGGAATTAAAGCTGGAAAGATTAATAAATCCAAGGAGACATCACCCAGTATATAAAAATTTACAAATCTAAAGATCCCCTAAAAGAGTAACTGTTAACACCTGCAAGGAGGGACTAAAAAAAAAAGAATTTTCCAGGGAGATTGAACAAATATGTCAAATAAATGAAGTAAGAGATTAAAAAAGAAGATGAAGTAAAAGCTCTGCAGGAATAAATTAGAGGGGAAATAACTAGCTTAGAAGAGAAAGTAGTAGATTTAGCCAAGAAATAAACTCCCTGAAAACCAGAATAGAGCAAACAAAAATCAATGACTGTGAGAAACAGTGGAAAAAAAATCAAAGAAAATATGATATCTAGTTTCAAAAACAACTGACTTGTAAAGCAATTCAAGAAAAGATAATTTAAGAATATTTTGACCCTCTGAAAACCACAAATAAAAAAACTTTGAAGACTAAATTTCATGAAATAATAAATGAAAATTGCCCACATCTATTACAATCAGGAGGCAAAGTTAAAGACAGAAAGAACCTACTGGATCATTTCCTGAAAGAAACCCCAGAAGGAAAAGTTGTAGGCTTGTCATAAGACAAAATCCAGAGTTTGTACATCAAAGAAAGAAACAGATCAAGTACAGAGGAGTTACAGCCAGCATGACACAACACCTGCTAACTCTTATTAAAATAAGAAATCTTGGGCAGCGAGATGGAACAATGAGTAAAGCACTGACCCTGGAGTCAGGAGGACCTGAGTTCAAATCTGGCCTCAGATACTTGACACACTTACTAGCTATGTGACCTTGGGCAAGTCACTTAACTCCAATTGCCCTACCATTCCCCCTCCAAAAAAAACCAAACAAAAATATAAAATAAGAAATCTTGGAATATCATATTCCAAAGGCCAATGATACAGATTTATGACCAAAAAATAACTTGTTCTGCAAAGCTGAGTATGATCAATGACTATTCATTAATATTAAGTTTTGAATTAAGTTTTGTTTGTATTATTGATGCCTGGCATACATGAGGATGCTCAGTTCTCATTGGCAATTGTACCAGCTGGAAAATGAATTTTTAATGGAATAGAGAACTTTAAAAAATGCCTGATAAAAACATCAGAGATAAGTAGAAACTTTGAACGGCAAACCTAAGACTTGAGGAAAACCTAGACAAATAAATTAATTTGAGCATGTGGAAGGAACTATATGATGAGGTGGTGCTAACATTTTGATAGGGAAGAAAGAAATAAGTGTTATAATAAGTCAGAACCTTAAAGTTTTCAAAAGAGATTGAGGGAATTAAATAAGAAAAAACTGAAATCTGGGGGCAGATAAGTTCTGTTCTGAAGATTTTAAGAAGGGGAAGAGAAAGAACAGTAAAAGGTAGACACTATTGCAGAAGGGAAGAAGAAGGAGGTGGAATTTTCTATTTCTCCTAATTTTAGTGGGTAAAAAGAAGAATATGCAAATATGGAGGAAGAGATGGTAGGAGTGAGGATAAAACAAGCCTCTCTCTTATCTGAAATGGACAAAGGGTGGAACACATCCACCCACAGGCAGTTTAGTGTAAAAATACATCAAACAATGTAGAAACAAGCAGGAATGGGGGAAGATAATATAAAAGAGGGAATAATAACCAGCTGAATAAACTTTCTGATTCTGAAGAGGAGATTTTAAGGGGGGAAAATGAAAAGAAAAGAATTAAAATCTAAAAGTCTTCATCAGGTTATTCAATATCTGAATAAGTTGTGGTATATAATTGTAATGAAATGTTATTTCACCAATGAAAAAATTTATAATAATATTTTATTTTTTCTCAATTACATGTCAAGACAATTTTTAGCATTGATTTTTATAAGATTTTGAGTTCCAAATTTTTCTCCCTCCCTTGCTCCCCTACCCTCTTCCTAAAATGGTAGGCAATTTGATATAGGTTATACATGTGCATCATCACACAATGTTGCTAATACTATATACAATGTTTTCCTGGTTCTGCTCATTTTACTTTGCCTCAGTTTGTACAAGTCTTTCCAGTTTTTTCTAAGATTTGCCTGTTCAATGTTTCTTATTGCACAATAGTATTCCATTACATTCATATACCACAGCTCGTTCCAGCCATTCCCTAATGATGGGCACCCTCTCAATTTCTAATATTTTGCCATCATGAAAAGGGCTTCTATAAATATTTTTGCACTCGTAGGTCGTTTTCCCTTTTTTAATGATCTCTTTGGGATACTGTTTCAACAATCTGGCTAGCAGCTTCTGTGGGGGTGTAAGATCCACCCATAGCCAGCACCCAGAAAGCTGCCAACAGCACATGTTCTTTTGATCTGCTTAACTAAGGAAAGCAAGGTGAAGGGGTTGACAAACTTACTTTAATTCAGCATACAAATATCATTCACTTAGTTCAGGGGAAGAGACCAGCACACTGAACTTCTGAGCAAATTACAAACAAATTACAAACATCAACAGACAGACCAAATACAGATTCATAGTTACCAACATTTAGGTTCAGCCCGGGAGCTCAGAACAAGGGCTGGCCCAGAATCATACATGCCACCACTGCTGCGGGGATGAGCTCCAAGGAAGAGGAGGTCAACCCCTGGTTTTATATCTTTTTCAGTGTCAGGGGTGAGTCACACATGCGACTCACCCATGTGACCTAAAATCGTCACAAAGAGGCGACTTAAACCCACGTGGTCTAAGAGCCTCTGCTGTCCCAGACTTGTAAACTAGGCCCTCCTTGGAGTTAGTCCTACCTTGGGTCCCACCTTAGGTGCCAATCCACACCCACTACGGTTTTACACCTAATACGGGTTTGGGCCTGGGGCTTAGCACCTAGTAAGGCTCAATGAAATACACTGAATTACTCAAAGGAAACAAAAGACCAACTAAATGCTAAGAGCCCATTTTGCTTACCAACACAGATACAGACCTAATAGTGGTGTTGGTGGATCAAAAGGTCTACACAGTTTGGTTGCCCTTTGGGCATATGTGTTGTTAAGCAAAATTGTCTCATTAGCATGGCTTTTGTTTCTTTTGAGTGGAAGTACTTTCAGCTGTTAAGTGCTAAGCCCCAGGCCCAGGGCCCTGTCAGGTGTGAAACCTGTGTGGGTGTGGATTGGTGACTTAGGAGGGGCCAGCTGGGGAACCAATGGTCTCTGGTCATTGAGGCGGGGCTTGAGAAC
>CM053627.1:195547032-195576927 GCA_028646595.1 Phalanger gymnotis
TTTTTGCTGCGGTGGGGCCTAAATAAATTTCTTGTTGTTTTCTCCTTAGAGAATCTCTCATACCTTGCGATTTCGGACCATTCAAACATATACATGATTATATTTGAGATCATAAATTTGGCCTTCCTACTACAGCATAGTTCCAGATTGCTCTCCACAATAGTTGGATCAGTTCCCAACTTCACCAACAGTGCAACAATCCCATTTTTCCCACATCTTCTCCAACATTTATCATTTTCCTTATACCCATACACTCTGTCTATGTATATTCCTTCTAGCTGTACTGTTAGCAGTACAATTTTTAAGAATTACAAGTATCATCTTCCCATGCAGGGATGTAAATAGTTCAGCTCCATTGAATCCCTTTTATTTAATTTTCCCTTTTTCCCTTCTTCAGCTTCTCTTGGGTCTTGATACTGGGGATCAGTTTTTTGTCTTCTCCTTATGAAAGCTTGAAATTCTTATATTTCATTGAATGACTATTTCCCCCCTTGAAGTGTTATGCTTAATTTTGCCAAGTAAGCAGTTCTTGGTTGTAGTCCTAGCTCCTTTGCCTTCTGGAATACCATGTTTTGATCCTTTAATATTATAGCTGCTAAGTCCTGTGTAATCCTGATTGAGGCTCCCTGGCATTTGAATTGTTTCTTTCTGGCCACTTTGTAGTATTTTTTCCTTGACCTGATAGTTTTGAAATTTGGCTATAATATTCCTGGGAGTTTTTATTTTGGAATCTCTTTCCTGAGGTGATCAGTGTATTCTTTCAATGCCTATTTTGCCCTCTGGTTCCAGAATATCAGGCAGTTTTCCTTGATAATTTCTTGAAAAATGCTGTCCAGGTCCTCCTTTTGATTATAGCTTTCAAGTAGTCGAATGATTCTGACATTGCCTCTCCTGGATCTGTTTTCCAGGTTAGTTGTTATTTCAATGAGACGTTTTCTTTTCGTTTTTCATTTCTTTGAATTTGTTTGATTGATTCTTGATGTCTTATAGAGAATTAGCTTCCACTTGCTGTAATGCCAATCATGGCAGCACACTTGAGGACTGCTGCTGTGAATAATTTCAAGGGTCTAATTGCATAATATAATGAACTCTATTCAGCAATAAACTAAAACATTGTTCAATAAAGTGAAGCATAACATTCATAACAACACCCTCAAGCAAAACATATCATCGAATACATTATATACACACGTATATATCTCATAACACTCAGTATATCATATGGCTCATAGCATGTATCATTGCATTCATTAGCATTCCCCAAAATACTTGTTTACACAATCAGGGGGTCTCAGGCTAGGGTCTTCCCTAGCACAACACATCCTTAAGGGATAGCAGAAAATACCATACCATGCACCCCTAGGTCACAATAAGAACAATCTTCTTAATGAAGCATTGAAATAAAGTCCTCTTTCATCTTGACTTGAGGTTGACTTCCAAGTCCCATGGCCCTTCCTTTGTGGTCTTATGTCGGTAAGGCAAAATGGGCTCCTTAGCACTTCAGGAGTTTGGCTTTTGTTTACTTTGAGTGAAAGTACTTTCAGCTGTTTCAGCTAAGCCCCAGGCCCAAAGCCCTATTAGGTGTGAAACCTGTGGGGGTGTAGATTAATGACTTAAGAGGCGCCAACTCGGGAACCAATAGTCTCTGGTCATTGAGGCAGGGCTTGAGAACGCCAGACGCTCAGCTGCGAGAAAAGGCAAGCCAAGGGACAACTGCAGCAGAAGCCGAAGCAGGAAGCTGTGGAAGCAAAGCTGACCCCACTTGTGTGTAGACCCAGGAGTGCGAGCAAGGACTTGAGGCCAGTATATGATCTGGCTAAATACTATCTTGTTTTTCTGTGGCCTCCTGGTTACTCTTGTGAGGCGGGCTTTCTGGGCCTAGAGTCTTTTTGTCAAGATGTTGGAATGGGGAGGCTAGTTCGAGGATCTGCTGCTGTGGGGCCTAAATAAATGTTTTGCTGCTTTCTACTTAGAGAATCTCTCATACCTTGCGATTTTGAACCATTCAAATATATACATGATTATATTTGAGATTATAAATTTGGCCTTCCTACTACAGGGCTGAATGATCCTGACTCTCTCCTGGATTTACACACAGGCAGCTCTTCACTCCTGTTCCCTGTCTCAGCTCACAGGGACTGCTCCATTCCAAGTTCTTCCTGCTCCTGCCTGACAGCAGGTTCCAGGGGTTCCTGCCTGAAGCTTCTGCCTCTAGGAAAACAAAGCTTAACAGGGCAACAACACACACTACCAGCACCACGATCTCAATTCACCTCCAAAGTCCAGAGGCTCGATGTTAACAGCTCAGTTCACTTTAACAGCTCTCAAAAGAGGCTTAAGCTAAGCCTCCTTCCAATGGCCAGATATCTGCCATAAACCTCTATTTACTTTCAAGTCTCTGTGATCAAAAGTCTGCTATCAGCTCTCAGAGGTCTCCTTCCAGCTCTCAGAGGTTTCTTCTCAGCTTTTAAAAGTTTCCTTTCAGCTCAACTTTCAAAGCTCATTCTTCTTCTTCTTTATCTCTTCTCTTCATTCTCTTCTCAATGCTGGCTCACCCTCTTGAGGCCAGCTCTTTCAATGTCTGCTTTCTCATAACACCTGCTCTCTTTGTATATTGTTCTAGTCAGCATCTGATTAGCTGAAACTCACTCCACATGTCTGATTGGTTAGAACTCACATATCAGTCTCTGTCTAGAACTCAATACACATGTCTGATTGTCTAGAGCCCATATATAAGTCTCTGATTGGCTAGACTCAATCCAGCCAAAAAAAAATTGTACTTTGCTTGCCATTACACTTGCCCAATGCTAACTTTTTTCCCAATTCTAACTTTTAAGGACTTGTTTTCCTCAATTAACTTTTGTACTTCCTCTTCCATTTGGACAATTGTACTGTTGAGGGAGAAAAGAAGCCCAGGGATGTAGGAACACCAAACCAAAGTTCCCAGGGCAAGGTTACCTGGAATGAATTCGTGATCACAAGCATTCTTTAAGCCAAGGTGGCAAAGATTTATTATACTTTACAGCAGGCAAGAGTTCTTAGGGAACCTGTAACCTTGGAGGAGTGCAGGGAGAGCTTTTGTAAGAGATTTAGGGGTGAAACATGTCAATTAGGTGTTTTGGGGTGGGATTAGGGAGTGGTTAAGGGGTGGTTAGGAGTAGTTAGTTCTTAAAGGAACATGCACATTTTGTATCTACTACATAGGCATATTACCTAGAGTTCACTGGGAAATAACCCAAGGGGGGCTACTAGGGGCTGTGGTTTTGACTCTGAAATGTCACTAAGTTTACTATCGGTCAGGGCTAAAGGGGAATCTCTATGTAGTTTCTCATCTAATGTCTTGTTAGACAAAATACTATGTCTAGGTTACATATTAGAAAGGTCAGCAAGTAGCAAATATGGTCATGACTCAGTGTACAGTCAATTATCAGCATCCAGGGATCATTCCATAGATAGGCATAGCTGCTTACTGAGGAAAGAGCGAGATAAGCTGGGGCACGCTGCCCTTTAGCTAGAGAAAGAGACTGCCTGGAACAGAATATGTTTTGAGAACTGGATGTGTTTTGGAATTGAGGTTTAGGCACAGGCATCCAAGCAGAGGCTGTTAGAGTTATGTTCCAAGTACAAGCATCCCATCAATACTTTTTAAAGAGTTGTTTTCTTCAGTGGATTTTTGTATCTCCTTTTCCATTCGTCCAATTCTACTTTTTAAGCAGTTGTTTTCTTTTTCCAAGCTGTTGACTTTTCATAATTCTCTTGCATCACTCCTATTTCTTTTTTCTCATTTCTTTTTCTTCTTTCTCTCTTATATGATTTTTAAGATCAATCATATAAGCTCCTTTTTGAGCTCTTCCATGAGTTCTTTCTGGGCTTGAGGCCACTTCCCATTTTTCTTTGAGGTTTTTGCCCATAGGTATTTTGACATTTTTGTTCTTTTCTGAGTTTGTGTATTGATCTTTCCTGTCACCATAACAACTTTCTACGGTTAGACATTTTTATATTTTTTTTTGGTTTTTTTTTTTTCGGCCTTTTCCCTTACTTTTAAATTTGAGCTCTGTTCCCAGGGTAGAAGAGTCATTGACTCAGACTTCTTGTGCCAGAGGCTGCAGGCCCTGGATGTTTACCTGGTGCTGCTCTGATGTTGTCCTGAGACCCACAGGGAACCCTCATATATAATGCTGTGCTATGGGGGTGGGGTAGGGGGTTACTGGTGCTACCGGAAGTGGTAAGGGTTTGGCAGCTGTGTTGGTAAGCAAAATGGGCTCTTAGCACTTAGTTTAACATGTGTCCTTGAAGAGTTTGGCTTTTGTTTGCTTTGAGTAATTCAGTGTATTTCATTGAGTCTTACTAAGTGCTAAGCCCCAGGCTCTAACCCCTATTAGGTGTTAACTAAACTTATGTGAGTGTGGATTGGTAACTAAGGTGGGGCCCAAGGTGGGGCTAACTCAGTGGAAGGCCTAGCTTACAAATGATTTTGAGTGATAGGTTTGGGACATCAGAGGCTCTTAGACCACGTGGGTTTAAGTCTCCTCTTTGTGATGATTTTAGGTCACATGGGTGAGTTGCATGTGTGACTCACCTCTGACGCTGGAAAAGATATAAAACCAGGAATTGGCCTTCTCTTCTTGGGAGCTCCTACCCACAGCAGTGGTGGCGCTCATGACTCTAGGCCAGCCCTTGTTCTGAGCTCCCGGGCTGAACCTAGATGTTGGTAACTATGAATTGTATTGGGTCTCTCTGTTGATCTTTGTAATTTGTTTGTATTTGTTCTGAAGTTCAGGGTGCTGGCTTTTTCCCCTGAACTAAGTGAATGATATTTGTATGCTGAATTAAAGTAAGCTTGTCAACCCCTTTAACGTTGCTTTCCTTAGTTAAGCAGATCAAAAGAATCTGTGCTTTTGCAGCATGCTGGCAGCTTTCTGGGTGCTGGCTGTTGGTGGAGCTTACACCCCCACAGCAGTTGCTGGCCAGATTGTTGAAACAGCAGCTTACCTGGTGCTGAGCTGGAGTCTTAATGCTGATGTGTGGTGTGTTCTGAGTCCAGTGGGGGTGCTTCTGTGTTTCCCCAGGGCTACACTGAACCACACACTGAAGAAAACAACTCCTTAAAAAATATTGATGTGGTGCTTGTACTTGTGGTTCAGTGTGGTCTGGCCAGTGGAGGTTGCCTATTTTTCTGGGGCTATGCTGAAGCACATGGGGGTTCTTGGAATTTGGAGTCTGTGATTCCTCTGACCATACTGAAATCGTGGGGAAGGCCTTGTATTGGCATTTGCCTGTTACACCACACTGTGGCTCAGAGTCTCCCATTGGTTTGCTGAGGTGTGGCTTGCTGCTGGCTCACTGGGATATTTCCTGTCTTGGACTTCATTCCTCCTTAACCTGGGTGAGATGGACCTTTCTTGCCAATCTTCCAAGTTTCTTGAGCTAAATGATTGTTTCACCCTTTCTTTTTGCTGGTTCTACTGTTCTAGAATTAGTTTGGGGCACACATTTAGGCTTATTTGGAGGTCAATATGGGAGAGCTATGGCTATTTACTGCTTACCCCACCATCTTGGCTTTCAGAAGTAGATGATTCTTGAGAGAGAGAAAGAGAGAGAGAGAGAGAGAGAGAGAGAGAGAGAGAGAGAGAGAGAGAGAGAGAGAGAGAGACTATTTTGCTTTTGATATCCTCCACCAAAAGAAGTTTGGAAAAAAAAGATGTTTGTGGAGAATTCAGTAGTAAGAACTAGTACAAAAATGAAGTGAACAAAATCAGAAAAACAATTTATACAAGAATAGCAACATTGTAAAGAAAAAGAATTTTGAAAGACTTGAGAGGTCTGATCAGTTCAATAAGCAATTATGTTTATGGAAGATCTGTGATGAAACATATTATCCACCTATGCACAGAGCGGTGGCGGACTCGAAGCATAGGAGACGTTTTTGAACATGGCATGTTTTTTCTCCATTATGTTTATTTGTTACATGTTTTTTTCTTTCAGTTTTTTAATTGGGGTGATTGAAAGAAGGAGGTTAATAATACCCCCTAAAGGGAAGTTCATATTTTTAAAACACAGAGAACACATTTTTAAAAGCAGAGAAGAGAACAGAGAAAGTTCAGAAGGAAGCACAGAGAAGCAGAACAATTTTGAAAGTGATGTGTAGAATTTATTATCTACTAAAAAACAAAACAATTGGTATGAAATGGGGATTCACAGTTTCATGTTCAATCTCTTTTTGTATTGCCAAATACATGAAAATGCTCTTTTTTTTTGGGGGGGGGTGGAAGAGTTGTTTCAAAATCTTAAAAGAATATTTTAAAAATGGAAAACTAATTACCAGAGAAATAGCTTTTCTTTTGAACCAGACTAGTACCCCTAGATGACCAATATTTGAGGGGGCAGGTAGCTATACTTGTAGCCCTATATTCCTCATACACATAGATGGGAAAAAGAGTAAGCATCTAGCCATCACCCTTGCCCTGTTCCCTTCAAGGTAGAAATTGCAGTCTCTCTTATAATAAAGTATGCCAAATTCCACAGTTATCTATCCCATGCCATGACAAGCTCCAATCTATGTAGATAACCCATGTGGACATACATCTCTTATATTTTGACTTAATACATGTTACAGCATAACTGATTAAATTAAAGTACATCATGGTGAGATGGGGGTAGAAAGGGGAGAGTCAGAGATGTCTTCAAGGGTTCTAGCTTGGGGGACTGAAAAAATATGATGGTGCCACTGAATGGCCCTTGGTGTCTCATGGGGCCAGATATGTCTCCTTCCATTC
Source organism: Phalanger gymnotis (assembly GCA_028646595.1). Classification (NCBI taxonomy): domain Eukaryota; kingdom Metazoa; phylum Chordata; class Mammalia; order Diprotodontia; family Phalangeridae; genus Phalanger; species Phalanger gymnotis. The sequence continues at coordinate 195,553,809 of CM053627.1, forward strand.
CCACTCAAAATCTCCCTTCCTGCCCTGGGCTCTTAATCCAGGCTGCCTTAAACTTAAACCTAAAAAGACTGATTTTTATCAACAAATTCCTTTAATGTCATATTATATAGAATTCTGCTTGTTTCTATTTACAAGTTCCTGCTCAACTCTCTTAGCTGCATCTGGGAGCAGTGTGAGGGGACTTGGGAAAGATGGACCTGCCTCTACTCTCCACAAGGCAGGTAGAAGGTCTGCGCATATTCCACCAAGGTAGAACACGTGTGTTGGCCCATGAGAATCAGTGAATGGACATATTAGTAGTTTGACTAGTGTGTGGTGCCTCAGGAGGCTTAGAAATTGTTATGGAGGGTATGGTGGGGTGGAGGAAGGTGTGGAAAATTGGCTGGAATCCAAAGTTGCTCCTCTTCTCCCTCCTCTTGGCCACAGGAATAGAATTTCCTTTCAGACTTCACCTTGCCCTGCAAAATACAGAACAATCTAACATTTACATGGCAACTTTCCCTCTTGCCCTGTGGAAAGTTGGAGCTGAATGTAGACTTGCAGAAATGAATAGGTGGCATAGTGGACAGAATGCTGGACTTTGACTCAGGAAGACCCAAGTTCAAATCCTGCCTTACACACTTAGAGGAAACATGACAAGTCACTTAAGTTCTGTCTGCTTTGGTCTCCTCCTCTATAACATGGGGATAACAATAGCATCTACTTCCCAGGGTCATTGTGAGGATCACATGCAAATGAATGTGTGTGTGTGTGTGGGGGGGTATATATATGTACACACATATACATACATATGTGTGTGTATATATATGTATATGTATGTGTGTGTATATATGTATATATAAATATATATATTTATATCTATCTATCTATCTATCTATCTATCTATCTATCTATCTATCTATCTACACTTTTGCAAGCATTAGTGTACTATATAACTGCTAGCCCTGGACAAGTCACTGAAGTTCTGTCTGCATTGGTCTCCTCCTCTATAACATGAGGATAATAATAGCAGCTACTTCCCAGGGTCATTGTGAGGATCACATGGGAATGTATACCCACATACCTCATATAGACATATTTATATACATATACATATATATATATTTATATACACACATACCTACATACACAATGTTCTTCCCACTATACCACACTATATCCTACCTTCCCAGCCCCAAATCACCCCCCCCCCCACATCCTCCCTATCCCTTTCTTGCTAGACACCTCTCCACACTCACCTGGCAGGGGTTGGAGCTGGTACCCGTGACTGTGCCTACTCTCTGGTTTCATCTTCTGGTTCCTCTTGTGCCAGGCTATGGCCCAGAGGAACCCTACAGCCAGGAGTTTGCTGATCAAGAGTCCGGCAACCAGGAAGGAGAAGACAGTGGGGGAGAGTAGGTGCCTGGTTTCTGAAAGGCTCCTTTGGGAAGACAGTAGCACAGAATTGTAGAGGTGGAAAGGACCTCAAAACCATATCGTCCAACCCCTACCTGAACAAGAATCTCTTCTATAATATATCCAGCAAGTAGTCCTTTAGTCTTTTCTTAACAATGACTCATGAGGGGGGACCAAATATTTTCTTTATGCAGGACAGCATTCCTTTCCATTTTAACTAATCAAATTTTCCTTACTTCAAAACAATGTGGGGGCTCTTGGGGTGGGGTGGCAGCATTGAGGGCACAGGGTAGATAGAATTCACTTGTCCCCTCTCCAGAAAACTATAACCAAGAGAAATCCTAGGAGCTTCTCCTTAATTCAGAATGTCTCTTCCTTGCTCCCAAATGGAGTTATTAGGGGGTTAGTGGTTAAAGGAGAACCTACATTAACTAGCTCAGTTTCTGGTGTCTAGAAGCAATCTAGGATTTTCCTGGAAAGTGGGTTAGGATTAGGGAGCTGTACCTGGAGATGCTGGCTTGGACCTCAGGGACCTCTGGGCTCTGGGGGTGCTTCAAGATCTGGGGATCTTCAGGGATCCAGGAATCTCCTGAGCTTTGGGGTTCAAGGGGATCTGTGGAAGAAAGCTCTGTTGTTCCTCCTGTCCATTTCTCCCCACCTCTGTGAGGCAGGCAGAGATCCAGACACCGAGAAGGTCCCCAAAATTCTTTGCTGACCCCACAGCACTCCAAGCATTTTTCCCCCAGGGCTCCTCTTTGTTCCTCTTTCTAATAATCTACTGCATACCTCTTTCCCCCCAGAGAGAGCCCCTACCACTCAGCATTATGTTTCTTTCCTCGGGGCTCAGATAAGGGGTGGGAGGACTGTGAAAAAGAGGTGATTTATTCTCATTTGCCTTTTCAGTGTATTTGTTGAATGAAGAGGTATTTCAAGAAAAGAAGTGTCTATATAATGGTTCTAGAGTAGGAAGGATCAGATTTTCTTTGTTCCATGGAGTGGGGAATCACGAGAAATGTGTTGAAGGGGAGGATGGGTGTGAAGATGAGTGAAACATTTGGAGAGCACCCAACAGTTTAGCTGAGGAATTTGAATGAGATATAATGGGATAATATTTCAGGTCTGATCCCCTTATGGGCCAGCCAGCTTCTCTCTCGCTCTATAGTCTATGGCTTTTCTAACATTGACCCACCACCTTGAAGTCATATGCCACTGGTCACCAAAGGGAAGAGATTAGCAAATTCCATGCTGCACATCTCCACTTCTGTAACCACAAACTCAGCATCATATAGGTTTGGAGTAGGAGATGTTAGAGATCATAGGCACAGATTGGGGAAATGATTTGCTCAAGGTAACAAAGTACTAAGTAGCAGAGGTGAAATCTGAACCCAAGAACCTTGGATCTGAAATCTAGCAAACTTTCTTTATCCTATCCTGTTCAAAGAGTATAACCTACTAACACTCACAGTCATCTACGTGTAGTGCCTCTATTTCTCCTGTCATTCTCTTCTAAACCTTCCGATATCTAGCTTCCAACCTCATTAAATTGAAACTTCTCTTACCAAAATTACCGGGGATCTCTTAATTGGCAAATCTGATAGCCTTTTTTTTAAAACAATGCTCATCCTTCTTGATCTCACTATAACTTTTGACAACATCAATCACTCTGTTCCAAACACACTTTTCTTTCTACGAGTTCATGATACTGCCATGTTCTGGCTCTCCTCTTACCTGTCTGACTGCTTCTTCTTAATCTTCTGTGATAGATCTTGACCTAGGTCACATCTACTGACCATAGATATCCCTCAAGGTTCTGTCCTGGACCCTTTTCCCTTCATCTTTATGTTATTTTGCTTGATGATCTCATCAGCTTTCATGGGTTCAAGTATTATTTCCCTATGGATGATTTCCATATCTAAATATCCACCCCAACCTTTCTCCTAATCTCCAGTTTCATATCAACACCTGCCTTTTGAATATCTTGAATTGGATGTTCTGGGGCATCTCAAACGCAATATGTCCAAAACAGAACTCATTGTCTTTTCCCCTAAACCATTCCCTCTTCTGAACTTCCTTATTACCATGGAAGATACCACCACCCTCCCACTTGCCTAGGCTCACAAATTCAGTGTTATCTTCAACTCTTCACTGGCCCTTATCCCAGTTATCCTATCTGCTGCTAAGTCTTGTTTCTACCTTCATAACATCTCCAATGTATGCTCCATTCTCCCTTATCGTACAACTGCTTCCCTGGTGTAGACCCTCATCACCTATTGCAGTACCCCACTGTTTGGTCTCTCTCCATCAAGTCTCTTCCCATTCCAATCCATTCTCCATTCAGTTGCCAAAATGATTTTCCCCTGCACGATATCCTCTAGTGGCTCCATATCTTCTCCAGGATCAAATATATAATCCTCTGGTTTTGAAAGCCCTTCACAATCTGGTCTCTTCCTACTATTCTCTTCCACATACTCCATGATAGTTACAGCCCTGCTTATGACACTCCAATTCCCAACTCTATTCCTTTTCAGGGGCTGTCTCCCATGTCTGATATGCTCCCCCTCCTTATCTCTGCCTCCTGGCTTCTCTGACTCCTTGAAGACTCAGCTCAAATCCTACATTCTGCAAGAGACCTTTTTCCAGTCCCCCTTAAAGCTAGTACCTGGCTTGAGATTAGCTTCCATTGACACTGCATATATTTTGTGTGTACAATTTTTTTGCATGTTGTTTTCTCCATTCAAATGTGAGTTCCTTAAGGGCAGGAACCATATTTTGGCCTCCCTATGTATTTCCAACACTTAGCATGGTGCCTGGAATATTGTTGTTGTTAGGTTGTTTCAGTTGTGTCTGACTCTTCATGACATCATTTGGGGTTTTCTTGGCAGGGATACTGGAGTGATTTGCCATATCCTTCTCCAGCTTATTTTACAGGTGAGAAAACTGAGGTAAACAGAGTTAAGTGACTTGCCCAGGGTCATACAGCTAGTAAGTGTCTGTGGCAAGATTTGAACTCAGGTCTTCCTGAGTCAAGGCCTGACACTCTACCCATTGTGCCACCTAGCTGCCCTTGCTTGGAATATGGTAAGTGATTAATAAATGTTTGCTGGACGAAGTGTGGAAAATTGAGTCCATTGCTTTGAGCCCTGTGCTGTGGGGGACCCATCCTGCTATAGGACTAAGAGTGGCAGTTATTCAAGGAGGTAGCCAGAGGGAGGAAAAGGAGGTCTTTTCCTCATCTACTGAAAAAGACCTGAAGAGTTCATCCCTTGACCCCCTGGGTATAGATCCAGTGGTTCTGGTTCTCTAGAAAAACAAATTCACACACTTTTAAGCTTAATCTGCATTAACGTTTTCTCTACCTCCTCCTTAAGTCTGCAGAGTAGACAATCAACAAAACAACAAATCAAGCCCTGATCTATATATGGCATTTGCTGATTTCTGTGGTATAAATGCTCACATTGAAAACTCAGAACATGTTCAGGCTGACTCCAGAATATCCCTGCCTCCATCACTGCCCTCATTCTCCTGCAGAAATGGGGCCGACTCTTATCCATAATTTACTGCCCTTTCTACTCTTCCTCATGACCCTTTAAGCTGCATATTTCCTTTGTGAGATCACCTCTTCTGCTTTTCCCCTTCCAGGCTACCCTGGATATTTTTTTTTTGAACCAGTTTTCACCTGGATAAAAATTTTGGTTTGGAATTAAGGAAATATGTGTGTGGAGAGGGGTGGGGAAGGAGAATTGGGGATGCAGCTCATGCCTGCCAACATTTACAGTACATTATCAGGAGCAGAAACAGTAGGATTGTGCACTGGAAAGAACTCTGGACTTGGAATCAGAACTCCATTCAAGCCCTGGTTGTGCCACTGAATCACTATGTGATATTAGCAATTCAGTAAACTTGTTGGGGCCTCAGTCTCTGATTCCATAGAGTGGGAAGGTTGGATTAAGGGATCTCATCTCTAAGGTTCCTTTCAGTTCTTTTGTTCTGTGATTCTTTTTTTTTTCTTCGAGGCAATGGGGTTAAGTGACTGGCCCAGGATCACACAGCTAGTAAGTGTCTGAGGCTGGATTTGAACTCAGGTCTTCCTGACTACAAGGCCAGTGCTCTGTCTACTCTACCATCTACCTGCCCCTTGTTCTGTGATTCTGAAATAGGGGCCAGTAATGCAGCTACTCACCCTTGAGCACCTCCACCATCACCTTCCGCAGAATGTCTGCCTCCCCATCCTGGTGGCTCTGGCATTGATAGAGTCCAGCATCGTGGGCACGGAGGTCTTTGAGGGTGATGGTCAGCCTGCCAGCCAGGGCATCATCAGCAATGCCTGTGCTCCCATTCCACTTCTTTAAGAAGGCTATCAGCCAGGAGCGGCGAGCACTGACCACATGTTGGCAGTGCCCTTCCCGCTCATGCTGCCGGCACCAGGACTTCAGCCGCCCCCAGTACTTTGCAGGGTCGTAAGGACAGGAGATAAACAAGGTCTGGCCCTGCACAGCCTGCAGTACTGTGGTGTTATGGGTGTGGGAGAACTCTGTGGGAGACAGACATGAGATGAAAGAGTAAGCATAAGCCCCAAGGAAGCCAAAGACAGAAAGGTCTCATACACCAAAGTATTCACAGCAGCAATTTTTGTGGCAGTAAAATAGTAGAAATACAGTAGGAAGGCTTGTATGAATTAATGTAGAGTGAAATCAGGGCAGCTAGGTGGCGTAGTGGTTAGAGGGCTGGGTCTGGAGTCAGGAAGACTCATCTTCCTAAGTTCGAATCCAGCCTTTGGCACTTACTAGCTGTGTTACTCTGGGCAAGTCACCTAACCTTGTTTGCCTCAGTTTCCTGATCTGTAAAATGAGCTGGAGAAGGAAATGTCAAACCACTCCAGTATCTCTGTCAAGAAAACTCCAAATGGGGTCACAAGGTGTCAACTGAACAACAACAGTGAAATCAGTAGTACCCAGAGAACAATTCACGCAATCATGACAATGATGGAAATGAAAATAACTCTAAAAGGTAGTAGAACTCATTAATTATAAGAACAAAGACCTGGAGAATTGTTGATTAAACAGTCAGTTAGTCAATAAGGATTTATTAATCACCTACTATTTGCTAGGCACTGGGCTAAGCCCTGTTTACAAAGAAAGACAAAAGATAGGCCCTGCTCTCAAGCAACTCAGTAGAAAGATAATAGACTATGGACAAGGATGGTGGTTTACACTACCATGATTCCCAAGCTTATTGATTTTTGCATAATTGCCCTCTCTCTCTTTCTTTTTTTTAATAAAAGAGGGGTCAATGTGTGTATATAGGCAATTTAAGAGGAATAACTTTTTTAAGGCATCAATACAAGTAGAAATGCACAAGAGTAAAAAAAGTGGGTGAGACTCTGTGAACCCAACCTAGAGCAAGGACCCAGAAATGGAAGGGGAGAGAACTGAGAGACACTGGGGGAGTCAGAAGAAAGCTGGCATATACTTGGGGAGGGGAAGGGGAGACGAGCACACAGGGAAGAAAGAGAGGAGACTATATGCATGCCCAAGACAATGCCAATTTTTATTGATTATCTAGTTTGCTCTATCTGTGCCAGCCTTGCCCATTGAAGGACTCAGACTGACAGAACACTTTTCCCACCTAATGTAAGCTAAGACCTCTCCTCTCTTCCAAGGGTCTAGACTTAAAGTCTGTAGGCAGAGGAACACTGTGGAATGACTCAAAATCCTGAGGCCTGAATAGGAATGAGAGTGGGGGATATGAGTGGGACAGTTAGGTGGCAAAGTAAATAGAGCTGCAGGCCTGGAGTTGGAAAGACCCTTTTTCAAAACTGGCTTCACTTACTAGCTTTGTGACCCTGGGCAAGTCACTGAAACACTGTTTGCCTCAGTTTTCTCATCTGTAAAATGAGCTGGAGAAGGAAATGGCAAACCACTCCAGTATCTTTGCCAAGAAAACCCCAAACGGGGTCGCAGAGAGACAGACACGAGTGAAACAATCCAACAATAATAACAATGGGGGATATAGGGTTTGGACTAGGTTGGAAAGTGAGTTCCTTATCTTTGGAGGTCTTCAAGCAGTGTCTGGCTGCCCACACATGATGGGAAAGGAATGCTTGTCTCATATAGGTTGGAATAGACGATGCCCTCTGAGATCCTTTCCCAGTCTAAGAGGCTTCGAGTGGTCTGCTCTTCCCCTGCTGTCCCTCCAGGGTCTCACTGGTGACTTTTCAGCAACCCACTCTTTCCTGCCTTGTTCTTTTTACTTCCTCATTTTTCATAGATTGTTCTCCTTTTGTGTCTAACTTGTTTCAAGGCTATTTTAGGTAACAAATATAGCTCTGATTTGGGAGCCCCTCTCTTTGGCTGAGGGAGCAATGGTCGTTGGAGAACTAGGTCCAGTTTAGGGGTGTGCTGGTAAATGTTTAACAACTAGATATCAGGGAAATATATGTACAACACACTTTTAAAATTTAATCTGAATTATTAATATTTTCTCTATAATTTTTTAAAGTCTAGAAATAATCAATGAAACAACAAATCAAACCCTGCTTTGTAGCATTTGCCAGGCTCTGAGGTATATATACTGTTATAAATATTCTGAGGTATAAATTGTTGTTCAGTAGGTTTCAGTCATATCCAATTTTTCATAATCCTATTTGGGGTTTTCTTGGCAAAGATACTGGAGTGGTTTGCCATTTCCTTCTCCAGCTCATTTGACAGATGAGGAAACTGAGGCAAACAGGCTTAGGTGACTTGCCCAGAGTCACACAGCTAGTAAGTGTCTGAGGACTGATTTGAACTCCAGCCCTGGCACTCTCTCCACTGAGCTATCTAGCTGCCCCAAGGTGTAAATACCCACACTGAAAATTTAACAATCAGCTTTCACAAGCCAGTAGTTACTGGCTCCAGCATACCAGCAATCTATTTCCTCATTAGTGGGAGTTACAGAGGACCCACAAACAGGAAACATTCTGCTTGACAAAGTACAGTGGAACTCTAGAGTCATAGGAGCTGGGTTCAAATGCTACCCATGATGCTTCCCACTTATGTGACCTATCTTATGAATCACCTAGAATCCCTGGGCCTCAGTTTCAACATCTGTAAAAGGAAAGCATCCAACTAGATAGCCTGTGAGGTCTTTTCCAGCTCTAGAGTTATGATGCTATGATCATTTTGTACTTTCTTCTTTCCATCCTTTGCCCTTCCTAGTAGACTGTAGCATTATAGGCTCCTTTTTAGAACAGTGACTGTATTATAAGTATTTATGTGTGTATGTGTATGTATATAGATAGACATAGATACATGGCTATAGATAAAGATACAGATATTTTTTCATCTTTGGAGTCCCAGCACCTTGCATGTTTTTTGAATTGAATTGAATTTCCTCTCAGGTCCTTCATCTAGATAGGGTCCTGATTGTTATAGAGAGAAAAAAACCATGAAGTTGGCATCAGGAGGCCTGTATTCTAGAGTTGGCTTTGCTATTAACTAACTAGATATCCCTAGAGAAGGTATTTCCCCTTAGTGGGCTTGCATTTTCTCATCTTTCTTCTCCAGGCTGTATTCCAGACTTTCTCTACCATGCATGCTGCTGCACCAAGTACCCATCCTCCTTCCAATCAATGTTTCCTTCTCATGTATAGTTTTTCCCCATTAGAATGTAAGCTCCTTGAGGGTGGGGGCTGTCTTTCTATTTATATTTTTAATATACTGGGCTCTTAGCATAGCGCCCACCCAGTTTACAGCAAGCACCTAATAAATGCTTGCTGATAGACTATTCTGAGAAATGAGGCGGTTGGACTCAACCATCATTAAGGTTTCTTCTAGTGTGGACATTCTATGACTCTTTTCAAACTCTCAGGCTCTGTGATCCTCTCTATTCCCTGATTCTATCCTACACATACCATAGATTACAGACATCTTTTTGTTTGTTTCTTTGTTTTGGCAATTGGGGTTAAGTGACTTGCCCAGGGTCACACAGCTAGTAAGTGTCGAGTGTCTGAGGCTAGATTTGAACTCAGGTCCTCCTGACTCCAGGGCTAGTGGTCTATCCATTGCTCCACCTTGATTACAGATGTCTTAAAGATAGGTTTGATGAAAAGTCCCAACAGCTCAGATCCTGTTAGTAGAATCTGAACCCTCTTCTTTCTGCCGAGCAAAGAGAAAATTGCCTCTTGTGCAAGTTGCTTCTGTTCCTTCTTTTTGACGGCGGCCACCCATTCCCCCTCCTTCCCTCCACCTTGGCCAGAGAGGCCAGGGACTCATCACAAGAGGTCGCTAGTCACAGATAATGAGCTAATGAGGTTATGGTGAGAGCTTGATGGTTTCAGCGAGATCTGGAAGGATTTGCATGAAATGATAGAGAACAATGTGAGTAGAATAAGGAGAACAATTTATACAATAACAACATTGTAAAAACAAACAATTTTCAAAGCCCTAAGAACTCAGATCCATGTGATTACCAACCGCACTTCCAGAGGGCCTGTGCTGAAGCAAGCTATCCACCTCTGGACAGATCAGCGATGAACTTAGGGTGCACAATAAGACATACACTTCTGGATAAGGCCCAAAATTCTGGAACTTGTTTTGCTTGACTATGCATATTTGTTAGAAAGGTTCAAACCCTACTGCACAATGGTGGTGGTGGATGGCAGGGGGAGTGGGAAGGAGAGAAAATAGATTTTTGTTGATTAAAATAGCAATGGTAATAATAAAATTTAATTCAAAAATAATCAAACAACGAAGAAAGCACCCCAGATTTTAGTATCAAAAGATCTGGGTTCATGTCTTGATTCTGCTACTTAGTGGCTGCATGACTTGTTTAGACCTCAGTTTACATATCTGTAAAACTCAAAAATTGTACTGCCTGTTCTCTGAACTTCTTGCCAGTTGTAAGCCTATGACACTGACCTGCCTTATAGAAACACCAAGAGACACCACAGTTGAGTAGTAACCTACAGAGATCTTTCCATTTACCTCTGTGATTACTGAAATGATGCTCCAGCCATAGCCCAGCCCATAGTCCCAACCCAGAAGCCTGCCCTATAACATTTTGGCTGATCTAAAGAAGCTGAGATTTCACTGTTACAGCCAATTTTCTGAGGCAAAACCCACTGAACTCAATTCTGGCAATGCATCATGGATAGAGGAGATGTCAGTGTTGACCTCCATCCTCGGGGTAGGTCCAAGATTCAGGGGCTAATAGCATCCTTTCTCAAAGAACATTTTTTTCTTTTCTCCATTATTTTTTCCTCTTACTAAGCTTTGATGGCAGGGGCGCCTGCTCATTAGGCAGGAGAGTGTCAGGCAACCCTATTACTGGCATCTGTTACACACTATCCTCTGTCACTCCCTTAAGATTGACCTTATATTAAGGCAAAATGTGTGTGTGTGTGTGTGTGTGTGTGTGTGTGTGTGTGTATGTGCTGGGGGTGAGGGCATCATGAATGCTCAAGAAGATCCCTCATTACTGACTGGAGCTGGAAACCCCCATCATTAATACTTCATCCCTGTTAAAATGAAAAGGGGCCACCAGGGATGGTACAACCTTAAACACTTACACTTCAGAGTGAATAAAGGACCCAGAATCCTAGACTGGAATGGACCTCAGAGGCCACCTATTACAACTGCCTCATTTTGCAGATGAGGAAACTGAGGCACGGGAAGGCTGCAACTTACCCAAGGTCACAATCTCAGAGGCAGGATTTGAACCCAAGTCCTCTGACTCCAGAGCCAGGGCTCTTCTCACTGTATTAACCCTGCCACTTTGCAGTAGGTGAAATTGAGGTCCAGAGAGAGGAATGAGTTTGAGTCATAGGCAGGACTAGAATCCGAGTATCTTAACACTCAACCCCTGACTTTGTGGTGAAGGCATATTTTACCAGGAGGTGGGGGAAGGTGAGAATAAGAGTATCAGGAACCTGGTGGGGGAGGGGCCGCTGTAGAAGGAGGAAAGAACAGGAGGTCTGTGCACACCAAAGTTCCCACCTACCTCACAGGTTTGCTGAGCCCACTTCCCCCAACTCCTGGGCTCTCACTCTCTCTCACTGGAGGAGAGGGAGAAAAGGGAGGTGATTGGAGGAGAGGGAGGAAAGAGGAAATAACAGACAAAAGAGAGGGAAGGGAGAAGGTAATGGGGAGGGGGTACTTGGCATTCCTCCTACCTGTGATAGAGAGCAGGATGAGGAGACCCAGCAGCCACATGTCTCCTTGTCCAGGATGGAACGAAGGAGAAAGACAGCCAGTGAGTAGCAGGAACAACTTGAACAAAGGACAATTTTCCCTTTGCTCTGCAGGAAAGAGAGGGGTCAGGCACTGAGAACAGGAAATGGGCTGCCCAGGGATTGGGCAACAGAGTCAGAACAGGAATCTGACTTGGTGATGCACAGAAATGGGGGGGGGAGCATCTAAGTAGGGGAGTGAATCAAGGGACCTAGGAGAGAGAAGGAAGGGGAGGCAGAGAGGGAGAGAAATAGATGAAAGACACATGGAGAGTAAAGAAAAAGTCACAAGGTGTGTGTGTGTGCATACATGTATGTATATGTATGCATACATGTATATATACATACACACATATGTAATATATGTATAAAAAATACAGACGCACACACATCTATGTCCTGGCTGGAAAATCCCAGAATTCCAGACTGCTTCAGAAGACATTCTCTCACTCTCTCTGCCTCAGTCAGGATGGTTCCAGACCTAGCCTAGATAGCTATATGTCTATCTTATGGTTGTGGGGAAAGCAGTGATTTAGGTTAGCTATAGGAATATAGCACAAAGGTCTAGAGCTCCATCTTGTCCTTGCCAGTCTTACAAAATGAAGCTCCAGGATAATTAACTAGTATCGAATTCAATTCAATAAACATTTATTAAGCACCCATTAAGTGCCAGGCACTGTGCCCAGGGATACAAATAAGAAAAAGGGCTTACAATCTAATAGGGGAAGACAATACACAAAAGGAATCTGAGAATGGGAAAGAGGCATCTTATTCTATCTTTCTGTGGAGTTGGAACCAAGAGCTGCAGATGAAAAATAGTGTGAGATGAAAGTCCAAATCCTGCCCTGGGAGGGGCTTAGTTATCCACCCTCCACCCTCCAATCAGAGGATAGAATTTACTAACCCAACCCAAACATCAGGTAAGAATGTAAGGAGTTAGGAAGGAAGGAAAAAAAACATTTATTAAGAGCTATTTATTATATGCTAAGTGCTTCACAAATATCTCATTTGATCTGTACAATAACTCTGAGAAGGTGTTATTGTTACCTCCATTTTACAGATGAGAAAACTGAGGCAGAGGTTAAATGACTGGTCCAGGGTCACTTAGCTAGTAAGTACTTTGAGGCTGGATTTGAATTCAGTAAATTCCTTATTCCAAGTCCGAGCTGCGCAGAGTAATTCCTAAGACAGATTTTTCTGTGTAGATTAGTTCATATAGTCTTAAATCTGGAAGGGACCTCAGAGGCCATGTAGTCCTACCCCCTTATTTAACTGATGTGGAAACTGAAGTTTAGAAGCTGTCTATAGCCACAAAAAAGCTTTAAAATAAAAAAAGCCCTGATGTTATGCATTGCTAGACTCATCAAACAGCTGACTCAGCAGGTGACAAGAGCAACTCAGCAGAGAATGAACAGCTGACATTCAATGGAGAAAGCAGATGACATCAGTAAGGGCTATCAGTCAAAGTAGTAGAAGTGTTTGACTGGAGTGGGGTAGCTAGGTCGGGTAGTGGATAGTGCCCTGGGCTTGGAATCAGGGAGACTCATCTTCCCGAGTTCAAATCCAATGTCAGACACTTACTGGCTATGTGACCCTAGGCAAGTAAGTCACTTAACTCAATTTTCTCTTCTGTCAAATGAGCTGGAAGAGGAAATGATGCTCCATTTATCTTTGCTAAGAAAACCCTATGAGACAACAATAAGAAATGTGAAAGTAGGAATTCTCTCTCCTCACAGTGGTGTGAGGATCTGTGAGAAATCTTGCTCCTAAATATATAAGGGAGTTTTCCTTCTTACTTATCTGCTCTCCTGAGCAGACCTCAGAGATGGGACAACATGGGTTCAAGTCCTGCCTCTGACTAGTTGTGTGACCATGGGCAAATCATGTAACCTCTCAATGCCCTAAACAACTCTCTAAGACTAGAAATTGCAGAGAAGAAGGTCTTTATTGGTAGAAGGAGTTTATTGTTGAAATCACCAGTCTGATAAAAATCTCTCAATTTCTCAAGTAATCTCTCTTTTGCTTGGTTCTATTAATGGTTTCATTTGGACTTGGGTGGGGAGAGATGCAATGAAAATGTCTGACTCAGACCTCTGAATTTGAAATGTGGGGTCCTGACCCAGAAAGATGGGGGGAATTTCTGTCCCCTTGGATATTGTAGCAAGACTCTTGACACTATGGCCAAAGCACTCCCAGGGTGCTTGCAAGCAGTTGTAGCAGTGGTCAATTTGTTCGAATCTGTTGCTCATGCAGTATTGGATTTCCCTTTGTGTTTGTTACTCAACAGTTACCACACTCAGCATTTTTCAGTCGGTTACCTCACCAGTTTAGAAGCTAGTCTCCTCAGCAAGTCCAGTGTCACCACTGAGCTGTTCTGAAGAAAGTTCCTGCTCCTGTTTGGATGATGGAGCATACTGGTCACCTGATTGCAGTGATCTGGAAGGGTCAGAAGCCACTGACTGCAGGTCTAGACAGTGCCTCTCAAGAGACAAAGAAAATGACATCCAATGTAGACAGTGGTCCCAAGACTCAGGGTGTGGGCCAACTAATTCTGAATATTTTATCTTGATTTGCTATTGTGTTTTTGTTATTGCCTTCTTGAATATTTTGATGAGTATTCTAGGAGCTCCCATGCCTGTCTTTAAGCTTTTTATAGTTCTTATTACCTTGGTCCCTTGTTACTTCCTAGAGATCTCTATCTACTGGCCCTTGCCATGATTCCCCTAACCAGGTTGTTCTTGGGCCTTGATCTACACCCACTCCCTTTTCTACCGCCAGATGCCTGCAATACGAGGCCAGTTCAAAAAGAATGATGTTGTGGTTAACCAGACCTTTTCAGCCAATGCTCCAATAGGGCTGTTCTTCCTTTGTGTCACCTCTCTCTGTCTTACCATTTTCCCTTTTTGGAGTGGGACCTGTGGACTCGTGTTCCAGTACCATCCACGCTGGCCAAGCTTCCTTGGCTGGTGATGGTCTGTTGGCAGGACTAGGAGCTTCACTACACAGTGATGTAACCCTCTCATAACTCTCTGCTCAGGGGGCCTGAGACATCAACACCATGCTGCGACTTCAGGGTCAACTCAATTCTTTGGCCAAAGTGGTTCTACAGAATCCTCAGGTCCCCAGTGGCCTTACCTTCTCAAGTGAGGGAGCCTGCAAATTCATGAAAGAGGATTGCTGTTTGTCCATGAACAAATTCAGAGCAGTGGTGAATGACGTCACTGAAATCATCCAAAATATTGACCTATATTCCTCCTGGCACACATTTCAAGCTCCCTGGACCTCTTTGGGTGGCTATCTGGGGGCTTTGGCCTTATCTTCTGCTCTGTTTTGCTTTGCTTGGTCACTTTGACCACCTTAGTAACCTTCAGTTTCATTGGTTTCAAGCTTGTTATCACTGTCTCTCTTGGCTCCACCGCCTTAATTAATAAGATCATGCTCCATGTTGTTGTCCCACTTTGGCCATCAGGGGATGGACCGTCCATCCCTTCAGCCAAACGGAAGCAATATAGAGACTGTGAAATTGAGTTAATAGAGGTATGCATTTAACAACCTTGAGTTGCAGCTTCCTTACTATCCAGAAGAAGGTAAAGGCTTGGAAAACTCAGAACCAGCCAATCAGAGCCTGGCTCCTGCTTGACATAACTGTGATCCTCTGCTGCAAGTCCTGAAAGTAGTTGCTAAAGCAAACCCAGAGCCAGGAAGGCATGCTAGGGTTGGCACCACAAGAAGTGTCTCCATGCAGCTTTTGCCTGATTATGAGTACCTAGAAAATGCAAGGCTACTCCCAGAGACCATTATCTAGAATTAACCAGCACTGTGGTTTTTAGCTTTAAATACTCTGATGTAACCTGTTGCTGGTGGGCTCTCATACTAGGTTCTAGGTTGCTCTACTTGCAAGCTAACTTTGTCTACATAATAAAGCTGACTTCTGCTTCAGACTCCCTAGTGTCCTGGCTTTGTTCTTTTGGTACTTCCCCAGGACTCGAGCTTGGGATTTTGTGGACCCTGGACTTGAAATTAACAATTCTAAAGAGCTAGGTGGCTCAATGGATAGAGCCCTGGGCCTGGAGCCAGGAAGACCTGAATTTAAATCTGACCTCAGACACTTACTAGCTGTGTGACCCTGGGCAAGTCACTTCAATCTATTTGCCTCAGTTTCTTCAGCTATAAAATGAGCTGGAGAAGGAAATGGCAAGCCACTCTAGTATCTTTGTCAAGAAAACCCCAAATGGGATCATGAAGAGTCAGGTATGATTGAAAAATGACTGAACAACCAACGACAAAAGAGGCAAAAACCTGGAGAAGCCAAACCTATGGGCAATCATAGGTACTACATTGCTAAAAGCATCAAGAGGATGAGACAGTTGATGGCTTTTAGGAAAAGTCTGGTATAGTATTCAACAACTCAGTCAAACCTTCTTGTCTAGTCTCAGTTCCTCCTCCTGCAATTTAAGCCTCTGAGTCATTATATTTGTTCTCTCTGGAAATAGAGACTAGATGCTCAGTGTCCTCTGGACTTGGTGAATTATTCTGTCTCCTCAGGCTTTCCTCCTTTGAGGTAAACAGCCATAGTCTTATGTCTAAGGTTCTTTTTCAGTTCTTTTTTTTTAAATACTATTTTATTTTTCTATTTTATATGTTAAGACAATTTTTAACATTCATTTTTACAAAATTTTGAGTTCCAAATTTTTCTTCCTCCGTCCCCTCTCCTCTTCCTAAAATGGTAAGCAATTTGATATAGGTTATATATGTGCAATTACATAAAACATATTTCCATATTAGTCATGTTGCGAAAGAAGAAACAGACCAAAAGGAAACACACACACACACGCGCGCACACACACACACACACACACAGAGTATGCTTCAATCTGTATCCAGACTATCAGTTCTTTCTCTGCATGAGGATATTATTTTCTACCATGAATCCTTTGTAATTGTATTGGCCCATTGCATTTCCGAGAAGAGCTAGGTCATTCATACTTGATCATCGTACAATGTTGCTATTACTGTGTACAATGTTCTCCTAATCCTGCTCATTTCACTTTGCATCAGTTCATGTAAGTCTTTCCAGGTTTCTCTGAAATCTGCCTGCTCATCATTTCTTATCGTACAATAGCGTTCCATTACATTCATATACCAGAGATTGCTCAGCCATTCCCCATCTGATGGACGTCTTCTCCAGTTCTGAAGCATCACCACATCATTATAAGGTAGACAGCAAATCTAGACTCTAGGAAAGCATGTTCGTGTGTGTATGTATGTGCTATGCACATGTGTTTGCACATGTGGTATATATTTGGGCACATAAATATAACAGTACATGTATACATTGCATATATACAATACATGTGTGCATGCATAACTTGTGTAAGTGTACATGTATGCATATGCATACACATGTGTCTATATACATATGTACATATACGTATTTAGTTCTTCTTTCCTCTCTTCTCCTCTCTCTCTATTCCTCTCCTCTTCCTTTTCCTCCTTCTCCTCCTCCTCCTCTTCTTCCTCTTCCTCCTCTTCCTCCTCTTCTTTCTTCTTCTTCTTCTTCTTCTTCTTCTTCTTCTTCTTCTTCTTCTTCTTCTTCTTCTTCTTCTTCTCTCTCTCTCCTTCTGAAAGAGAGCCACCTGATACCTGCTAATCTTGACAATTATCATCTACTTCTGGTATTTTAGGTGGAGACAAGTGATATTCCCAGAAAAAACCTAGAAAATGTTGCTAGGCATTATGAAGCCCTAGACTAGAAACTGAAGATAGACATTTTCATTTCTGATTGGAAACAAGGGCTTCAGAAGAGAAAGGCAGGTTGAAGACGTGATTGGTTGTTGTTACCAGACTGTGACTTTATTAGCTTAAGGAACTCTGGATATAGAAACTCCCTGTTACAGTGCAGATCAGCACCTTCTCTGAAACTTAAAATCATAGAATGTTTGAGACTAAAAGTGAATAAGTGGTTAAATAAAGGAAAAACAAGAAGTTCCCCAATCCATCCTCTCTTCTCTTTCCCTTAACTTCACATTTTCCTTAACTACTGACTTCTTCCATCTTCACCCCAACCTACCACCCAAAGGCTCTTGATAAGAGGTGGAGTTGATATAATGAAGAATGGGGAAAGTATATTTGATTTGATTAAGAGTTCTCTAAAGTGGAAAGAAAGGGGAGAAGACTGCCCAGGTATACCTGTCAAGGTAAACTGTAGGAAGAAAACAGCAGAGAAGACCAGGAATTTTTAAGAGACAATATCCAAGAAGAGAGCCAGCAATAAAACCCAGTGAGTTCCATTGTTTATACACAAATACAACAAAGTATGGGTAATAAAGAAGGTGAATTAATTATCTTAATACAAGGAAAGTAAATTTAGTCTCACAAGGTATCAATGAAACTTGGTGGGATGGGACTTAATGACTTGAATTTGTTTCTGGAGTATTATACATTATTAAAAAAGAACTGAATAGACAAAAAAGATGATAGAGAAATATTGTATATTAAAGAAAATATGTTCATATAAGGAAATCTAAGAAGCAAATATTGAGGTGCAATACATTCAAATGAGGATAAACAAAGGAAGGAACAGAAATGACATTGTCTGGATCATCTGGATGGAAGAAGAAAATAGGTGAAAAGTTCTGGAAACATGACACACCATATTTCCCCATGTATAAGACGCACCTTCATTCTAGGGCCTGACATTTGAAAAAAAAATGTATTACATAAAGTTATTGAACTCAAGTTTTATTCGTCATAAAATTCATACAACAATACGATGAAATTCAAGGACCTTCTCCTCATAGCTTTCAGGCATCTTTTGTGCAAGTCTGGTGCATGTCCATTTGATGAACCTGAAGCACCAATTGTGTCCTCCTTTGAAATCAGTAACTTCTTTTTCATCAGCAATTATTCTTGCCTCATGCTGAACCATCTTTGTGGACACAGGAATTCCATTGCCCTTTGTTCTTCAATCCGTATCTTCAATTCCTTCTCTAAATCAGGCCATTTTGCTGATTTGCCTCTCATGGCCTTCTTCTGCTGTGGCATTTTCAGTAGGGTTTCTTCTTCCTGTAGCCAGTTTTGGATTGTTTTCTCAGTTGGAGGAGGACCAAACTTACATTCAGCAGCACGATTTCCATTCACTTTTGCAAACTGGATCACTTTTAACTTGAATTCAGCACTGTACAAAAATCTTTTCTGAGCTATTTCTGGGCAGAATGTGACAAAACATAACCTAATATACAAACAAATGTGAAACAATGAGTGTAAAGACAACAAGTGTGAAAAAGCAGGAAGTGCAAGTAAAAAAATCTACAACCACTGTATAAGACGCACCCAGTTTTTAGACCCCAAATTTTTCAAAAAAGGGTGTGTCTTATGCATGGGGAAATACAGTACTTAGGATGGAGGCATGGTGTTTTGTAGTGATATGGGACCTTGATCATGTCTGTGGAGTTCTCCCTGTCTAAAACAAAGCAACTGAAATATTCTTGGCTTGCTTTAATAATAGTTCCATTCTTCAAAAGATAGAGGAAGTGATGAAGGGAACTGCTATTCTGGACCTCGTTCTGACAAAGCAGAAATGATGGGAGGCTTGGGAAAAAGTGACCATTCCATCCTAAAGATTATTATTATAGAAAAGAAGAGGAAAGCCAAGTATAACCTCAGTGTGCCCTAGGTTTGGTGGAGAGCAAATTTCAAAGTGAAAAGATATATAGTTTATTATGATTTAAAATTTAGTAGAGCTAAAAAAGCAAGTCTAGAGTCAAGAAGATCTGAATTCAAATGCAGGCTCAGACACTTATTAGCTTCAAGACCCTAGCCAAGTCACTTAACTTCTGTTTGCCTTAGTTCCCTCAACTGTGAAATGGACCTTCCAGGGTCATTGTGAGGAGCAAGCAATATTTGTAAAAGTCATTAACACGGTGTCTGGAACACAGTAGGTGCTATATAAATATTCATTGCTTTCCACCTATTAGATCCAAGAAACATAGGGGACATTCTGCAGTCACAATTTTTTCCCCAACAGATAAGAGGTGAACATGTTTAAAGAGATGGATGCATAAGCTGCTCATTGACAAATTTAAATATTAAAAAACATATGTAGAAGATGATATTAAAAACAGACAATAGAAGACAAATAGAGAAGAGTAGAAGGTTCCTCTAAAATAGGTGTCTGGAGTGCTAACATTCATAATGAGATGAGATTTGAGTTGAATTCTTAGGAGAACTATGAGGACTTTTTAATTTATCAATTTGCCATTTGTTTGGGAATTACTACTCTGCCTCTCCCTCCCCTGCCAACTAACTGATCTGGTAGCATAAGCCTCTGTAATGCCCAGATTTCTTGGGGAGAGTGACCTTTGGTGCTGCCACCTAATTGGTTGCACTGCATTTCCCCATGAGCCATTCAGGGAGAAGCTACTCCACTGTCCTTTCCCCTTGTAGCTGATATAAGGGCTCTATATAGTCTGTAGTACCCACATAGTTGGTAGAGAAAGAGAATACAAGGCACAGACCTGAAGGATGTCCCTTCTCATCTTCAGCACTCTGGAGACCTCTACTGGCAACAGAGAATATCTTTCAATAAACCTCATTAGGTGCATAAATTCCCCACATATGGCTTATTTTGTGGCAGTTATTTTATCACCAAGTCACTTATTTTGGATGTGATGCCAGTAAAGGTAGAAAGTATTATGGAAAGGAGAATATGATTAAAAATCCTTTTCAGTTATTTCCTGTGGACCCCCAAAGGAACTCTAATTGCATTAATTCAGTAATAAATGCTTTCTCTTAGGGCAGGTAAGTGACACAATGGATAGAGTGCCAGGTCTGGAGTCAGGAAGACTTATCTTCCTGAGTTGAAATTTGGCCTCAGAAACTTACTACTTGTGTGACCCTGGGCAAATCACTTAACCCTGTTTGCCTCAGTTTCCTCATCTGTAAAATGAGCTGGAGAAGGAAATGGCAAAGTACTTTGGTATCTTTGGCAAGAAAACCCTAAATGGGGTCCTGAAGAGTTACATGACTGAAATGCCTTCCCTACCCTACACTTATAAGATGATAGATCTAGAGCTCAAAGGGACCCAAGAGGCCATCCAGTTCAATTCCCAGTCTCTCAGACATGGTTGAGAAATAAGAAGAGGGCAGACGCTCCTAAGGCACTCTAGTGAAAGCCAAGTTGTAGATAGACTACAGTTATCTTAGGATAAAATGTTCATGCTCTTTCAACTCATCAGTTCTACACTTCTGTTTGTGTTTCTTTTCCTGTAGTTTGTTGGCAAAGTTTCTTCCCTTCCCCTAAATTCTAATTTATTGTAGCTAGGCTAAGGCAATAAAAACCTGGGAGGGGGCAGGACACTTTATAAATATAGGTTCTACTGGTGGCAAAAGCAGTGATAAGTGCAACTTAGCTCCCCTCTTACCCACCCCACCCCACCCCATATCAAAATAAGCTTTAGATTCAGAGGATAGCTCCTTGTTTTTCACTCCATCCAGCTCAATCTGCAATACTATTCCTTTTATTGAGAGCTAAGAATCTTTGGTAGAGTGATCTGGAGACAGAGTAGTGGAAACCTACACTCAAAAGACCTGGATTCCAATCCTGGCTATGACACTGACTAGCTTGGGCAAATCTGTTCACTTCTTTCAGATGGATAAAGCAATTATTAGTCAGTCAATAAATACTTACTATATTCTAGGTGCTATGTTAAGCACTGGGGATAAAACAAAAGAGAGAGAGACAGAGAGAGAGAGAGAGAGAGAGAGAGAGAGAAAGAGAGAGAGAGAGAGAGAAAGAGAGAGAGAGAGAGAGAGAGAGAGAGAGAGAGAGAGAGAGAGAGAGAGAGAGAGAGAGAGAGAGAGAGAGGAGGATCAGGAGGAGGAGGAGGCAGAAACAGAGATACACACAGAAAGAGAGACAGAAAGAGAGATAGAGAGACAGACAGCAGGTAGAATCAGAGACACAAAGAAAGAGACGGAGATAGAGAGAGGCAGATGGCAGACAGAAACAGAGACAGAGATAGAAATAGAGACACAGATAGAGACAGACAGTGAAATGGAGGAGTGGAATATACTTAGAAGCATCTCAAAGAACATCATAGATTCACATAAAGCTCATGTGACCTGGAAGAGAATTTTTCAGTCTTGGTGTCCTACTGAAATAGAGATGAGGTCACTAAACTGTACATAAGGATCCTTGCAAGAAGCATATCAATTTAGAAAACCACATATTAACATTATCTATCTCCCATTGTATTTTCATTTATTTTGCTAAATATCTCCCAATTATATTTTAATCTGATTCTGGCTGCACTCAGGAGTGTGGGGCCAAGTTTTGGACACCTCTGTTGGACATCTAGTTAAAACCTCTTGTTTTATAGATGAGAAACTTGAGGCTCAGAAATAATTGACTTGCCCAAGGTCATACACCAAATTAGCACTGGAAGCGGTCAACAATAAATTGACCAACTAGCCTCACACATTTAAATAGCTAAGTCATGCAGATTTTTGTGTGTGGAAATGAAATGGCTTACAGTGGCAATTCAGGAGCCTGGACTTAGAGATTGATGTAGATTATGCCAGGAAATTCTAAAAACTGCCACTTTGCATCAGTTCATGTAAGTCTTCCCAGGTTTTTCTGAAGGCATCCTGCTTACCACAATCATATACTCCAACTTGTTCAGCCTTTCTCGAATTGATAGGTAACCCCTCAATTTCCAATTTTTTGCCACCACTAAAAGAGCTGCTATAAATATTTTTGTAGAAATATGTCCTTTTCCTTTGATCTCTTTGGGATACAGACCTAATAGTGTAGTGGTATTGCTGAGTCAAAGGGTATGCATGGTTTTGTAGCCCTTTGGGCTAGATCCAAATTGCTCTCCAGAATGGTTGAATCAGTTCACAATTCCACCAACACATTTTTGAAAATTAGAATTCTTTGTGTGTTGGACATTTGTCCCAAGGTCCTACATTTGCCACATCTTCTATTTCATAGCATTTTCTATTTCTATTTTTATTTTTTTGCTGGTGGGAAGGCAGGACATTTGGGGTTAAGTGACTTGCCCAAGGTCACACAGCTAGTAAGTGTGTCAAGTGTCTGAGACTGGATTTGAACTCAGGTCCTCCTGACTACAGGGCTAGTGCTCTACTCACTGTGCCACCTAGCTGCCCCCATAGCATTTTCTAACTTAGGGCACTGCTGATCTGACCTTTTCTGAACAAAGGAGCCTGTCAATTAGATACTCCTGCTTCATTTTTTCAGAGTACAGGCAATTAATTCATTGTTGAGCACCTAGGTCTCTATGAAAATCTTTCTCTGTTAATGACAATAATGAGACAACATACCAAAACTTATGGGATGCAGGAAAAGCAGTTCTTAGGGGAAGTTTTATATCTCTAAATGCTTACATAAATAAAATAGGGAAAAAGGAGATCAATGATTTGAGCATATATCTGAAAAAGCTAGAAAAAGAACAAATTGAAAATCCCTAGTTAAATACCAAATTAGAAATACTGAAA